>OX402555.1:17555904-18172875 GCA_948098915.1 Lampropteryx suffumata | reverse complement strand
ATGTTAAAATTGATATTTTTTTACTTTACTGAATTGATTTTCCTAGGACTAGTCGCAGTTTAAATCAACACCTCTTTACTTGATGACTAAAATAAGCTATAACACGTAAATTTAGTAAATAGAAAATTAAATAATAAATAAATCTAGATATTTCACACTCAAATTTAGTCCCAAATTAATCAGAGCTTGTGTTATGTATACGACATGACTTATACACAACTTATATACTTAAAATACATAAAAAAACACACAGACCAAAGACAAATACTTGCATATCATACAAATATGAATCTCGTGGCAGGAATCGAGCCAGCAACGTTCTGCGTCTCGGGTGGGCCTTGCCCCACCTCATTACAGAAGTCGTTAAAATAGGCTGATGAAAGTAGTAGGGATTCGTTCATTCTGGCTCACCAAAAAAATGGATTCGGATTCATTAGTTTTCACACACACAAAAAAGCCGTGACGGGGTGGTCTTGGCCAAACCGCCGGCTAAAAAAAAAAAAAAAAAAAAAAAAGTTTAGACTCTTTTTGTATGTTTTCGCACACGCCTGATCGATTGCGCTCATCCATTTTAACGTATCTCGTTCCGTTCAAAAGTTAGAAAGCCACTGTTGACTAACCCAACCCAAAAAACCCAACCTTTTTTTGCATCGTTCGGCTTGCGCCGCAGCTAACCTAACCCAACCTTTTTTTGCATCGTCCGGCTTGCGCCGCAGGTAGCTCAGACCCAAATCCTTGAGAGAAAGAATTCGTGTGAATTAAATTTAAATAATTATAATATCATATTATGATAATATGATAACCAATATATTTATTTTTTATTTTAATTTTAATATATTTATTAGCAATACGCCAATATATATTTTATTCTATGTGTATAATATTTATTATTGTACGGCCCCCCCACGATACATATAAATATGAAATTATTATTTAATAATTTAATAAGTATTAATTATTTAATTGTTATTAATTATATTTATTATTCAAATAAACCACCTTTATAATAAACTAACCGCGATTACATTCAATGCAAATATAAAAAAAAGCCGGCAGGGAGGCGCCATCTAAACAAAAACTTGTCGGGGCATGACGTCTTGCTAAAACGATGTAAGATAACATCTTCTATCGATAATTCATCATGAGTTTTTGTGACACTGCAAACTGTAAGATAACATCTGCGATCGATAATTCATCATGAGTTTTTGTGACACTGCAAACGCCCACCCACAAGGCAAGTTTACTTGTCGAAACATGTCGTGAGTTTTTGTGATGCCTTTCTTCTATAAATTTCTAAAACTCTCGAGTTACTGACACAGTCTTACACCATTCGTGCAGTGAACTACAGATAAATATTGTTATAACGTCTGCTATTATATCTACGTGTATTCTAAAATTATTCGTTACTCAGCACACAGTCTTGTGCCACAATAAATAGTGTTTTCGTGTTCTACAGTATAAAATGGAGGTAAGTTCTATATTACTTATTTACTTAGAACCGATTTCACCTTTGCGATTAAACTATCAATATAAGCTAAACCGAGTTCAAGATACCCTTGATGATAAACTGTTGTAGCACAAGTCACATTTGACACAACTTTGACTTTATTTGAGTTCGATTAAGCTGAACTTAGTTTTGTTGATCTAAGTTTTGCCTGCAAACGGTGAAATCGACTCTTTGTGATCTATGATTTTGCATTTATGTTGTGCACCTACTTGTATCTATGTATTTTATAAAAGTAACATGTCGTTACAGGACACACCAAGTTACTCTCCCGTGGAGGAGGTTGAAGAACATAACACTTTCAAGCAATTCTATTATAGTACTATATCTGATGAAGAGGACACCACCAATTGCGTGCCATACTACCTTGCAAAGAAATCTACATGTAAGCGCCCCCGCAGTAGTCTCAGCAACATAGATGAGTTCTTTCCGGAAGAGTCACCAAAAAAGAAGAAAGCAAAAAACTCATCAAACGTTGGACGAATGAACAAAGAGGGTGGTACATCATACATATCAACAAACACAGATGACAGTGTTAATGCTACACATCTTATAAAAATTGATGTGTTTGATGTGAAAAAGCTGAGCAAGATTCCTTCTGCCCAACATTGGAAACACGCTGACATTCGTGTCAAATACTACTGCAAGGAGTTGAATAACAAAAATTATGAAAAATTGAAAAAAATTGTCTATCAAATCACCAAGGAGATATCGGAATCAGAAGACAGCAAAATGTATTCTTTTAAAAAAACAATAACTAACTAGGTGTAATAACTAAATGTAAATAATGATTTTTAGAATAGATAATAACATTGTCATGATTTTTCTTGGTCATCAGATATTTTATTTTTATACTTGAATAAAAAACTTTTTAATTTCATGAAACTTTGTTTTATTAGTCTAATGATTCACTTTTAACCACATTTATCAATTAGTAAACTTAGTTAATTTAGCTAACATTAACTATTTGTATCTAGGTGCTAGTCCTTTTAATTTTTAAAGCATTTATTAAACAACTTGTGTAAAAATAGATCATTATTGATAGTATTGTTACTAAATAATTCAATAAAGTCTGTCATAGTATTACCATAAAACTTGAAATACAGATATGTTAAACAATATTCTCCACATACTGTAGTTAAGTCGTGTTGCAATCTATATCTATTAAAACCCCACTGTCTCGAGTTTCTGCGCAGGAAGTTTTTGTGGTAGTCTTTAGGTGCGCGTCCATATGAATCAAAATACTGGCCAACTCCATTTTTATCTATGTGCATGGCTATCCAATGTGATCCTGGTTTGTTGTCCGGGTCTAAATTGCTTATTAGATACATCGGTTTTTTTACATGCAGTGGTAACCTGTTTGCAGCATACACATTTTTGTGTAAAGCTGGGTGAATGTAGTGTAAATATTTTCGAATATCAATTGTATCCATTATTCCTAATAAGGAAAGCTGTGTCAAGTTCAATCTCCAAATCAAGAATGTTAAAAGGAAGTATGTAAATTACTTTTTATAGTGAAAAAGTAAAAAAGAGGTTTCAGGAAATAAAACGATATGTACGTATGCACACGTCAATGTTTTATTTATTATATAACTAAATACAATTTTATTCAATCTTGACAATTGATAGATAGTCTGTGAATGGGGATACAATTTTATTACATCCTAACTACTATAGTCTACAGTTACATTACGATTCTTATCAATTTCAATAACATTATCGAACTCTGCATAAATAATACAATTTATTGTCTGAGTAAGAGTAGATTCAAAACGAACCTCCAGTCTAACGCTACCATGTTTTATAAGATTCCAATGAGTATTTGAATTTGAACTGAGGTCAGCTGTTAGATCAAACGCCAACATACAATATCCTTTTGCATATTGCTCCCTAGATATACCATTGCCTTCATTCAGAAAATGTATACCTGTCCCTGAAAATAGTGTGTGATAGGCTGCTGTGTAAATATTATTATCGAATGATGGTTGCAAAGCTTTCGAAGGTATTTGTTGACCGTCAATGTATAAACAAAATGTATTTATATTGTAGTTTTCAAAATTGAATGGATTTTTTGTTAGACCCCCATTAAACGCTGCATTGTTCACAAATCCGATTATACACCTTTTGGGAACTTGCCCCAAAAAAATATTATCTAGAGTTTTACCCTGAATTCCTGAAGGTATAGTTAAAACTTTGACTTCAGCTCGAGTGATAGGATATTTAGCTGTAGTAGAGGATAAAACCTTTTGATGTGCAAGTAATACAGTAGGATTGATTCGTGCTCTACGTATAATGAGTGTTGCATCTGTAATGCATACTTTAAATTTCAAGTCGGCTGTAGAAGCCATTAGGTTAAATGTTTCTCTCGAACGAACTAACTTAACACTCATTTCAACACCATTTATTAAAAACTTTTCTTGATTAAATATATCACCATGAAGATGACCAATCATTTCTATCTCCTTACTTTCACATGCTAATTCTCGTCTTTTAACAAATCCCTCATTTTTTTCATCAGTTGAATCCATTTTCCCAGCCGTATCTTGATACCAAAGACCGCAAGTCAGATGAGATTCCTTAGCAGCAGGAGCATAATTTAATAATGTTTCCATGTAAGCTCTATAGGCATATGTATTGTTTGGCGGCGATACTAGCTTTTGATTCAAATAAATATCTAGTTGGGTGAAAAGAGAATGGAGCCAATTGTTTACTGGAGCTACAACAGTTGACTCAGTTAATTTCGTACCATCCTGGTTTTGTATCTTGGCTTTTATGTGCAGCAATGTATGGGATAAATCCATGTAGTCATCACCTGTTCCAGGTACTTGAAATTCTATGGGGCCATCATCAGCTAGGGATGAAATGGGTTTGTAGTGTATCCATAATCCGTTTTCTATGCTAGTTTGCGTGGATGGTAGAGCAAATAAATCTAACTCTGATTTTATACATTCACAGGAATGGCTATGTAAGAATGACATTTTAAAAATTATTTATGAGAATATATCTTTTTGATTATTAACTCGTAATTTTTTTAGAGCTTTCACTTTGGTTGTCGACGGTGGAATGACTGAACTAAGACGCTTCCTTTTGGTTATATATCCAGAACCAGACATATTTAATTTATCAATTTTATCATGAGCTTTTCTTTTCAAGTTTGAAGTAGCTACTTTTAGTCGATTTTTAATTGATTCTTCCATGGGGCGGGCACTAACCATATCTGATAGAAGACCGACACCAGTATTTAGTGCCTCCTTGCCTATTACTCGAGCACCACTAGAAAGTAAGGGTAAAACCGATCTAAACAACCCTCCTAAAAAGCTACCGATCCCATGACCACGTTGATAAGGCGCCCCTTTATAAATCACTCCAATACCAGAGCCAGCTTGATGAGAATAATAATGTTCATATGGACAAGTTATGCTGTCACGGGGATACATTATAATTTTTTGAAATGAAGTTTAACACACACTGTTCCAAACTGGAATGGTATTTTTTGACCCGTGCTGGTTCTTATATCTATTTCGATGGTATCAAACTCTCTACGCATAACTGGTAAATAGTGAGGAGGTGAGAAAACATGCATTTTATTTGCGCCATATATATACTTTGCCGGATCTAAAGGAATGATTCTCAGGAGAGGAGACATAACATCTCCTACTATCTGAGGATCGATTATATCACAATAGACAAATAATTGTGATGGCAATCCTAAATGCAAATTTGCAGGGCATTTTCCAAGACCATTATCTACAAGATTCCTATTAGGTTCAAAACCGAGTTGAACACTCAATTTAGGTTTTAATGTTAGCGATTTTACTGAATTATCCATCACCGAAACTGACACAAACTTTGATATTTCATCATAGCGAAACGTTACTTTTTCCTTTATATGATTCAACGCTGTTAAAATATGATTAATGTTATCATAATTTGTAGCTGGAATGTGTTTTTTATAATAAACCAATGAAGGTATTTTCTCATTTGGTATCAACATCGTTTTAGTTATGTAAATAATATTTTCATGTTCTTGAACAGTAAACATGGTACATGGATATTGAAATTCAACAACTCCGACGGTCCATTGTCCCTCCAATTTTATGGGTTTTGGTAATTTAGTTGAAAATCTTGTAGTAACATTATCTGGAAAATATTCCATAGAACTGTTACTAGGTAATGTTAAATAAAAACTTTCTCTATTCATATTTGTTTTAAATCGGAAACTAGAACCCAACTATTAAATTTATCTGGATAACCTTTCCACTTCACTAACACTTGCTTTCTGTTACCAGAATAGCGGGAACTTATTATTTTATCTAGTTTATAATTTAGAGAGGGGTCGTACGTCACTTTTTGCAATTCCTTATCATAAAAGGTTCCAATAATGTTTTCTTGCTGTAAATCTCTTAGTGTGTACACAATCCATGGATCCCGATCTATCACTGAAGATATTACAAATATTTCGTCACTCCAATTAGATTCATATCCTTTTTGAAATATATGTTTATATTTTGTTATTCTTACATAGTCTCCAATATGAAATTTGGGTAGTGTTGGGGGTGTATTGGTATTATTATTTTGAACATGTTTACGTGTATACAAATTGTTCCACACTGTCATTATATTTTTTGAGTTTACATCACAAGGGCACATCTTGATGCTGGAATGGTAACTGTGGTTATATGAATATATTAAGTCCTGTAAAATATCAATGTATTTATATGTATTTTTGTGTGTAAAGTAACGCCACATCCTCATTTTGAGTGTCCTTTGAAATCTTTCAACTACACTAGCCTTAATATCGGGGTTGTTTGTAGTATAGTAATTGATATTCTTCGTATTAAAGTATTTTTGAACATCTTTCGATACAAATTCGGTTCCTTTGTCGGATTGTATATGGGTAGGTGTTATATCAGCTTCACGAAATATACTTTCAAAACATGTTTTAATCGATTCAGAATTTTTATTTTTCATTGATCGTGCATAGGCAAATTTGGTAAAAACATCAATAACACAAAGAATGTAATTAAAACCATTATTATATTCTGAATAAGTTCTCATGTCACTTAAGTCAGCCTGCCAAAGTTCATTGAGATTAGATAAGATATATTTGTTTCGTGGAAATTTTTTGTGAACCGGTTTATGTAGTGTGTATGTTTCTTGTGATTGTAACCATCTTTTAACATCTTCTCTGTTCATTTTACCTTTCATAGCACTAGCCAGTTTATCAATACTACCATACCCCGCTGGGTGTGAAGGGTTATAGTAGATATTGTTTATTTCTAATAAGGATTCCATTTTTCCCAATCTATCTTCTGCCTGGCTTTGCTAGTAACTGGTGTTGAAAACTCTTCGTCCTCTTCATGCGGTGTGTGTTCTTTATATGGTGTAATCGGAAGCTGCTGCATATAGTCGACTCTTTGTGGATTTCCAATATAAATTATTGGTATTTTAATATCTTTCAGTGCTTTTGCAAATTTCTCCCATCCTATTGGAGCACTTCTTTTTAGCGGTCTCAAAAAATCATTTACTAAGTCAACAATATTACTCCCAGGGATTTTTTCTTTGTCTACAGTAATTACACCATCAGCACCCCAATTAATTTTATTTTTGTTCAATACCAACAAATACAATAATCTCTCACCCTTCCTTATATATGTTTTAGGTACCAAACTGAGTATATGTTTTGGGGTGTAAGGAGTTGGTTTTCCATGAGAAACAGTAATATTTACCTGTTCCTCACCTTCGTTTGAAGACTGAACAGTAACTGAATCTTTAACACTGATTTCATTGTTTTTATTATCAACTGTGTCATACCCACTATTATCCATATCAGATTCAATATTTGATACGATGGGTAATTGAATTGGACGACGTCCTTCTTCAGCAAAATGTAAATATCGCTGCAAAACTTGCAGGTATAGAGTACACTTTTTTCTTTCTTCCATATCACTTTTTAAAATGTCTTGCATTTCCATATCTAATCGTGATAGGGGGTTATCAGCCGTATTATGTTGATTAATTTTTTCTATTACACTTGGATCAACAAGCAACATTTTCTTAGCATGTTCCATTTTTCAAACAAGTGAGCCAACTAATGCACTTAAAATTGAGCCCAATATCATTGGTAAAAAGGCACCCCCTTTTTGAATGATTATGTTTTTGCGAATTCTGTTTGTACTTTTACTTACTAGTTTGCGAAGTATGTCTTTATATTTTTTTAAGTTTTTTCTAGTTGTTTCTTCTAAGGGCACTTTTCCTTTTAAAACGTTATGAATGCATTCACAAATACAATTAATTTCTTCTTCATCACACGATTTTAAAAGAGCTTTTACGTATTTTGGTTTTAGTGTGCGCAGAGCTCTAAGTAAATCCGTATGCGTCTTTAGTCTTCGATGCATTATTTATGACTGATATGAATTTGTTGATTCTTAGCATATTTAAACACTTTTGTTGGTATGTACACAGTACAATATCCGTCTGAAGGGAATATTTTTGTCTTGAAACGACACATGTCATTAGTATCTTGTTTTAAATCAATCATTAGGTATCCATGAGCTTCATTAGTCGCATCTTTGTAAGAATCTTCCATAAACTTAATATTTTCTGGTGAAACTTGTCGTGCTAGGTATCGAATTTGAGTCTTATCACGAGGATTTTTGAAATAGATGATATAACTAGAGTTCAGCGATATGTCTCTTTGGCCTTTACCTTGATGAAATAAGTTTTGTGTTATGTAGAAAACACTCAAATTTCTGTGATGACTACCTTTTGTAAAAATATCAACAATGCGTCCATCGGATTCCCTCATGAGATCATCAATAATTATTAGTTGAGGATCCTTTCCATCGAACATACTAAGATCTGGTATTCCTTGAAAATAATTTACGTTTCTCAAACTATACAACGGTTGCATTTCATCAAAACACCATGTGGTTTGAGCAAAATTCACACTACAAACTTCTTTTACATATTTTATAAAGTTTGTGACAAAATTTGATTTTCCACACCCACTTGGACCAGCCACTATTGCAGTAAATGGATGATTGAAATGAAACATTTTTTTACTACCAACACGTGTTTCTGGTATGAGGTAAATGAAGGCAATGATACAATGTTTTAAAAATTAGAAATATATATTTATATTTATACTTAAATTTAAAATAGGATAAAAAATTATGTCATATAATAAAGGAACTCTATAACTATATTATTACATTAACAGCTAGGTACTTTACAAAGTTGTGGTAAGGTAGATAGGCACCTAACTAGATACTTAAATTCTAATATTACTTAAACTTAGTTTCTTAAGCTATAATGCCCCCATGCTAAAGTATTTACAGAATTCGATAAAATAAAACGTTTAGTATCATTATGTGAAAGACATGTTTTGTTAATTTTTTGTGTGAAAATTACATGCTTTATTGACTTAAATCTATACATGTGCGAAAATTGAATATTTTTATCAAAGAGACACGTCTTATAGTTATCCATTGTAAGTTTTTTAGTTACACATTTATTTACTCCTTTAGCCTTTGTTATGATTCTATTCTCAACCAGCATTGCATACATTTTTGATCGTAAGCCCACAAACTCTGTAAAGATTTTACCGTTATTTTCATCTTTAAATAACCCTACTCTTTTCTTGTTAACAAGTGAAAAATTATATACATTATCTGGTGGATAATCAGATGTATCGAAGTATGTATGAATGTCGTCTTTAATATCTCTGTAAAAATCGTTTGTAAATATTTGGTAAACCAAACTGTCTGTATCTGTGTATAACAGATTGATATTGGTATGAAATTTATTTTTCATGTAATTATAATGGAAATCATACATCAAAGTTTTGGAAATATCTAAAACACACAATCCTAAATAGATGGGTTTGTTGTAAACCAATTTTGTTTTACGAAGTTGTATTGCAACTAATTCTTTTGAAAATATGGAAAGACTATGAAATTCAGGTCTTGCTATTAAACTTTGAGCCCCTTGAATCTTCCCTCGATTTTCCCAGTGAGTGAGCAATTTAACATTTACCCGTTTCTCAATGTTTTCCATTGTTTTTCCAAAGATTGCATTGTTCATAAGCTTATAGAAATCTTTTTCGAAGTCGGATTTGGCTTTGGTTCTTTGATTTGTATTTAATTCTATATACTTGCTTAACCATGGACTTTGATCAAATTTTAAAATTCTATGAATTTTTTTAATTTTTAATCCCATATTTAAGCATTGTATTAAATTTCTGTAGTGTATTACGTAGTTACTTTTATTATTTAGATTTGGAACCAGTTTAAAGTCTTTTGTATTTCCTATACAAACATTTTCTGGACAGAGTGGAAAATCAGAATGTAAATCATGTAGGTTATCAGGATATTCTAAATCTACTTCTAAAATATATCCGATTTCAGAATCGATTGCAACTTTGAAATTTGTCTCAATATCAACCCACTGAAAACCTCCAACCGGGAGATACTGTGACATAGCCCAACCATACAAATTATTAGCATCAAGATATATTAAAAATGATGTTGCCTGATTTTTATCGTAATCATTCATATAGTGGTTGTTTGCTTTGGCATATCGATGACTGCACTGTGATACTCCACCTCGAATACCAGATTTAATAAAGGCAATTTTATCAAAATCTGTTAGCAACTCTATCTCTATTTTTGTGTATTTTAACATCGCATCCCAACTTAAACCTGGTGCTGTATAGTAATGCGCAGGATCCAAACCATAAGTGCTCATACAAACAGTTCTAAAGTTTTCAAAAATGTCACTTAGCAATAAAACATCTGTCTTTAAGTACAAATCCGAATAATCACTCATAGAACGACATTTAAAATGCTGCCAGACATCTTTGGCATGTTCATAGTCTTCATTTGAAACGTTTGTATTTGTTATTGAGCTAAAGAATTGGTTTTGTGTGGGAAGAGATGTTTGTTTAAGACTTTCTAACCCGGTCATAAATTCATAAGGATAAACACCTTTTCTTTTTAATCGTTTAAAATCCTGTTCATTCGGGAAATGTTTCCTCAATTCATCGAATTGATTGATGTTTAAATTATTTGCTAGTGTTTCCAAACTACATGGCAAAAATTTCAGAGAATCTATAAACCGTAAACTTACTCGATGGTTATTAACTTTTAATAATTTTGAAAAAGATATATAACGCTCTTTGCTTTGGGGGATTATTTCTACTGCGCCTTCAGCAAAATTTAGGGCATGAACAATAAAATGACCATCATAATTACTTAGATTATGTAAGATAACCGGAACGAAACATTGACTTCTAAATTTACTGCTACATATTTCATGAGCAACACCTCGAAAAACGCCTGTATACCAATCGTAGTCTATTATTTGTTGGGATTTTAAATCTCTCCCACAAATGTAGCATGTAGTAGCTACATCTATTTTAATTTTGTCCATATCTGTTAAAGGTAACGGACATTTTTGAAAGTTATTTATTTTGGTAATTATTTCAATGTCTTTCTGTAAGCTTTCCATAAACTTTTTTGTACAGTCATCACCCACATAAGATCTGTATTTTGAGAGACTGTCGTCATAGGCACATTTAATGTAATATCCGAAACTATATACATCATGTCTTTGAACATTTTCAGTATGAGGTAAATCTGAATCATTTGAACAGGTTGCGATTGGTCTCAGAAATGATTCAAAATCTGCATATATAACGAATGGAACCTTGAGTTGTTTTTGATATTTATCAAATGAAGCCTTATTATTGGAGACATTTTCACCGAACCAATTCTTTAAGCATTTTTTTTCGGAAGGTAAGTCAGTACGAATTTGATTACAATCTCGCTCTTGATGTTTCAATAAGTGCTCATTGTCTGGAAAATACAATAAACAGCCATCACATAAATGTATTCTAGCGTGTTGCGAGGTGAGTTGACTTCTTATTAAGCGTGACATATTTTTTATATAGCAATAATGACCATTTGTATCATTTGTTATATATAATAAGTTAATGTGACAACTTTTTCGACACTTTGTGAAATATAAGGGACCAACAACAGAATTTTGTTTCTTAACATCATCATATTCTAATCCGAAAACATTCACACTGATGTTGTTTAATTTTTCAACTTTTGAGATGTGACACAGTTTAACAGGGAAAGAAATCCCATCAAATTTTAATTTATTTTCATTTCTTACATATGATGTAACTCTATCAGCATTTTTTGCAACTGGATACAATGCTGACAGTAATGCCCATTGGAAACATTTAACGTCTGCGTTTTTAACATTGACTACCGCTTTTTTTGTTTGTATATCATGTGGCAATTCGATGTATGATGTACCACGTAGGGGGTTAAATTTATTGATATTCATATCAATGCTCACAATTTTAGATAAACTCCAACCACTATCCTTTTTTTCAAATTCGCTTATTTTGTTGGATAACGTGTCCTTTAATGATTTTAAGAATATATCTAAATCATCACCTTGCATGATTATAAAGTTACTAGTTTGAAAGTCAAATGAGTTTTTTATTTCTTTTGTTTGTTGTACAAAATCAGCGTACAATATAAAATTAACTTTAAAAATTATGAGTTCTTTGATAGCTTCATTGATTAAAACGGAAATTGTTTCAGTGATTGATTCCACGAATAATTCAGGAGTTTCAAAATCTATTTTCGTTTTATCTATTTTAGATGTTATTTTGTATGTATAAACACGGTTTCCAAAAGCTGATTGTATAAGATCAACATTCGATAAAGAATGTTGAATTTTAACAGAGTTATATTTATGCTGTTTACTATTAAAATGGCTATTTAGATACCTCTTCTTTATTGGCAACTTGCAGGCAGTGCAATTCACAGTTCCAGTTTCAGCCTCCATGCAAAGATTGAGTAATTCATTATCGAAAATTGGATCAAATGCTTCCCGCGATGTTGATGGTGTTTCCAAATGGCTTTGTTCCTTTGATCGTCTTCTCTTCATTATATATATAGGTATGGCACGCAATTGGTGGTGTCCTCTTCATCAGATATAGTACTATAATAGAATTGCTTGAAAGTGTTATGTTCTTCAACCTCCTCCACGGGAGAGTAACTTGGTGTGTCCTGTAACGACATGTTACTTTTATAAAATACATAGATACAAGTAGGTGCACAACATAAATGCAAAATCATAGATCACAAAGAGTCGATTTCACCGTTTGCAGGCAAAACTTAGATCAACAAAACTAAGTTCAGCTTAATCGAACTCAAATAAAGTCAAAGTTGTGTCAAATGTGACTTGTGCTACAACAGTTTATCATCAAGGGTATCTTGAACTCGGTTTAGCTTATATTGATAGTTTAATCGCAAAGGTGAAATCGGTTCTAAGTAAATAAGTAATATAGAACTTACCTCCATTTTATACTGTAGAACACGAAAACACTATTTATTGTGGCACAAGACTGTGTGCTGAGTAACGAATAATTTTAGAATACACGTAGATATAATAGCAGACGTTATAACAATATTTATCTGTAGTTCACTGCACGAATGGTGTAAGACTGTGTCAGTAACTCGAGAGTTTTAGAAATTTATAGAAGAAAGGCATCACAAAAACTCACGACATGTTTCGACAAGTAAACTTGCCTTGTGGGTGGGCGTTTGCAGTGTCACAAAAACTCATGATGAATTATCGATCGCAGATGTTATCTTACAGTTTGCAGTGTCACAAAAACTCATGATGAATTATCGATAGAAGATGTTATCTTACATCGTTTTAGCAAGACGTCATGCCCCGACAAGTTTTTGTTTAGATGGCGCCTCCCTGCCGGCTTTTTTTTATATTTGCATTGAATGTAATCGCGGTTAGTTTATTATAAAGGTGGTTTATTTGAATAATAAATATAATTAATAACAATTAAATAATTAATACTTATTAAATTATTAAATAATAATTTCATATTTATATGTATCGTGGGGGGGCCGTACAATAATAAATATTATACACATAGAATAAAATATATATTGGCGTATTGCTAATAAATATATTAAAATTAAAATAAAAAATAAATATATTGGTTATCATATTATCATAATATGATATTATAATTATTTAAATTTAATTCACACGAATTCTTTCTCTCAAGGATTTGGGTCTGAGCTACCTGCGGCGCAAGCCGGACGATGCAAAAAAAGGTTGGGTTAGGTTAGCTGCGGCGCAAGCCGAACGATGCAAAAAAAGGTTGGGTTTTTTGAAGGTTGAGGTTGGGTTAGTCAACAGTGGCTTTCTAACTTTTGAACGGAACGAGATACGTTAAAATGGATGAGCGCAATCGATCAGGCGTGTGCGAAAACATACAAAAAGAGTCTAAACTTTTTTTTTTTTTTTTTTTTTTTTAGCCGGCGGTTTGGCCAAGACCACCCCGTCACGGCTTTTTTGTGTGTGTGAAAACTAATGAATCCGAATCCATTTTTTTGGTGAGCCAGAATGAACGAATCCCTACTACTTATCACTATTAGTAGTAATGGCGCGCGCTTTTGCTTGTGCGATAGACACCTACCGTAGATTGAGGTGAAAAGGAACAATTTCGAACTTTTAACACATTTTTACATATGTCCCTGCTTATTTTTTTAAGATTGGGTGGTTTAGTATACCGTCCGGGACCCCAAAGACAAAATCTAGACAGAATCTGGTTTTAGTTAGAACTATCATCACATTTTGCCAAAAAATACAAATATACGATATTTCTATACACCCCGTCGTTGGGGTCAATAGAAACGCTAATGGGGTGATAAGAAAAAATGACCAGGGCTGTCACGTATTTATACCGACTTAGATTAAAGTAGGTACCTAAAAGAGGGTTACGTTTTAATGGTCGACTCTGTGTGCCTATCTAGGTATGGAAAGACAACCCGCTATCCGCAATCCGCAACACCGCTCGCTTCTGAAGAAGGTCCAGCTTGGCAAAGGTTCATACCATTTCCAGGAGATTCTTCAAAAACCGTAGGAGTGTTGTTTTCAAATGGCAGGTTGTTATCTTCTGTGGTTTGGTTATTGCTCTCGTTGATGCCACCAGAAGCGAGCGGCGTTACACCGCTCGCTTCTGTAGATAATCGATTTATACCTTCACTGCTTTCTTTGGCAGGCTCGTTGATAACAATAGAGGCATTTACTTTCTATTTCTAGTTTTGTATTTTGCCACAATTCGAACAGTGACATATCTTTTTCATCCAACTCATTTTTATCTCCGTTGCGAAATATAATGACCTTGCTTTGTGGAATACTTTGATTGAGAAACCGAAGCCCTTCTTTTAAAAATATTTTACGGTCCTCAACATTCGTGAGTTGATCGTCTTCATTGTTTAATGGGACAGTGACAATTTCTGGGTTCCGCGGAAATAGCCCACATTTCCAAATCTTTTTTCTTTAAGTTGGAGCTTCCAAATTAGATAATCTCCATTCGATACCCTTTTTTTCCAATGCTCTTTCAGAGTCCTAAAAACCGCAACATCCATTGGCTGTAATAGATCTGCTGCATTGGGGTACAGGGCAATGAAGATAATCCCATTTTTTCGCAAAACTGACCCACTTGTAAACTCAGGTGAGACACATGCCCATCCACGAAAAGAATCTTTTCTTTCTCCGGCCTAGGATGAAAAATGTCAGCAATAAATTCGAAAAACGCCTCGCAAGTCATCCAACCGGAATCTGTTTTTCCCAGACCCTATTCTGGAGGGAAATTCTGCGCAATTTCTTGTGGAATTCTTTTATACTTAAACAAAACTGTTGGAGGAGGTACAGCACTAGATGCGCTACCTGTCACAAGGACTGTTAGGCATTCCTTCTCATCTGGATTGACTTGCTGATATACTGTCTTGTCCCCCTTTTTTGCTAAAACCTTACCACCCTTCGGATTTAGAAAAAAAGAATTTTCATCTGGATTAAAGATCCTTCTAGGATCTTGTAAGATGTATTTTTGTTGAGTCTGATCCAAGAATGTCTCTACCTCTTTAAACCAATTTAAAATGTGCTCCTTGGATATTACTTACTCTCTTTCTACTGGCTTGCATGTCTGGGAATTTTTCACAGAACTTTGTGTGAAGTTTAGTGCGATATGTTTTTTTGTTTTTTTGTTTTGTAAGTTGGTGATAATGAAATAGGTGCGCAGGATAGAGTGGATTGGACTTCCTGATCCTTTTCAGTCCATTCTGTTCGGCTCGGGCTCTGTTCCTTAATAAGAGCCAGCCATGTTGCTGCCAAGTCAGCTCCACTCATGTTGCTGCTTCCTCCTGTGCCAGCTTGAGATGTGCTCCGGCTTGATCTTTTCAGTGGTCGTAGGTTGTACCTTCCGTTGGGCTCACTTTATTCGGGATCCCCGGCAGAGGGCCGCCCATTACCCTCGCCACCGATGGTTTGCATGCTGTAACGTCCAGCTTCGGCTCCAGATGTGCCCTGGCGATCACCCCCGGGAAGCGACCATATTCGTTTACTTTTACGTGGCTCCATCATGATGGTTGTGCCATTGTCCTTTTTTGTCACCCGCTAGGTTATTTTATTGTGGGTGTCCGCCCCTCACGTGGCATAGGTGGTCAGCACGGACGTAGGGTTGGGCTTTGAGGGGCTTATTATAATTATTATTATAATCATTTAAATTTCATTGCCCAACTTTTCGCAATAATATCAGTATCATTTTCTGGTCTTTTGAAGTAATCATTAGCCAAAGATAATAATTAATATTTTTTGGACGTTTTTGTTTCTTGCGAGTTGTATTTGTAGATACAGTTATTGGTTGATTTTCTTCAGTTTCCTGTAACACGATCGAATAGGTGTGTACGCTTTTTACCAAACGTAGTGTGCGTGTGGTGGTCTGGTTGTGGGATCAAACACTTAAAAACTATGTACACTTGTTGCAGAATAGATATTGTTGAGTGAAAAATAATAACAAGCTAATTTTGTGACGATAATAACGTAAACAATGTACACGCAAATGGCAAGAACAATTAACCTAAAACACTTAGAGTCTCTATGGTAGGTTTCGTTCAGAAATGAATTATTGTTCATTTGCCAAAATTTATACACTATTTCGTTCGGAAAATTTTCACTGGAATGATTGTTTTGTAGAATGTTTTTCACGGTAGTGATCCCGAAATGTTACACTCACACGTGCTGAGTGCGGCCGCGCTCTGTCGCTCGAAATTTGATGAGCGTGCGCGTGTGTCACGTGCCGCGTGGGGTCCCGCTGGTGTCGCTCGCTGTGTGGTGCGTGCTCGTGCGTGCTACGTGCTGCGTGAGACCACGCTGATGCCGTTCGATGTGTGTGTGTCGAACGTGTACGCGTGCCACGTGTTGCGTTCGTGTCGGCGCGTCACAGAAGGGTCTTACTCACGGTCGGCGTTGGCGTTGGCACGGTGCGGTGGCGTGGTTTGTTGGCTGCTTGTGTGCTGCTTGTTTGCTGCTTGGTCGGCGTGGCAATGGCGTGTTGCGATGGCGTGCTTTGTTGGGCCGCGGTGGTCGGTGTGGCTTGGTGGGTTGTGATAGACGTCGGGGTCACCAATTTAGAGGGATGCGTTGTTGGTAGGGATAAATACCAAACACCTCCTAGTTCAATTAGACGTATAATATCACAACACAAAATGGTGTCTGACACACCAAGTAGCTTGAGGAGCAGACGTCCTTCCTACACCGCAGCCAAGACCCCAAGAGAAAGTGTACCTCGATGTGAGAATGAATGTCTTGAGCGGAGAGGGAAGTAGCACAGATCATCTTAAAACTATTACATAGACAATTGTAGGTCTCTTGTTGCCATATACATTTTGCATAGATAATCTAACTTATGTGCTACTTAAAACTTAGTGGTGTTGATAAAACGCCACAGGAGCATTTCGTATGAGGCTTCGACTGTATACTTTTCATGCTGCAAATTTCACATCGTCCTCTACTTTTGTCAAAGCGAGGCCAATGTATTCCTCTATTTCCCATCCTTACGTCTTTCAGGGTAGAAAACCCAGATTTACGACGTTTTAATTGGGTGGGGCTTGGAATAATCTCTCGTGACAATCTCTTTCTCTTAGACCCCGGAGGGTCTTTCTTTGACATCAGACCTTGTGCAACCGATCTTCTGAAGTCTTTTACTGGCATTTTCTCTTGTAGCAGTCCATGCACAACGTAGGCATTTACAAAGGCTATATCCATCATGCCCCAAAATAATCTGGGCCACCACTTTGGAGACTTTCTGTCAACACAGTATAACGCTCTCAAACGATCTGCGGTATCTACCCCTCCCATAAATTGGTTGTAATCCTTCACAACGATGGGGCAGGTAACTGCAGATCTCGTCCCATTCTTTTCTTTTCGCGAAACTGTGGCTTTCTCACTTCCGTGAAAGTTGGAGACAAAGTGCACGACTTTGTTGTCTTTCCACTTCCAAAATCCAATATCAATATTCGAAAACCTGTAGTCATAGTCTCCTCTTTTCAGTGTGTTGTCAGCTTTCATGTTGTTAGGGAGTCCCTTTCGGTTATACCTGATGGTTCCACAGCCAAAAGTCCCTTCGGTCATCAATTTCTCTAGTAATGGTACAGATGAGAAGAAATTATCAAAATATGACTATGACTTTGTTCTTGCGCCATTCATTTTCCGTCAACTCTAACACAACTCTTTCTCCCAGCGAATAGTCAGCAAATTTCGCAGACATTTCTTCATCTTTGCTTTGATAAATCATGAACTTTGATAAATCATGAACTTCTTGATAAAACCCTTTTTGATCTGACAAGCACCATAGTTTATACCCTCTCATTATTCTTGTAAACATAAGGCCAATGCTAGAAGAGCTGAACCGAAAATTCCAGGAATGTTATCAGGGAACCAGAGAAATTAGTGTTGATGAATCGATGGTAAAATTCACTGCCCATGAAACCTTCATGAGCAGATATTGCTTCAAAACCGATCTACCCTTGAATTTTACCATCGATTCATCAACACTAATTTCTCTGGTTCCCTGATCACATTCCTGGAATTTGCGGTTCAGCTCTTCTAGCATTGGCCTTATCTTTACAGTTCCGGGGCATCATTGAATTATCATTGCAATGCAAAGATGATAGTATTGCCGCAAATCTATCCCTGGTCATCGTTTTGCAATTCAAGACCTGCCTGGTCTGTCCAGGCGGGTCTTGAATTGTAGCCCATGTAAAAGTTTTTACCTATGAAGGCTATTCTTTAGTTTATTAGTTCTTCTTTCTTCAAATTGAGGATCTTATTCTTAGTGGTAGCATAAAGATTACTCTGATACACGATGTTATCCAATATGGGATCAATGAGGACCAAAAAGGTATCTGTTGGCGTATCGCAACCAGAAAAACAAGATTCCACTGCTCCAGTGTCACCAAAATATTCGGGTAAGTTGGTTTGGCTATCGCATTTCTTCCACCTTCGGTTTACTTCAGGTCTTTTCCGTGAAGACGACGGTCTGATAGCTGACGGAATATCTGCATCAGGATTTGATGAACTAGACACTACTTCGTCTGGTGCCTGCTGAGGATTAGACGATTGCATTTCTTCTTCCAAGGGCGAAATCTGATTGAATTGGAGCTCTCTTTCCAATGCTTCCTCGAAAATTTCATCAAAGTCCCTCAATGATGGTGGTTGAAGGGTATCATGAATCTCATCATCGGACTCTTCAACATCCGACACTGCATCGCAATCTGGAAGGTCTTCTAGGAGAATCGCTTCAATCAGCGCGCTATTTTTTGAAAATCATCGCGAAAATCCTAAAACAATACCTGTACAGTCCAGTTAGTCTGCACACGATTATACGTCGAAGTTAGTTATAGGTGAGTGCTAAAGTAAAGCCGGGCCGCCACACACACAGTTAAAGTTTATTTAAAATAAATCACGTAAAATGCTAGGTTTAACAAGTAAAGTTTAAGTTAAGACGATTCCGACCTACGACCCGCTTATTGACCGTTCAGTTGTGCACTGTCTTAATAAATTGAGGTTGCGTATAATGTTGATTAGGTAAACAGTTAAATGTAGGTCTTGCACCGTACATATTACCAATCCCAAAGAAAGGAAGATTTGTCGACTGGCAAATTTAAAAACGTAATTAAACAGAAACTGTCTATTAAAGCATATTATAAAATATCTGATTATTTAGATGACAAAAAAGCTTGGGATGAATCAGCTCCAACTCGACTCGGCATCCGTAACAAAATTGTCAAGGATCATACAAAAAAGTGTTAAGACCAGACAAGTTTCGTGCCGGATTCTTCTTGAACTGGGGTTAGGAGGAACCGGCACCTAGATTCACTAGCATGTAAGAAGACGATTCAAAGTGGTCCTTGTGATTTTATTGAATAAATAAATATTGAATTTTGAATTGACCAACTTCCTTAAGACGTCGTCTCACTGTCCGTTTACTAACGCGCACATTAAGGTCTTCTTCCAAGACAGTTTCTCAAGGTTTGCATCTTTATAAAGCGGTCATCTACGGCGTTGGTTGCTCGATTTCTGCCTTGTCCCCGTCTCCGCACGTAAGACCCTGTCTGCCTGTATCGTTGCACATTGCGATAGATGATAGATACCGACACACTTAATGCAAGACTCACTGAACGCTAGGTGTGACTGAACGGTAGGTGTGACCTTCCTCGATCATTGTTACAGCTCTAGCAACTTCAGTTGCAGGTAAATCACTCATTTAATATTCAATACAGTGTATTCTTCTCAAAAGTTAACAGTAGAATGATATGAAGTGACTTTAAACCATGTAAACAATATTCCTATTGGGAGCTAAGTGCTCCTGTAAACTGTAAAATCGTCAACAAACACTTAAGAGGGTATAATTATTGTTAAAACGCAGTTTTACGCTAACATAGAAAAGTTCTTTTGCTGATTCTTCTCCAGTACACGGTTCGTTAGGATCGACAGCAGTAGCTCGCAGCTCTTATGCCGCAAAGGCGAATTCCAGAGTTCCGACTCTGGAATTCGCCATTGCGGCATAGGAGATTAAAAAAAAGCGCGAGTTCTCCGCGTATTTCAGTTAGTTTATCTATGACACTGTATCTGCTTTCATTATTCATGCGTTTAGTGAAATCTATAGCGTCAACGTTGAACGGATACAATCCGGATTTGCGAAATCCATTGCTTATGATTTCAGGATTTGCAGCCTTCATTGCAATTCTTAGTATCGGATTTCCACTAGTTGACAACTTATAATAATAATAATGATAATAAAACATTTATTTTACGCCACATAAATTTAAACTTAAGTTACAAAATAATTATTACTAAGCGACACTGTTTCTTTAAAACAAAACAGTTTGAATTTCAATTTAAATGAACACTAGACAACAACCAATCAATAAGTACATGTCATTACTGTACCTAATATTAATTATATATTTTAACAAAATTAAACTATTTACTTAACCTAAACAAAATGTAAAGGTCCAGAACGACTACATATGTGCAATGCTTTCTGGGAGTTCAATGGGAATATTTTTAATGAACTTTTAAAAGACCGAATGGACTTAAAATTTCTCATCGGCGGAGGTAAATTATTCCAGCATTTCGTGGCAGCGTATCTAAAGCTACCACGAAAGGCAGTCGTTCAATGACTGGGACAGACCAAGCGGACAGCAAAACGTACAAGGCGATCTGAAAAACGAAGTTTTTCATACAGATATATTGGCTGCTGGTTTCTAATAACACCGAAGAGTAGAGTAGCAAAGTGGAGAGTGCGGCAAGACGACATATTTAGTAGACGATTGGAATTAATATAAGGAGAAAGGTGCGCTCGGCGCGAAATGGGGAAACAGAAACGAACGCAGGCGTTCTGTATGCGCTGAATATGTTTTTTGGTACGAGCTAGCAAACATTCATGACGACCAGTCATGACGACATGACGACCTCTCTGGCGCAGTTGGCTAAGACCCGGCTGAGACGCAGAAGGTTGCGGTTTCGATTCCCGCCGCGGGATAAATGTTTGTACGATCTGCAAGTATTTGTATCGGGTCTGGGTGTTTCTATGTATAATATGTATGTATTAACAAAAAAAAAAAAAGTATATAAGTAGTATATCAGTCATGTGGTACCCATAACACAAGCTCTGCTTACATTGGGGATGAGATGATGTTGTGTGAAATGTCCGGGATTATTTATTTATTTATTTATTCCCCAAACACTTTATCAGCATAGCTTACCTTAAAGAGGAGGAGCGAGTCACATAGCTGGATTCTCAAACCTGTACTTAAATGTTTGCGCATTCTATAAAGGACGGACAAGCGGTAAAAACTATTTTTTACTGTTTGTAGCACACGTTTTTCGAAACGCAGCGAACCATCCATGAGTAGACCCAAATTTCGAGCTCGGTGACGCGGTCTATAGGAAGCCCACTAACGTACACTTTGGGATCTTGTGAAATCAGTCTCAATTTCATTTTTAGATCTAAGAACCAGATACTTAGACTTGGCAGGGTTTAAGATCAAACTATTTGACTCACACCATTCAACCACTTTTTCTATGTCGATAACTTTTTTCTATGAATTTTTCAATAGTCTGTGTATGTGAGCTGGCTGTATTTTGTGAGTCGCATTAGGATGTAAGGCGTACAAGAATGGAAATAGCGATAAGGAACCCTAGCAAAACAAGTAAGATATGATTTTTGAAAATATTTTTATACAACGGGTGCTAGTCCATGGCAAAACAAATGTTTAGAGTTATTTGTTTATGGTGTTTAATACTGTTATGACTATGTTGAACGTTCAATGTATGCGCGAAACATGGGAAATGGTGCCAAGATATTAGGCGAACGGCAGCCACAATATTGACCACATTGTCAGATATTATGCCCGTTATTTTATGTGAAATGCCCCAAGCGGCAACTTCTTTTTCTTAAATTTCGATAAGTTTTCTGCCGTATATCGTTCTTCGAGTTCAATACAGCTTAACAAGGATTTCAGTATAGATTTCTGGTCAATATAGTGAGCTGTCAGGGCAACAAAACTCGTGATACTTATCGATGTTCAACTTTCGGTGGTAAAGCACATCGCATCGGCTTCTGTTTGCAACTGTATTAGTACTTAAGCTATTGTCTGTTGATAAAATTTTGGTAATTACATGTTATTACAGTCCACTATAGGTTTGCTTGTTACGGGTCAAATAAGATCGAGTCTTTTAGAAAATTATGATTCGATTACTCGTGTACGCTTTACGATCGAATCAAAAAGATTCAATCGATCCCGATCGACTCAGGTCAATATTGTACAGGTTTTCTGGTGGCAACATCCGCTAATTCAATTTTAAGGTGTTCAAAAATGTTTCTGTCTCCTCTTTTTGGGCTCTCTCTCTCTTTCGGGCTCTTTTTCTGCTTATATTGTGAAATGTCTGGATATCGGTCTAAAAATGTATTCACACAATCCCAGGCTGACATGTTATTTTTGAATGGTTTTACGGTTCTCCCTTCATCGTCTAATTACCAAATTTTTTATTACCAAACGCACGTCACGCATTCTCACCGGAATTCCCAGATCAGCTAAAAGCTATAATATTACTAAGAAAAATATTTTTTTATGATTCTGAAAATACAATTGACTTTCCAACTGGTTTGTTTTTTTTGTCCTTTTAATTTATGTTTTATTAGTACTTCTTGGAATCTTATACAATTAGGCAGCATCCCACTGAGATATTTTGCAGTTTTTTATTTTATCTAAAGCCTCATCATCTAAGTCTCTCTGAGAATAATTGAGGAGTAGTCGAACAGAAAGTCACTTTTCCACTATTACAAATTTTACAGAAATAAAAAAAGACGGGTATTTCATATTTTTGTTACAAAATAAGTATAAAATTTTTAGCATCAAATTACATAATAAATCAACAAATCAAATGTGAAATGAGGATTTTATTGGGAAGCCTAACAATTAACCCATCAATACACAAAACAACAAGTTTATTAAAAACACTAAACAAATACTACGTGGTTCTTTACCTAACGCTAACATAAATGAGTGGCCGAACCGTATATTGTATGAGTTACTCCCGATACGATTCAAATGACCACTAGTGATGCCGAGAGATATTCGAAGGGCACCGAGGGCAGTACAGGCAGTGCATGCGCTCGGTGCCCTTTTATATGTACGGCTTGGCGGCGGCGGCTCGACGGCGAGGGAGGGGCTGGTCCGACGACTCCTTTACGCTCGTGATTGTGTGCGTGCGCTCTGTGGCACTCTGTGTTACCACATGACTACATTACCGAGAAATGTAATGTGTAATGACTTTCAACAGCTGGCAGTTTCTTTATGAAATTCATTACACTTTCATTCATGACATGAAGGCACCGAGCACGTCCTGGCTGGTCGCATCAACAGCATCATCACTCTCTTGCGGTGGATCGGAAGTTGGGCCCTGGGAGAGGATGCTTACTCTCAAGAGATTTGAGAGTGTCATTAGAATTTGGAGCTATCGTGTCACTAGAAAATAGAATACCCCCCGTATTCTTAATATCACCATCTCGCTAAGTTTACTTTCTACAAGTTTGTAGATAGCAGACTCAGAGACTGATTTGGAATATTTTGAATTTGTTTGTGGGTCCAAATAATTTTTGAAATAAGGTGTGCACTCAATGCTTGCAAGGTACCTAACACAAATTTGTTTTATGGCGGCTCCTCACTTGGCTTAGCGTATTCGTGAGTCGATATTGTTGTGTTTGCCTCAAATAATCAAATATTTCAAATACCGTCAAATACGTCATCCACACATGGACTTGTACGGGCAAATCACTCAAATATGCCACAATATTTGCTTATTCACAAAACAAATTGAACGCACAGTGATGGACGTGTCAGTGGCAGCAGCTTATTACATTTACCTGAATGCGGCTTACCAACACCTGTTGTATCTACAGAAGTACAAAATTAAAAATAGACGATTGCTGACAAGGCGTTGGTGGATGTTGACAATTCACAAAAAACGAACAAAGTAAGAACCTACATACCAATTAATCAAATTAGAGCTTTATATCGTTAATATCTCGATAATGTAACATTGTCATTTCCAGGGAAAGTATGGAGAAGCTATTTCAAGAAATGTTGGCTGAACCCTCGAATGAATTCCATAATTTCTGCAGAATGTCATATACAGATTTTGAACTATTGTTACAAAAAGTTGGGCCAATAATTTCAAAGAAAGATACCAAATGGAGAGATAGTATACCTTCAAAACTTAGACTGGCTGTAACTTTGCGTTTTCTGGCATCTGGAGATAGTTACAGGAGCCTACATTATCTTTTTAAGATATCGAGTCAGATTATTTCTAAAATTGTTCAAGAAGTCTGTGCTGCTTTATGGGAGGTTCTTAGAGATTATGTTAAGGTATGAAATAAAACTTTTTTTAAAAGTAAATCAAATCAACTTTATTAAGTATTTAAATACACAAGTTAACATAGTGTGCATAGTATTACAAATGAATTACAAGTACCAGTTGTGTTTTTAATTTTTTTTTAAGATGAGAAAATTATTCATTTCCGAGGCTGGACCATCATAAATAGTCGCATTGTTAGCAGTAGACTGTTGCGTAGGAGATGTAACCTGCATAGAGTACAAATCAGTATCTGTATAAGAAACCGCCACTGGGGACATCACTACTTGTGAGATATCATCTTGTTCAATTCGTGATGAAGGTGATGGTGTGTAATGCATCATTGATGAAGAAATTGGTCTATGACGTTCATGGCATTCGTTGTAAAATAACTCATTTATTTTAACCATTATTAGGTCTCTGCGATCTTCAGAAAGTTTACGCATTTTTTTCGCTATAAGTTTTCCGAAAATGCAACATTCATCCTCTTCTTCGTGCTGCTGAGATACGGTTTTTAGCATATTGAATGCCTCATTCATTTGTTTTTTTGTTTCCTGAAGCTCAGGAGGGTTATACTGCCTCCTCTTCGATGTTGTCGATGTCTTTTGAGAGTTTGAAGATCCTTGATTCGTAGAACTAAGTTGTAACATTCCATGCGAGGAGTTCTGTTCCTGATTTAAAGCATCAGTTTCGCCAACAGTGTTCATACCGCCTGTATCATGTTGAGAACTATTAGAGTCTGCTACAATCTGTTGATTTTGGTCATCCTGAAAAATAAAATCATACATAAATATAGTTGTAAGCCATAACAAGCTATAGTGGGCCTAAATAATAGGTGGGATACTCTTTAAATTACCTATTTACTTAGATATACTTAATATTTACAGATGCCGATTACAGAGGAAGAGTGGCTGACTGTAGAGCGTGGTTTCCGCACCAGATTCCCTCATGCTGTTGGTGCGATTGACGGAAAATATGTAGTACTGCAGGCACCAATAAATAGCGGCTCGGAATACTACAACTACAAAAAATCCTTTAGCATTGTGTTACTGGCCTTAGTGGACAGTAACTACTGTTTCATGTTTGCCGATATCGGATGTCAGGGTAGAATAAGCGATGGTGGTGTCTTAAAAAACTCTAGCCTGTGGAATAAAATGAAAAACAATTTGTTACAACTGCCCATGCCAACCCCACTACCAAATAAAAACACTGAACTACCCTATGTATTTTTAGGAGATGGTGCGTTTGCGCTGGATAAAAATTTGATGAAACCCTACCCAGGAGAACACCAAGAAGGTACTATGGAAAGGGTTTTTAATAAGAAACTTTCATCGGCCCGTGTTGTTGTTGAAAACACATTTGGCGTCATGTCTTCAGTGTTTAGAGTACTCCGTAAACCCATGTTACTGGAACCAGAACCATCAATACAGGTAGTTAGAGCCTGTGTGGTTTTACATAATTTTTTGAGAAAGAGCCAACATTCATCAACTTCATACAATCCCCCGGGCACATTTGACTTGTTTGATGGTGATACTTTAATAAGCCCGGGGTCGTGGAGGGACCATATAACTGACAATCCAGCTTTACGTAATATGAGGCTTATTCCTAGGCGGTCTCCACAGAATGAAAGGGAAATAAGAAATGAGTTTGCAAAATACTTTCACAATTGATTTGTTTAAACATTAATTACAACAAAATTATATCTTAACCTTAAATTAAAATAAAAAGATTACACGAAAAATCTTTTTTTATAAGCCTTTTTACAACTAGGTACCTACTTACTCAAGCTAAGTAAAACCAGACTCACACACACAAATACTGATTGATTATTTATACATAACTAGCTGCGCCCCGCGGTTTCACCCGCGTAAGTCCCGTTCCCGCGGGAATATCGGGATAAACAGTAGCCTATGTGTTAATCCAGGGTATCACCTATCTGCATACCTAATTTCAACCAAATCGGTCCAGCCGTTTTTGCGTGAAAGAATAACAAACATACATACATACATTCTCACAAACTTTCATATTTATAATATTATAGTAGGAAGGATAGGATATACTTACCTACCAACATGCAACAAGAGAAGTTAATTAAATGCTTGTAAAAAAAATACGTATTGCTTACCTCAGTATCAATAGATGGGGTGCATTTGTAGATTGTTCCCAGAAAACTATCCATAAATGAGTAAGCGAACCATGTTGGTTGGTATATATCAGATGTGCCTGCTCCTGATGTTTCAGATTTCTTGATTTTAGATTTTAGCTCTGTACCCCCTGTATGCAGACATCAAAGATTCCTCCTTTTTTTTGAGTTCTTTTACTGTGCATTCTTCTCCTAAATTACTTTGAATATCGATCCATGCATCGTTCAGTCGGCTTTTGTTTTTATGCGAGGTATTTCTGGGGTCCCAAATACAAGGCTGCATTTGATATAATTCCAGAAATCGCAATACGGTTTCATTTGTCCAATCCATTACGAAGGTACGTAGTAAACGTTCACACGTCTGAACAAGATCGCCACGCGCGCGCTACTGAACGAACCAAGTGTGGACAGTCGACGCAAATATTTGCCTTATTTTATGCCTTTGATCTGTGATAAAAAACCGACAAGTTGACGGATAGGCATATTCGCTATTTGCGTTGTTTGCCATATTCGTGCAAATAAAGCAAATACAATCAAATAGACCGTCTACACATTGCTGTATTTGGACAAATAATGCAAATATACGCCAAGTGAGGAGCCGCCATTATCCGAATTGTAATGGTGGCACTTCACATGGCAATTTGTGTTCGCTATTAGGTGTTTGTTGTATTTGGCAAAATATATGACGTTCAAACGAACATGCAAAAAGAGGCAAAGACCATCCACACATGGCACTCAAATAACAAACAGACAAACATTTGGCAGCAGACTTACCAACAATATGGACGTGCTACAACTTGCAGCGGGATTTTATTATTTAAATGCATGTTACTATTACATGCTATGCGTCAGAAAATACAAAGTATTGAAAAGACCATGGAGAACAAGGTGCTGGTGGATGCTGACTATGCATAAAAATCGAACCCGGTTAGTAATTTTCGTAGATAACATAAATATGACAAAATTATACTGATTCTAGATTGTTATTATTACAATTTGTTAAACTAATAAAATACCTACATATATATTTCTTATTCCAGGGAATCTATGGAGAACTTTTTTTCAAGAAATTTTAGCAGAGCCCTCAAACGAATTTAATAATTGCTGCCGAATGTCAATTACAGATTTCGAATTTCTATTGCAAAAAATTGGATCTATAAAAAGAACACAAAGTGGAGAGATTCTATTCCTTCAAAAGTGAGACTGGCAGTTACTTTGAGATTCTTAGCTTCAGGAGATAGTTACAAAAGCCTTCATCTTACCTTTAAAATATCAAGCCAAATCATATCAAAAATTGTTATGGAAGTGTGCGCTGCTCTGTACCAGATTCTAAAAGAGGAAGTTAAGGTAAACAAATGTTTAATTTCAATCAACTTTTATTAATGAAAGATTTAGAAATAATGTTACTATTACCGTTGAAATTAAAGTAACTATTTCGGTTTAAATATTACAAAATCTTTCAATGAATCAGCTGGACCGTTATAGATAGTGTTGGGAATTATAAACTCCCTTGTACCGTACGTCCTTGTATTAGAATGTGAATATTCTTCAACTGAAGTGCTGGCTTTTTCTACTGGTGATGTTTGTGTGTACAAGGGATCAGCCGACCCATCATCAATAGGGTTTGGATTATACTCTCTTGTGTTAAAAGAAGGAAAATCAACAGTGGTGTGAAATTCTTCTATTGGGACTGTTTCAGTCTCCGATTGAGAAGAATACACTTCTTGGTATATTGGTGGCGATGGTGTATAAGTTGTTGTTGAAGAATGTGGGCGTCTGGGAGAAATCAGCATATTATGTTCATCCACAAATAGCTGGTTTATTTTTACCATCATGACATCTCTCTTCAGATAGTTTTCGTATCTTCCTTGATATAAGTTGCCCAAAGATGGTGCATTCATTATCTACATTTTTTGGGTGATCATGTTGCTGGGAAACCTGTTTCATGTGATTAAATGCTTGCTCCATATGTTGTTTAGCTTCCATCAACTCTGGTGGATTTTTCTGTCTCCTTCTAACTGGTGGTGTTGGGGTCATGGACGACGATTTTTGATTTGATATGGTTGGGTTTGGTTCATTAAGTTCATCAGTTAATACAATCATGTTAGTTGTATCTGTATTTTCAATGGTTTCTTCATCCTGAAATAAACACAAATTCATATTAAAAAAAATATAAAATAAAAAAATATGATGGTAGATTTTTAAAACAATGTACCTATTTAAAGCTAGATTAGTTTAGTCAGATAATATTACTAAATTGCGACCGTAAGATAGTAATGAATCACATCCCTTTAACTATGTCAAGGAATATTATTTATATCCCTAGGGATATAACTATATTAAGGCTTTATCTTTATTATAATGCGTCATCTATTATGTCTAAGTATAATAACCTATTTGTTTTTTACAGTTGCCAGCAGTAGAAGAAGACTGGCTAGCCGTAGAAAGTGGCTTCCACCAGCGTTTTCCTCATTGTGTTGGTGCAATAGATGGAAAGCATGTAGTCTTACAAGAACCAATTAACAGTGGCTCAGAATACTACAACAATAAAAAATCTTTTAGCATAGTTTTATTAGCCCTAGTTAAAAGTAACTACTGCTTCATGTTTGCTGACGTAAGATGCCAAGGGAGGATAAGCGATGGCGGTGTGCTAAAACATTCATTGCTTTGGCATAAAATGAGCAATAATCTGTTGAGATTACCTTCACCGAGCCCTCTACAAAATGGAACTATTGACCTACCATATGTGTTTTTGGGTGATGGAGCATTTGCCCTACACAATAATTTAATGAAACCATATCCAGGCGCACAACAAGAAGGCACTAAAGAAAGAATTTTCAACAAGAAGCTGTCA
The DNA here is from genome assembly GCA_948098915.1 of Lampropteryx suffumata. Lineage (NCBI taxonomy): Eukaryota > Metazoa > Arthropoda > Insecta > Lepidoptera > Geometridae > Lampropteryx > Lampropteryx suffumata. The sequence continues at coordinate 18,143,058 of OX402555.1, read as the reverse complement.
TCAGCCCGTGTTGTAGTCGAAAATGTCTTTGGAGTCCTGTCCTCTGTATTTAGAGTGCTACGTAAACCCCTGCTTCTACAACCAGAACCAGCAATACAAGTTGTTATGGCATGTATAGTATTGCACAACTTGGACATTTGACGTATATGATGGAGACAATCTAATTAGTTCAGGGGTCATGGAGGGCCGATGTACCCACCAATCCAGCTCTGCGTACTGTTCCTAATATTCCTAGAAGATCTCCGAGAAATCCAGTAGACATCAGAAATGAGTATGCTAATTACTTTTATCGATGATTAAAAAACCTACCTTCCTACCTGTACTTATAAAATTATATTGTAATTAAATAAATAAAGGTTATAAACTATACATATTGTTTCAATAGGTACAAACCTCAGTACTTTTAGTTGGGTTGGATGTGTAAACTGATCCCAAAAAACCATCCATGCATGAAAATGCAAACCAACTCGGTTGGTAAATTTCACTTGAACTTGATCCTGATCTTTCCGATTTCTTTATTTTAGTCTTGTAATTTCTGTAGGCCGACATTAAGGACTCCTTTTTCTTTTTTAAATCTTTTACAGTGCAAGGAACCCCCAAATTGTCTTTAATATTAATCCATGCGTCATTGACACGCTGTCTATTTTTATGCGAGCCATTCTGGGGGTCCCATATGCACGAGTTCATTTGGTATAATTCCAGAAATTTTAGCACTGTTTCATTGTCCCAATTCATTTTCAAAAGCTGTTGTTCCGTTCTCGTTCACAACACAGACACAAAGATACTGCACGTCCGTACAGGTCCACGACGCGTGCGCTTCTGAATGTGGCCATTGTGTGGACGGCGTATTTGCGTATTTGCCTATTTGACTGTTTTGATGTGCCTCGAAAACCCGACAAGCGCACGGTAACGCGTATTTGCTATTGGCCTTATTTGTCAAATAGGCAAATAAGGCGAACACTTTGTCAAATAAACTGTCCATACATGGTACTTGTTTGCCAAATATGCCAAATACACAAATACAAATAGCCATGTGAAGTGCCACCATAAGTGATTATTTGTTGTCTAAATCTTTCTGTACATGAAGTACGTTATAGGGGTAAGTTAGTAAATGTTCCCATGCCTGCTTCGTATTTTTAGATACAACATTCCTAATGGCCTGAGATAGAACAGTAGTGACAGAGATGCGGGCACCGCGCGAAATACGTTTCAAAATAGGGGTTGTACTTCTCGAAAAGGGTTGTAAGTTCGACATAGAATTCGAATTTACTAACGAAATATCCACCGCTCCTGCAACCGGGGCAGACAGCGGGATAGTAGAGTTGTTGTGTATTCTTTTTTGATGAACTTTGAAGCCTCTCTGTCCCTTGAAGAAGCGAGGCTGGGAACATATCGTGCACTCTACAAGTTTGGTCACGGGCACGACAGTATTATTCACATTTCTGTTTGCCTTTGGCGGTTGTGTGCATAGTGCCATCACATTTTCCCTTACAAATCTAAATAAAAATAAATAATCTAACTAAATTATAGTAGTAGACAGGCGAAGCGCACGCGTGGTAGCTCGACTGGCACCACGGCAACCTCGCTCCTTCCTGATACTCCTACGCGGTGGAGTCTCTGCCTCAGGGCCTCAAAGTCTCCCAACGGGCGTAACAAAATTATTTCTATTTCTCGCTGTCAAGCTGGATTCTTGGCCTCTTGGCGGATGCCATTTCTCGTCTGGCCCAAGTCCTGACTTTCCTGTTGCATCTTCGGCAAAAAATGCAAATGATGATAATCTCTATTACTGTCACTAACCTAGCTATGATGATACCATAAGTTTCCATATTCTGTTTTAACGAGCTTCGACTAGCATTTGCACCACTTTGCGTAATTATTACTTCTTCTTGTTTTGTATATGATATATACTTCTTGATTTATTAAATTAAAACCTTTTAATCAAATCAAAATAAAATATAAGTATGCCTTGTTCGCCACTGCGTTGCAAAATCAGAATGATGAATCAGAGTTATTGAACACGTTTACTCGAGACTCTCAGTAAATTCTGCTGATCAAAGTAACTTTGCATGTGTGCGTCGTCGCATTGAATTACTTTATTGTTATTCAGCATGATGCAGTATTTATTTACAAAAAGGTGCAGTTCTATGGCAACGTTATCAATATATTTTACTATATAATCCAGCTCAAAGGTACCTACTTCGTTGGGACCTCCCTGTTCCCTGTAACCTTGCGTGGAAACGCACAGGGTTTTACACATTTGTTCGCTCGTGATTTTTACCGGAAGTGATGAAAACAAAGTCAATTCAGACTTTTCGGCGAGCGTCCTTGAGTTTATGGACTATGTGTACGCGATGCTGAATGCTGGCGCTGGTATGCGCCACCGCCGATACTTGCGCAGGTAGGTTACCCTCTATAATCCTATCGGCGATGCCAGCCAATTTGTCGATATCCTTTATCTCCGGTACAGTAAGAACAGCATGCAGATGACAGATGATGACATGCTGATGATGAGGCAGATGACTTTGCTCTAGAATGCGTAGCGTCTCATAAAAAAATTCAGTTCTCGCGAGCTCTTTCATTCGCCTTAATAGTTGTGAGGGCTTTTGTTTGACTAGCTCCATCTCTGCCATGCATTTTTGTTTTTTTCTGGCCTGCGATTCTTCATATATTAGTAAAAGACGTGAACGTAGTGCGGTCGTACTTATTGGTTACAGGCGGGTTTACTAATAAATCCGTAACTTGCTGACATTTGCTTGACCTCTTTCCCTTATTTTGATATTACGATATTAAATTTGCTTTCGTCTCCCATTCTTATCCCATTCAATGCTAAAACTATTACTATTGTGCTGACCAAAGCTTCTCAATAAGATAATTTCTTACTGATTCACCAGCACCTAATTATTATTTATTCTTGTTGGATTATGTTCATGTATCTGAAACATAAGTTTTGTTATAAGTATTTACACAATAATTTAACTTCTAAGTACCTATTATGCAAGGCCAATTCTATTTTTTCAAAATAATTACCTGCATGTTTGATTCATTATGCTCCTCTTGCGGTGTTAACTGTAGTACAGGCATTTGCAATGTTGTGCAACACGAAACAAGCATTGGTTATAAATCTAGCTATTGTAGGATGATAATGCAGCTTCCAGTCTAATAAACAGGCATATCTAGCGAGACTTGAGCACTCCAACCAGAATAGGAAAAAAGCGTGTTTTTTTAAAGAGGAACAAAACATCAAGATTAAAACATGTTTTTTTTCACTTCTTGTATTAAAAAAATTTATTAAGTACGTACCTACTTACAAAAGAAAACAATAAAAGAGATTTTTATAGTGAAACACTAATAAATATCTTATCTAATAAATCAGAAGTATTTATTAAAGTAATTTTAAACTACTAATCTTTAATGATTTTAGGAAAATTAACATGTTTCATTTCACCTTCCTTATCCTACTCTACTTATTCTTCGTCAGCTACATCTAAGTCGTCCACAGTTGATTGTTCTAACTTGTTCTAACTTGATTGACTAATTTTTCTGCCTTCTCTGTGCCAAGTCGGTTGCGTGTTTTTGAATACACTAATCCAAAAGTCGAAAATAGTTGTTCTATTCCGGTGGAATACGCAGTGGCCGTAAACAATTGATTCGTTAGATCTATGGTTCCGGAATCTAACTTACGTGGTTTTAACCGCTCCATGTTCTTCACTCCACCTGTAGGTACATTGGCGCCCGACCGAATTACCGATCACTACCGAGGGGTAATCCCCGTAAGAACCAAAAATAATGTTGAGTGAGTGTTGCCAGCCCACAGAGGTGCCACAACCTCAAAATGTAATGCAAAATTGGCAAAAAAACTGTATGAAATAATTGAATAAGTGTAAGTAGGTATAGGTTTTTTTATGTATGTTTAAACGTGTTTAAAACAAAATGTTTTTAAACATGTTTTAAATAGGTTTGTTTTTTTTTTCAGTGTTTTAAACAATGATTTAAACACATGTTTTAAGCAATTGTTTAAAACATTGCCAACCCTGACTCCAACACATCTCTCCACTGTATTTCTGACCCGACAATGCAGATCGGTGTTGTAACGATGAGGGGAGCCAAGCTCAGTATTTAGTTTTGGTGTCATCAGTGTTGATCGCAGTGGACAGCCTGAATCACCTGAAACAAAACACCATATCAAAGAACTGCATAATATAAAAACGATACAATCTAAAACAGTTCATTTAATTAGTTTAGAACCTGACCTAAGAGCCGCACCGTTTTATTTTCACCTTGCTGGAGTTGTTTGAGATGGAATTTAAGTGCATGATTGTTCCACACAAATGAGTCATGATTTGCCCCACCATGGCTAGCATACACGTAATTACCTACATCCTGTTATCCTATCCTATAAAAACGTCAGAGCCGCAATAAGGCTTCTAGGTACCTACTTCCTATTTGAGCATTTAAAGAGTGATGATGCTTCCGATTAAATGCTCTCTCTTCATATTCTGCTAGCTTCATAATAGCAATGTGGGTTCCATCAATACACCCCAAAACACCAGTCATGCTAAATTTGTTTTTTTTAAATAAAGGTATAAGTATGATATTATTTAAGTAGTTATGTGGTTGCCGGCTAGGGTGTACACGACATTGTGTATATATAGTAGGTATTTAATTTTATGAATCTTACCCAGTCTGAAATGGCATGCCGTTCTTCTCGAGTTTGTGGAAAATGAATATATTTTCTACGAAAGTGGTCATTCTGTAGAACTTTTGTCACTGCTCTCATACAGTTAGACACACTTACTTTGTGCATATGCTTATGTGCACTAGCTCCAATTTGTCTCTGATATGAACCAGATGCGTAAAAACTCAGTACTTAATACCTAAAACGAAAAAGTAGTTCCCATGGGAATCGGATTTACTTAAACTTTATAACAAAGTGGTGAGCAGGTATTTTACAAACATGGTTCCTTCACTCACCATTGATAGTGAACTTATTCCATCTTGACGGCGGGCGGGTTGGTAAAAAGCTTCCAGCATATATATGAGATCACGAGACACATTTGTATTTAGTCTATACAACCCAACAAACCAAGAGACATGTTGTTGCTCTGAATGCACTGTTGCCGTGCATTGACTTATAGCTGACCAACATCCTTGCATGAGTAGAAATTATATTTTCCCTTGCAGTATACATAACTTACAGATATGGGTGTAGTGGGTGCAGAGGTTGTGGCAGAGATGATTTTGGCTGTTGTATTTCTTGTGTGAGTGTCGTTCGATTGGTTGCCATTGACTGCTTCTAGTGTACGGACCCTCACTTCCAAGAGCTAGATGTTGGTAATTTATCTAGTGTTTCTATGCGTTGCTCGAATAGTCTGTGTGACTCGGTATCTAGTTTTTGAATAAGTATGTAGACTATGACGTCTTCCCATTTTTCAGTTAGAATATCAATAGCTTTCAATGAGGTTGAGCACTCTGATGTTTCTCCTTGATGTAGGTTTTTAGTTATAGGTACAAATCCAAATAATCATCAAATAAGTCTGTCTGGAAGTAGCTACATTGAGGTCGCTTTCCTTCATTCATTGCAGACGCCAACTGTTCATGTCTAGTTTGGAATTTCTGCCAGTTAGTTTCTAATGTTTTTAATCTTGTCTCTAAATGTGCTTTTGTTAAACGCTCCTTAGGAAACTGCCTAAATTACAATTAAAGGAAAAAAAATGCACATCTATGGTAAAAAATGTTATTGGTGATTTCCAAAAAGATTATTTAGAAAACATTATTAAAACTGATAAATTCAGCATATTGATCGATGAATCAACGGATATTTCGGCCTCAAAAACCATGTGCATTATTATCCGTTATTTTGATGAGCATTCCATGTATGATCTCATTATAAAGATATTTAATGACAGAGGGATCCAATAAGAAAATATAATAGGATTCGCTTCAGATGGCTGAAATGTAATGATGGGATCACAAAAGTAGCCAGCCGTTTTTCTAAGTTATATTTGTCCATTAATACAGTTAGATTGATATAAAATCATTTACACTGAGGTGTGTTAAATCCCATGGTACGAGCAACACTTGTAGAAGTTGGTTGCCTCAGTGACACATCCGAATATTCTTTACCAGCCATTTTGCTTTCAGAGTTAAATCTATGTGGAATCATATTTTTCCCAGCGTACTTGAATGCTACTTCTCTAAGATCTTTAGCAGTAATTCCAAAAAACATATCATCCAAATTCTTTAGATACTCGAAAAATTCGTCCTCCACTTCTTTTGAGAAAGTAGTGTCGTATCTTCCAAGATTGGTTGCTGAATGAGATCTATTCAATCGTAGTCGTAAAGTAGATTCAGCCATGCCTAGTTCCTTAGGACCTTATACTTTCGCCTTTTGCAACCCGTTTACGTGCTGTTTCTATAATTTCTTGAGAGCAAAGTGATCGCTCGGATGTCCGTTTTCTTCTCGACGTCGTTCTGTAAATAAGAAATAATGTAATTATTCTAAGATTTCTAGTTATAAAATAAGGAAAACGGAATATAAATACGACATGTAAAGCTGGGTTCAGATTGTTGTGTCGTGATGTGTTGGGGCGCTATGTGTCGTGACGCGTAGTGTTCATACTGGTGTATCGTGGTGTGTTGCAATATGGCACAATTTTACATCATTAATAATTTGTGAGTTGTGCGGTGTACATGTGTAAAATGTTCTTGGAATCATCTGATACTGACAGTGATTTTGACGAAGATATACAATTTCTTATCATGGCAACTCTTCTTAAAAAAAAGAAAAAGAAACGGAGATATTGGGTTCATCCTATAAATGAAGTAAGAGGCAGTAAAGGCGCATTTCACACTCTCGTTCAGGACTTAGAAACTGATGACGAAAGGTTCCATCGATATTTCAGATTAACTAAAATTCAGTTCGAGCATGTACACTCTTTAATTGAAAGGGATATTAAGAAACAACATACGCAATTTCGCTGTCCTATAGGAACAAAAGAAAGACTTGCTGTGTGTTTGAGGTATGTATTTTTCTCTAAAATGACATTATTTTTTTTTAATTACGAGACACAAGATTAACTTTAACACTTAAAAATATCAATAATTATTTATTATCACAGTCACTATAATCAACTGTACTATAATAGGAAGCAAGATTTTCATCAGCCAATGAACTCATTTGTTGTGGTGATGTGTGAGATGACGATGTGGATGGCAAGGTTGTAGATGTTGATGCGATTGGATAGTAAACGATAGAAGATTGATTGTATGACTGAAGAGGTTGTTCGTATTGTTGATAAGTTGACAATGGTTGGGGTGGGGAAATAGTTTGTTGTGGCGGAATGACTTTGTAGGATGTAATGTTAATTGGAGTTTGCAGGACTTTATCGGTCTGTTGTTTCTCTAAGTGGCGGATTTGTGCTTTAGATACTGCAGAGTGCAAATCTAGTTTAATTTTAGTTTGTTCAAGGATTGAAAGACTTTTCACCGCTTTGCTCATACTCAAAAAGAACAGATCATTTTCATCCATATCTCTTTCTCGTCTTTCATTTTGCTTTTGAATTCTGAGATCGTTTGATGACTTCATAAGTTCATAAAGCTCCTGCATCCCTGACTTGACCGAATTCTGACGGGAAGAAGACGAACTCCTGACTGAGCATTGAGACTCGCTCCTATTGTAAGGACTAGCTGTAGACCTGTCCGATGTCAATTCAGATGGTGATTGAATTGGTTCAGGTGAAGATGCTAAATTTGTCTTCGTGTTTCTAGATTCCATAAATGGTGATAAAAAACTCATTTGATCTTCATATTTCCAAGGTGTCACTGGCATGGCAGCTTAACCGCTTTTCTTATTTCTTTTACGTTTTTGTGCACTGGCGAAAGAATTACGTAACTCAGTCCAATCCTCTTTGCATGTTTCAACTGAAACAATAAATTTTGGCATGTAGGTATATATTTATATAATTTATTTATTTACAGATTTTTGGCTACAGGAAATTCATTTCGTTCGATGGCGTTCAGTTACCGTATGGGAGTGTCAACAGTAAAAGTATTAGTTGAAGAAGTTTGCGATGCCATCTGGAAGATTATGTCACCTATTGTAATGCCACAACCAACAGAACAAACATGGCGAAACATTGCTATAGGATTTAAAAAGAATTGGCATTTTCCAAATTGTATTGGAGCTTTGGATGGAAAACATATAAATATAACTTGCCCAATAAATGCTGGATCTACCTTCTACAATTATAAACAAGAGCATTCCATTGTGCTACTTGCTCTTGTTGATGCTTATTACAAGTTTATTATGATAGATGTAGGAGCATATGGTAGGAATAGTGACGGTGGTATTTATGAAAAATCTTTAATGGGTCAAAGGTTTGCGCGAAATGAACTAAGTGTTCCACCAAACGAACCGCTGAGCCAGAATAGTGAGCCTTTACCGTATACTATTGTCGCTGATGCAGCATTTCCATTGAAGACATATTTACTAAAATTCTACAGTAAAGCAAAACTAGTAAACAATGATTCAAATAAAATATTTAACTACCGTCTATCACGTGCTCGTCGTACTGTAGAAAATGCATTTGGTTCAGAGTATTTCAAGGACCTTTACAAGTACAGCCGTACATGGCAGATAAAATTGTTCTTGCTACTTGTTGTCTACAGAATTTTTTAATGTCTCTAAACACGTACGAAGATGATCAAAGCTTCAATTCTACGGAAATCACCAACAATAGTACTAATACTGCTTTATGTAATATTCCCCCTTTATCGAGAAATCCAACACAAGAAGCTGTGTACGTAAGAGAAAAATATAATAATTATTTTATGAGTCCAGAGGGTCAAGTACCATAGCAAATGGATAGTATACGGCGAAATATATGTAATAGATAAGTTAATAAATAAACACTTACCTGGTTTATTTAATGTTGTTGCTATTTCCTCCCAAACAGCATTCCTGACACCTTGATCCTTGTAATCTTTAGCTTTTGTGTCATAAAGTACTTTATATTGGCGTACTAACTCAATAAGATCGTCAGACATTTTTGCAAAATAAAATGACGGGAAACAACTACATTCACCGCGGTAACGCGCCGTACTGCTAGATTCACATCAGTGTGGTGTGTTGTGGCTCGACAGATCCCCCACCACCTCTATGGCGCGACCGGGCGCGAACGGTTGACGCCACGACAGACGCCGCCACAACACAATGCAACACATTGATGTGAATCTAGTCATAATAAATCTATGAGACTGATTGCATTCTGTCGCGCCACGACACACCCTGACACAGTAATATGAACCTAGTTTAAGTCTGCGCGCGCAATCTTAGACGACCGAATCTTACAACGAATCTTAGACTTGACGTCTGCGCAGTCTTAAACCATCCTACCCTATGCAAAAGTTGCCACGAATCTTCAATAATGCTGACGATCTCCAAAAAATTGATGATGAATGAAGAATGCTACCAGTGGTAAATAAATTATATGAAATTACCACTATATGAAATTAGCTCACAGAAAACCGATCAGTTAAAATCCGCGATCGAACAGAACTAATAACATTAACTTATTTTGCTTTAATTGTATTATGTTTGGCACACTCGACCGCAGACTGCGAGCGTTTCTTCAGCGAAGTAATATGTAAACGAGACTTCGGTAATTGTAATTTACACAATTTGTAATTGTACACAATTTCAATTAAGTAAATTCAACAAAAACAAAACCTCCATAATTTTTTTACAAAAAAACAATCACAAAAAAGGTTCGTTATCGGCGACCCTAGCCCACAGCTGTAAGAGATGAAGCAAGAAACGCTTGGAACAGTGCTTGCCCTAATTCTGCTCCCCCCAAGAACCTTTTGGCCCAACGGCAATGGGACGGGCCTCTATGTGAGCTTACATGAAATCATCTGTTAGAAACATGCTCAAGCTCCGTAGATCGCGCCCGTCTCGAAATGGGAGTCAGGACATTGGTTACAAGCACTACCATCATCTTAACATTATTAGATCCTACAACATTTCGAGTTGCAATTTGTCTGCGGTTGGGTGCGTGGTGCTGCGCCCCTCATCAGTGCCAGTGTGGTACAGCGGTCGACCAGCTTGGTCTTCATGGGTTATTGTGTCATAGGGCCGCCGGTAGGATTGCCCGCCACGCCAGTCTTAACGATATTATTCGTCGGGCACTCACCAGCGTCAACGTACCATCTGTTCTCGAACCCAACGGTCTGATACGTGATGATGGTAAGAGGCCTGATGGTATGACTCTTGTTCCTTGGGAGATGGGTAGGCCATTAGTGTGGGATGCTACTTGCGTAGACACCCTGGCCGCATCCCATCTGTCGGGGACTTCCGTTAGGGCTGGTGTGGCGGCTGAATGTGCCGAGGACATCAAAAACCGCAAATATGCTGGTTTGGATAAGGCCTACATATTTGAGCCTTTTGGAGTCGAGACCCTGGGCCCGTGGGGAACAGGAGCGAACCGCGTTTTCAAAATTATTTCACGGCATCTGGTAGATACGTTGCATGACCCAAGAGCTGGCTCCTATCTGGCTCAGCGTATTAGCATTGCCATTCAACGTGGTAATGCCGCCAGTATCTTGGGAACTATGAACTGCCAAACACTATGTTGATTTGTTGGCTCTGGGAAATCGCGAACTGCTTCTATTTTACGGGACCCTGGCCTTATACCCTCTTTGCTTAGTTCAAATCCTAAATAGTCAACGGTTTTCCTAAAAAAATAGCATTTACTGAGTTAAAACTCAGTAAATGCTATTTTTTTTGCAGAATGCAGGTATTAAACCTGCATTCTGCAATAATTGTAAAATATTCTGTAGCTTCCGCAACCCCTCTTCAACTGTTTTAGACGGTATGATTATATCATCCATGTATGCAGATGCAATGCCTTTTGCGTTCCCGAGAACTAGATTAATCATCCTCATGAAATTAGAAGGGGCGTACCGAACGGCATTCTATTAAACTCAAATTGTCCGTCCGGTGTTACAAAAGAAGTCTTGAACCGATAGTCACTCTTAATGGTGATCTGGTAATACCCAGACGCCAAGTCAAGAGTGGTATAATACTCGTAGCCTGCAAGATCATCCAACTGATCATCGATCCTTGGCAACGGAAAGTTTTCCCTAAACGTCTTTCTATTTAACGCCCTGTAATCAACACACAGTCTAACGTCACCAGTTTTCTATTTAACGACTACTATAGGGCTTGCATATGGTGACGTCGACGGCCTAACTATATTACAATCGACCAGTTCTTTAACCATATTTCGAACCTTATTTCTTTCACTAATTGGTAATCTATAGGGCCTATATACAACTGGTTCGTCATCTTTTAGGTTGATTGACATTTCTACTACGTCGGTTTTACCTAACTCTTGCAAGTTGAAAGCAAAACAATTGCGGTATTCGTTGAGCAACTTCACTAAAGAGTTTGTAGTTTTGTCATTTAAACCTCCGTCAGTTTTAATGTCATCTACTGATATAGCTTGACGCGAGTTTGAAACATCGATGCGTAAAATATCACAATACGTTTTACTATCAGCTGCTGTATCAGTTTGTCTACACCTAGCTATTAATGTACCCTTCTTGATAATAAACGGTTGAGATGACAAACTTTTGATCAACGCGGAACCGTAGCCATTAACAACTGAGAACAACCCTTGAACTAAATAGTGCTCATGTCCTAGCTTAAACCTGTTGCTTCCTTCAATGTAGCTGCCCTCTGCCAGTGATCTGGATCAGTTGAGCTATCTATAGATCATTTTAAACGGTCCTTAGATAGCTCAACTGTTTCACGTGTATTTTATATTATTGTATATTATTTTCTACATTTCTATAACTATTTCTGTATTACATAAATAATAAGTACTTATATATTACAAGTAATATATATATATATATTACATGTAACAATTTATAATATAAAATTTAAGTTCTGCAAGTGCTTATTTTGTAAGCCTAAAGAAATAATGTTATTGAAATCTAAAAGTTTTCTAAAGTAATACAAGCTCCACAGAAGATTTCAATGTATTTAAAATAAGATGGCAGCTGTTGTAACGCACATAAACAATCAAGCAATCAAGTAAGCAAAAAAAATATAAAAAATGTGAGCCGTCTCGTGATGGTTAGCAGATGTAAAACATCGAAATTATTTTGTACAAGTAATAGGCATTAAAGTAGGTACAGATTAAGACAGGAACTAAATATGGCATGATGAAAAAATACAGTATTACTAATTTGAACGATGACTTAGGTAGGTATGTAAATAAAACTTAAACATGTGTCGGATGGTTAGGTAGGTACCTACATTAATCTTCATACCTAGCTGTTTAGTTTTTCTAGAACCCACGTATAATAAATAATTCCCAAATATTAAGTACCTAATACCTACATACAAGTACCCAACATACTTTAATAATGATTGCTAGACTTGCACTTACCTATGTACCTACTCTTGAAATTACACCACAGATAGATTTTACGAAATGCGTCGCTCCGGCCCAGACAGTGACAGCGCTATATGTAAGAAGTGTTTGGCTATGTAATTATCCATGTCATGACCATGTCATCGTAACCGGGCTATGAGCCTCACACAGGAGCGTTTTGTGAATCACAGATTGGGTATTTATGATAAAATCTGTCTGTTTGTCTGTCTATCTGAAAGTCTGTTTGTCTGTCCGTCATCTGAAAGTTTGTCTGTCTGTAAAGTCTAAGGGTGGAGAAATCTAGATAGATAGAACTCAATTTGATAATGTGCACGACATTATATGTGAAGAAATTCGCAAGGAAGGATGCAATTTTCTACAACCAATTGGGACGAAAGAAAAACTAGCTGTGTGTTTAGGTAGGTACATTTATTTTTAATATTAAATAAATAAAATGAAGAATTTAGTGGAATTTTTTAACAAAAAATGGATATGTATGTATTTCCATTCGGATTTTTCCTGAGCTACTCTATTCCACATCACTCCTGCCTGCCACCTCTCTGATATCATCATCCCACCTCTTCTGTGGTCTACCTCTCTTTCTTTTACCTGAACGGAAAAGGTTGGAGGAGGCATTTGCCGATTGGCAAACAAACCTACAGAAAACAAGCAAGCAGCAAATACTAGAATAAGTTCTTAAGTTTTAAGTTATGTGTGTATTATAATATTGTTATTAGGTTAAGTTGGTCAGAATAAAAGGCTATATTATTATTATTATTATTATAATGTATGTATTTATAAATAAAAAAAAGTATATAAGTAATGCCAGTCATGTGGTACCCATAACACAAGTTCTGCTTACTTTGGGGCTAGATGATGCTGTGTGAAAATGTCCGGCATTATATATTACATATTTATTATTATTTGTACTAGTGCAAGTTAATGTGCGAGAAAATAAAAGTAATCTGTTGATTAATGGTTTATTTATTTATATCTGAGAACTATTCACTAAAAACAATATATTAGGAACCGTTTACATAAAGATAGCACAACAAGAAGATACCCTAGGTAGCTCTACTCCTAGTCCTCTGGTTCAGAGTCAGAATTTTTGGTTGGGTTGGACTCGCAGCTCGTGAGGGAGTCATAAAATGCATGGTAGTGCTGTGGTATTGCATTGCTTGTGCACAAACTTTGTAAATCTGTATGCAGCGCTTTACTTATATGTATTTGTTGATCGTAAGCCTGTTTAATATCCATTGATTCAGCTGGTGTCGCTACTGATAGTGACCCTCTTTGCCCTCGCCTTGGTCTAGTTATTTGAAGCTCTGTGTCTATTTCCAAATATTCTTCTTCGAAGTCATATTTAAATTGTAGAATGTGAGGTTTCAAATATGATATCTTCACTTCTATTATCTTCGTCCATTTGATTTTGTTTCCTCGAGTATCTTTTAGCCAGTTTTTTCCAGTAATAAGGCTTTTTATGTAATAAAAATCTAGCTGTTGCATATCATTTACCTGATATTTTTTTCCGGTCACTTTAGCATTCATGATGACGCTATACACTTGGTCGGGGGTAAATAATAATTTATTTTTCATGGCTCTTTCTATGCATGAATGCATGCTATCACCTTCATTCTGGCTGTGGCCGGTCTCAAAAAATCTGTGTGTTATATTCTCTAGATCATGAATTCTTAAGGCGTAAAGATATAATCCAAAAATATACCTGTTTTTGTTTTGACCAGCGCAGCCATCGGAAGAAAAAGATATATTTTTTATTCCTCGGAGTTTTTCTTGTTCGATGAACTTCAATAAGCAACTGCCTATTTCAATTGACCCTCTTTTGGCAATAGACAAATGCCAGACAAAGCAATGTCCAGATTTGCGCAGTGTGTCGTAGACGGTAAAATTATAGATGGGGTATTTTCTCTTGTAATGAAAAATCCCCACTTCAGACTGAGGGATACTAAGGACCTTTTCGAGATCAAACACGACAATAGTGGTACTTCTTTGGTCTACTGCTACTTTGTGTTCTTCTTCTTTTAACTGGCGAACTTTTAATTTCCTCTTCAAATGTTCCCTATACTTTGTCTCCAGAGAAATTTTCGTAATTTCATCAGCTTCTTCATACTGAGAGCAGATTCCGCATAAATCCTTTTTTGGTTTAAAAAAAGAGTAATTAAACTCTGTGTTAAAAACGAATTCATAATGTCTCTTTTTAGCCTTCTGTTCCGTAGAATAATTTTGATTTGGGAACCAGAGCTCATATAATCGGTAAATTTTGGAAATGTTTAGTTGTTCTGATAAATACAGTCGCTGCGTATCTTTTCTGACATAATGGGATTCTACGACAGGAAATATTTCAATATGAAGCATATTGAAATATTTCCTGTCGTAGAATTACGCTTTCTTTTGTAGAATCACTCATCTTATGGGGCCTGTTTAAATGAGTTCCCCTGTTGTCGATTAAACTTTCATCTCTTTTTATTTTCCCTAATGCAGTGTAGACTGTTTGCTCTGATATTTTAAGTGTATTTAAAAATAATACTTTGCAGACGTTAATATTAGTTCCCTCTAGAGGAAAGCTATATTTTATTGTTTGTGTTCTATTATTTGTTCTTTCTAAAGTTATTCGCTTGACAGATTGTGCATCAGTATGTCGAACAATGTATTGCCATTGATGTTCATGATTCCCCAGTTGATAAAATATCTTAAATATACTTTCTCTTTGTTCGTAAATTTTTCTCCGCCTTTTTTGTTACACATGCATGCTGGTCCAATTTTCTTAGCATCAAAATGTTTTTTAGAACGAACCCCTTCGTATCCTTTTCCAGAGTTTTTCAAAACTTTGTTTTTTTTATCGTTCCATTCATCAGTGTTACAAGCTCGTTTCCTACAAACTTTTTTTGGTTTGGTGTTACAGAAAGTTCACACTGCCCATTATAAGACTCATTCTCTATTTGTAGATTTTCGCATACAGAAGAAGTCAATTCATGGGATTTAACCATATTGAACTCACTAGTAAATTCTATTGTGGGTTATATTGTTTGATTGGTTTCATCGCATGGTATAGGGCTTTGTATAACCTGAATATTTCTATATTGTTCTTCTATGTGGTCTTTGTTGGTTATCATTATTAGGTTTTGGTTATTTATATATTCTGTTTCATTACACCCTATCACTCGATTATTGTTCCATTTTAATGTCTCGTCTAAATTATCTTCTTCTAGGTGTTCTTGGCATGCTCTGTGTTGTTCCGTTATTTGTTCAGAGGTATCGACGCTAGTTATTTTGTAAATAGCAGTGGGAGAAGCAACAAAGTCCGCGTCTGTATCTAAAACGAGGGATAGATTGGAAATGACTGATGGACTCCAAATCTTGTTGTTATTAATTATCTTTTCTATTAAAATAGTGTCTCCTCCAAAACTTGAAATGGTGCTTGGTGTTTGCATTGCACGGTCATGGCTTGGTATATACAATAAAATAAAATATATAAAAATAATAAAATTTATAAATCAATAAGTAGGTAAGTAGGTTGCAACGTTCTAATTATAATTTCAAACTTCAAAAATATTAGAAATAAATTCGCCAAATGTGACTCACGCACTAAGTATACTGTAACCAGTGATTTCATGTAAGTCTCAAAAAGTTGTTTCCTAATCTAAAAAGCAGTGGTCAAAGTGCGAGTTTGACCTCCCAAAATTAATGTTCCAAAACTCAATTTGCAAGGGCGTTTGTATACAAATACTATCATTATCCTTGTATAGAACCAAAAAAACCTTGCTTATACTGTTTAGCTCTGTGAGGTGGTACCGATAGACTGACACGCAGACAAACAGACGTTCCAAAATATTATTTTTTTATAAAATTTAGTTTTGGAACACTTAACATTTTTAAGAGCACACCTGCAAAATAAATCAAGTAAAAACCAATTACCTCTTAGGTCGTTTGAATTTGTTTTATCACTTTTGATAATACTTGTATTAGCAGAGTTATCATCTACAGCTTCTTCAGGCATAGAAGTCGGAACCTCAGATATTGATTTTCCTTAAAAATGTAATAAGACACATCAATAATCGAAGTTAGAGCCAACAAATACAAAATATTTACATAATTTATGCTTATTTAGATAAAGGTATGTATCCTCTTACCATCAATTTTAGTAGGAGATAGTAAATCCAACATTCGTCTCGTGCGAGGGTTTTTCAAGGTGTTTTTTCAATTTTCACAATAAAATTACTTATCAACACCATTAAAACCAATTATCCTATTATAAATTACTATAGCCACTCGAAGTTAAACAAAACAAATTAATAGTAATACTTTAATTGTGACGCACTCTTCACTTGAAAACAACAATCCGACTAATTTACGCAAACAAACACCGCGGTACTTTCGGCACGTGTTGGAGGCGGGGCATAGTGCTGTCACTGTTTTTATGTGCATGTGAAAAGAGAGCGATTCGTCTTACCTGCCGAAAAAAAGTCAAAGCAAAATGTAACCTGTCTTTACGTGTTTATATTATAACAGCGTATTAATAGTTAAACCTATTACGTAAAAATAGTTTACGTGAAAGATGCAGTAATCGACATTACCTTTTTTAATTTGAAATAAAAATTTTCGTAATGTACGACATATAGTACAAATTTTCGTTAGCGACATAAGTTAAAGTTATCTGTTACCGGAATAACATCGTATTATACTTGACCTACAATAATGTAGCATACTTTCCCGGGAATAAGATTGTAATGGCAACTTACTGGAAAAGTAACACATAAAAAGTATTGGTAATAATCCCTAATAATTTTATTCGTCGCTAAAAGTTTATTATATGTACAAACGAATTATGTTGTTAAATACATTACAAGTCTCGTAATTCCGGAAATAGACGTAGAATTATTTAAAAAAAAAAATAGACAAGGTGTAATCAGACCTCTAGATACAGAATATGCAATAAAGTTGTAACTATCGTAATAGCACATTACCATTTTATTCGCGGGGGACAGCGATGTGTTCTTCATAATTATTTGAGACAAGAAACTAGAAGACAAGAAGTAGATAAACTGATTACAGAAACTTCGCCCACAGTACAACTTTTGAGATTACCAAGAAATAAGCTTAGGTCAGCGAGACAAGCTTTCACAATAAGAGACACTTTTAAAACTTATTTTAATACACAAGGGGCAGTTACTTGGCAAGGTAAGGCTGTTGCAAGAGGTCGCTTTTAGGCATATAACCGTTTGCATTAAATATGGAGACTGATAATCCCTATGGCCCCTATTGTACTATTCTTGCAAAATTATTAATAGGTGTAATAAACAATTACTTACCGTTCTTGTAGTAAAAATTTTTTTTGGAATAGTCTGGATGATTTGTATCATACAAACAAGGTTCACAACGAACTAATTCGATTAAATGTTCTGTCATAACAACAAAATTGTATATTATTGTTAATAAACACGTCTCGACGTGCACGCGTCGCGCAGAATTCTATGCCGGCACTACAACGAGACGCAGAGCAGGACAGACACATGTCTGCGTCGCATGTGCCTGCGCCGCAGCGTACGTAGTTCAATGACGTTCCATGCTTTACAAAATCTGCTCTGCTCTGCGCCGCGTGGACCTGCGTCGCCTGCGTCTCAGTATACGCCTAGCCTAAATGTCGGGACATGTCGGGACGTGTTTGTGACTTATGTATAATAAATGAATTTAGTACGGAAACGTTAAATAATCGTCGGAACAGTTTTTTGTACCATACTCTCGTCCTTTTGCGTTCGATGGGATATGTCGCGAGCATCTGATCTTATTTGTCCACACCCCCCATGCAGACATTGTAGTCTCGGATGAGTATGGGCTTTGAGGTACCTGCTTCGGTGGAGATGGAGTTCCCGTGGTAGAGTCTGGCCAACGAAAGCTGACACAAAGTAAAGGCGGCAATTTAAAAAAAATGTTAGCTGTCCACCCTGGCTATACACTGATTAAACGGAGTTGATACTTTTGATTATTCATGAAATATGCGATACATTCAGATACCATACAGGTACAATACAGGATACAGGTTTAATTAAACCAGAAAATATTACAAGTAGTTTGTTTATTTATAAAATAGAGAAAAGACGGCTGACACAATAAAATAAAGATAAAACATTGAAGTCAAGTCAAGTCAAGTCAAAAGATGATTTATTCAATACAATCACAAGGATCACTTTGAAACGTCTTACATACTAGGTGAATTTAGGTGCCAATTCATCCTAACCCAAGCTCGAGAAGAATTGGCAAGAAACTCGTCTTGGTCCTAGCGCTTTTTTATATGATCCATCTTATAACTACCTTAACTACGAAATACAAATACAAGAGAGTTTATACATTGCAAGTGTGTCGGTTAACTGTCTGACGGCAGAGCGACATGAGGCCATGCATTCTTATCAATAATATAGTCATCTATATTATAATAAGCTTTCTTCAAAAGACTACCTTTAATGTATGCTTTAAATTTCTTAATAGGTAGTTTAGTAGCATTTTCAGAAAGCTTATTATAGAAGCGCACCGTGTTCCCCATAAATGACTTATTAACTTTTTCTAGTCGAAACCTAGGGATGTATAATTTATGTTTATTCCTAGTGTTGATTTTATGAAGGTCACTATTTTGCTGAATCCCATCTCTATTTTTATGTGTATATAACAAATTTTCATATATATATTGTGAAGCTATTGTGAGAATATTAATTTCTTTGAATATTTCTCTCAAAGATTCTCGTGGTTTCATTTTATAAATGGCACGTATTGCCCTTTTTTGAATTACAAATATTTTACCAATATCAGCTGCTTTCCCCCAGAGAATGATGCCGTATGAAATAAACTAGTCTAGCTGTAGCTTCACCAGTAAGCCACCGTATCGCACGAACTGCATATGCAGCGGAACTAAGCCTACCAGCAAGCGTTTCAATTTGTGGTCCCCACTGTAGTTTTGAATCAATATTAAGACCTAGGAAGATCGTGGAATTTACAAGATTCATTGCCTCTCCATTTATTTCAATGTTGGACGGGCTATGAATAACATTTGGCAAAGTGAATTTGATACATTTAGTTTTTTTGGAATTAAGCAAAAGATTATTTACAGTGAACCAGTTAAGAACTAACGATAAGGATTCATTTACGTTATCGCATATACTGGTTTTACCTCTATCAACTTTAAAAATTAAAGACGTATCGTCTGCAAATAAAACTATATCACAAATATTTTCTACAAAAAAAGGCAAATCATTAACGTATACTAGGAATAAAAAAGGGCCTAGTATCGATCCCTGAGGTACCCCTATATCAATAATTGATCCCAAAGACCTCTCACCACCCACGTCTACTTTCTGGACTCTATTGGATAGATAAGACTGTATGAGGTCAATCGCCCGGTTTTTAATGCCATAATATTTTAACTTTGTGATTAGGGTTGCATGACTCACACAGTCAAAGGCCTTAGATAGATCGCAGAATACCCCAACTGCATCCTGTGACTTCTCCCAGGCCTCAAATATATGCTTTAAGAGCGCTATACCTGCATCAGCTGTTAATCGACCTTTAGTAAATCCGTATTGATTACTATGTAGCAGGCCGTTAACGTTAAAGTGGTATAATAACTGATTAAGAATTATTTTTTCAAAGATTTTACTTAAAGCAGGTAATATCGATATCGGTCTATAATTAGCGAGATCACTTTCACTTCCAGACTTAAACATAGGAATGAGTTTACTGTGTTTCATGAGATCGGGAAAAACTCCCTCGTCGATACATCTATTAAAAATATAAGCTAAACATGGTGCAATATCTAAGATAATGACACCCAGCACCTTTGTAGACATTCCCCAAAGATCTTCTGTATTTTTTATATTAATTAACTTGAATGTTTTTACAATACTAGCCTCGTTAATGTAGCTAAAACTAAACTCATTCTTACATTTTGCAACACTAGATTCTAATAGAACGGAAGCTCTGGAGGCTGAAGAGTTTAACGATTTGGTCACTATTTTTGGTATATCTGAGAAAAAGTTAAGAGTCATAGTCGAAATCGGATTCCAGGAACTCTACACCTGATAATATTGATTCATTGCTTTCTTCACTGCTAGTGCTGCTACTGTCCCCAACATGTATTATAAAACGTTCAAGCTCATTTTCGACAATACGGTCCCTCAATTTGTCCTGTTTTTAAATATTCAGAATGTGATCAGTGTACTTCTTCCAGTCATTGGCAGTTATGGATGACATTTCTATTTCTTTTAGAGTTTTCAATGCCTTTATTGCATTTGCAATTTGGAGTTTCGTCTGCTCATTGTCGATACCTCCTAAAAAGTATAATACACCGAGAGTAATATTGCAATTTGTTACAAATAGTCGAAAAGTATCAAGCTGTTTTAGTAGAAATTCAAAAAACTAACCTAAAACTGTAATAATTGAATCCAGTCGTCGTATTTTCTCTGCAGATTTCTGATTTATATCACTTTTTATGTCTTTGAACTTGTCAATCATATTAAATAGAAGCCTCCTCGTCGAACTAGTAATTGTTTTCGGCATTATTTTAGACAAAACCAATGAAAATA
The DNA here is from genome assembly GCA_948098915.1 of Lampropteryx suffumata. Taxonomy (NCBI): domain Eukaryota; kingdom Metazoa; phylum Arthropoda; class Insecta; order Lepidoptera; family Geometridae; genus Lampropteryx; species Lampropteryx suffumata. Next base: position 18,122,030 of record OX402555.1, on the reverse strand, counting down.
AGATGCACGTAAACAAAAGTACGAAACGTCTATTTTGACAGTCTTGAAATGTTGCTATGTAAAAAGTTTAATAAATAATTCGTGGTCAGCTTTCGTTGGCCAGACTCTATGTAGAAATCGTCGCCACAGGGTTTTGATCTCTCCATACCATGAGATCCACATCTTCTGAGATGTACCCCGCCAACTCACCGGGACGCATATTGCTTTTTGTCAAGTTTGTTAACTCAACCGGCACATATTGCCGATTGGTTCGTAACGTCCCGACACAGTCAAAACCAAGGGTTTTTAAGTTGCGAGCGAGGGCTATTGTAAAAGTTGTCCATCCAGAGGGTGTGTTCACGATGCTCCAAACCTTGGACGAGCCTGAGGACGAGAGTAAGAGTATATGCTGCCATGGGGTCAGCGGGTGATATTGTTGATGTGGCTTTTTGGTGGGCATGTATTTTAAATCGCCAATAAATAACCACTCTGTGATTCACATATCTCGTAAGATTTGATGCCGACGTGTGCTATAATCATAATCAAAATCATAATCATAAGTGCTGCTTTGCTTTGAATTGGTTGATTGACAACCAACCCTTTCACTACAGCAAAAATTCATCTAAAGCAATATTTTGTTTTAATTTATATAACGATGAGAACTTGTTGTTTAAATGCGTTATAACTGGTTCGATTTAAAACAATTTCGCTTATGAAGCGTCTAGGTTTCGCCCCACCATGTTGCAGCTGTTGGCGAAGTGCAAGCACTTGTTTAACAACTGGAACCTCCTAAGGCGCATGTGTTCACGGAACCCGGGCGTTGAGCACACGTTTCCTACGCTGCACCAATACTCCTCCATCCGACTTCTGACGACAGTCCCCAAGGCGAGCATTATACCGAAGTACACATATAATTCATCTGAATTTGTGTTGGGGCTGCCATCGTTCATCATTTTGTCAGCGTATTGCTGCGCGTAGGTATTCGTTTCTGTAACGATATGTTCCATAAATGGAAGATCCAACATGGCAATAAATATGTCATATGGGTCTAACAATGCAACTGTGGGTCCGCAATTGTTGTGTGAGAACGATTCTCTCCTCGATTCAGGGTGAATTGGAGGATTTGGAAACGCTCTCCATTCAAAATCGTACATAGATTTAGGGAAATGCTCAGCTAGAGGTATGGGATCGACGCCGACGGTTGGCTGATCAATCAATGGCTGGTCCAGTACTTCATCCTCCGGCGTCTCCAGCAAAACGCGAGCTGCCCTCGGTACTGCGCAGCTACCACAATCTCGTCGTCTTCACTATCGCTCGATTCCTCATCGCTTACTGTTGAATCAAACAACATTTTTAAATTTTAATTTGGCATGAAATTGTAAACAAAAGATATGATAATTAATTGATATATCTACATACCAAAATGCAGCACATCCAAAATATCCGAGTCTCGGAGCGGTTTGGTGTTGGTGCCTATGAATCTGCAACGATAGTTTACTTTAATTTACATTATCTAAATGCACCATAGAAAATAAAATCACTACATATTATAAAACAAAGTCCTCCGCCGCGTCTGTCTGTCTGTTCACGGCTAACTCTAAAAATACTGCACGGATTTTCATGCGGTTTTCACCAATGGATATAACGATTCATGAGGAAGGTTTAAGTATAAATACACACCCCGGGCGCAGCCAGGGCGGGCTGCTAGTTGTAAATTATTAGATATTGAAGCTGAGGATAAGTTGCCAGCTTGTGCGTCTGCACAATATTCGAAGACACTAAAAAAACATCTTTTATTAGTTTATTTCCAAATGCAAAAATAAGAAATTAACTTAAAAAATAAATAGCAATATTATACGACACGGATATTGGTGCTGAGGATGTGCTGGCAGTTAGTGCGGCTGCACAATATTCGAGGCCATTAAAACAACCAGCTTTAATTAGTTTCCATTTAAATGCACTAAAAAAACAAAAACAAGAATAAATTGAAATTTTTATACTTACGTCTCGGATGTCGGTGATTGGGATGCATTCTCAACCTCCATCCATTCCTGCGCCTCGGAGAAACATTCTAGGAATCTAAAATTACAGAATGTTTTTATGCAATCGAAGAAATTGTACTTCTGCTTAGAATTAATGATAAAGAAGTACTTACAGTGCCGGCGATGGCACGGGGTACTCAGACACTAGTGCTGTCTCTGTCGGATCGCAGCGACTTCTTTGTAAGAGCGCTCTCCAAAGGCTGCCCTTGGGGTAAGTCTTCCACTCTTATTATTCTAACGCTAAAAAATTTAAACATTATATATTATTTAATATAAGGCATCATCCATTATAATATTTTGGCTGTTTACGAAAATGAACCATTACCCTTCTAGTGCTATAGGCCTTCTATTGGATACTGAAATATTAGTATGCTGGCTTCCTCGCACTCTAACACTGCGCCCACGGTGCCACCGGTACCAGAATTACATTAGTTTCGCCAGTTTCCGGCAGTGCGGCAACTGACGAACTTCCACCACCTCTACCACCACCACTTCTGGCACCACAACCGCGTCCTCGGCTAGCCCGAGCACCTCGTGTGCGAGCACGTCGTGTTTCACTAAGCCATGCAAACAAAAAAATACATTCCGTGCCTTTTCAACAAGAAATAATCCAAAAAATACCTACTTTGAAGAAGGTCAACAACCCCTACAAGAATTAATGCTATACCTAGCATTAATTCTTGTAGGGGTTTCTACAATGTGCCATAAAAATTTACACTTTTGCATGTGACTGTCTATCCAAAGTTACGTACTTTAGTTAAATAATTACCAAAACATAAAAAAAATAGAAATATTAAAATCAAAATGATGATGATGATTATCCGAAGGTATAATTACACACCTACCCAGTTACATAATTACCAAATTATAAAAAAACGAAACATTAAAATCGAAATGATGATGATGATTATGACATACTGAAATGCCAAATCCATTCTTATTCTGATCCGGCAAAATGGTCAGTACGTTGACCGTGACCGCGTTTCTCGGAATGCGTAACAGCCCGCTCCTGGCTCATGCATGTATTTAGTTCACTATTTTGAAGAAATCTAATTACATTCTAACAATATTACACCGAATTAACGTAAGAATATGTATTGTTTACCTATTTCATTGGTTTTTTAGTAAGGACATTTGATTTTGAACGTTTGATTTTAATTCAAAGCAAAGGGATTTTGTTAGAGTACTTCGCAAAAAAATAAAATGGGTGGCTGATGTATTTAGCCAGATTTTGAATCAAAACTTTATCAAAACCGATACCAATGGAAGTTCAATACTACCTTCAGCATATGTACGATTGTGATGTTGCAGTTTTGTCTCCCACAGGTCACTCCACAATACTAGATGTTTAACATTAGGATCAAGTTTATTTTTAATAAAATAGATCATACACGACCCTACATTTTGAGCCCCTCGGCCAGCTTCGCCTTCTATCCACACATAACAGTGTCCGCAGTCATTAGAACCTGCATGAATGCCGCAGTTGTAAACCCGTTAATAGCAAACTATACTACAGGTTGGCATTCGGGGCAGAGGCAGGGTTTTTAGTTGGCGTTCGGGGCAGAGGCAGGGTTTTCTCTTAATCATACGTAAGATATTCAAAATATTCGTCAGTCTTTGCCCTTGCTAAATGCTCCTTCATTTTGTTCCTTCGATCTTCTGCCCTTTTTAACCCTAGAGTGGGCGCGTCTTTTTGCGAAACGTCAGTCGCCGCGTGAGGAGCATTTCGCCTCCCATTTACTCTGACCATTTTAACTAGAAATACAGCAATTTAATTTATTTATTTTCTCAGGATTTAAATAATACAATAATAAGTTATGATAAATCAACATATTTATTGTACTCTGTTTTAAAAACTTTGGTTTACAAAAGACTAGGAAGCTTAATATTTAAATTGACTATATTACTCTTTAATACTTAAAAAAATGAAGAAAAAAAACAAAATTATATATTTTCTAAATCTTCAGGATATGCTTTATCAAAACAGTCTTCACAAAGGTATGTGCAAAGTTCGTTGTACAGTAACTTTGGGCACCTGGAACACCCTTTTTTCGTGCGCCTGTTTTTCATTGAGGGACATATACTGCATTTGCCCTCTTTCTTTGAAGAAGATGCTTGTTCTGCTGGTACAAAGCGAGAAATTTGGTTCCTCAGAGGAATATATAAAGTGTCTATAGAAGATCTTGTGATCATATATTTGTAGTGTTTTGTACAATGAGGGTAATATTAGTTTGTTACCCATTGCTTTCCTTATTAATACCGTGTGCCTACCTACAATAAATCAGTTTGCGATAGTCCGTCTTTATTAAACACTACACGTGTCGCAGCCAGTTATTTTAACCTAAATTCCCATTTAGTTTATCATAGCACTATGCCTATCGGTAAAATAAAAACATTTGAGATCGGTACCCATAATTCGGAAGCGTATTGTAGAAGGATTAAACAGTTTGTGGCACTAAATTCCATGAGGGTGAATTGCACGTAGCAGTGTTAGTGACACATGTCGGCGTGGCATGTTACGAGTTGATGTGTGATCTGTGTGCACCAGTTTTACCGGAAAGTAAAACGTTTAGTGAACTCGAGAAAATTGTGAAAGATCATCTCGAGCCACAAAGGTCGGAGATCGCAGAACGGCATGTTTTTCGACAGCGAAAGCAAGCGTCGGGGGAGACCGTCAACAAATACCTACAAAGTTTGAAGCATTTAGATAAAACCTGCAATTTTAGCAATACTTTGGAGGTGAACCTCAGGGATCAATTTGTATCCGGTCTTCAGTCCGAGGATATGAGATCCAGGCTTTTTGCTGAGCGAGAATTGGACTACAAACGGGCTATTGAGCTCGCTTTGGCTTTGAAAGCTGCGGACAGGCATGCGGCGACGTCGGCAGCAGGTGGCAGTGGGTGCGGCGACGCTGGGGAGCGCGCGGCCGACAGCTTGCACCGCGTGGTTGCGACGCGCTTCCCGCGCCGCCAGACTCAGAACCAGCGGCCCACGCTCGCGCCGTGTGCGCGTTGCGGTCGAGATGGCCACGCATCGGCTAGGTGTCGCTTTAAGAATCACAGTTGTGATAAATGTGGTGAAAAGGGACACTTAAAAATGATGTGTAAGTACGAAAGTGGAAGCGGAACCAAAGCGTCGGGGAAGTCGAAAGGTCAGTTCTTTTTAGTTGACTCTGATTCCGATGTTGAAGAAGTGAACTTTTATAATCTATCATGTGAAAGAGAAGACGATCCATATTTTGTAAATATGCAAGTCAAAACTCATTCTTTGCGTTTTGAGGTCGACACGGGGTGTAAATTTTCAGCCATTTCAAAAGCATGCTATGTCGAACGATTCCTTAGTTATGAATTATTTAAAAAGTGATTGATTTTGAAATCTTGCACTGGTGATGTAATTAAACCAATAGGTTTTATCAATGTGAATGTTTCGTATGGGTCAAAATCACATAGATTGCCACTTTACGTTATTAGCCGGGTACCCACCTAGCGCACAGGCTCGCGCGGCAGCCTCGGTGTCCAGATCGCGAGCGATGGCTCCCGAGGCAGCCTCAGTAGTTTCGTTCAATTTACACGAGGAAGCCTCGCGAGGCAGGCTGAGCCATCATAAGTCCGCGAGTATTCGAAATGAACAGTCGTGTATTTTCAGCTGCAGCTATTTTCCTAGCTGCTTATTGTTTAAAGAAACGAAAACAGTCACGTATCAAGAAAAAACCTAGACGCTTCTGGATTAGAAAAATTTATGAGCGTCGCCACCAATATGGAAATAGATTACTTGGAGATTTAATATATGATCAGACTGTAAATAATTTTACACGAATGTCCTTACAAGACTTCGAAAATTTGTGCTCATTTTTGTCTGATAAAATCAAAAAGTGCGATACAAAATATAGAGAGGCAATCACTGTGAAAGAACGAGTTTTAATAACTTCAAGATTTTTAGCAACCGGAGATTCCTATAGCAGCTTGCAATATTTGTTTCGAGTGTCGAAGCAGAGTATCTCAAGAATAGTTCCAGAAGTTTGCGACGCTATTATTGAGGCCTTAAGTGATTATGTAAAGGTAAATAAAAATTATTTGACAAATTTAAAAATCAATTGTTTATTTTAATTACAATTCAGTGTTAGTTTCGAATCCAACATTAACATTAGGTGATGGAGTAATGGCAGGAAAAGACGTAGCGGTATGTAATGCTGATGATGAAGTGCCAGATGAGTCCATTGTAGAGGAATTTCTGTACTGCTGTGTATAGTATCCTGTATTAATTTGTTGTTGAGTGTATTTCCCTATATCTGCTTCAAAAATTATATTATTGATAGCGTTCTTAACATACGCTAATGTGTGCGGATCATATTTTCTTAGCTCATTGGCTATGTGTCTTCTAAATTAAGAGTATGGATCGGTGATGTCGGTCGAAGACTTTTGCAAGAATTCAAGGGCTTCTGCAAGCATGATATCTGCCGAATCTTCCTGTGGCTGAGTTTTCTTCGGATTATTTCGTTTTTTTTTACGAGCAGGTTCTGACGGTGGAGGCATGCTAGCTTCAGAGTCTTTTTGTTGTTGTGGTGGAGCTTCCTCGATGCTAGCCTCTGGCAATTGCGACTGGGTCGGAGCGTATTCAGTCTCTAAGTGTCTCTCTGCGTCAGAAGTTTGTGAAGATTCCGGTATCGCCTCCTGAAAACATAATTTTAATTGATAGACCTATTTGTGGTGCAGCGTGAATGTCTATATAATGTGGCAGGACCCTACGTTTAATCCGATTGGAAGCTAAAGTTTAACGTCCGTAGTATTTAATACCTTCCGAATTGTGTAGGTAAAAAAAAGTACCTTAGTAGCGAAATCTTAATTTTTTTTCTAGCAGGATTCTCCATTGCTTGAACGTCTTCGGACTAAAAGTATTTGGCCCCTAATATCACCACCAAAAGGGGCCAAATACAGAGTGGTGTATAGTACCTAATACAACCACTCATAGGGGCCAAATACTTTAGTCTGAATACTTTCAAACAGCGGAGGGTCCTGTCATGCTGAGTACCTACTCTATAGTTATTTTTTTTTACAGATTCCTTCTACAGAAGAAGAGTGGCTTGCTATATCAAAAGAATTTGAAAATAAATGGAATTTTCCCCACGCTATTGGAGCGATGGATGGAAAACATGTTATGTTGCAGGCACCGATTAACAGTGGGACTGATTATGATAATTACAAACAATTTCCAAGCATCGTGCTTTTTGGATTAGTTGATGCTAGCTACAATTTTTTGTATGTAAATGTTGGTAGCAAAGGGCGAATCTCGATGGTGGTGTTTTCAAAAACACAACGTTGTATACGTTGCTAGAACACCACAAAAAGCTACAAAAACCTAGAAAAGAAAGAATTGAACGTGCCTAAAGAGAAGATATTGGAAATACCATATGTAAAAAAAGTTCCTTATTTTATTTTATCCGATAAAGCCTTTGCACTCAACGAATACACCATGAAACCATTTGAGGGCAACCCAGGAAATGGTTCTAAAGAAAGAATATTTAATTATCGCCTTAGCCGAGCTCGACGTGTGGTTGAGAATGCATTTGGTATATTAAGTGCCATATTTCGCGTTTTTAGAAAACCTATCTTATTAGAGCCAAATAAAGCAACAAAGGTCGTCTTAGCAGCTATATATTTAAAAATATAAAAATACTTCAAGTAATCTTATTTCACCGGAGTTGTTTGACAGAGAACTTGATGGCGTACTGATTCCTGGCCAATGGAGAAATGAAATAAATGAAGTTACATTCACACCAATTGCAGCGATTCCAAGGCGTAGTTCTAATAACGCAAAAGAAATACGGTTGCACTTGGCAGAACATTTTATAATTAATGGTTCTATACCATTTCAAAATCATTATGCATAGGTAGTTAAAAATTCTTACATTCGGCATCGTTTCTTGAGTGTCACCAGTTTCATTTTTATCTTTTAGAAAATCGAAATAAGGATATCCAAATCACTTTGAATTGAAAACATCTGCAGCGCCTGAAACAGAACAAAAATAAAAATTATTTTTCCATAATTTAAAATATTTTAAATAATTTAAAAACGTAATTTTGTATCTTCAATTTAGTTAGTATAATAAGTAATAATTTTATCAAATAATTTGTAAGTTAAAATTTTTTAGTATAAAAATGCATACCTGAACCTGTTATGCGGCTTTTTTTCTCCCTGCTTTTCTCTCGACGATAAGAACCACACAAGGAGTCCATTTTTTTTTCACTTCCTTGGCAGAGATATTCATTTTAGCAGATATTTGCAGCCAACTGTCTTCCCGCTGATTTTTGTTTAAATATTTTGGATCTTTGTTGTCCCAAAGCGATTTGTACTTGCTGTACAGTTGTATTAAACGAATGGACTCCTCCTGACTGCCCATGATATCTATATTATCGATAGAGACAAACACGAAAACACAAACACAAGACACAAAACTTGAAATAGCTATGCGCGCGAGCCAAAACATGACCGTTCCCACCTAACGCACAGCGCTCACTGAGGCGCCTTTGAGCGCGTGAAGTTTACCGACAACAGATGGCTCGGGGCCGAGCCGTGCTCGGGCGAGCGAACGCGCGCCCGAGGCCGCCCGAGGCACGTCCACATCAGCCGAGGCATTTGGCTCGCGAGGCTGCCGCGCGAGCCTGTGCGCTAGTTGGGTACGAACGGAGGCCCACCGTTAATGGGTCGTATGTGGATAAGAATTTTGAATGTAAATATAAATGACTGTTATAATTTATATGATGCTTCTGTTGAATCACTACTGAGTGAATTCCCTGAAAATTTTGCGGATGGACTTGGGACTTGTAAGATTCGCATGCAATTGCATTTGTCGGATAAAACACCTGTATATGTAAAAGCTCGGCCGCTTCCGCTCGCCGGTCGAGAGAGAACCAGAACGATTGCAACGTGATAACGTCATTTATAAAGTGGACCGTTCAGATTATGGAACTCCAATAGTTCCAGTTGTCAAAAAGAATGGTGATATTCGCATATGCGGTGTTGCAACAGCCTATTGTGGGTGCAGGAAACTTCTTGAAATGAAGAGTCGAGACGATGTACAGGAACAATTTGAGTTTATTACGTTTCTACAATATTTTTTATATCTAGTACGGTGCGCGTTCAAAATGGCGGAGGAATCCTGTCTGTATGTAATATCACAGTAAGAATGAATTTGCACTTTTTTGAAAGCTGTGACAGCGCGGGAGTGCCTGATGGCAGCACCGGTCTTTAAGGCGAAGGAGTGTTAAGGCGAAGCCGGAACATGCCCCCGGCCTTGGAACTATCCACGTCCAACAGCTAGGCATCATCTTCAACATTGAAAAGAGGACAGATCCGAGGAACTGCGCGTCTGATGACTCCGGACTTGGTTTGAATATCAGCGACTCGAGAAATCCCATCCTTTCCTGGCATAGTAGAGATAATTCCTCCCAGGCTCCATTTAAGTGGCGGCGTATTGTCTTCTTTGATGACGACCATTGTGTTCGGTTGAAGATCATGTCCATCTTCCCTCCATTTTGCTCTCGTTTGCATTTCCGATATATATTCTTTTGATCAGCGAGTCCAGAAATGTTGTCTTATCTGCTCGAGCCTCTGGTATCGTGTCAGACGATGGGCAGGAACATCAGAAAGCTGTTCTGTCGCAGGCGCTGTAAGGAGACGCCCAACCAGGAAATGTGAAGGACACAAGGGAAGGAAGTCATTCGGATCTGCGGATAAGGGACTGAGAGGACGGGAATTTAGAATAGATTCAATTTGCGATAATGCAGTGCTACATTCCTCAAATGTGAGGTGTGCGTTGCCAACTACTCGTAACAAGTGATGCTTGCACGACTTGACCCAGCCTCCCACAATCCACCAAAATGAGGCGCGTAAGGCGGTATAAAAGAGAACTTGATGTCTTGACTAGTCGCGTATTCAATTAAATCGTCAGAGCATTTTGCCAAAAATTTTGAAAATTCGTTTGCGAGACCTACAAAATTTTTACCGTTATCTGAAAATATTTCATTCGGTTTGCCACGTCAAGAAATAAATGGCTTTAACGCAAGTAGATACGCATCAGAAGAAAGGTCACTGACTAGTTCTAAATGTATTGCGCGTGTTACTAAGCAGATAAAAAGACAAATGTATCCTTTTATTAATTTTGAACCTCGACCCTTGCGGTTCAGTATGAGCACTGGTCCGGCGTAGTCGACGCCACTACGTAAGAATGGAAAGGTTGGCGTGATTCTTTGCTCCGGTAAGTTGCCCATAATAGGAGATAAAGATTTACCTCTGAACCGTGTACACGTGACGCACTCGTGTACAATGCGTTTGGCTAGGTTTCTACCTCCTACAGGCCAGTGTGACTCGCGTATGTTGTATAGCAATGCCTGAGGCGCGGCGTGCTGCAGCCGCTTGTGTTCGTGCCGAAACAACAGTACTGAAAACCAGTGTTTAGAAGAAATTAATATTGGATGTTTTTTATCGAAATTAAATTCAGGAGACAGTTTAATTCTTCCACCGACTCGTAGAATACCATCATTATCCATAAAAATATTTAATTTATTAAGGACGCTTTTATTTTTCAGATTCTGATTGTTGGATAATGATTTGTATTCATCGGGGAAAGATTCACGTTGAGATAACTTCACTAAGCTCATTCGAGCATTCCTCAGTTCATCTACAGTAAGCGGTCCGCGGCGAATATTATTTTTATTGCGTGTATTGAAAATAAAACGTAATGCGTAAGCGCACGCTCGCTGCAAACGATTAAACTGAGAAAACCTTTGAAATGAAAACAATGAATTTTCCGCCGTTGTAGACAAGAATGCTTGTGTTTTTATCGGTTTTAATTCAGGCAAATCAGTCTGCACTTTGTGAGTTTTATCTGAAATCGTTTGACTACTGTCAAACTCCGGGTCATGCAAAAATGTGGGGCCCTCCCACCATAAAGATGAAGATTTGAGATCTTCTAGGCTGATTCTGACGTCACTAGGTACCTCATCGTCCCACCCTATCTTCAACAACCATAGTTGTTGTAATAAAATTTTTGCTACGACAATAACAGGACTTAGCAATCCTAAAGGATCAAAGATTTGTGAAATCGTTGACATGATATAACGCTTTGTTATTGACTGATCAGCTGTTATGTTGAACTGTGTGTTAAATTAAAATTCATCATCAAGATTATGCCATCCTAGACCTAACGTTTTTGAATGGACATTTTCATCTAATGATAAATCTTTGAAAAGATTAGACTCATTATTCGCGGAGTTATCTAATCTGAAACTAAACATCCATTTCCGAAGGGGAAAACAACCTGACTTCAAAACATTTGACATTTGAAAGACATCCAGCGGCTGCGACGGATCATCACGCCACACTATCAGTTGGAGATCACGTTGTGAATGATCTATTATGCATTGCCTATACATTTTCTCAATGTCTGCACAAGCTGTGTATTTGTGTTGCCTAAATCTTAGCAAAATAGACACCAGATCGCCTTGTATCGACTAGACCTACTGCGGCCCAGCACCGCTGATGTAGTGCGAGCGGCGCAGAGTGCTGCCGAGCAGCGAGGCGGTGGCGTGCAGCGTGACCTGGCGCCAGGTGACGTTGTGTTTGTTCGCGACTATGACAAGACATGACAATGACGTTAAGTGGAAGGAAGGAGTTATAGTTAATAAGACGGGGCCGGTATCATTTCAAGTAAAAACTCAGGATAATCGTTCGAGCAAGCGACATGTTGATCAGCTTGTAACAAAAACAGCTAGAAAGTCGCGTTACTCGGTTGATAGTGCGGAAGTTTCCAACGATACCGTTGAGCTTACACACAATAATAAAAATGAAATAGATGGAGGGTCGCCATTGATTCAATCTCCTCATTCGGATGGTAAATTAGTACAGAAGGTCACTAGTGATCAGGATGATGGGGAAAGCAGTGCGCAATTTGATGTAAAATGTGAACAAATATGTAAGCGCCAACACCAGACTAACTCGCCTCACAATATGCAGTTGAGGCCTCGTGTACCGAAGTAAAAATATATAATTAATGTGTTTATATGTTAGGTAGGTATTTAGTAAGTAAATGAGTTAACTCTTAGTTTAGATATAAATTATATTATTTTTCTAATACCTATAAGAAGGAGAAAATGTAGTGTTTTGTACAATGAGGGTAATATTAGTTTGGTACCCATTGATTTCCTTATTAATACCGTGTGCCTACCTACAATAAATCAGTTTGCAATAGTCCGTCTTTTATTAAACACTACAATATTGCTTGACAAGTACCATGGCAATTTCTTTCAAATACTCTCGGCGTAGCATCAATTTTTCAGTATTGGCTTTATATATAATTTGACTGTTTATACCAGCAATATTCATCATCGAAAAAAACAACCTCATTGGCCTTCTGCGAGTCATTCTCCCAACAGAATATTCTTCCTTCATTTGATCAACGACGTGAACACCACCTTTAGTGCTATTATAAAATGTTATTACTTCAGGTTTTGCAGCAGGCCCGGTGCTTTCATCGATTTTATCATCCTCATGCAAAGTTGACAATAGTAGTACTATTTTCTTTTGCTTTTTGTTTGGAACATAAGACAGCAAAACTTTCTTCTCGCCAAATCCAAACATTGAAGACGGTTTCGCCCGATCTTTGGTGTTCAGAAAATTAGGTGGAATTTCTTTTTTATTTTTACGTAAAGTTCCAACAATGGTCGTTCTATCAGTTAGCAACTGATCAGCAAGAAGTATCGAAGTAAAAAAGTTATCCATAGTGATGTTGCGGCCAGTGTTGAGGATATTTCGAGATAATCTTTTTACTAAAGCGGTAACTGAATTATCGATGTTGAACTGCCCTGGAGGTTGTTTCCCAGCATACACCTCTAAATTGCTGGTGTAAAATGTCTTTCAGCAACAACTGCATAAATTTTTATGCCATATTTGGCAGGTTTATTAGCCATATACACCCGGAACCTACATCGGCCTCTGAAGGATTCCAACATCTCGTCTATAGTACAATATTCTCCGATTTGATAATATTTTTGACAATTCGTAACAAATGATTCGAAAATATTTCGCATAGCTGCCATATTGTCATGAGTAGCACGCTCTGTTCTTGTGTTCATATCATCAAATCGCAGATGCCTAAGCAAAAAATAAAACCTCTTTATCGACATAGTGGCCCTAAAAATATCAGGGGCGGTCCCATCATTTCCCCACATTTCTTGAATATTTGCGTGATTCATCTTTTTTAGTCCAGCCATAAGCAACATTCCGATAAGAGCTTTTACTTCGATTATATTCGTCTCCTTTGCATCTCTCTCACGAGAAAATGTTTCTTTATGTACTCTTATATATGTATTAGTTAATAACACAATATCATCAAGCGTAGAGTCGGTAATAAATAAATGAAAACATTCTACAGGTGTTGGACAATTCAAAGCTTCTTCGCCTTTGACTCCGGGCCTGTTGATAACAATATTTTCCTGTCTTGCCGGATATTTGGTCGTAACGGAGGGTGAATTAGCCATTTAGTACCATCTTTACCATGGTACATCGGAACTCTAGTAGGTCGTCGTTGAGAAGCTGGAGCAACAGATAAAAGTTGAGATTGAGCTGACGTACTTGGCTGCGGGGACAATACGGTATTCCTGAGGCAAACTAGCTGCGCTAATGGTTCATCATCATCACTGGACGTACGTGTTGGAGATTTATCACCACCTGATTGTAGTCTACGTTTACGACGACGAGATCGAGGCTGATGGCATACTTAAGTCGCTGATGAACGGCTACTTATATCAAAATTCAAAATTCAAAATAACTTTATTCATTAAAATCACAAGGACCACTTTGAATCGTCTTCTTACATGCTAGTGAATCTAGGTGCCGGTTCCTGCTAACCCCAGTTCAAGAAGAATCCGTCAAGAAACTTGTCTGGTCTTAACACTTTTTTGTATGATCCTTGACAATTTCGTTACGGATGCCGAGTCGAGTTGGAGCAAATTCATCCCAAGCTTTTTTGTCTTCTAAATAATCAGATATTTTATAATATGCTATAATAGACAGTTTATGTTTAATTACGTTTTTAAATTTGCCAATCGACAAATCTAACACGTCGCTTGGGACCTTGTTATAGAAGCGTACACATTGCCCTATAAAAGACTTATTAACTTTAGCGAGCCTTACAGTGGGAACAGCGAGTTTATCTTTATTTCTAGTGTTAATACTATGATTATCGAAATTTTTTTTGAATAAATGAATATTTTTGTGCACATACATTAAATTTTCGTATACATACTGACAAGGCACTGTCATAATATTAATTTCTTTAAACTTATCTCTAAGTGATTCTCTGGGGCCCATGTTATAAATTGCACGAACAGCCCTCTTCTGCAACACAAATATGGTGTTAATATCAGCAGCACTCCCCCACAACAAAATGCCATAAGACATAATGCTATGAAAGTAGCTGAAGTAAACGAGTCTAGCGGTATCTACGTCGGTAAAATGACGGATCTTTTTGACAGCGTATGCGGCAGTGCTAAGTCTCTTCGACAATTTATCTATGTGCGGGCCCCATTGCAGCTTATTATCTAAAGTAATGCCTAGGAACACTGTGGTGTCGACGAGATCTATCTTTTCGTTATTAATTTTTACATTAGCTTTCACCTGTTTAACGTTGGGCAGTATAAAACGAATGCATTTCGTTTTTTTCTCGTTAAGTAATAAGTTGTTTACATTAAACCATGTTACAACGTTAGAGATTGCATTGTTTACATCGTCAAGATTAGTAAGTCGTCGCTTTAATTTAAATAAAAGTGACGTGTCATCAGCAAACAGTACAATCTCGTGATCATCCTTTACAAGTTTAGATAGATCATTTATATAAATTAAAAACAAGAATGGCCCGAGTATTGATCCTTGTGGTACATCATTTTTACCATTGACCCCGGAGAACGCATTCTATTTACATCTACTCGTTGTGTTCGGTCAGTTAAGTAGGATGTGAGAAGCTTAAGTGAAACTCCCTTAACACCATAGTGGTGTAGTTTGCTGATTAGAGTTTCATGGTGAACGCAATCAAAAGCTTTCGACAGATCACAAAAAATACCTAAGGCATCGCGTGATTCCTCCCAGATATCAAAAATATGTGATATTAACTCAACACCGGCATCAGTCGTTGAGCGTCCCTTTGTAAATCCGAATTGTTTACTGTCTAGTAAATTGTTGGTATTAAAATGCCGTTCTAATTGGTTTAGTATAAGTTTTTCAAATATTTTACTAAATGTAGGAAGTACTGATATAGGCTTAAAGTTACTAGGATCGGAATGACTACCTGATTTGAATAGAGGTATGATCTTGCTATGTTTCATCAAATCAGGAAATACTCCACTGTCAACACTCTATCTGAAATGGATGTCCTTTGGCGTCGAATAGGTGGTATTTCGGAAGGCACAACAATTGGAGAAGGTACTTTCTTGTTAGAAGCGTCGCTTTCTGCTGACTGTTCTGTTTCCGTGTTGTGCTCACTATGATCACTATCTGACACATATTCATCAACAATCTGTGTACTAGCATCTTCAAAATCAGATATTTCCTCTAGCCAAGACACAATTTGAGAGTCCATTTTGTTATTCATATTTATTATTATTAATAGATATTTTTAAATCCTAAAACAAAAATGTTTTTTTAGTTTTAATTATAAATGCACCATAAAATATAGTCTACCCTTCAAATTTGCAAAAAATACATTACACAATATTATTATAATATATTGCCGCGCGGGCGGCAAAATGCTCATAGCGCGCCCACTCTAGGGTTAAGTGATTTTGTTTGTCTTCTTTTAACTTATTTTTTTATTCTTTTGTTCTAGTGTTTTGTAATATGGTTAAAGTGTCGCATTTACTACACGTGTCTTTTTTCAGTGTTTTACAACGAAACTTACAGCAAATTTAATTTAAACTTAAATTAAAGTTTGTATACAAAATTCGTTGCAGTGCAGTTAATGACACTGGTTTTTTGTCTTCGCCATGAATTTTTTTAAGCTTCTCGACGTATAAATCATAGATATTTCGGAGTGTCATGCCTAGTTTAAAGCACTGGCAGTAGCTGTTTTGCTCGCGTCTGTAATGAGATTCGTATTTGTGTAAGGAGTTGATAATGTTTTTAATAAAGTCAACGTCTTCTTCTTGTATTTTATTTCAAGCACCACGTGCATGTCCCGCGAGTTGCCGCTTCGATTCGTTCTTAAAGATGTATTAACTTTTTATGGCACGTTTTGAAAGTTGTTTATGAACTTTGCTGAAATGTGCACTAAAGCAACAACATCAGTTTCCCTTAGTCTGCATCTGGTTTGTATATTTTCATCGCTCTATTCTTCACTGTTCGCTCTATTCTTCTGTGTCATTATTTTTGGTCTACGCTACGTATTTTTTTAATTTTAAATTTTTTTAATTTCTCTTTTCAATCACAATGTTTTCTGATTCGATGTCTTCGTTTGTTACTTTTTTTAAAGTCATGAATAACTCCATTGTGTTTGGAGACACGAACGTACAGGCGATTAATCTTCTCTGACTATAAAAAAAGACTTTTTAAAATTGTTGTGCTTCATGTAGGTACCTATAATGTTACCTATAAAACATATAATGTACCTATAATGTATGTAAAAGTTTTGGAAAGATTTTAAATTTTACTTTAGAAATTAATTTATCATCAATCGTTTTTCTAGCTAGCAGTGGTGTTAAAGGTAAATATATCGGAGCCACTGGTAATTCTACGTCACCTGTAAGAAAAAGTAAATTTAAATAAATTGATAGGTACCTATATTAGGCAATAATGAAATACACCAGCCAGCCGGAACATCTGCAGCAGGAGACTAACAGTGTTTATTAGTATACTAGCAACATCGAAGTCGCAATGCACTCTTGATATATCTGTCCATTTACAGTTGTCGTCTTCAGTAATTTGTGCAATCTGTGACTGTAGAAGATGGAATATCCTTTCGTAAGTTGCACGAGTAACTATGATTCTTATTTGGCATTAGTAAAAACACCAGTGATTTTACATTCTCCGTCTCTTGTGTACTGCCAAAGTAACCATGAATAGATAGCAAAGGAGTGAAGGGCTTCTGGCAGCTTTTAAATGTTGCATCAAAAGTACATAATTGCAGTTTTAATTCAGGTTTTTTCAGAAGATTAAAATTCTGTTTCCGCCATTGTTGTAGTCAGTCAAGAAAACTCTTGAATTTTTTGTGGTATTTCCACATTATGAAGATTACTAATTATCTTTACTTGATTGTTATTCATTTGAAACCGAACTGACCCTTGTTCTACTGTGTAAAGTTTTTCACCATTAGCTATAATTCACTTCCAGCTGTCTTTTACTAGAGTAATTGTCCATCACACTCCTATCGCAACACATGTGCCCCGTAGCACCAC
Source organism: Lampropteryx suffumata (assembly GCA_948098915.1). Classification (NCBI taxonomy): domain Eukaryota; kingdom Metazoa; phylum Arthropoda; class Insecta; order Lepidoptera; family Geometridae; genus Lampropteryx; species Lampropteryx suffumata. The sequence continues at coordinate 18,104,569 of OX402555.1, read as the reverse complement.
TATATATATACCATGAACCGCTGTTGATGTTGACTGAAAGTGCAGATAGCAGCCTTGGATGCATCAGTGTTCTCTTTTCCTGTCGTCGTCTTCTTCTTACTGCTCTTGGGGCGGTTTTTGATGAAGTGCCCCGTCTGTTTATACCTGAAGCATCTTGGTTGTTTCTTTGCAATCAATGCAGTACCATTCTCGGTATTATCATTTCACAATTTCACTCGATAGCTTTACATTTGTATTCTCGATGGCCATGATGAATGGATCGTAGTCTGTAGTAAGATCACTTTACATAATGACAGCGACAAAATCGTCTACTAGAGGTGATCCAATCTCGGTTATCTGCTGTGATATTTCAGTGATTTTATTCACGTAGCATTATATGTTTTCACTCTCACTTAACTTTGATTCGAAAAGTATTCGTATAAATCCCAGTATTCTACACAAGCCCTTGACTTCATAGGCTCTCTGGAAATTGACCTAGGCTTCCTTGGCTGAGTTCGCATTACTGATGTGTGGAAAGGCCGCTGGGCTGACCGCCAATGCAATTTTGGCTTGGGCTTTCTGTTTTTCCTTAGAATCGCCCTTGTCCTCTTCGACGCATTCCTAGTGTATTAGAATCATCTTCATCATGAATTTCCACGAGGTGTAATTTTGTATACCTCTTCATCGGCATCGACATCCGATGAAGTTGGACGATGAACCCGACCGTCATCGGGTCATCTTTGCAATTCGCACTTGACTGTTTTTTGGGCTTGACGATAATTTCTGGGAGAACCTGTATATAGTAATTCGGCTTATTATTTTATGATAGACTATACAGTGTTTTCAAAAAATATTTTCAGATATTTTACTACAGCAATGAGCAAATACATCTAAAGGTTGAGTCAGATGTGTTGAATTTGCCGGTAAGAAGACAGAGTAAATATTACTGTAAGCGGGTTCGTTGGGAATACTGTTCAAAAGAAACACTATTTCGAAGTTACCAACACAATTAATTTAATAAGAAGGTTATCATGAGTATACAAATGACCCAAAAGGCCAGCGGATTTATATAGGCCAGCGGAGCGGTGGTGGGAAGATGACGACGATGCAGGCTGTCCGACGACCCCCGAGGTATCGCGAGCTAGGACGAGCGGCGCACGCGCGTTCGTTTGAATATCCGTGTTACATTACTTTATTTGCAGAGTTGTATTAAATCAGCTTAGAGGTGTGATGATCTCCAATCAAAACTTCTTTCCCTTACTTTTTTTAAAATACGGTATAACTATAAACTTCTGTTGTATCTTGTACTGTCCGGTGCATTTTTGATCCACGTGTCGTACAAGTTAGTGGATTTGTAGACCACATAAGGTGGCAACATCTCTCCTTCTGCCGCACCAGCCATCATTATTGAGACTGAGCCTCTAGTATAGTCTAACACTCTCTTCGGGTATTTGGAACCTCGTCTTACTATAACTTTTTTTCGACAGCGTCATCCGTTAAGTTCGCTTCATCGTAATTAAGTATGTTTGCAATAGGAACATCCTCTATGGACTTTTCCAACTACCTAATATATTTTTAAATATCTTCTGGACTCACTGATGCTCGAGCTTGCTTTATGTTTAGATTGAAACCCGTGAAGATATTTTAGTTTTTGTGCCTCTTTAAAAATTCGTTAACAAAGTCTGGACCTGAATAGTTATTTTTAAATCTTTTTTAGGTTAGGCCCTCGTATCTAAGAGCATGTTGATAATATCTCGAGATCAGTCGTGTCTAATGGGTAGCCTCATTCTTCACAAACATTTAACTTCTCGACTATGTATTCTTTGACTTCAGCGGATAATTCAGTTTGACCTCCTTGTTCATATGCTTGATTATATGACGATGAAGCACAGATTTGGATACGAGTAGATCATATTTTTTTGCAATCACTTTCAAAGATGTACCTGGGTTTCCAGTTCAGCAAGTGCCTCTTTTATGATCCGCTCATCATATTTTTTGTGTGCTTTTGCACCGGGTTTGGGTTTACGTGGCATTATTTGATCCTGGTTAATTTAAAAAACATTTAATATTAAAGTTTCTAAACTTTAATATTAAATGTTTTTTCAATTAAATTGAAAAAAAATTGAATAAAAATTGAATAAACATTTAAATACGCTAATTTAATAATAATTCTACAAGAGTTTTTTTTTAAATGAATAGGTTAGAAATAAAAACATGTTTTTAATTTACTTAGTTTATTGAGGTGAGATTATGTACCTTTCAGAAAAAATAGTGACATATATTAAATTTTACTGTTGTGAAGTAGGTATTATGAAATTGAATTTTATACGATATTTCTATAAGGCTTAAGATAGATAGATAAACAATTTATTTGGTACTACAGACACACATACAATTTACATAGATATACCATTTAATTATAAGTAGGTTTAATGAATGAAACAAACATCGCGTAATCTAAACATTTTCGTATGAATGGGTAACCGGGGTCTAAACGCTCACTCGGTAAGTTAACCATTATTGGTGATAAGGTTATACCTAAAAATCGATTGCAGGTCATGCATTGATGTACTTCTTTCTTAGCTACGTTTCTTGCACCCAATGGCCACCAACATTCACGAATGTTAGCTAGAAGAAGCAATGGGCCAGCGTGGAATAACTTTTTGTGCTCATTTCTGAAAAACACAAGCGTTATATGATGTTTCCCACACAATAATATCGGATTTTTCTTATCGTAATTGAAACAAGATGAATTACTTAAACGACCACCAATTCTAATTAAAATATTATCATCCTGAAAAACATTTAGATCTAAAATACGTTTTGATTGTTTACTATCTTTGATAGGTGAGTTAATCTGCAAACATGAATACAGCCTAACTCCTACCAAGGCAGCACACAACTCGAGTCGTGGAATGCTTATCGATTTTATAGGAGCAATTAAACTTTTAGCGCATATCAAACTAACTGTGATTTCAGTCCCTGCACCATAGGTAGGTACGTGCGTACGCGCACGCGTACAAAATATTGTAAATTTAAGTTGTTATAACAGTATGTATGTACGCGGGTCATGTGACCTAGCGCTTCGTATTCGCGCATGAACTCACAATACATTTGTTTTAACTATGGTAAACGTTTATGTTTTCTCTCTAGCGTTAAAAATCGTTTATTTGCTAACGCATGAGAATCATCCAGCGATTTAGCTGGCTCGTTTAGCGGGATGCGAACTGAAAATCTGCCGTCTTTCTTGCGTTTACTCGTATTTATAAATATTTCCTCACACTTACGTTTATTTTGAGTGAAGACTTTATTTTTATTATTATTATTTTCAGGCAAATTTTCAATCTCCCAAAACTTTAGAAGTTGTTCGTCTAATGATTCAGTAAAATTGCACTAAACTACGCTTGGGATCAACTTTGTGTTGATCGGACCGGAAATCAACCAACCTAATTTAGAATTTTGTAAAAATGGTCCATTAGGTAGTCGAATCCTATTTTCGTCTAAAAGCTCCCAAAATTTGTCCGCGCCGATTAATAAAGATTTCGGCTGGCACGGTAAAGTCAGGGTCTACAAGTTGTATATTGTCCGGTATACATAAATGTTCGATTGTAAACAAGGCGTAATGGCTGGTAGCACTAAACAAGATAATCGTGTACTATACTGACTTGTTTTAGCGCGCAGAAAAATATCGCATAAATTATTCGACTGTGTAAGGCACCTGATATGCGAACTGTGGACTGTATATAAGGCGCATTAATTCGTTTAGCTAATTTATCCGTAATAAAACTATGTTGACTGCCGTTGTCAAGGAGGACCCGTGCCCGTGGAAATACTATAAAGTGCCTTTATGTGATTGTGTATGAGAAGTCTATGGTTATGGAACCTATTCTCTAGTAGCTCCCATGTGTGAATGTAATTAGATGCAGTAAACTCTAATGCACTGATCACCTGCAATGCACTACCACTGAGTGAAGCTCTCAAATAATGAAACTTATGAATAGCGTCCAGATCTGTGCGGTTATGAATCATTGTTATGTAAGAATTTCGATATTCCAACCATTCATCAAAACTACCACTGAAGGTGGCTAATTTAATAACAGGTAACTTGACATGTGATAAAGCTGAACTTTCCGTGGCTGTGTGACTACATTTTATCGTGTTTGAACCATTACTAGTCTCAAAACTCTTGATAAGACATTTAGTTGATGCCATTGAATTGAAATAAAATGATTATACTGTTTCAATGTATTCTATGTGACTGGGGATATCTTCCTCCTTTGCATATATTTCTATATCGCTACAGATACTGTTCAATTTACTAAAATAGTCACTAGCAGATTGTACTCGAAGCTTCATTTATTCAACTTGTAGGTTTGTCAAGCTAGCACCACTAAATGATTCAAAATACTTTGTGAATTGAGTTAACCGCCCTTTCACAAGACCTCTTTGTTTCCTCAATTCAGACAGGTAACTTTTTCGAATTTCGAATACTGACGTATTCGAAATTTTCCTGAGAATGAGAGGGCAAGTGAACCGCTAGTTTCGACTTCTCTTCAGACATATTGGTGGCAATGAAAAAACGAAAAGTTCGTACTCAAGTGTAAATAATGCCACCGACGCCAAATCACTCGGCTGCTCAAGACGTTTCTCTTTTGGCACATGGACCATCACTTGGCTGCCAAAAATACGGACATGACTTAAATCTGGTTTGGTTTTTGTCCAAAGCTCATACGGAGTTTTATTATCTAGTCCGGATGCAACAGATCTATTTTTAAGATAGACAGCAGTATTAGTCGCTTCTGCCCAGCACTTCTTATCTAAGCCTGCATCAAATAATAAACAACGCGCTCTTTCTACAATCGTTCGGTTGACGCGTTCACTCATACCATTCTGTTCCGGAGTATAAACATTTGTTTTCTGGTGAACTATTCCTGCATCTTTCAAAAAATCCTCAAACTCATTGCTACAAAATTCTAAGCCATTATCAGTCCGAAACATTTTGATCTTACTGCCTTGTTGATTTTCTACCATATTTTTAAATTCTTTAAAATATTTTAGCTTTTAGCTTTAAGGAAGTAAACAAACACCATACGTGTAAAGTCGTCAACAAAAATAAGAAATACCTTGATCCTCCTATAGAACTGCACTCCATTGAACCACAGACGTCGGCATGTATTGTATCCAGTGGCTCACTGCTCCTCGTACCCTTGTGACCAAATGGTAAGCGTGATTGTTTTCCTTCACAACGTACTGTGCATGTATTTTTGTTGATCACAGACTTATCTGTGTATGATATTCCCGTGACTGCGCCTTCCTTCATGTTATTCTGGTCATTCATATTCAAATGGCCCAGCCTCCTATGCCATACTTGACTGCTGGCTGCTGCTGAAGGAGCTGTAAAAAAACACTGTTTACGTTCTATGGCCAACTTGTAAACACCATCAACCTCTTTTGCCACAGCCACCAAACTGTTTTCCTTATTGTAAACATAACAGCACTTCTCCTTGAACGATACATTGTTACCGTTACTAATAAGTTGACTGATTGATATTAGGTTGGTTGTGAGATTGGGTACACACAACACGTCTTTCAAAGTAACCTCGTATTTACATTTAGGAGCAACTGTTATGATGTCCATGTCTCCCGAACACAATACTGGCATTGCGTTTTAATTTGCTGCAATAATCTCCGTGATATTCGGCGTATAACGAGTATTTTTCATCATGTTTACATCTGACGACATATGGACACTCGCACCGCTATCAAGATAAAAGTCTTGTTTACTATAATTTCCACTCAGGAATACTGCCGAGAAAGCATTTGTCTTCTTAACTTGTTGATCATTCTGCTTGCACTGCGATTGATAATGTCCTGTTTGTTTACAACGATAACATTTAATGTTCGATTTATCTTTTTTCTTCGCATTCGACTCTGACATTGCCAATCCGCCATGATGACTTGAACTGTCACTTTTGACATTGCTGCCAACTTTAGAATGTTGGCGACTTTGGTGCTGTCCTCTAGACCAAAAAGCACTGCCGGCTTCTGAGTCATCATTACCTGCCAAATCAATTAGCTTTGTCCTCACTACGTCAGCTGTTATTGCGATTCCCGAATGTTCTATCGCCATAATCATAGGGAAGTATTTTTCAGGTAAACCTCATTAAACATCCAATCCATTCGTCGTTCACTGTAAAACCTGTTCCTGATAATTTCTGAGCAGTTTCGATGATTTGCGTCACATAGCTCGTCATAGAATTGCAACATTGCAACATAGAATAGATATAAGGTTTCGTAACAGTGTTATTCTTCGTGAAAACCCAGAATCGTCGAACATAGTCTGTAGTTTTTGCCACAAATTCTTTGTACTTGAAGCATCTTTAATGTGAACGTACAATGACGGGTCAATTGTGAGAATTAGCTTGGCTCTCGCTTTTGCATCTTCTGCGGCTGCTTCTGTTGTCTCATTCTTGATAAAACTGGCTGTGCCTTCCAAGATAAGCAGATTCTCCGCTGCAAACGCCCACTCGTGATAGTTCTCACGTCCCTTTAGCTTCGGAACGTTAGCTAGAAATGACGAGTGGCTACCAGCCATTTTCATAACGACAACGTTACAACACAAATTTAAAAAAAACTATCAATCTGCTTCTCACAAACGTTGCCTACACGTATGCTAGCTAATTACCTAACAATATACTTTTATTTACTCCCTAATGGGCATATTTAGGCCAATAACCTAATAAAACGACGTATTTAATTAGAACTCGACTAGTTTTATTTATTACAAATCACCAAGTAAGTAGCGAACAATAGACACATAGCTTAGACATAGCTAGCGCAAGTACAACATTTTTTCACTAGAGGGCAACAGTGGTTTATTTGATGTGACCAGATATAAATATAATTTCCAACAGGAATAGTAACGTCTGTATACGTAGGTTTCCTATAAATTTTGAAATCATGTTTCTCGCCCATTCTTGTAACAGTTAAATCCAAAAAGTTGAGGGAACTATCAACTTCTACTTCTAATTTGAAATAAATTTTTGATTGATTGATTAATTTTATTAACAAACACATCGATTTGTCGAAGAGTACCGTTCCAGCACATAATAATGTCATCGACATACCTGTAATAATATAAGATATTAGGTTGACCTATAATAAATTTATTTTCAAAATAGTCCATGAAAATATCAGCCATGAGTGGACTTAGTGGAGATCCCATAGCTAAACCTTCTTTCTGCTTATAGTATTGGTTGTTGAATCGAAAGTAATTCTGTTCCATACAGACTTTGGCTAAAGATATCAATTCATCTACCTCTCCTGGGTGCATACGCTGTCTTTCAAAATGACCTTCTAGTATCTGCAAACACTCCCCTTATGGAACGTTTGTAAATAAACTTTCTACATCTAACGACACCAACTTAGCACTGCTAGGCAAATTGATATTTTTAATCTTGTCTATTAAATCCAAAGAATTTTTTAAACTATATCTGGGAATTAAATTTGATTTCGATTTTAATAAATAGTTCAAATGTTTTGATAAATTATATGCTGGGGGACCGATATACGATACTACTGGGCGTATAGGAATGTTATCTTTATGTATTTTGGGCAAACCGTACAACATAGGGGACCTAGGATTCATCGGAACAATATACTTCATAGAGTCTGACGATACATAAGATGTGTTTTTTGTAATATTCTTTAACTCTGATGTAAAAGTCTTAGTAGGGTCAGAACCGAATCGTTCATTACCTTGTATAACATCATAAACCTTCTGAATATAACTTATTCTGTCTAAAATAACTACTGTATTACCCTTATCAGCTTTAGAAACCACTAAGTAGTTTTGGACAATTTTGTCTTGCAAAGTTTTATAGATTCGGGCTTCTGATAGCATTGGCAACGTGGTGGAAGTACTGAAGGATTGCTTTATTTGTGATGCAACTTGATATTTAACGGCCTCATCTTATTTAGCTCTGAAAATTGCCATTTCCGAATCTACTGCTAAGGACTCCAACGGTTTTTTAGATATAACGGGCTGTATATTGTATTTAAGTCCTTCTTTTAACAGCGAAGATTCAGAAGCTGAAAACTGCACGCTGGTAAGATTTTGAACACGTTGGTGAAACGTATGAGGACACGTTCGTTGATAATTCTGTAAGCTACCGTAATCTACATTGTTTTGACTATCCTGACTTCGCTTACCTCTAACCAATTTATCTAATTTTCTCGATTGTATCAAATATTTTTCGTGAGCCTCCTCCGAAGCATATCTCGGGAACGATCTCGTTCCTTCGCTTTACTATCCAAAAGGTCAAACTCTATGTTGTGTAACGAAAAAACTAACTCTGTGTACAAAACTTTAAGGTGGTTTTTCAGATGGTCCCTCACTGAAAACCAATACCGAACTTCATCTAACCATATCTTTATTTCTAATACCCCCAATTGTTTACACTGTTGATTGAACCAAACATTCTGGGCAGCAATACGATGTGACTTAGTGAGTTTGATGTAAAGTTTTGCCTGTACAGCTGTACTTGTTGACCTAAGATAGATAATTGATTCAGGCGTGACCTTGCGGAAATCCATTACAAAACATTAAACAGATGGACAAATATTTAGTACAATTCCGCCAATCTATTCCTAAAGAGTTACCTCCAAAAGAAATTCGACACGTGTTTCGCCCCTCCACGAGGCATCCTCAGGAACACTTGACTCACTCCGCACCCCGACGAAAAAACACTCAGCCCTGCAGACTTGTTGCTTCGGGTCCATCTGACAAAACCTACTTAGCAAAATGACTAGCTAGCAATACGTCAGCACCTCATCTTCTCTTCATAGCATTTGAACGACATCGCTAAACTGACTTGGTAGCAAAAAGACTACTTTTTCAAAAGTACTGTTAGTAACAAAAACATTTTATTTAGAAAAAATATGTTTAATAACCAACAAAAAGAAAAGATTATTCTTGTTTTTATAACATAAAAATTACACTAAGAATTATACTTAAACATTAGTTTTAAACCCCTCATTGAAAGAGTCGTTTTTACCCTTAAATAAAAAAAAATTTAATCGGCTTACTAAAATTTAAAAAAATATGTTTCTAATGGTTCTGATGAAGAATTTGCTTTTTAATTTCAAAAATGTTTTCTAAGAACTGCATCTCATTGATGTGTCCATGTTTCAGTGATGTAATTTCATTTTTGAGCATTTTATCAAATTGTATGTGGCGACGCAACCGTCGTGATTTGTTAAAATAGTGCTGCTTGATAGCAATATCTTGCAAGCGTGCTTCTTTTCGCAGGATATACAAAAATAAAAGCAACGTGGCCTTATGTGGGATCCGGACGTTAAGGCGTCTGTGCCAGCTCTCCATGCCATTGTTCGTTCTATGCCTTTCAGTAGCACAACAAATGAGTGAAAATGATTTTTCCCATTGCCGTTTGAAGTATTTAATGAACTTGTCATTACGTGCGGTTTTTGGAGCTCGATTCATTATTGCTCTCCAGCCAGCGTCTATATATTTAATTGGCAATAAAGGCAAATTTGCTGTATGTCTAATAATTTCATTTTTAACCTTAAGTTCGCGGCCCTTTTTCCAAACTGCTCGATTGTAGTGGTAAAAACAGCCCGTAACAACTGCCCTTGGAAACACTGTTTTAAAGGCGTTCATAAGACCTGCTTCATAGTCGCATTTGAAATTGCGAATATCAATATTGAGTACATCTCGTATGAGTGTAAAAAGCCTTATGTACGTGACTTCCGTCTTGTTAGGGAGCAAGGCGTATATAACGGGCAATATATTAGTGTACTCACTAGAACTATTCAAATCCACATGTATCGAAAAAAATTGAAAAAAATGGTTTCGGACACCTTTTAAAGGTTCCGTCGCCGAAGAAATATTGATTACGTAATACTTTCAAAGTTTTTTTGGCTATCTTGGAGCAAAACAACAATATTTTGTCATCTCCGCCATCATCTGCTACCAAAAAATCAGACGCCATAATTTTGGGTATGACTACTTCTTGTATTTTCTTGAATTCCGTTCTTTTCACATTCAAAGTTTTCTTCCGGGCTCTATATAGGTTATCTTTCACTTCCGAGTAAGATGGCATTATTAAATTTTCGGACCCTTTTATTGACGACTGTATGAGAACATGTCTTTCAAATATTTTCTTAACCGGTTCCATTTTACTACAAACTTCTTGACGGCACAAATCCATCATCAACGCTCTCTTATTGTCGTCTGGATGAGGTGCACAACAGTGAGAACTTTTTCGTACTATCTTATCTTTAGTGTCATTTAAAGTCACTGAAGCGGAACATTCACCTTTATTTACGCACCTCCACAAGCTTCCATTTTTATTGTTTTTAGCAAAATTATATCTATGGCTGTTATGAAGAAGTGCTTGTTTTCCTTTTTGATTTGTAATAAATTTAAGGTTATCCGGCATTTTCTTGGCTTTCACTGCTTACGCTTCTATTACAACCAAATGAATCAATAACAATGAAACAATATTCGATGTTATCTTTCAAGCATACTTCAACATGACAGCTTCCTTCTTAATTTATAATTGACCAGTCTTGTTTTCAAACTACGAAGTTTGAAACCATGAAGTATTAACACCGTTGTAGCCGATTTCGTATTTTTTGTTCAAAAAGTTCTAGTTAGCAACATGATTTTCTAAGAGGTAATAGTTAATGTCTATATACTTACTTGAAATTATATTTAGTTTAGCGTACATAAAGGAAAGCTAATAATTACCTTTTTGAAACTTCTGTAACCCTAGTACTTTTCAGAAACCGAATCAGGATGCAACATTATAATATATATGATATTTAAACCATAACCACTGCTCATTCTAACAAGTCTTAAAATTTCAGTATTTAGTAAACACGACATGATTAGGATTTCAACTTTTTGTAAATGACTGTACCTGTTTTGAAAAAGTAGTCTTTTTGCTACCAAGTCAATTTAGCGATGTAGTTCAAATGCTATGAAGAGAAGATGAAGTGTTGATGTATTGCTAGCTAGTCATTTTGCTAAGTAGGTTTTGTCAGATGGACCCGTTGCTTCGACCAACGTCAGACTGAGACTGGGCCAGTCGCACTCCAACTTTACTATTTATACACTCAGTCAGACCGGACTGCCACGCCACCCGTATGAATCAGCGCCAGCCGTTGTAAACAAACGTAATAGCGGTGTTCTTGAAAAACTTGTATTTAATTCGTTCAACAGTGTAAAATCTACTGAATTATGTCTTGTTATTTCTAAAGTTTCTAGTACAGACATTCTAAAACCTTTTTCGTACTGTATTGTATATTGTATAGTTATGAAAAGAACTTTAATTTTTGAAGTGAAAACTTCTTTCAGCGCGGGACGCATATTTTTAGATGAGGTAAAACGTCTGGACTCACGACAACGTTACCGAGATGCAGGGCTGCCCCATTTGATTATAAACCTTTATTCACATGTTTACTGTCTACTATTGTATGGAGAAGTTTACTGAGTTAGGTTCTTTGATACATTATCTACATTCTGAACAAAAACATAAAAGAATATTAAATGTATTTTAAAGTTTCTTATAACTAATAAAATACATTTCATAAATAAAATGCAATTCATAACCCAATGCCCCTAGTACCCATCTAAAAAATGTCTAACGCGCCAAAATAAGTTTTCACTTCTGTTGGCACTCCCGGAGTGCAACCCGTAATTTTTTTTCTATTTGGATGTCACACAAGCATTAAAATTATATAATATTTGAAAAATGAGTAAGAAACTGTAACTACGGGTCCAAGATATGTTAGATTAACTTACTTACTACACCACAAGGTTAGATGAAGTAAGTAATACTCTTAATTTAAAATTAGACGTACCTACTTTACGACAAAAATATAAATAAGTAGGCACAATAGATTGAGCACAATGATTAAAATGTAACAGCACTTTTATTTAAAGCACACCAAATACTCCCAGCACCAAGAAAGAAAAACTAAAATGTTACCAAAACAGCATAAAACTTGACCTTTTGCCACGTATATGGGCGCCATTTGCCACGTAAGGTAACAAGAAGTAAGATAAGTGGAGAGAATAAGTAAGAAAAAACAGGTAAAAGTTTGAAAAGTGTAATCGTAGACAGGGTCGGGTAGATCAAGCCAAGGTCAAGTCTTACGCCGTTCAGTTTGGGAAATACCGCACTCTCTTTTGGCAGTCTCGTCCACGGCCTTCGCCGTGTTTCACTCTCACAGACAGGATTAGGCTGTCGCAAGATTATCTGGATACAGATTATGCAATTATAGTCAATAATTGCATCACACGCATCGTATAAGAATCTGGCCATGGTTACAAGGGGACCAGGGCAAGACAAACGTGAATGGACGCATGTACAGTTTCTATTGAATGTACAGATTCTATTTAACAAGTTTATTAAGAATTAAGAATAAGAATAACTAGAATTTAATGTTTTTTTTTAATGGTTAATTTAGGTAATTGATTAGATTTTATGGTATATGTATTTAATTTGGGTTAAGTTATATAATATTTTTTCAAATTTTAGTATTTTTTTTTAGTCTTTGATATCCACAGAAAACTCAAAAACAGACTCACTCACATCCTCATGCGGATACAATTGAGTCAACTTTGTGACCTGTCGACGTAGTCCCTGAGATTATCAGAAGGAACCTGTCCTCTGATTGCCACTTCATACATTAGATCAGAATTTTGAAAAAGTGGAAATTTTATTGGATAAGCCATCCTAATAATAAACAAAAATGCCACCCTTACAGAACCTATCTAAAGTCCCCTAGGTAAGCTGTGCAATATAATACTATAAACGGAAAACCAAAAGCTTAAAAACGAAATAAAAACTAAAACACAAGCAAAGTCAGGTGAAATAGTATTACAAAACCTATTGTGCCAAATAATTCAGTAAGTAACCACGATAATGCAAAGCAATGAAAACTTGTTAAATAAAAGGTTGTTTAAAAAAAAAAACGTTGGGTACAAAGATCAACAAAATTTAAAATTAGACGTACCTACTTTAAGACAAAAATATAAATAAGTAGGCACAATGATTAAAATGTAACAGCACTACTATTTAAAGCACACCAAATACATCCAGCACCAAAAAAGAAAAACTAAAATGTTACCAAAACAGCATAAAACTTGACCTTTTGACCACGTATATGGGCGCCATTTGCCACGTAAGGTGACAGACAAGAAGTAAGAGAAGTGGAAAGAATAAGTAAGAAAAAACAGTAAAAGTTTAAAAAAGTGTAATCGTAGACAGGGTCGGGTAGGCCAAGCCAAGGTCATGTCTTACGCTGTTCAGTTTGGGAAATACCGCACTCTCCTTTGGCAGTCTCGTCCACGGCCTTTCGCCGTGTCTTCCAGGCAGCGTCCAGGAACAAGCGCACGTTAACAGGAAGGGCAGTGCTACGTCCGGTCTTCCCGTCCTCCGTTCAGTTTCTTCTTCGACTTCATAATTCATAATTCATTTATTGTGCAACATAGGTATATTACAGGTTTTATTATTTGGTAAGTTCGCTATGCTACCATTTGATAAATGGTGTACAATATTTTCTAACAATGTGAGACATTTATAAAAAAAAAACTAGGTAACATAATAATAATTCAATATAAACGTCACTTAGGAATATTACATAATTAAATTTATGTCATTTTATTAATTCAGATACGTTATAAAAACATTTAGCTTGAAACCAGGTCTTGAGTTCCTTAATAAATTTATTTAATGGTAATTTTTTTATATAGTCAGGTATGGAATTATATACATTTCCGCATATTGCATAGCTACTATTTATATACATACTCGTCTTTGGAACTTTAGGCAATACAATTCTGTCCTGGTTTCTTGTGCTTCTATGATATACCTCACTAGCTTTAACAAACAGTTGATTGTGCTTTCTAACAAACAAAGCAGACTCCAGGATATACATACAAGGTAGTGTGAGAATATTTAATTGTTTAAAGAGTGGTTTGCATGATTCCCAGGGCGGTATCCCGCCAATGGCCCTTACACATTTTTTTTGTGCGATAAATGCTCTTTTTAAGTCTGTTGAGTTTCCCCAAAGAATTAAACCGTATGTGAGTACCGATGCTACATACTTCTCGTCGCAGCTAGGTTAGCTCTCTAATCTGAGGGGTGTTCCCAGTATTGGGAACACAGTTGGCACTGAATATAATTTGAAAGTTACTATTAGGAATAAAACGTAACGGTTATTGCGCAGAAAAGTGGCGTGGTGACAGTTTGAGCTCGGGTCGACCACTGGCCCGCCACCTCGATGCGAATGAGCTCGTCGTATGAAGCGTCGTCAAAACCGGTTTCACGCTGTGAATTAGCTAGTAGTATCGTCGCCCGTGTGAGTTTGTCTGCTTTTAACCGACTTTATCAACAAGTAGGAAGTTCTCAACTCGTCGGAATCTTTCATTAGATTTGCTGGCACCAGTAGTGGAGGCAGAAACTAGGTCTTTCAGAGCACTCGCCAGGGCTTGCACGGTTCCATCAGTACCATCAGTAGCGGGGTATTGCTGGCCGGCGGAGTTCATATGGTGCAGGTTCGATTCCTGCGGTGCCGAACGCAAAACAACATAGTTGCTACGGTGAGTTTTTAACTCATGTTGACTACTTTCTAGCCACTTTTCCACTACACGGTCATTAATTTTACTAGACAACTTTTCGGAGGGTAGACTACAGCTGCTACCTTCGTCTTCTAGTTGTGCATGATCCGCATCTAGTTTTTTGTCTATCAATTCCATTCTAATTTGTGCCTTTGCTTGAGCGGCTTCCAATTCTAGCCTTTTCTTTTTTGCCGTAATAGATGAAGTTGATGATGACTTTTTGCGGGTAGACTTTTGAACATTTTTAGCCGTAGATGTTCCAGGTACATTTAGTATCTTGTTCCCGGGTTCAATATGTTTTACAGCTTCTTTCGAAGTGTCTGATCGTTCGACTTTGCATTTTTCTCGACCTCTGTGACGCAGTGGGCTAAAGGCCGACTGAGACGCAAAAGGTTGCGGGTTCGATTCCCGCCGCGAGACAAATGTTTGTATATGATCTGCAAGTATTTGTCTCCGGTCTGGGTGTTTCTATGTATAATATGTATGTATTTACAAAAAAAAAAAAGTATATAAGTAGTATATCAGTCATGTGGTACCCATAACACAAGCTCTGCTTACTTTGGGGCCAGATGATGTTGTGTGAAATGTCCGGCATTATTATTATTATTATTATTATCTTTTTGTTGCGCTTGGTTTTGCTGCTCCTCCTCCTTTCTTATCGCTTTTCTAGTGCTCACCATGCTTCCTGGAGGTGTACGATACATCCAGAGATCCGATTCGAAGACCAACAAATGTAAGGGATGTGCACAGTGAGAACAACAGGTTACGAAAATAGGGTGAAGGGTTGGGAGAGGCAAACACGTCCGCGCATAATCAATCGTAAAGATCACTGACAAATAATAATTATGCTAAGCGCCACTAGGCACGCGCCCCCCGGACCCCCCCCTCCCTGATTGCATGCGTCTCCCGCGCCTTCATTCCAACACTGCATTTATTAAATTTACTTACAAAACAGGAAGAAATATAGCTATGTACTTAGGTATGCATAGGCAAGTAAGATAAAAGTTAAAATGTATATAATGTTCAATCGATAAGTTTACGTCTCGCCTTAACTTATCTGTCTGTATTAGCATCTGTTACATCATCGGAAAATGGAATAAAATGTTCAAAAATTACCGGCAAGCTTCAAATTATTTTGTATATCTAGTTCCAGTTGAGAAATATTATCGAGACTGATATTTTTAGGCATATTGTTTTCTTTTACCTCCATCGCTAATTTTTAATTTATTTTTTATTTTCCTTGCTTGAAACTTAGTTTACCTTTTTATATTTTCAAATAAGCTCTTGCATTTTGTTATTCCAGATGTGCTTGCTTGTTCTTTTATTACGTTTTCTTTATTTGTTAATGCCTTTTCGTCCTTTGAATTATGCTTGGTTCAATGGTGCTTTCTCTGGTCATGTCACCGTCGCCCTCATAAACATCTTCAATTACTCTGGAAAACGTCTCTGAAGTATCTGATTCAATATAATCACTATCTTCTTTTACCTGCATGGACGTTCATTTTGTTTTTTCTTACTATTAGGGCTAATGTTTTCAGAATTTCTGATACCATAGCGCATCTCTGATAATAATTATTTATTATAATTTCAGCCCGATTGCACCCACTGCTGGGTAGCCTCCTCTTTATTATGCCACTCTATCCGGTCCCTAGCAAGTTTCATCCATTTATTATAATTAAGATAATAATTTTAAATAATAATTAAAACTGAGTCTTCTCTAGCCTTTATTTCTTCTTCAGTGCATGTTTTGTTTTTTGTAGTACTGCCTACCTTTCCATCACCTTTTTTTTTGTTTAGAGGGCTGATTCCTGTCTTAGAAAAACCTGCTAAAATTTTACTTTTAAAAGGTTTGTTTCAAGCTTTTAAAAAAATTTTTCAGCAGCTGAGATAAACAATTCTTTGGTATGCTTTCCTGTGTGCGACCGTCTGTTTTTTTCCCAAGTAAACAGTATATCACGCCAAGCAGATTTCATTGGTTAAAAACAGGCTACTTCGATTGGTAGAATTGGTCAAATTGGTATTTTTAATTGCGTCAAATTGGTAGAATTAGCTGGCATGAATACGAAGTAAATATCTTTCTCTTTACACTTCCGAATGTGAAGGTTATCTCTGAATAAATATTTTTTTCCTTCATTACCTTCAAAATAACCCAATCTTCAAATGTATTGCTATAGAACCAACTGGATGCCGTTCTATTATAACGACAAAGTCGAGGCCTATTTTATGTCCCATTTTTTGTATCGTATTATTGAGCAGCTTTATAAACTACATAAGCAGGCAAAAGTGTGCCATCTGCCGATGCAGCAATCATTAGTGACGTAGATGTCTTAGAATGATTCATCATTCAAACATGTTGGTCTACCATGAGGCCTTATTACTCGCGTCAAATGCTTGTGTAATACAGATTTACTTATCTTATATTTATCTGCTATTACTTTAAGCGATATGTTTAAACTGCTTTCGTACTCCGCAACCGTAGTATGTATTGATTCAGAATCACACTTTTTATATGGGTTATTTCGACTTTTTAGGGTTCCTTTTTCTTCTTGGTCGTTACACTCTTGACAGAGTGGTCGTGGTCGTCACTTCAGGGGGCTGTTGTGGCTCGCTTGACAATTCTACGCCACTCATCTCGCATAGCAGCCTTCCTGGTGCATTCGTGCAATGGACCATCCAAAGCGGTCTTAATTTGGTCAGTCCATCTCATGGGCGATCTACCCCGTGCCTTTGTGCCTTCCACACTACCTTGCACTATAAGACGCTCAATGGAGACCTCTCCGCGTCGTGAAACATGTCCAAAGAAAGTGAGAATACGAGATTGTACAGTAGATGAAAGTCGTTGTTTGATGCCGAGTTCTTGGAGTATGGACTGATTAGTACGAAATTGAGTCCACGAGACTCCAAGCATTCTTCTCCAGCACCACATGTCGAGCGCGTCTATCTTCTTTTTCTCACTTTCCCGTAGAGTCCATGTTTCTGCAGCATAAAGAAATATGGGAAACACGAGGGATCTCACAAGACGTGTTTTGGTGATTTTTGTTATGCTACGGTTTCTCCATACCCTCTTCAGCTTATCCAAGGTAGACCGAGAAATCGCTATACGACGCTTGATCTCGTCAATACATCCACCATTGTTTGTTATCAAAGCTCCGAGGTAAATGTATGATTGAACCACATCACAGTTCGCGATCTGTGTGACCTCGGGCGAGTTGTTATTGACACGGTCAACAATCATCATTTTAGTTTTAGTATGGTTTATTTTTAGTCCGAACTCGAGGCTAATATTTTCCATCTTAGAAAGCAGGTTTTCCATGTTTTGGATACTAGTGGCAAACAATGTGGCGTCATCTGCATAACGTAGATTTGAAACTCTCAAACCTCCAATTGCAACACCATCAGTCCAGTTATCAAGAGCGATTCTCATAATAAGTTCCGTGTAGATGTTGAACAGAAGCGGAGAAACAATGCATCCCTGACGAACTCCTGCAGGGTTCCTTTTTAGGATAAGTAGATTTATGTGTATGATGTATGAACTAAAACTCATTTTTTTTTTTATTAAACCCATACCTGTACCCCACAGGTATGGTATCTTGAGGTTTCTAATATCATTTTTTTCTAAACTGAATAGTTTGCGCGAGAGACACTTCCAAAGTGGTAAAATGTGTG
Source organism: Lampropteryx suffumata (assembly GCA_948098915.1). Classification (NCBI taxonomy): domain Eukaryota; kingdom Metazoa; phylum Arthropoda; class Insecta; order Lepidoptera; family Geometridae; genus Lampropteryx; species Lampropteryx suffumata. The sequence continues at coordinate 18,086,274 of OX402555.1, read as the reverse complement.
TCCCCACCAATAACTTCTAAAAGAGAATGATAAAACATTAAATAGATGGAAAAATATTTGGTACTATTCCGCCAATCTATTCCCAAAGAATTAGACACGAGGCGCATGCACCTCCCTCCCGCCCGCAATTGAAAATTCATGCAAAGTGTAGTTGAAGGCAAGTACACACAATCCACACATGCAACCTCCAAAAGAAATTCGACACGTGTTTCACCTCTCCACGAGGCATCCTCAGGAACACTTGACTCACTCCGCACCCCGACGAAAAACACTCTTGTTGTTTCGACCAACGTCATGCTGAGACTGTGACTCCAACTGAGTAGAGCCCTGAGACAGTGAGACGGCGCGGTAGACCACGCAAGCGTTGGCGTGACGAGCTAGACACATGTAGCGACTGTCGGTGGCAGACAATGGCGTTGGACCGAAATCAATAGAAAACTCGAGGGAAGGCCTTTGCCCAGCAGTGGGACAGTACGGGCTAAAACAACAACAAAACAATTTAAAAAGAAATGACGTACTCTCTGACTCTTGACTCATTTATTTATAAAAATCACAAGAATGACTGCAACTGACTTCGAATATCTAATGAATTTAATCGGACCCAAGATAGAACGAAGGAACACTGTATTTCGAGAAGCTGAGTCGGTTCAAGGTAGGTTAGCTGTGATGCTGAGATACCTAGCTACTGCTGATTATTATACAAGTTTGCAATACTTGTTTCGTATTTCCTAATTTGCTATAAGCTCAATTGTACCGGAAGTGTGTGAAGCGTTAATAGGAAGATAGAAAGAACAATTCAAAAAATCTTCGAAATTCATATCTGATGAATAATTGCCCGTGCTGCTGGAGTTTTGAGCAGAGGAAGAAGTAGAAGGGCCTACAATGTTTAAATCCGAATAAAGAGTTTGATTAGTAGCGATGAAATGACGTGGAGCTTATTGTATTTGTGTAGCAGAATAGTAACTATAATTTTGTATAAAAATATAATTAGTTTTCATCACTAAATCACGAAATATCATTAATGTGGGCCCACCTTTAGGTTGAAAAATGGCATCCATCGCTAGTTGGGTACCGGTGCCGGTAGACGGTAAGCACAGCTGATGTCACGCTGGTCGCTATCAATTTCTAGAACCTGATTCAGTTTTTTGATTGCTGACATCATCAGCTCATTATTATCCGTCGGTATTTCTTACTTCAACGCTAGTTTCTCTAAGTTTTCATGCAACATTTTACATTTGTTCCTCTAATTTTCCTAGATAATCATGGGACTTAGTTTCCTTATGCTCTAGTTTCTCCAGCCCGTCTTTTATTTCCTTTTGCTCTACAATAATTGTAGCTATAGTATTTTTATTTCCGCATTAAATGCTTATCATTTTGCTTTTTCATCCAACTCATATCCTGTCTAATTTTAGAAAATTGTTCAGTTTGACTATCTTTAATTTCCTTAAACATAGAGTGGATGTTTTGAAAAATCTCATTCATTACCACAGACACACTTTCGACTGAATCCTCAGGATGTTTTCGTTTTCTTAATGTAACGTTTACTTCCAAAATACTGTTTGCATTGTCTGGACAACGAAAAAGGTCTAGTTGCGACGATGCCTCACTTAATGGTCTTGGAGGCGTTCTTTTTGTCATCCTGGATCTTGGTATGGAAGAAGACATCTTATAAATTAGGTTATAAAGCTCACAGTTCCAGGCAAGCGTTTATTATTTAGCTGTGTTTCGTAGGCGATATCGAAACGTGTAGCTGTTCGTAGCAGTTCGTAGAAACACGGTCGTGGCACTGGTGTTTAGCGTAACTTAATTTCAGAGCGGGCGCTCATTGCTTTTCTGGTGTAGCGGCAGCGACCATCGACTCCCAATACGCCACAGGTTCAAATCGACGAAAGACTAAAAAACATTGTGCTCGCTTACTTCTTTGTGCGAGAGCTGGGGCGCAGCACCAACCTGATCAACACAGTTACCGAAGTCTCTGGGGCGCAGCAGCTCAACAATTCAATCTTTCAAATAATCAAGGCACAAAATACCGACAACACGTCCGCTCCGAGCAACAGCCGAGGCGGGAGGGATACTTATTTCATTTCTCACAGCCTGTTTTTAAAATTTTCAGAATTTAAAATTAATAGAATAGCCAACTTAAGGTCAACTTAAGGTATGGAAAGGTACAGTCGGATATAAAAACGCATAGAGTTTAAATATTTTTAATCAAATTGCGGTGTAAACATTTAAAATACACAATAATCGGTCTCAATTTTTAACAATGATTAGAGAAATGCCTTAATATTATTATTATTTATTATTTAAAATTCAATTAACAATTTCAAAAATCATACAAATATCTATTATAGATATATTACCTATCAAACATAATAAATAAATCATATTTATTATTTATTTATTTAATGAATAAACGACAAAGGAATTACGTAAGCCACAACCGATGGTTTTAAAAAAAACCAAAAGACTTTTAAAAGAATTTATTTTAAAGAGTTACAAAATTACGTGAAATATTCTAAGTCTAAAATCTAATTTACGAAGCTACGTTCGGTCGATGCAAGTACCGAGTGTAGAATGACGACACCTGCCATTGTTTCCGAGGCTCCGCAATTCTAGGTAAAGATGGTAATGCTGAATCGGCGTTCGTACTGTACCGATCGAACAATATACTTAATGCAACGCTGCAGTGCCAGTCGGCAGATTAGGTACATAGTTAGTATGTAACATCTCCACCCTCAGAGCAGCAACTATTTGAGAACGTTGAGCGAAAATGATGCTGGGTTGGATCTCCGATCCTGGGGTCCCTCAGGAATGGCATAAGGGTGTTCCTTCTTATTTTCTTCTTTCTCGCTTGATGATTTTGCTTCAATAGTTAGTGTAGTACGTCTCATAAAAAAACCAAAATATTATGTTTATTGCTTTTCAAAATACTCTCCTTTACATTTTAAACATTTTTTCATGCGATCGAACCATTTTTTAAAACAGGAGGACCACAGATCTGAAGGCATGTTTTCTACGTGCTGATTGAACGCTATCACTACCTCTTCGGAGTTGTTAAAAGTGAAACCTCTCATCAAATCTTTGATTTTGGGGAAAATACAGAAATCACAGGGTGCTAGGTCGGGGCTATGCGCAGGATGGGTGACGAGTTGTACTTTTCCGGAAGCTAAAAATGACATTGTTTTGTTGGCCGTGTGAGAAGAAGCGTTGTCATGATGTAGGAGAAGGCGGCTTTTGGGTCGTCTTTCGCGAACTTTTTCTAACACCCTGGGTAAACAAATGGTAGAATACCACTCGGCATTAACACTCTTTTGATCTTCAAGTGGAATTGTACAGATGGGACCCGTAGCTGAGAAAAAAAATGCGATCATTTTTTTACCAACGTTTCTCGCCTGCCTCACTTTTGTTGGCCTGTTCTCATTTTCAAACACCCATTCACAAGATTGCTGTTTTGTTTCGGGTTCAAAACAATAAATCCACGTTTCTTCTCCTGTGACAATGTCATAAACAGCATTAGAGTTCCGTGGTCGTACTTCAGTAGCATCTGTGAGCACCATTCCACGCGAGCCCGCTTCTGCTCCGCTGTCAGTTCATGAGGGATCCAACGACAACAAAGTTTCCGAACTTTCAATTCTTCGTGTAAAATTTTCTGGATTTGGCTCATACCAATCTCCAATAGTCCTCGAATTGTCTCATAGGTAATCCGCGGGTTTTCTTCAATTAGCCGCTTAACAGTAGCCACATTATTTTTGTTGAAGGCAGTTCAAGGCCGCCCTTCACGAAATACGTCACGTAAAGAAACTCGACCTCTCTCAAATTCAGCAAACCATCAAACAAGGTGCTTCTCTCCCAAAAGCACCTTGTTTGATGGTTGGATGGATGGTTGGTTGATGGACACCTCTCTCTCTTCTCTCCTCTCCCTCTTTATTAATGCTAATATGGTCATTGAACTCAGACAACATCTTATGTTCATTACTTTCTAAGATTCTAATAGCAGTATTATAGCGTTCAGCATCGGAATGGTCTAGGTTACCAGTAACGCTTTTGATTATAGACCTAGTCTAGGGTCTATAATCAAAATATACCATCAATTAAACCTCTTTTAATGCGGTAATTTGGCTCTAAACTTTTTATCTGAAAATCTATTTTAGATAACTTTTTAATGAGATAGTCAATTTGTAGTTCGTATAAAGCAAGAGTTTGACTGTCCAATTTAGTTTTAAAATAGTCTAGTTGGTCATGAATGGAGTCAAGTTGGTTTTCTAAGTCCGTTAGTTCTATGTACTGAATAAATGACTTATAGTGAGTGATCAATTTGGCTTGCTCATGGTTGAAAGGTAGGAGTCCGGGTCCATTATCTGGTCTCGGGTCTGGGTGTTTCTATGTATAATATGTATATATTTACAAAACAAAAAAAAGGATATAAGTAGTATATCAGTCATGTGGTACCCATAACACAAGCTCTGCTTACTTTGGGGCCAGATGATACTGTGTGAAATGTCCGGGATTATTATTATTATTATTATCAAGACTTTCAAGTCTTATCTCCAGTGCCAGCGTCATTGGGAGTATGAGTAATAGTGGAATCCTGCAACAATTTATTATTCTTAGGTAACCGCTAAATACGGTTTTTGGCAATGGGTCCTTTCTTTTAGACGTGTAGATATGGATCGGAAGATCAGCAAGGACAGTGTCCTGGGTATATCTTGGTGCTAACTTTTGCCTTGCAGCAAAAGGGTTTTTAACAAATACCTGCTGATATGGTTCATACTCTACTTCCGGCTCACGATTCTTATTCCTACTATCCATTATGTTTGTACGGTCTATTGTAGTGACTTGGTTAATTAATTCATAATCTGTCTTCATCTGATCTCGATGTAATATATTGTTGCATCAGATGTTGAGTGAGATCGAGATCTAAAGGATATCTAGGATCAAAATGTCCTCTAACGATATCATGAGGTCTACACTTAGTAAAGCTGTGAACTGAGCTATTATAAGCCAGTATCGCAGGCATTTGGTTAACTGTTGGTTCGCCTTTTTGTTTAATCTTTAATATGCGCAAATGCTCTAATAAGGTTGAATGAAATCTCTCTATAATACCGTTATCGTTAGGTGAGTTAGCGAGGGTCCTATGGTGATTTATTTTATGAAGTCGTATGAATTCCGCGAACAGTTGATTTGTAAACTCAGTTCCATTGTCAGTCACTATAGTCAAGGGGAGTCCATGGTGCGTGCAGTTAGCCAGTAGTCCCTGCAGAATGCTGACTGCTGTACCATCTCGTAAGTGATACGCATGTTCATACTTCGAGGAGGAGTTTACAAAAGTCAAGTAGTTTTCACATTGTGCCGTAAACAGGTCCATGTGAACATTCTCAAAGGGCCTTGTGGCTGGTGGTACAATATTAAACTGTGGTCTGATCGGGTTTCTGTCGTATTTAGTCTGGCCACATACTGAACATTCGTTAATGTATTTAGTTATTTCGTCCTTCATCTTCGGCCAATAGTAGCGCCGCAATAAAGCTAAATAGCATTCACTTATGCCCCTGTGGTTCGTTTTACCTTCATGATAATGCTTTATAACCTCCTGTTGTCTCAGGTATTCCTTTACGTCTTCTAACTCAGTCTTTGCTAAGACCAGGTTCATAGAAGAGCTCTTAAAATGCTTTTGAATGATCGGAAGGATCGCATACATTCCTAGAGTTGGGGTGATCTTAAGAGCAGTTTTAACCTTTGGGTTAACATACTCTTTTATGGCGTTGATTACATCTTGCTCTAGAATAAAAAGAATAAAAAGAGAGGTGGACTTCGTGCACCGCCAGGCTTGCTTCGAGCTGCGGAGCTGGGCCTCGAATGACGACAGGACCGTCAGCGCGCTCGCCGCCCAAGCTGAGAAGTCTACAGTCGCCATCGGCGGGACCGAGATGGAGAAAGCGTTCTGCCTCCTGTGGGACACAGAGAATGACAATTAGGGATTTTAAATAAACCAGGTCAGAACACCCTCCACAATACTCGATGGTAGTCAGCCACCCACTTATAGAGAAGCGTTGAGCGTCGTGATGTCGTTATTCGATCCGCTTGGGCTCATATCACCGATGACAACACCGTTGAAGCGGCTACTGCAGGACACGTGGCGCCATGGAATCAACAACGAACTCCGACAGCGCGCATGGATAGTTAAGATCCGGCCCGCAGTAAAGAATGCGATCAAGAGCTGCCTGGCCTGTCGCCTAAAGAAAGCCAAGCAGGAGAACCCGGCAACCGGAGACTTACCGGAGGCGCAGCTAGCCCGTCACATGCGTCCATTTACTTAGGCCGGACTAGACTATTTCGGTCCGCTACAATTAACGGTCGGGCGACGTCATGAAAAAAGGTACGTACATTATTCACATGTATGACTACCAGAGCCGTCCACCTAGAGGTCGTGGGATCTCTCAGCCCAGATTCTGCGATCTCCGCACTCCGTCTCTTCATCGCGCGGAGAGGCTGTCCGCGCATGATACATAGCGACTACGCCACATGCTTCAAGGCCGCGAACAAGGAGCTCCGCGCGGCTGCGTTGGAGGCCGAAGAAGAGGCCAACAACCGACGAATCGCTTGGCGATTCATTCCACCGGCGGCGCCATTCATGGGGGGCGCTTGGGAGCGCTTGGTGCGCTCTGTCAAAGAGGCTCTACACGTGACCCTCAGACAGAAGAGTCCCAAAGAAGAAACCCTGACTACACTGTTGGCCGAAGTGGAAGCCGTCAACTCGCGACCACTAACACACGTGGCCGTGACCCCGGATGAACTGGAGGCCCTCACGCCCAACCATCTCTTGCTGGGGCCTAACTGCCATGTCCCTAGCCCGGGGACATTCACCTAAAAGGACGAGCATGCGCGCCAACATTGGCGGCGCACACAGCTCCTTGCCGACGATTTCTGCCGCCGGTGGCTGTGCGAGTATTTGCCCTTACTCCAGCACCGGCGGGAGCCCCACACCACAACCGAGTCGCCTAAGGTCGGCGACCTGGTACTCATCTGCGACGAGAACCAACCCAGGAACACGTGGCTCAGGGGGAAGGTGACTGCACTGCATCCCGGTCGAGACGGCGAGGTACGAGTCGTCGACGTCGTCACTAGCACCGGACACACTCTACGAAGGGCGACCAGGAAGATCGTCGTGCTACCAGTTAATCGCTACTACTCTAGTCTTCTAAACCTTCTCATCTTGGGGTTTAGGTAAGGGCCTCGACATCTTTGTCATTACCCTGGCTTCAACTCGCAGGGGCGACTGCCCCTGGGTCAGTGGGTCTCGTTGCGTTCTGCAACGGTACGCTGCCATATTGGCGTTAGCGGTGGCCTTCAAGGGGGTTTAGCGCTTCCGGTTACCGGCGCGCAGGGGGGGGCCCAGCGCGCCCCTACCAACATTGGAGCCTCTGTAACGCGGCCAGTCCTCGCACCGCTGCCTCCTGGGGGTTCCCTCCGATGCAGCGATGGTGGCCAAGAGTTCCGTTAGGATCGCGAGTATGACTGTCGCGATCCCGCGAATTCGTTGCCGGCTCTCGTCGGGGACGGACGTGCTCTGAATCCACGCTCGTTGGAATTAAATTCTATTTATATATTTATCTTTTTAAAAACTCGGACCCTCCCGTTTCTTCTTGAGTCAAAATCCTATAGTTCCCGCGGCCATCTTGAAAAAATGAAGGACGCATGTAGTCCGTGTAACCGCGAATGTGTCGTAGTGTGTGTGCACCAGGGGCGTGTCCAACATCTCAACGCCGGTCATTGGCCGTCGTAAAGGTGTTGTACCACCCTAGAGGTGTGGTGTTTGCTCGGGGTGTGGGCTACAACCAAGTGCCGGTCATTGGCTGTCGCTAGTGTTTTGGTCCCTCTCTTGAAGAGTTGTGTTGTGTAGTGGGTGCTGTCTTAACACGTCGCCAGCTCGGACACTTTTTGGGTAAGACTCTAAGTCTTTTTCACTTGTTTTTCTTTTTTGTGTATTTTTGGTTTGGGTTCTTTTTGTGTATTTTTGGTTTGGGTTCTGGGTGGGAACAAGTAAAAAGGACTTAGTCCTTTTTTACTTTGTTTTTCTTTTATTTGTTTTTGTAAATTGTGTTTAGGGTGGGTTACATATAAAAACCGGACCTTGGTAACGTTAAGCGGGGTTGTCGGACGGGGGCAGGGACGGGAGTTTTACTCCTCGGTCTTCCCTCGCCCGTACGCCTCCACCAAGCCCGCGCCCGCCACTGAACCCGGCACCGCCCTCTTCATCGGCGACGCCCGCGGCCCCCGTAGCGGTGTCCGGCTCGTCAAAGCGGCCTCTTACTTCTCCCGGGGAGAAGCAGTCGGCGGCACAGCGCGTGCGCAAACGTCCGCCGGTGCCTGTCTCCGGCAAGAAGGTCGTGGTCTCTACGCGGGAGTCGGTATCCGCGCCCCAAACCCCGGTGCCAAATGAGTGCGAGGTCGCTGTGCCACCACCGCCCTCTCTTGAGGTGAGCGAATCGGCACCCGTGACAGCGCCCGTGCCAGAAGGCGTTGGAGATTGGTCTGGGGCGGCTCCAAAATTGGAGCTTTTGGATAGGGTTAGGCGCGCCGTTAAAGACATAGTCGGTATCGCATCGGGCCCCGGCTCGAAGTTGAATAAGGCAGACGTCGGCGGCATCTTCGGGCACGGACAGGATGTCTTGGCTATCGTGGCAAGCCTCGAACTAAAATTGGTCGACGCGGAACACCGCGCCGAGGTCGCTGAGCTCAAGCTCGCGTCTGCCGCGGTGCCAAGGCATCCTGGACCTATTGAGGCTCCACAGGGGACAATGCACCCCTTGAGCTTTGCAGCGGCGCTCAAAATGGGCAAAGGCGCTGAGCCTAAGCCTATCAAGGTAAGCCAGGGTCCGGTCTTGGCCTTCTACCCTGAACCCTGATTTTGAGCAAGTCATCGAGGAGCTTTGGGAGCTAAATCTCAGGGAGGACGCTGATTGGCCGCTCGCCCGTGTGCAGGCGGCCATGAAGGGGGCCTTTAAAAGGTCTAGGAGGGGCAGTCCGTACAAGGAAACTACTGTAGTTTTCGAGTACTCGGCGAAACTGCGGGAGGTCTTAGTGACCCGCGGTAGTGTTTTCCTGGGTTGGCAACAGGTCGACGTGAGCGATTTCGTCCGCGTCACCTGCTGTAACAAGTGCCAACAATATGGCCACCCGGAGAAATTCTGTCGTGCCAAGGAGGTGACGTGCGGGCGTTGTGGTGAAACCGGGCATCGCGCGGACACCTGTAAGGCTTCCGCCCCGTGCTGCGCGACCTGCAAAAGGTTCAAACGCGACAGCGCCCACAGCACGGCCTCCAAGGGTTGTCCTGCCCGACTGTACGCCGAGGACCAGAAAATACAGCAGGTACAATATGGATAGCCGTGTACTTCACGTGGGACAGGTAAACTTGGGTGGTGCAGCGACAGCCACGAGGGAGCTTCCCGCCATCGCGGAGTCGCTCGGCCTAGACATTGTTCTTGTTCAAGAACAATACTCTAGATCCGGGTTCATCCTCCAGCGTGGTGAGAGCTCCAGAGCGGGCATTTATTTGCGAAACCGCTCCACGCCGTGCGCAATGCTGCATCACCTAACGACAGATCATCTCGCGTGCTGTTACATTGAAGTCCTAGATCTTTATATTGTGTCCACGTACTTCCAGTTTAGTGACCCGATTGAACTCCACCTGCGACAGCTGGAGAGAACGTTGGACCTCCTAAAGGGCAAGTCAGTGTTGGTGGGGGGCGATGTCAATGCTCACTCCCCGCTATGGCACTCTCTCCCGCGTCATTACGTGGGGAGGGGCCATACTGTTACCGACCGTCGTGCCCAGATGGAGGAGTTCATTCACTGTCGAGGTCTTGTCGTGCACAACGTCGGCAGCCAACCGTTCACTTTCAGCACCCCCAAACGGTGAGTCGAACGTAGACGTGGCACACGCGGCGGACGTGGCACACGTGACCGCCGGCCAATGTGGTTAACGGGATCAGTTATATGGTAGCGGAGACTGATGACGTGAGGGGGTCAATGACCGCACTCATGAAAGCGCTCTGCCCGGATGGCAACCCAATAGCTGACACCGCATACCACCGCCAGGTCAGAGTCGCAGCCTCCTTGGTGCCATCGGGACCAGTCTCGTGCGTTATTAGCAGAGACGCCTTGGGCGGCATTGTCCTGTCGCTGCCGAATACCTCTCCCGGCCTCGACGGCATCGATGCTCGAATGCTGAAACGTGTGTGGAGGGCCGCATCGGCAGAGCTCACGCACGTTATCGGCAAGTGCATCGCGGAGGGCGTATTTCCTTCGGTTTGAAAGGATGGGCGCCTGCTCGTAATCCCCAAGGACAACGATAAGCCGTAGGCCTATAGACCTATCACGCTGCTACCCGTGCTCGGTAAGATCCTAGAGCGAGCCATGCTCTGGTGCACACCAGAGCTCACGCGGGGAATCTCCGAAAACCAGCACGGGTCCATGCTTGGTCGGTCGACAACAACGGCTTTATCCGCGCTCCTAGGGACCATCGAGACCTGCCCGAACAAGTACCTGCAGGCGATATTCCTAGACATCTCGAGGGCGATTGTATTTCTAAACAATGACAGCATCTATGTGCATGTGCGTAATAATAGTACACAGACTGACCCACCCAAGTGTAAGCAGCTGCCTCCCAAACCAGCAGTACAGCAGCCTACTGTGATACAGGCTGCAAAGGTTAAGCCTCCGGTTAGACAGCTCGAACCCTGTCTCCAGACCCGGAAGACTGTATTGTACTCTGACAAGATAGGTACTGGCATGGGATTACTTCTTGGTGGACTAATGAAACAGGCAGTCAAAAATAACTGTTACACAGATGTCTCCATGGACTATTTTATCGATAGAATAAAAAATGATAAATTCTTAGACAAAGACACTACCTTGATTGTTCAATTAGGTGAAAGTAGTGGTGTCAAGCGATTAGACTTAATTAAACTAATTGAGACCCTGTTAGAAAAGCTAGATCTTGGGCTAGGGAAACTAATTTTATGTGCTTTCCCTTACTCAAAATCATGGAGTGTTAAAGACAATGACAAAATATTCAATTTGAATTTAATACTATACAATTTGACATGTCGTCATAGTGACATTTTATATTTAGACACTAATAATTTTATTAGTAATTTTTATTTGACAAAAGGTAATGTATACCTTAGTAGACGTAGTAAGTTAATTATTGCTAAATTGTTAGCATTTAATATTTCTGATTCTGTTATTAGAACTATAACACAGAGTAATGACAACCCCATATTTAGTAATAGTACTGAAATAAATGGAGAGGCAATGAATCTTGTAAATTCCACGATCTTCCTAGGTCTTAATATTGATTCAAAACTACAGTGGGGACCACAAATTGAAACGCTTGCTGGTAGGCTTAGTTCCGCTGCATATGCAGTTCGTGCGATACGGTGGCTTACTGATGAAGCTACAGCTAGACTAGTTTATTTCAGTTACTTCCATAGTGTTATGTCATACGGCATCATTCTCTGGGGGAAAGCAGCTGATATTGGTAAAATATTTGTAATTCAAAAAAGGGCAATACGTGCCATTTATAAAATGAAACCACGAGAATCTTTGAGAGAAATATTCAAAGAAATTAATATTCTCACAATAGCTTCACAATATATATATGAAAATTTGTTATATACACATAAAAATAGAGATGGGATTCAGCAAAATAGTGACCTTCATAAAATGAACACTAGGAATAAACATAAATTATACATCCCTAGGTTTCGACTAGAAAAAGTTAATAAGTCATTTATGGGGAACACGGTGCGCTTCTATAATAAGCTTCCTGAAAATGCTACTAAACTACCTATTAAGAAATTTAAAGCATACATTAAAGGTAGTCTTTTGAAGAAAGCTTATTATAATATAGATGACTATATTATTGATAAGAATGCATGGCCTCATGTCGCTCTGCCGTCAGACAGTTAACCGACACACTTGAAATGTATAAACTCTCTTGTATTTGTATTTCGTAGTTAAGGTAGTTATAAGATGGATCATTATAAAAAAGCGCTAGGACCAAGACGAGTTTCTTGCCAATTCTTCTCGAGCTTGGGTTAGGATGAATTGGCACCTAAATTCACCTAGTATGTAAGACGTTTCAAAGTGATCCTTGTGATTGCATTGAATAAATCATCTTTTGACTTGACTTTTGACTTTTGGCCTTCGACAACGCGTGGTGGCCGATGATCCTGGTTAAGGCGAAGCGCGGGGGCTGTCCGCCAAACATTCATAGAATGCCGGCCGACTACTTCCGTGACCGCAGAGTGGCCATGATCGCCGGCGACCGCGCGGTGTGGAAGACCGCGACAATGGGTTGCCCTGAGTACTGGGCCCCACCCTGTGGAATCTTCTTCTAGATGACCTCTTTCGCCTCCCTACACCGGATGGGGTGACGCTCCTGACGCGGAAGACGTGACGGTGCTGGTAGCGGGGGATGCTCGGAGTGAGTTGGAGAGGAAAGGAGCGGCCGTTTTGGGACTAATAGAGGAGTGGGGGGCCCGTAATAGGCTAAACTTCGCTCCTTCTAAGTCCTAAACGATGACCCTGAAAAGGCGATTCAAGCGGCCACCCCTGCTAAAGACCAGTGCGGCAGGTCCGTCGATCCGATCGGTCTCAGAGGCCAAGGTGCTAGGAGTCGTCATCGACGAGTCCCTCTCGTTTATTCCTCATGCCGCGTCAATAGGTGAGCGGGCGAGTCGTTGTTTCGGGAAGATGTCGCGGGTTTCCGCAAGCAGATGGGGGGTCCGGTACAAAGCCCTCCGGGTACTGTACACGGGCACATACGTGCCGACGCTCACATACGCAGCGGGAATACGGCACCAGCGCGCTTCGGTCCATGCCGTGAGGAGCGCACTCCTGAGGACGCAGAGGCCTTCTCTGATCCTCTTGACGAAGGCCTACCGGTCCACGAGTACAGCTGCCTTAGCGGTATTGGCCGGGGTGCTGCCGGCTGATCTGGAGCTTGCGAGGGCAGGAAGAAGGTTTGCCGCATCCCTAGACCAGCCGAAAGAAGCGCTCACCCGATTGCGACGAGCTGTCGACGAGGATACGGTTGAGAGGTGGCAAGTGCGATGGGCAGAGTCGGACAATGGCAGGGACCTGCACCGGTTCTTCCAGGACGTGGGAGAGTGCATGAAAGCGCACTGGGTTGAACCGGACCACGAAACGTCTCAGTTATCGGGCCACGGCTGCTTCCGGGAGAGACTGCTGCGTATGAAGCTCTCGGACTCGGGCCGCTGTCGATGCGGCGAGGACATTGAAACCCGGGATCACGTGCTGTGGGAATGCAGCCTTTACGATGACCTCAGGGCGGAAATGTTGGACGCGATTACGCATCCGGGCGCTATCCACGGTCCGATATACTTCGCGGAACTAGTCAATTGCGTCGATAACTTCACCTTGTTCAGAAGGTTCGCTCGTGGTTGGCACCGTCGGAGGAGACTCGAGGAAGAATAAGAGGAACGTATATGTTTAACGTGTATTAGGTGTATATATAAATAGAATCATACTTTGTGTAGTTTATGTATATTGGAATGTGATGTTTATGTATCTATTTTATTTTATTCACGTAGCTTTTGGGACGGGAGGGAAACGGAAAGGATCTCGGGCAGCCTGGTGACGAAGTCCGTTTTGTGAATGGCCAGCCCCAGAAGGGGGAGAATGGCGGGACATGTGCATAGGCAAATTTGTAGAGCGGTGCAGCGTACTTGTGCGGTGCATCGTTCGCAGTTTCGGTCCGTATAACCGCAAGGTTGGTTGGACCATGGGCGGTTGGAGGGTGTCGCGATCCCGGCGTCACCCGGCATGTTTGGCCCGGCCGCGGATACCGTAGGTGCGCTGGCGGCTGGGTGGCATTCTGGTGGGGCAGGGGCCGGGGGCGCTGGACCTGCGGCTTGTTCCCCGCTGTGGCGGTAGTGTTGGTGGTTCAACCGCGCGTGCTAACAGCACAGACGGTATGAGGATGCTCTTTTTGAATGTGGCTATCGCGCTTGCTCCAGGGGGTGGTGGGCGCGGGATTTCTCGGGCTGTGTCGTTTGTTCCGGCTTTCACGGGTCCAGGCTTCTTTGTAGGTCCTTCCTGGGCCGGGTTCGGAGTGGAAGAGGTCACTGGTCTCCTCCTCCTGTTCCTAGCCCTTTCCTTCCTCTTCTGGGTAGGGAGTTGGGCTCCCTGTTCGGTGGGTCCGTTGGCCACTGTGTGGGTTCCGCTTGGTGCGGGTACTTGTCGGCTAGGTGAGGTATTGGCTGGGCCCTCGGACGCTCGGGCAGCAGCTGGGCGGCCGGGTGCTGGGTCTCGCCCTCCTGGGCGGGTGGCTGGCGAGGTTTCGCGGCCTCTGGCGGGAGTTGATGTTTGTTGGGGGGGCGGAACCCGCACCTCTCGCTTGCGCGCCTCTCGTCGGTAGACTGGGCAGCGGTGATCGTTGGCTGTGTGTGCACTGTCACAGTTTGCACAGTTGGGCTTGTCGGTGACGGGCCCGCGCGCAGTCCGCCGCGAAGTGCTGCCCTCCGCAGCGGACGCAGCGCTGTTGGCGGTGGCATTTCGCAGAGGCGTGGCCGATGGCTTGGCATCGGTGGCACTGCGCTACGCGGTTGGCCGCGCCGCGCCAGTGCTCGATGCGAACCCCCGACATAAACATAACCTCTGTTATGCGATACAGCCGCGCCAGCTCGTCCAACGTAAGTTGCTCCAGTTGTGCGTGGAATAGGCACCCGGCGCGGCCCTTTTGTGCTCGGATTTGACGGACGAACTTTACTGGAGTGTTCAAATACGAGAGGGCCGCCATGATGTCCCCGGGTGCTGTGTCGGCTGGGAGGCCGCGGATGGCAACTTTCATAGGTAGCTCTGTTGGGACGCTATAGGAGTACCAGCTGATTGCTGGGTCCTCCTTCATAGCGTCCGCGAGGTGTCTCTGGATCACCCTGTATTCCTCCGGTGAGCGCGGGGTGAAGCGAACCCCCTTACCTAGGGGCGAGCATTCGCGGAGTATCCAAGCTTGGCGCGGATCGTGGTGAAATGCGCCGTGTAGTTCGGCTGGCACTCCACCACGATCGGCGGTTAAGCTTTGGTGGCTTTCTGGGGCGAGGCGGGGGGCAGGGGGGAATCCCCTTCCTCGGCGGTTGGTGGCGGGGCGCCTGTTGTAGGCGGGCGCGGGCTCGGTGGGGAGCGGGGGGGCTGCGGCCGCGGAGGCGTATGACGCGCGTGGCGCGGGCGATGGCATGGACATCATCGGTGGTGGTTCTATCGCTTCGATGCCCGCGTAGGAGATGGAGTCCTCGTCAGAACTCACCTCGACATCACGGGCATCCATGCAGACAGAGTAGCTGCTTGCGGCACTGTCGGCGCGTATCGCCCGACAACTGGAAGGGCCGGGGAGCGCGCCGTGCATAGTGTCGCGGGGCGGTGAAGGGGCTCGGGTTGCGGCAGCCGGATGACCGCTGTGGTCCCTCGGCGCAACGGGATCCGTGAGTTCTTCGCTATGGAGGTAGTCTCTGGATACGAGTTCTTGAGCCTCAGCCTCTTTTCATTGCCCTGGATCTCCTCACCTGAGGAGTCCCGGCGACGGGGCATTACTGCCCTTTCCCCCTTCAAGCGACCGGTTTCGTCCCGGGGCGGAAGCTCAGTTCCGCTGCCGGCGAGTCCCAGGCTCGTTGGGGGTTGGAGTGCGGCTTCTGCTGCTGGCGGCATTGGTGACCAGAGCCGCAGCGCTCCTTCGGGCAGCACTACGGACCGCTCCGGGTTGAGCATTTCTCGCGCAGTGATGGCCCGGTCCAGCAGTGGCACGCGGCGGCGGCCCAACCGTTTCGCTGGATATGGATGTCTCGGCATCCTGGGTGGCGTAGGTAGATCAGTTGGGCAAAGTTCGGAGTCAGGTGGGTTGCGGGCGGTGATGCTGAATGCCACTACGCGGGATGTTTTCTCATAAAACACCGGGTAGTGGCTGGAGCACGGTAGGGATACCGAAGACCCGGGTGCGCTTTCACGAACTGCCTACCAGTTCGTGAAAGCGCACCCGGGTGCTCGCGACTGGCCGGTGGGGGGACTCACCCGCTACCGTGCCGTGGGGGCACAGAGCGGGGATCACGCGCAGACGACCGGGGGTCGGGAGGTACGAGGTGCACTTCGCGGGGGGTTCGCACTTCACAGGACTTCTAGTGGCGCTAGTGTCGACTGTGGAGGCGTAGTTAATCGCGAGACGGCGACGGGCGGGAGAATGTGCACGGCAAAACCCTAGAGACTGAACAGATTAGATAATACTGATTTTTTAAGTTTAGACCTGTGTAAATTACTAGAATAAGTTATATTATTAAGTTAAAAAAGTAGGAAAATAGCTATTAGGTAGGAAAGTTCCTAATAAGCTTCACATATATACAGTAGGTAGGTCAAACAATAATAACTAACATATAAACTGATTGTATAACTGATTGAATAAACTGTTTGTTGTTTCAATACCCACAAACAATAAAGTAATTAGTCAACGATTTAGGTAGCATCTAAGTAGACATAACCGTAGCATGAGTAGGTACAACAGGTAGGTACCTGTCTCCGAGCCTCTGGCACGTGTAGGATGACCTTGAGCCGGAGTGATATCTATATTTTAGTTACCTAAATTCTAATTGGTCAGAGTAACAGAGACAGAAAATAGCGAGTATTGGTTCTTTAAATAAAGGCGCTTGGACGACGACGCGTTGGCGGGGAGGGCCAAAAATTGAATATATATTTCGGCGAGACCGAGTAAAATTCAGTTCCCTTCGTGCATTTCAAACAAGAACAAGTCGTAATGCTGCCCCACCGCCTACTCGCCGCCTCGCCCCGTGCATTACCATGCATACTGCTATTTTATTCATACCTACCTGCCTACCTACTTCAGCGGAAGCAAAAGCATACAGTCCACTACCTACCACCCTTCAAGCTTCGCCTGTGGTCAGTGATTAATCCTTCACAACCCGAACAACTAAATCTTCACTTAATAACAGTGATACCAAAACTAGATACCAATGATTAGGTAATAGTATGTTAAACCATTGAAATAATTATCAACAAGTGACTCTGGATACCCACAAAAGCCATGGCTAATGACAGCTTACAATGATCCAACACCTGGCACTGCAGCGGAGTCATTCAACAAGTCACACAGCAGAGCTCGTGTGATAATTGAAAACACATTTGGGCGCATAAAAAATAGATTGAGATGTGTGGGTGCAAAAAGTTATCTTTTATTTTACCTATTATCATTTATATTTAGACATAAAATTTCTTCACTATACTGTGATTCATTGCAAGATTTAAATAACTGTACCTCATTGATGTAACATTTAATTTGTAATTGCTCTTTTTCTATTTACAGTTAATCATGAATTTGAACGTAATGAAATCGTAAAGCAACAAGACGCAACCCTGTTGACACTAGGGCGCCCACTGCGTGATCGGGTGGCCAGCAGAGTGTATGCTGGAGCTATTTAACCCTTCCGCTATTTCAAGGTACAACTTGAGCAGTAGTACGACCGCCGCAGACTCGCAACTGGTCTATCATTTATTTTTATATATTACATTTTTAGCCAGACAAATGCAGAAGCCTTGCCTGTACTGTGTTTGCTTCTTGACGAAGGTGAAGCCAATGTGGAAGCGGTCTTTAGAGAGAGGTATTATTATTTCTTATTTGTATTGTAGTATTAGCACTAGAAGTGGAGTTTATTAAAAAAAACAATCATTTACAACAAAGAACAATTTTTACCTTTTTTACTTTCCGCACGAAATCTTTCCATGAAATGACCAGAGCGAGTTTCTGTCGTAGTATTTATACTGGTTGTCGGGTGACGTCACGAGTCGTAATAAGTGATAAGAAGTTTAGCTAATACGGGTTATCCTGATCATGCGCAGTCCTCGGTCGCATCTATTGGCTTGTTTTGCAATCTAAGAAGGGGCAGATGAAGGACCAGGTTCAGCATCATAGTCTTCACTATCAGTGTTATCTGTAGATGATAAACAAAGTTTGCCTATTCTTTCATTCATCACACATACAAGGCCCTCATACAATGATACACGCTTAGCTGTATGTTAAGTACTAGGTTCTTTACTAACGTTCATCACATTAGCATACATCTTCTGTCACGTGGCTCACTCATTCTCATACTTGTACGTACGAACCTACCGAACACCCCACACGTTATAAACGTGTCTGCAGGACATGTGACCATACGCATTGAAAAACGCGTCTACAAGGCTGAAGTCCATACGCATTCAAAAACGCGTCTGCAAGGCCCTTGGGAGTAGCTATGGCCGAGTAGTTTTTAGTCCCACCCGACAGGAAACGAATTTCTTAATAGTTCACCACGTGTATCACATTTGCACATGTAGATAAGTAAGTACCTAGCTGTAACAGAAGAACTTTAGGTATCACAACTCACTCTCAAAAAATGCGGCACAACTCCCAGGACACCACTCACCCTTCCAAGGTATCATATGCTGCTGCTTGGGTGGTTTTACCCCGATCGCCGCTTAACAATTTAAGCTCATAGCGGTCGCTCTGCAAGACTCTTATTTTTGCGAAGTTTTCCCGTGGATTGCGAATACTTAATGACAAACACCTGTTCATCAACCTTTGGGAGGGTGTCGGTGACGATTTACATGAGAATCTTGTTTATCTTGATTCCTTTTGAGCAGTGTCTTGTCTATATATGGGGTAAAGCAGACATTGTGAATGAATCCACAAAAACGAGAATAAATTTGTACCCGTTAGATTCAGGTAGTGGTCCTAGCACGTCAGCATGAACGGTATTGAAGGGGAGATCAGGCTTTTCCCATGACGTAATGGGTAGACGTGGAGCCCTTGGTAGCTACACGTTTATTTTAAATGCAAACTAAGCAGTGTGCGATGTATTTTAGAACAAAAGGCTTAAGGCCAGGAAACTAAAATTGCTTCAATATGAAATCCAGTGTCTTGTCCGCCCCAATATGTTCATGCTCGTCGTGGAAGACACGCAACAAGCTAAGGCGATGTCCTTTAGGAATAAAGCATAACAATCGCGTTTCTTCCCCTACCGGTGAATACCGATAGTACAGCGTGTCATTTTAACGTAACGGCGTAAATCTAAATTGCCATCATTTATTCATTCTATGAGAGCCATTGTTTCGCTGTCGGCAGATTGGGCCATCTGTGCCCAATTCAGAGGTCTGTCAATGTAATTAACGTGCACAGCTGGTGGATTTCTACTGAGATAATCTGCGTGACCCATCATCACACCTTTTCTATAATCGATGGTAAAGTTAAAATCTTGCAGATAGATCCACCAACGCGCAACCCGAGGAAGTAAGTCCTTTTTGGGCTCGGTAGCCTTCAGAGCATTACAGTCAGTTATAATTTTGAATGAAAGACCAACTAAGTAGTGCCTGAAATGCTGCAATGCCCTGACGACTGCCAACGTTTCTAACTCGTACGAATGGTATTTACTTTCAGCGCCCTGCGTAACCTTGCTGCGTAGGCTACAACTCGTTTACTACCATCAGAGTGTACCTGCATTAGTATGGTTCCGTAGCCTGCACTACTCGCGTCTGTGTGGAGTTCTGTTCGTAGGTTGGGGTCAAAAATTGCAAGTATTGGCTCACTTGTCAGTTTTATAAGAAATTGACGAATCTGATCTTGTTCGGTTCCCCATTCGAATTTAACATCTTTTCTTGTAAGGCGTGAAATACTTGCAGTTTTTGTCGCGTAACCTTCAATGTATCTCCGAAAATACCCTGCCTAACTCAAAAACTGGTAATTGACCGCTAACTGTATCGTTCGGCGTGCCCCAGGGCAGCATTTTAGGTCTCACACTGTTTAACTTATATATTAATCATATGCATAACTTGGAAGTTCAAAACTCTGAAATTAATTGTTATACAGATGATACTGCGATTATATTCTATGGGGAAAATTGGCAAAAAGCTTTGTCTCTAGCTAAACGCGGAATATCACAGAAGAGTCGATGGCTTTGCCAGAATTTACTCACTTTAAATACGGCTAAAACAATGTATCTTTATTTCCATAAAACTTGTGCTTCAGCCCCCCTACTAAATAGTAACGACAACTTTCAAATAAAGATACATAATATAACCTGCTTAGATCATGGTTCATGCTTTTGTGTATCCTTAGATAGAACTAAATTTATTAAATATTTAGGTGTCTATATAGATGAAAATTTAAACTTTAAAAACATATTGAAGGGCTCTCAGGCCGAATTAGAAAAGTGATAAACATTATGCGCTGTCTCCGGGATATAGCAAGTAAAGAACTGCTCAAATCAATTTACACGGCCATGTGTCAATCACTTATCCTTTACTGCATAACTATCTGGGGAAGCGAAGCGAAATCACACCTTATACAATTAGAGTGAGCACAGCGTTCTGTACTAAAGGTCATGTACAGGAAACCATATAGGTACCCGATTACTGAGCTCTATAAGGAGTGTGGCGTCCTGAGTGTTCGCCAGCTATAGACTGTTCCTACTTTCGGAAAATTATTCAAAATTGTTAAACAGAAGAATTAATCAAGTCCTCAAATCAAAATAATTAAGTCCTTTCCAAGTGAAAACTTTTAAAGGACCTAAGGACTACTCTGGATCATTGTTGTTCAACGGTACTAATATTTATGGCTCGCATAATTATCAACAACCGAACACATGTTCACACTCAATATAAAAAGTCAATGTGGAATGCATCGTCACTTCTTACTCTACCAAACTTAAAGACATAAAAATATCTCCATCAGTCTTATTATCTAATATATAAACATTAAAAAATCAACTTTTTATAATATCTATAATAGGAACAATCTTGGTAAGTCTTATTATTTATTCATTTTGGCCTCAAAGGCACTTAGGACAGGTGCTAAACTTGTGCTCTCCACAAATGGGATTATTGCATTTGTCACACCAATGTGTGACAAATGCAATAATCCCATTTGTGGATGCAATAATGCAATGCTATAATGCAATAATGCAATGCAATAATGAAATGCAATAATCCTCTTTGTCATTTTTCTAATTTTTGATTGACAAAGGCACAATATTTTATTTTCTTTGGTTCAGGCACACCTTCCGCAGGTTCTGCTTGCCGATATGGCACCGGTTTTTTTATTTTATATTTGTTGGCAAAGTAAACATTTTCTGCCTTGTCTTCATCATCAGCTATCGCTGGATTTTTTTATAAAATTCCTTCGTCTCAGCGGTTTTTCTTTCTAGTATATCATATTATCATAGTAAATAATATATGCCTTTGTAAATGCCATATTCAAAATTCTATAAAACATAGCTATGGGCCATCTTTTTGGTTTGCGGCTGCACGTCATCGACGAACACATTTTGGTCGAATGTTTCGACACCACCTCTTATTTCATTATAAAAATGAATGATATTTGGCTTGCCTGTCGAACAATGAACCGTGCCGTCTTCATCGCACGATGATAGAACAAACACCATTTTGCTCGGTTTCGGTTTATAGGACACTAACGTCAACGGCGCATCATAACAGAACATGGATGTTCCTACACGTCTGGAGTTCATATCGTTCAGCTTTTCAGGTATTTTGCATTTGTTTAACCTAATAATAAACTTATATAAATAATTCATAATAATATTCTAACAAATGTAATTTAAATGCATTTTTTCAAAAATCGTAAAACTATATCTAAAGATAACCATACGTCACTTCGACGTACATTAGGTAAATATTGACGAAAGTATTGCACTTACCTGAGCCAAACAGATGTTTCCTGCAAGCTCCGCGGGCCGACTGAGCTGGCCGGGACCAACAGTTTAGTGATGCGAAAAACAAACGAATTATATCAATTTTTCAAAATCGATTACGTCGATTCGACGTAGGTTATCTATCTAGGGTTATACTTTTATTACACAGACAACAACTCTGTCATTTGTTCTTACTGTTCTTATAGTCACTTAGAATTTTAAGTGCTTACTTGGCGCTACTATGTTGGCCCCACTGCCGCGCCCGTAAATAAATTAAAATAAAAAAAGTTAAAATATGGAATCTCGATTATCATATTCTTTTGATTAAATAATGAATCTCCTACGAACTCGCTCGAAGTTAAAAGTAGTAAGTAAATAAATAACAAATATTTCACACATCATAAAATTAAAATTATTTAATAAACTAAATTAATAAACAAAAAACTAGAGAGAAGAGGGTGGAGGTGGATCTGGGGACTCCACCCTTGGGATCCATCCCCATTCCTCCATCAACCTCGGCAAGCTAACCTCCGACGAGGAGGGGGTCTATGAGGAGGAGCTGGAGGCTACGCACCTCTCGCCTTGCTGCCTTGGCTGCTCAGTCTACTCTGGCTACTGGCTGGCAGGGGTGCGCCCCATGCAGCTATTTAAGCTATAAAAGATGGATATGTTTACTGTCTTGTAAACGTTCTAGGGTACTATAAAATTAATAAATCATCACTTACGACTGATGTGGCGCGGTAGGCGAAGGTCCGCCTGCGGCGCAGAAGGTTGCGGGTTCGATTCCCGCATTACCTACAAAATAAATCCACTTCGGCCATAAATAAAATGTTATGTTATGGGACATAATTACAAAATTAAATTTATATTATTATAAAATTAGTGACTTACCATCCCATTATTAACTATTCACGTAGTGTTCCCTCAGTGCTGTCTCTAGATGAATAAACAGAGATTGTGATATGACAATAGCCAAAAATTCAAATCAAACATATTACATTTCTTGTTTATAAAAACATTTAGCCCTTTCTGCTGACCTGCTGTTATAGTCTGGAGAAAGGGAAGCCGGCTCTTTGAAATGTTATTCTGTATATTAATAAAACCAAGTGCGAGACGGCTCGCTTACGAAGGGTTCCTTACTATCTTAAAACACGAAGCTTTAGGTTTTTAAGCTTGAGCAAAAAACAGAAAAAGTCGTCGAAAAAAGCACATTTACTTTATTTATTTATTAATAATATAAACATACTA
This sequence comes from Lampropteryx suffumata, assembly GCA_948098915.1. Classification (NCBI taxonomy): domain Eukaryota; kingdom Metazoa; phylum Arthropoda; class Insecta; order Lepidoptera; family Geometridae; genus Lampropteryx; species Lampropteryx suffumata. The sequence goes on along the minus strand of OX402555.1, from coordinate 18,063,262 downwards.
GTTACACACATACTACTACAATAACATACACTTCATTTATTTTACCTTAACATAATATGGAACACTTGGTCACGTCAAAGTAAAGTAAGTAATTATACATAATATAAGTATAGTATACATAATGATTTGTTACTTGCGTGAAATAATGGTACAGAAACAACAATAATAATCAAATAATATCCCAATTTTTTTTGATTTCGACGGGACTTGAACCCGCACAGCACATTCCCGTACTGATGGAAGGACGCGGGTTCAAGTCCCGTCGAAGTCAAAAATATTTGGGATATTATTAGATTTCTTAGAAATTACCCCGAGTGTTGGGTACGGAACCCAATAACCAAACTTAAGAGTTATGAGTAATACTTTCAGCATGAGCTTTGTTTGTATATTTTCTTTTTAAATTGACTTTTGAGGAGATCGCACTGAAAACGCGTAATAAAAATGTTCAATTGTTGTTTTGGCCGCACCGGTAGTAACATGGGCACTGAGCCTGGACAAGCACGCTCTTCAACGCCTCCTGGTCACTCCAGTCCGGCTCTCGCAAGGGGCCAACCAGGGGGGCAATACGTCGGAAAGTAGCCACTATTCCCGTGTGGCATCTTGGCTCAGCAGGAGCTGGTCCAACATTGCCTACGGGTTTGGGGCTACTCGAAGCCGGGAGAGGTCGACATCGTCATGGTCAAGCAGCTGCAGTCCGATGGCTGACAGCGAAGCATCAAATATCCCAGCAGTTCCGCTACCGTCACCAGCATCAGATCTAGAAAATGAAAATAATATGAACAAAGTGCAAGTGATAAATTATTTTACATAGAAAGGATTTTAACTAAACTTACTGACAGGACTTTAAAAAGAATTAGAAAATCCTGGAATCAAACAAAGGCTGCTTTTTATCCCATAAATAGGGACAGAAATCGTTTATAGAAACAACGTGTGCGAAGCCGCGGGCATAATCTAAAACTAAAAAAACCAAGATGCCCATTGTTGAATTCAGAAAGTCGCTAGTGGAGAATCTAACCAGTTCATTTGAGCCTCAACAAAATGAAGAAAGAGTAGTGATTCCACCAAGGCCCAAAAACTAGACCCGGTAAAGCCAGATATACTAGACGGTTTTGCACACAATGTTACAAAGATGTAGCGCAACAATTTGGGCGAAACTTAGCTAAAAACAAAGCGAAGAAAGTCAACAGTTATTGCGCTCAATGTGATGGAGAACCACACATGTGCTTTCCCTGTTTCAATAAACATCATCGTTATGTGTGATTTTTTTATTTTCAAGACTAATTCTTTACTCATAAAGGTTGATTCGCTGAAAATTTCTTGTAACACTTTCTTTGAAAAATACTACTGATTTACTACTACGATTCTTCGATACCTGCGTTTTTTTTGTAATTCTGAAAATAAATAGTGTTTAAAATAACAAATACTTTTCTTCCTACATCCCATAATATAACATTTCCTAACATAACATACAATCGATTATCAGATTTAATACATCTGCTTATTTTTTTTTACCTGTCTTCTAAAATTTCCTTAGCACATGTGTCCCACTGCAAAGGATTACTCCTGAGGGCCACACCGGCCATTTACAAACGCGTATTGCACGGTCAATGTGACCGGCGGCGTGAAAAAGCATTTTGAATATGAGTCTTCGACGAGGTCACCGGTGCCCCCCATGGCGCAGTAGACCCGAACAGATGAGGTCACCGGTGACCCCCATGGCGTTTAACGTGTTAATAAATTATTTTTTCCTGTATAATTTAAACAGAGAAAGGAAGACAAGTTTCTATGATTTTAGATTAAAAGTCATTGAACCTGTAACCTGTTACCTAATAAATCAGAGATCATTCGATCGTCACATCCAGGTAGAATTCATTTAACGGAACATTTGCCCAAGAGAAATGGCAAAACAATGAGAAAACGATGCAGGCTTTGCTTTAATGTACATAAAAAAAGAGTCTGAAGTATTGTTTGGCTGTCCGGACTGTCCAGGTTTTCCTGGATGATGCCTGGAATGTTTTAGAGCATTTCACAATTACTAATCGTTTTGTTGTATTGATTTAAAGAATAGAACGCTCTAGCCACTGCACCATAAAGGTAAAAAAAAAAAATATACCTCTTTTAATCATTTATTAAAAATCAGGTACAATTAATGATCATCCTACCTTTTCTTACATATAAAGGTACCTACCTACTTAGGCATTAATTATTTTTTAAGTATTTCTATTATATTTAGCATAATACCATATCTTTCAGTAATGTTAAATCGGAGTAATTCATTGGACACAAATTGCCCAAAATATTTGCAGTGAAGTAGATAAGTGAAGAGAGGTCGAAGCGTGGGAAAAAAAGATGGTGGCCTCGTTCTTCGGAAGGACAGGTCATTACGCAACAATTGTTTTAGAGGATCGAAAAACAGTTACTGCAGAGTGGTATTCTGTATTCATGGATGGCCAGAAAAACTTCTCGCTAATTAACTTGCGCTTTGTTCGTATCCCAGGATGGCTCATATTATGAAGTGCGTTGAAGGCTTCGCGTCTGAATGCTTCTGGTAAGTACGGCCGGATAAAAGGCGTAGAAGTCTCGCAATAGATAGGTATACATGAGGTAGGTACGGTGATTTTTTTTATTGATAAATTGCTGTGGCATGCAAGTTTATCAATAATATTTCTGTCTCTTTCCTGAGCTTCTGCAATTTTTGCGTAGTCTAGTGATGTAGGACAATTGATGCTTTCGACAGGTATTCGGCTGAGTGCGTCGGCTACGCTATTTTCGCTTCCGCTGATGTGGCGTATGTCCGTTGTAAACTTGCTGATAAAAATAAGCTGTCATGCTCGCCGTGGTGTTTCGAAAGCTGATGGCGGCTTGTGTAGAACATATGTCAGTGCCTTATGGTCTGTATACACGGTGAGATTTCTTCCTTCGAATATTTTTCTGAAGTACTTTATGGCCATATACATAGCTAGCTCACGGTCAAACGTTAGTTGCGTTGGGCATCGGAGAACTTCTTCGAGAAATAGCTGAGAGGTTCCCATTTGTTCTTGACGAATTGTTGAAGTACGGCTCCAGCGGAAAGGTCTGATGCGTCGCAAATGATGGCCAGTGACGCGTCGTGGGAAGGGTGCGCAAGCAAAGCTGCATTTTGTATCGCAACCTTGCATGCCTCGAAAGACTTGACTGCTTTGTCGGTCCATTCTATGGCTGATCTATCCTTCTTTTTTGCATTATGCAGATAAGCATGTAGTGGGGATTGAATTTCGGCAGCCTTGGCCTTGGGAGCCTTGTTCTCGGTATATATTTATCATTCCGAGGAAGCGCCGCAAATCATCTATCGTCTTCGGTCTCGTGTAGGCAAATATTGCGGCTACTTTTTCCTCAGGCGGCTTTATTCTTTGTTGGTTGACAGTGTAACCAAGAAACATAACTTCTGATTTTCCAAATACGCATTTTGAGGGATTAATTGTTATTCCGTTGTCTTCCAATCTCCTTCAAACTGTGTGAAGGTGCTTTTTATGCGTTTCTTCATTGGTGCTGGCTATAAGTAGGTCGTCTATGAAGGTAAAAAAGTAATCTAGTCCTTGGAGTACTTCGTGAATGAATCGTTGGAATGTTTGACCGGCATTTTTTAGCCCTGAGCACATCCGTGGAAACTCAAAAAGACCCATAGTTGTATTTAATTGCTGGTATGCTCGGTTTAAGTCCACGGTACAAAATATTTTTTTGGTCTGATAACTGGAACGTGAAGTCCTTTATTCTTGGTATTGGATATCGATCGGGGATTGTTATCGCATTTAGCCTTCTGTAGTCTCCGCAAACGCGTTGTTCTCCGTTTTTCTTAGGGACGATGTGCAAGGGTGACGACCAGGGGCTTTTGCTGGGCCGACATAGGCCTTGTTCAATCATTTTTTGGAATTCCTGTCGTACTAGTTCGTAACGATGCGGTGCGATTGGGCAGGCTCTGCAGTGTAGCGGCTGTCCAGTGGTCTCGATGAGATGTTCGACTTTATAGTCACGTTTATTGCTGTTATTCTCGTAGTTCCAGGAAACTTGGCTAGAATGTTGTGGTATCTTTCACCGACAGGGGCCGTCACCTGTAGCACCTGTTTGGCTCTTTTCCATAAAGCTTGTGTATCCCTCCCGGAGTCATTTGCTGCTAAGGCTTGGGTGTGTCCTGGATGTAAAGTACGAACGCGCAAGGGCGTAACACTCCGGTGAGGGCAAGCACTCAAGATACGCAGCTGGCCCCATATTCTTCAACGCTGGGGTCCTCCCCTGCCTCCTCGCCTACGGCACCTACCGTAGACTTGCAGGACGTGCATAGGGAGATAGCTGGGTGGATGATGGAGATGCGCGAGTTCCGTCAAGAAATGTTAGAGCTCCGGACGTCTATTAGGGGACTAGCCACGCGAGTTGACACAATGGAAGAGCGGTTAGCGGCGATCGAGCGTCGGCCGGAGGACTCCTCCTCCGCGGTTGCGGATCTTCAGTCTAAGGTGGCTCTGCTCCAGCAGGAGCTCAACGATCGGGATCAGGACGCCCTCCTGTCTGACCTTGAGATCGGTCACCTCCCGGAGGAGAAAGGGGAAAATGTGGTGCATTCTGTATCAGTGCTGGCGACAAAGTTGGGCGTCGCGTTGGACGAGCGCGACATTGTATTCGCGGAAAGGGTCGGGGTGGCGCAGGTCGCGGGCGCGGCGGGTGTGCCGCCGGGGCCTCGTCGTGTCGTCGTGCGGCTGGCGCGCCGTCACTTGCGCGACCAGATGTTGCAGGGTGCGCGCGTACGGCGCAAGCTGACAGCCGCTGACGCGGGTCGTCCCGCCGTGCCGCGAATCTTCGTTAATGAGCGGCTGACGCGCGCAAACCGCATACTTTTCCACCGCGCGCGTGAAGAGGCTCGAAGGCTGCAGTGGAGGTTTGTGTGGACTAAGAGAGGGCGCGTGTACGCCAGGCAGGGTGACGGCAAGCAGGCGTATCCAATACGTACTGAGGCGGATTTGATCCGGGTTTTTGGGTCTCATCCCGTTTGACTGTTTGGTCTGTAAAATTTCAATATAATTATGTATGTTTAGCTTTGTTTCGTTTTATGAATTTTTATGTATATATCTTGTTTTTATATAAAATGTTACCGTACCTTACTTTGTACTTTGGTCTAAATTATTATAGCCTTTCCTGTGGAACATTAAAAAACAAAAGTTGTAAGGCAAAACAATTACTTTATTATTATTATATTTGCTTTTATCTTATAGTAACATGCCTTTCTGTAATTTTGTGTTATATTATTATACTATATAAAATTATATTATTATTATTATTACTATTGTATATTATCATATTCTTAAACATTAATCTTGTCACTACATCTTTTAATAATACTATACTTTGAGCTCATATTGACAGTACACTATCAAACTATAAATTCTCCTAAGTTACATTTAAAAGTTGGTCTTTTTAATGCAGGATCACTTAATACAGGTCATGATGAGTTTATTGCCGCCTTTGAGAATATTAATCCAGATTTTTTGGCCATTAACGAGTCCTGGCTCAGGGTAGGACAGGAGGATAGTGCACCTAATATTGCAGGGTATCGTCTGCTTTTGGCTCCAAGGCCCGACAGCATAAAAAAAGGGAGGGGCGGGGGAGTTGGGTTCTATATCAGGAAGGGCCTCAGGGCTCAACCTGTTCCTCATCCTATAGCTCCTAAAGTCGAACGATGTGGTTGAAATTAAAGGCTTGTGGTAAAACTATTATTATTGGAACGGCATATAGGCCACAATGGTTAAATAAAACTGAACTTTTGGATGCTCTAACTGACTCTTTGTCTACCTTTTTAAATTGCGATAATCTAATATTACTGGGAGTTTTCAATATTGACATGCTTGCGCCAAATGATCGTAAAACTAAATTATTTTTACAGTTCCTTCAATGTATGAATCTTCATCAATTAATTACCGAGCCTACACACTTCACTTCCCATAGCCAGTCACTAATTGACATAGTGTGCACAGATGCTTCAGTGAGTAGTGTACATGTTAAGTACAGTCCTGACTTGGGGGCTCATGCCATGTTGTTGGCTGAGTTTCGCATAAAAAAGGATAAGCCTGTCCCGCGGCTAGTTACGTATAGACCATTAAAAAATATTGATTTGGACTTATTTACCAAACACCTGGATGAAATAGTTTGGACCCAAGTTTTATTGACCCAGAATGTAAACGACAGAGTGTTGGAACTCTCTAGTATAATTCTAACACTATATGATATTCATGCTCCTCTTAAGACATCATGTTTCAAAAGCCCCCCACACCCTTGGATTACTGACACAGTGAAAACTATGATAAAAATTAGGGATAGTCACCACGATAGATTTAAGGAACTTAAAAGTGATAATCTTAGGCAAGAATATAAATTAATGAAACATCTGGTTGTACAGGCCATACACAGTGAAAAGGTAGCTTATTTTACTCAGCATATAAATAAAAACATTAAAAACTCCAGTAAATTGTGGAAAAACCTTAAAGACCACATTCTTCCAAACAAAAAACAAGCCATGGAACTCCCATCACAGTTTACCGACCCTGAGGTTATTAATACTTATTTTCTGGATGTACCTGGAGTCACTTCTGTCAACATTTCACTTTTAACCTACTTCGAACATCACAGACATGGCACTGCTACTTTCTCATTATGCTCGGTCAGTGAGTTTACTATTTTGAAAGTCATACAGGGTCTTAAGTCAAATGCCAAAGGTATTGATGGGATCGGCCTGGACATGATTTTTATGACTTTGCCACAATCCTTATCATTAATAACATCTATTGTCAATGATTCTATTGCTAGTGGCACCTTTCCTGGTTGCTGGAAGCTGTCAGTCATAAATACCGAAGAAGACCAATCCTGTTTTAGTTAGTGACCTGAGGCCTATTAGTTTGCTTCCATGTTTGTCCAAGATTCTGGAAAAGGTGGTGTGTATGCAACTTGTAAAATTTTTGGAGGATAATAACATTTTACCACAGTTCCAGTCTGGTTTTCGCAAGGGTCACAGTACTGCCACTGCCCTACTCGATGTGGTTGATAACCTACTGACACACCAAGATAAGGGATGGTGCAGTATACTTGTGCTATTGGACTTCTCAAGGGCTTTTGACTCCATTAATATTTCACTTCTTCTTTCTAAGCTTGCTTTCTATGGTTTCTCCACTAATACAGTACAATGGTTTCACAGTTACCTTAGTCTTAGAAGTCAGTGTGTTGAGTTACAACTGCCAGATGGTTCTTCAGTTCGGTCAGCCCAGCAACCTGTCCTTCGTGGTGTTCCGCAGGGTTCCATCCTCGGTCCAATTCTCTTCATTTTGTACAGTGCCGACATCATCAAAGACATAGCTCACTGTCAATTTCACCTTTATGCTGATGATCTTCAGTTGTATCATTCTTTCTTGCCTAGTGATAGTGTTAAAGCTGTGGATGACATAAATAATGATCTGAATCAGATTTACCTATGGTCCTACAACAACTCTTTAGTTCTGAACCCAAGAAAGTCTAAATTCATTATAACTGGTAGTAGAGTAAACATTTGCAAACTTAATCTTGAAGATATTAAAATCATGGTGGGAGGTGAGCTCGTTGAATATGTATCCGAGGCAAGGAATCTGGGTCTTGTCATGGACTCTCAACTTAAGTTCGAAAGCCAGGTCTCTGAGAGTGTGCGCAGTTGTTTTTATAGGCTCAAAACATTATATAAAATCCGTCCATATCTTAGTGAGGATGTGCGTATAGCATTATGTGAGTCACTTATTTTATCAAAATTAAATTACTGCGATGTAGTGTTTGGGCCTTGCCTCCTGGGTAGAACAGAAAAGCTTCTTCAACGTGTACAGAACGCCTGCGCAAGATTTTGCTTTTCAATACCACCTCGTTCACATGTCACACCCTACCTCAATACTTCAAACATGTTAAAACTGAAAGCGAGAAGAAATCTGCACTTGGCAAATCTTTTATTTGGTGTTATTAATGGAAATACTCCCTCTTACCTTTTCAATAAGCTAGTATGGTCATGGGAGAATAATCGTTACCCACGTAGGGTTTGTTCTCCCGTTCTTGTCACCAAAAAACACAGAACTGTAGCGTTTCGAGGTTCGTTTCGTTTTGCAGCCACCCGCTGCTGGAACGATCTGCCTCCGCCGATGCGGGCCCTGAAATCATCGTACACCTTTAAGCTTAAGCTTAAGCAGTACCTTCTTCATGCTCAAAAAACCTCCTAATATGTGCTTGGTGGCTGTAGAGGTTGGAATTTTACTATGGCTTACCTTGAGGTTATGTCCGACTAGCTAGGTAGGCAGGTCGTCCCGCTCCAGTCCAGTGCTGAGTTCCACTGGTCTGTTCCTCCACTCCTCCAGCACTTAACATTCCACTCTTCCAGCACTTAGCATTTTTGTGCCACGTTTTTGCCACGTATGGTAAACTCATTTTTTAGTCAGAGTAATACTGCATGATGGCAGTTTACTTACATTACAGTACAGATTTTGGCCACTGACACTGACATTGACAGAAACATGTTTTTTCTACTAACAAGTCAAACTGACACTGGCACTACCACAAAGCATTACGTTTAGACGTACGGTTTAAATCAATGTATTTAATTATTATTTAATAAATCTGTAAATCTTTACTAATTATTTATTATTTTACTATTTATTTATTATTTTATTTTATTATTTCGTGTTGTTTTCGCCTCGTGAGGTCGCTCCGAAAATGGTTCAATCTGAAAACCAGCGCTATTTCCGTGCCCGGAAGTAGCACATGCTGAGATGGAACCTTTTCAGCCACACTTAAATGTTGTATGGTTCGCGGGAAGGCCTTTTTTTTTATTCTTATTATTATTATTATTTTTTATTCATAACTTTCATAGTTAGTTTTATTTCTGTTTGTTTTAATGTGTTTATATCAATTTTCTCTTGTAGCTTAGTTTTAGTCTGTTTTCCGCTCTTGTGTTCTTGTATGTTTTTTTTTGTGTGCTGAATAAATGTTTTTCTTGGTACGATTGTTAGACGTCGATGCTGCGAACGGTGGGGATGTTGGTAGCTCGAACGAAAGAACTTGTTGTAAGGCTTGTATTCTCGTCGATTAATCTTTGCCCATCCAAAATTGGACAATAATACCTCCCATACCCGCACATTAAGCAACGAAACAAACATGCAAGAATTGCAAAAAAATCGATCGACCCTTATGATGCTTTTTTGGTTTCGGCATACGCTAACCTAACCTAACCTAATTCTCACGTAATTATTGCTTCAGAGCTTGGCATGTCGATGTCGGCTTGTCAGTCTGCCAATAGCCCCTATTAATGACATTACCGTAATTATTGCCGAAGCTCTGGCTCCAAGGCAATCGATCTTCAACAAATGATGTACAGGATCATAGGTGTCAGGTACGAGCCTCAGCCGAGCGAGCCAATTATTCCACCATCAATGCACGATCCAAATTTGACGAGATGCATTTGAGAATGATAAATCATGCTGTGAAACAAACTGTGAAGTGTTTTTGCCCTTAATTTTGATTCCAAGATGGTGTAGTCAAAATGCGAGTGCAATAGTTTGTATGTGTGTGTGAATCGGTTCCGGGAACATATACCCGCTTGTATAAACTCATCGATAGCATCGTGAAGTAAATTCGTAATGGAAATTCGATTCGAGTTGGAATTCGAATTTTAAATGTTTGAACCTATTGATGCGATCGTTTTGTAAGTGTTGCCACAGAATAATGGAATATTTTACCCACTTTTTCACAATTACCTAATGTTAGACTTTTGTGAAACCAGGCCTAGCACGGCAAGAAGACTATTAGTCCCCGGTGAAAGGATAAAAATCCTTTCACCTCTGTCATTTTGGTCTACCTTGCGAGCACGGCCGCGCCAGGGAATAGTTTATCAGGGTGGAAATACGGGGGGAATAGCGTTCTCTACCGCATTGTTGCCATTTTAGCAAATTAAAATAAAAAATTACGTATCAGTCTTCAATATTTCCTTCAATCCATCAAAACTCCAAAAATCGTTCGTTCCTTGTACTATCTGTGGTAGCAAAACAAAACAAAACACTGATTCGATTAAACATGTTCAACTGAATAAATATGAGTGAGAAAGTAAGTAATGTGATAAATTGTATTGTTACACAAATACCTATTTATAACATATTTTCGAAATCATAGTTTTCTTACGATAAGTGCTTTCGTTGTTTTGATTTTGTTATAATCAAGAATTGTTTTTCAACGCTCACATAATGTAATGTACCCATGATGTATTCTTCATTTTTCCTAGATTAAAGAGCAACAAATTGCAAATTAGAGTCATGGTTGACTTCATGGCCAACAGCAGCCATCTGGCGACCGATCTATGAGTTCACTAGGCCTCTAGAGAGCTGAAAAGCAGAGGGCCAACGGCTTAAGCTGAAAAGGTTGTCCGGACGCAAAAGCACTTAAAAAATGTCCACCTAAATGGGAAGAAACAAGAAAAGCTGGAATTGAGTGGTTAAAAGGGTTCATGAAGTGGCACAAAGATCTTTCACTAAGAAAACCTGAAAACACAAGCTTATCTAGATCTACCAGCTTTAATAAACATAATGTTTCTCTATTTTACGATAACTATGAAGTGGTACAGCAGAAACATCATTTCACTCCAGACCGAATTTACAATCTGGACGAAACTAACATAATGACAGTAGTACAAGCACCGAATGTAATCGCTCAAACTGGCGCCAAACAAGTCGGACAGAGTGTTTCAGCAGAACGTGGTCAATTAATTACCATGTGTGGTATTGTCAATGCCATGGGAAATACGCTTCCCCCAGTTTTCATCTTTCCCAGAGCTCGGTTTCATGACACAATGCTTTTTGGTGCTCCTGCTGGTTATGCCAATTGTCCCAGTAGTGGATGGATGACGGGACCTTTGTTCTTGAAAGTCCTTGAACATATTAAGAAGCTCACCCGGTGCTCGACTGAAGACTCAATCTTGATTACTATGGATAATCACGAGAGCCACTGTACTTTAGATGCCATTCAGTACTGCCGCGCAAATGGCATGGTTTTGCTTACGTTTCCGCCACATTGCACTCATCGAATGCAGCCTTTAGATGTGGCGGTAAACGGGCCGTTAAAATAAAAATTTGCGGTAGCTCAAAATGGCTGGCTTCTAAACCATCCTGGAAGAACCATAACTATCCATGATTTTACCAGCATTGTAACACCAGCATATAACTTAAGTTATACTTCCCGCAATATTTTCTCTCTGGATTTCCAAAGCCCGGGATTGTTCCTTTTTCACGAAACGCTTTCAGTGATGAAGACTTTGAATGTGCTGAAGTTACAAATCACCCGATCCAAGAAACAATTACCCTACCTGCCGAGCCTGGTTCTCATAGTCCACTCGAAATAACTGTATATACCGAAATAGACGGTCTATCTAGTAATGCAGTGTGTGAAGATGAGGCCATAGATATAACAGCTATTTCGTCAGCGTTTCTTGCAGCTGAAACTACGCTGGAGCTTTCCGTAGCTGCATCTGAACAATTGTCAACGGCCGGTGTTGTAGTTACACCGTAAATTGCCAGGAAAGCTAAACCTACTGAGCCTTCTGTTGCACCTGAAGATCTCGTTGGATCTGATATTGCTTTTGTACCTGAAGATCCGGTTTCTCCTGTTATCGCCTTTGAAGCTTCCATTGAAGCCGACATTTCATGTAATCTTTCGTCTGAAGTGCCAATCGCTTTAACGTCTCGCTACAAAGACAACGCATTGATCACGCAAAATGGAAGCAGGGAGCTAGCTACAAGCTAGCGTTAGGCCCTTTCCTAAAGCTCCCCCTCGCAAAGAAGCCAATCGAGGCAGGAAAAAAGGCAAATCGCGGATTCTGACTGATACCCCGGAAAAAGATGAAAGAAGAAGACATGAAGACAGTTCTCGAACGTCAGAAACGACTTCAAAAGATAGTAACGAAACAAACTTGCAAGCGAAGTGGACCTGCAATGGCACTTAAAATCAAACGAAAACGCAAACCAAAAATCAAATCAAAATTATCATTTTCTGATTCTGACACGGATTTAGAAGAGGAAAACTCATGGATGCCTCATGAAGAAGACTCTGATATTACTGATTGTGACGACGGTGCTGATGTTGAAACTGAAGCTAGCTGTGGTACCATAAAGACAGGAGATTTTGTGCTAGCTCAAGTTCCATCGCTAGGTAGCAAAAGGATGTTGGCTTACGTGGCAAAAATCGAAGAAGAGTAAGACTGTGCTTTCAAAGTCAGTTTTTTAAAAAAGAAAGCAGGTTTTAACAAATTTTTCATTCCAGAGAAGGAAGATAGGGCATATGTTAGCATAATAGAAAAACTAGCAAAACTCCCCTCACCAATTGAAGCTGGTAGTAATCTCCATAGGTAGGTACCATAAGTACGTTTAAATAAAGGAACCTGCTAGGTCTCAACACAGCATCTCATAGGTAGGATTTTAATCTAAAGGCTAGGGTTTTCCCCCAGCATTGAACTTGATAAACCTTTAAGCTAAATGGTTATATTGTTTCAGAGGTATCCCGTCCAACCAGTGATACCTAACGAATTCATACCCTACTTAGCCTGGTGGTGTGACAGCGCGCATTCTGAAGAGATAGAGGTGGCAGCAATAGCATATAATAGGTAGCAGCATCTGAATGTCAGGCATGATGCTGAAAATGGCACTTTGCGTATGCGTAAAGTGTACCCATCGACTTTAGCTTGTACGGCAGTCAGGAATGCTGTGTTGTGGCAAAAACATAAGAATGTGATGAAACGCTTGCTGAACTGTCCAATGTGAGTCATCAGATGAGTGAGTGAGTCAACGTGATTTACGTCGGGATTTATTTAATACTTATTTAAAAGCAGCTGTCTTTTAAATGCGTTAGCATCCTATAGTTATTTTTTTTTTTCTTCGCTCATATGAGCAGGCTAAAGTCTAGAGACCATACTGCCTTGTCTTGCGTAAAATAATTTCATCCGTTTCAAGGGTAAATTTTATGTCTTTCGTAAGTTTCATAAACAATGTTTATGTATTCATCAAAATACTTTGATACATCTGAACGATTTATTTTTTTTTTAACTTGAATAAGTATTTTATTTTGCTAATAATATTATAAAATAGTTATGTACATATTTATTATTGTAAAGTTTTTTTTTTTTTTGGTTTCCCATTTTTTTTTATTTTTTTTTTAAATAATTTATTACTATAATATTCTTTTACATTTATAATTATATTATCTATGTACATTTTGCACATTTTTATATATCTATTAAAATACTAAATAAAAACTTATACAACTCTATATAGGTTGACTCATTCTTAAGTAGCTCCAGAATACAACGCGGGACCAAATCAGGCTCACCATAAATTTGGAGGAGTCCATCTATCAGTACAAGGCGCTGAATACTGAATGATGGACAATCAAAAAATATATGACAATGCTCACTGACAATGCTCACAATCAGAAGAGTCAACCAGCTTTAAGCGATAGAGATGATAGTTCAAACGACAGTGACCAAAGCGCATTCGACAGATTGTAGAATAAAATTTTCTATTTAAGAAAATCTTACTCTTGCAAAACCCCGGTATGGAATCAATCTGGACATCGAGAGTTGCATACCAGGAACCTTTATTTTCGACTTGCGTATGTGATACGAATGTCTTCCCCATGCATGACACATCCGTTGTTTTATGAGGCTTACAACGTCTGTGTATGGTAACAAGACATCTGCATCACCACCGCTTTCAATATTAGATGATATGGTGTTTGAAAACTTAACTATCGTATTAGCTAGATAATCTGCTTTTTCATTTCCTTCAACACCTTTATGTGAAGGCACCCACACGAAGCTAACATTAATATTTAAATCAAATAACTCCACCCATAGCTGTTTTATTAAGTAAATGATGTAATTAGTGTATTTTATGACCAACACCAATATTCAAAGACGATTCAAATATGGCAAAAGACACAGCGTTATCGTTTTTGGCTCCATCCGTATAGACAAACTTGTGATCTGTCCATTCAGACAGCATTGTGCACACTTCTTCTTTACTTGACAAAGCATTATTAATAACTACATTAATTTCTGGGAATTTACTATTAAAAGATCCTTCATAGCAAGGTAAGGTATGATTTGCCTGATATATATTTAAATTTTGAAGAAATTGTTTAAAACTCTGAAAGCCCTGAAGCATAAAAAAAGATTTAAAAACCCCTTGGGCTCCGGACAGATTAGTCAAAAGACTATTGCCAGAAACACAATGAAGTTTTAATATAAACCTTTCTTTTAGGTAATTGAAACGAATATTAATTGGTGGAAGCCTGCATTCAATCTGCATAGCATTGATAGGAGTACTTCTAAATGCCCCTGTGATTAAACGCAAACATTTATTTTGAAATGTATTAATTCTATTTACAATTTTTACATCGGCAGCATAACAAACGAAGCCATATTCAAAATGACTACGAACTAAAGATTTGTACAATGTTAATAAAATCTTTGGATCTGCTCCCCAATAAGAGCCTGACAAAGACTTTATTACATTGTGAGCTTTTTGAGCATTACAAATGATTTGTTTAGAGTAATTATTCCAGGATAGGTTATGGGAGAATAATACTCCCAAGAATTTAACTTCAAGAGACACTGGCAAAGGTGCATTTTTATAATAAATCGCTGGCAAGTTATTAGATTTTTTCCCAAAAACCACTACCTTAGACTTCGACGAATTACCATCAAGATCTAAATAAGAAAAGTATTTTTCAAGTTTTGTCAATGCGTCATTGACAATTTCAGCTACAGGAGCTTAATCTGCTCCCGACGCATAAACAACCAAATCATCTGCAAATTGAAGATTTTTAACATGTGAACCTAATATTAAATTTAAACGAAATATATACAAAATGAAAATTATGGGTGACAGAATGCCACCCTGAGATACACCTACAGAAGAATATCTTGGACCATAGAGATGTTTATTGTATTTTACAAAAACTTCTCGATCTGAGAAAAAACATTGGAACCAATTTATATTTTTTTCAGGAATGCCTAGTAATAGCAGTTCTTGACAAAGAATTTCAATATTGACGCTATTAAAAGCGCCTGAAATGTCAAAGAAAACAGCGACAAGATGAATGATGATGTTTGCAGCCAAGGAATGACATATATCAAGTTGTAATTGACAAATACTCTCCCGAGCAGAACGATTTCTACGAAAACCGAACTGATTGGAAGGTAATAGTTTGTGATGTTCTACATAAAATTCCAAACGTTGCTTTAGCAATTGCTCAAAAATTTTACCGACACATGAAGTGAGATAGCAATAGGACGATAAGATTCAGGGCATAATTTGGGTTTATTGGGTTTCAAAATTGGTACTAAACAGTCTGTTTTCCAATTGTGAGGTACTATATTATTTTACCAAAGTAAATTTAAAATTTGGAGAAAAATTGTCAAACAGTTTCTATTCATTTTCTTAAAGGTTATAAATGGTACTCCATCAAGACTAAAAGCAGTATCCCTCCTAGAGAAAATGGCAGAAGTTAATTCACTATATGAAAAAGAGTCTACAAGAAAGCTATTATTAGAATTTAAATTATTTGAATTAAGTGTTTTCGATTTAGGTAGTACAAAATCAGGAGTATATTTGGATAAAAAATAACAAATCCATGAGTCGTCTTCATATTGAATAGGTTTATAGTAAGATTTATTAAATTTACGCATGAACTTCCATACAACGGTTAATGGAGTGCATCGATTGAAAGATTCACAAAGAGAGACCCAGCTTTTTTGTCGTTCTATTTTTATTGTAAGTTTTTTGTGAGCTCGCAGTCTCTTGAACTCCAAATAGCTTTCTTCTGTTGGATTGAACTTAAAATTAAAATATGCTTCTTTGGATTTCAAACACAGACAACTCAACCTAAAGACGACGCATAACTGTAGGCACGCGTTCGCCATGGTTATGCAGTGACACTGCATAACAGCCGTCCCCGCCCCTTTACGTTCTTCATTCCGCCGCCGAGAGTCACAGCGATACATTGTCCGTGTTAGACCGTTATAATGCCGTATTGTTCAGTAAAATGGTGTGGAAAGTGTAGTACAACATCAAGCCTCACGAAAGATGGGATAACTTTTCACAGGTAAATCATTATTTCTTTTTTAAACATTAAAATGATTATCTACCAACGCTTTGATGTCTTATCAAAGCGTCATATCACATCTCTTTCTTCCGTATTTAAATTCACGTAACACTATCTCGCTTTGTCTTGGGCACATGTAAACTAGGGATGGGCACGATGTCAAATGTTTATCGACAATCATATTAGGTACCTATATTGAAATTTTACATTCGTACTGCAGTTTATTCTTGTCTGTCGGTTGTTTTTTAAATCTATACAAAAAATAAACTGAAGTGTCTGTTTGTAATATGGAAATAACTGCTTTAAGAAATTGCATTGCAACAAATTACAATTTATAACATTTTTGTCTATCTGTTCCGGATAATCTCCGTAACGGCTGGACGGATTTTGACGGGACTTTCACCGGTAGATAGCTGATGTTAAGGATTGTTTCCGCCTTGTTAGTGGCAATCGACGCTTTTTGTTCGAAACAGCAGTGCCTTCACTAATGTTACCATGTTGGGTATGTCTATTACCTAATTTAGGATATGTTGATTTGGTCAAATTAAATAAATTACAGGTTATTATTTTTTTAAAACAGAGTTCTGAAAATTCCACGGAGGCATCAACTTTGTCAAAACCCGTAACAGCGGACCAAAAAATAATTACACCGGCTACCCAATCAGTGTCAAGTGTTGATGCAATATGTATTTCATTGACTGTACGTATATAAATTATGTAAATTATTCCAAAACAGTATTCCTTTCTGTTATATCTGAGTAACTATGTGTTTTTCCATAAACAGGACAGTGTTCAAAACACTCTTACCATGCCATCAACTTCTACGGAATCTGCAAATGTAAACCAAGACACTTTAACACTGGTCCCACAGCAAAACACTGATGTCGATTCATTAGTAAGCATATCATCAAACTACAGTACACCGAGAAAACGACGGCTTTACAGGGCAGTTATTCATCTTTCAGAAAGAGTAAAGAAAAAAAATATTGCATTAAAGCGTTTAAGAGACTCAAACCGTATGTTAAAGCAAAAAGTCGATTCGTTGGAGCTGCTTCAAGGAGAATTGAAAAAAAAAACAAATGATTTCCGAAGAAAACTCATCCATATTAGCTACTATTGGTCTTCAGAATAGAGAGATAATTAAACGTCAAGTCATGAATGCTACATCAGGCAAAATTAGTCGTATGAAATATTCTCCTGCCTTACGAACCTTTGCTCTCACATTAATCTTTTACTCTGCAAAAGCTTATCAGTATGTCAGAAGTACATTTAATACTTGCCTTCCATCGAAACAAACCTTGAGCAAATGGTACAAAACCATCGACGGCCGCCCAAGTTTCACAAAAGAAGCATTCCAGGCCATACAATTGAGATCGGAACAAGCTAAGGCTAGTTTGTATGGCACTCTCATATTTGATGAGATGAAAATTAAAAATAAAGTTGAATTTGTTCCGAGCACACGAAGAACATTTGGTTATGTTGATTTTGGGACTGATATTGATTCTGATTGTAATGATGAGTGTACAGATACAGCCTTGGTATTTCTTGTTGTTGCCTTTAACGGGATGTTTAAAGTGCCAATTGGATATTTCTTAATAAATAAAGTAACAGCAGACCAAAAAGCAGATTTAGTATGTCAAGCGATTCAATTATGCAGCGAAGTTAATTTCGTAGTAAAAGCTGTTACTTTTGATGGTTGCCCAACAAACATATCCATGGCCAAAAAACTTGGCTGTAACTTTGACCCTTCTATCTTAAAAACTATATTTACAACAAACAACTCAGAAATTGCGGTATTTTTAGATCCTGTGCATATGATCAAATTAGTAAGAAACAGTTTTGAATACTATAATGAGTTTTGTGACATTCATGATCATTCCATTATATGGTCATATATAAAAAAATTGCATAAATTTTAAGAAACTGAATCATTCCATATGGCAAATAAACTACGCGCACAACATTTGAATTTTAAAATAATATTATGAAAGTCAAGCTAGCTACACAGCTATTTAGTAGAAGTGTTGCTACTGTACTAGTATTTTGTGATACTAAATTACATATTCAGGACTTTAAAGATGTCGCAGCTACTGCTAACATGATAATGTTGTTAAATGATTTATTTGATATTTTGAACTCAAAAACACACGGTTACGGTCTTAAAAGGGCTATGAATCAAGAAAACTACTCAGTAATTCTTGAGAAAATTGAGGAAGCAAAATCTTTTCTACTGGGATTAAAAACCCCAATATTAGATAAAAAGGCCGGTAAAATCAAATATGTAAATTTAATACATTCTCCCTGGTACACAGGCTTTATTGGACTATGTATTTGTATTGAAAGTGCAAAGTTTCTATTTAAAAATGTAATTGAGAATGAATCTTGCCCATTACACTACTTACCTTTACATAAGGTAAGTCAAGACCACATAGAATTACTTTTTTGTAATATAAGATCAAGTGGTGGTGCAAACAATAACCCTACGCCAAGGCTGTTTGAAGCTATATATAAAAAATTATTGATACATACGGAAATTCGACCATCTGCATCTAGAAATTGTATACCGCTGGAAAATATTTCGATTTTAAATTGTTCATCAGCTATTGATAGAATAAATATATCAACTACAAGGACTGAAACCACTGATGAAGACTCACAATCGGAAACCGATGAAAACTTTATTCAAGCGTTACAGCATATCACTTTGTCCTTCTTTTCAGAAAATATAATTGAATATATTGCCGGATCTGTTGCTAATTCATTATTAAAGAAAATAAAATGTAATAAGTGCAAGACAGCATTAATTTCTTTACCAGAAAAGAAATATATGTCACTCATATATGCGAGAGACAGAGGAGGTCTAATATATTCATCTGATTCTGTGATAAAAATATGCCCTAGGTGTGAAGTTATTATTCGCATGAATGATTTAAAAAAAATTAAGCCAAGATGCCGTCCAATGTATTTTTCTGCAAAAACATTGAATTCTTTAGCAAACGAAGAATTATCCCGACTTACTGCAGCATCAGTTTGATTTTGAAATCGTGAATCATTTAATTGATTTAATAAAATGCGTGATTGATAAGTATATCGATATACGACTGGCTTATTTAACAAAAAAACAGAAACAAAATCAATAAGAAGAATTTATACAAAACTAATACATTTTAAGGGTCAATAGTCGATATTTTACTAAGTACAGTTTTACGTTTATTGTAATATAATATTAAAAAAAGCATATAACAATTAACATGTTTTTTATTATTCTGTTATTATCGTAACCTCAGTAATCGTAAATGAGTCTCGTCCATCACTAGTGAGCGGCCATTGAAGTTGTCAACTTCGACATGACCTTGAACGGACCAATAAGAACGAGGCGCACTCCGCCATGTATTGGCGATTTTGTTTTCGTACTAAAATTCATGAAAGCGATGTCTTTAGGTTGAGTTGTCTGTGATTTCAAAACAGCTGCTGAACATTTTTCATTCCACCAAGGCAGATAAGGTTTTTTACCAGGTTTATTAACACATGACTGTTGACTGTCAGTGTCAGTGACATTGACAACAGAAGAATTTCTGCTTACAATAGACCTATCAACGGCCGTACGCATTACTTTACAAAAATCTAAATAGGAATCTTGCGGACATTCAGTATCCACTATAAAATCAACCAACATTTTATCCATGCAACTACTAAACATTTTCCAATCTGTGAGTTTGTAATTTGGATAGATTGGTAAATGTCTCAAATTATGACAACTAGGATCCGAACCAGTGATGTTATTATTCAATAAAACTTTAATTATTACAGGAAGATGATAGCTTGTGCCGACTGGGCTATCATAAAGAGATCAGTCACAATGTAGCGCCAATGATGGCGAAACCAACGACAAATTTAATGCGTTCGGACGCCAGGACAACGAACCAATCGTCGTTGGTAGACCATCATTTAACAAAACTAAGTTATTGTCGTCAATCACTTCCAAAACATCTCTACCACGAGGAGAGTCAGAACTGCAACCCCAGGAGGTATGATGTGCATTGAAGTCTCCTGCAAATATGAATGGACCAGGAATAGACTTGATTAGTGCGTCAAATTTGCTTTTACTAAAGGCTGGACTACAGTTTGTTGGGCTATAAAAACTGACTATGCTCATAACTTTCTTATTAATTGTTGCTTTAATACAAATATTTTGTAGTGAGTCATCAAAAAACGTGTTGACTTTAGAATATGCGATACTATTGTGAATTAGAATAGCTACACCATTATGATTGTTTCCACAATCATTACGTTCAATGTTATAATGTTTTATTTTGAATGTTTGGTATGGTTTAAACCATGTTTCAGAAATAACTGCAATATGAATGTTATTTGAATAAAGGAAATTTGTAAATATATGTTTGTTACTGTTTAGACTTTGTGCATTCCATTGAATAATATTTAAAAAATCCATTATGATGTTGGAGGTAACTTGTTACTTAGAGTTTTTTTTAAGGTATCTCTAATAGACCCTGAATTTATGGGGACATCTTTGTTTGTTATACTTATAGTGATTGTTTCTATTAAAATATTAATAAAAACTTCAGACTTCATGAGATTATTAACCTGTACATCAAGTGTCCTAGCTGACAGTGCTGGGAAAGACTTAGAGTCGAAAAGCTCTGAGTATGTGGCAGATCGAGATTTTATTTGATTTTCTTCTACCTTCTGCTTTTTAATAGGGCAAGCAGCAGATATTGCGATGTGATTGCCACCGCAGTTCGAGTATTTGCATCTTTAGTTTCAGTACTACAGCTTTTGAAGTTATGCGTGCCAGAGCAGATGCTGCAGACCTCTGTGTTGCGACAAAACTTAGCAATGTGGCCGTATCGCATGCACTCTAAGCACTGTTTTACAGGGGGTATGTATGATTTCACTTCATGTCGCCAAGAGTCCAAGTATACATATTCGGGGAGCTGAGTCGACGCGAATATAACAGCAACCGCTTGGGTTGGCTGGAACGAGACACTACCCTCACCTCGCACCCTACGCATAAATCTTCTGACCTGTATTATATTTTTGGAGCTGCCAATAAGCGAAAAAATTTGCTTATTTGACATCTCAGTGGGAACAGATGTCAGAACACCTGTTACCTCCGTGTCGCCTGCTGGGATGGTGGCTTTTAGCGATAGCTGTTCCAGTAGTTTTTTATTTTGTATAAAAACATTGGCGTTGTTAGATAGGTCAATTGTTATTCCTATCTTGTACCTATTTATTGATCTCAGATGTAAAACTCCAGAGACGCAATGTTCTTTATTCTTTATTCTTTATTGTACACAAAAAAACATAATCTAAACTTAATCAATAATGGCATGTACACAGGCGAGCTTAACCCTAAAAAGAGTTCTCTTCCAGCAAACCTTGGGAATTGGAGATATTAAAAACGAATGGGTGGGTATGAAGTGTACAAAAGGAGGAAAAGAGAAAGATTAAATTCGTAAAACTAATTCAACTAACTAATCGAGAAATACAGATAAATACTATATAAACTAAATATAATTACCTAAAGATTATTGCTAAATATATTACCTATATTATATATAATTATTAGATATAATAAACCTAATCTACCTAAATATAATAAACCTACATAAAATTATATACAAATAAATATACCTAAATACTTACAAGGAGAGATAGTGCTCTTTGACTTTTCGCTTGAAAATGCCAAGCGAGGGACTAGCGCGGATAACGTGAGGGAGAGAATTCCACAACTTCACAGAGTGGACCGTGAATGAACCACCATAGCGACTAGAAGAGTGGGCAGGTATTTTAAGAAGAAGAGATTTTGCAGTTCTGCAGGACTCACCACGGGGAACAAGGAAATCGAAACGCTCATAAAGATAAGAAGGAGAGAGAGGGTTGTTGAGAATGTTAAAAAGAAGAGATACCACATGCAAATCTCGGCGCCGACGAATGGGTAGCCATTTTAACTGGGCTCTGAGCAATGAAACATGGTCAAACTTCCGCAGTCCAAATATAAATCGGATGCACAAGTTCTGAAGACGTTCCAGTTTATTAAGGTACTCCTCCGTGGCATCAATGAAACAGCAGTCGGCATAATCAATAAGAGGAAGTAACAAAGTTTGTGCTAGAATGACTTTGGTCTCATGAGGTAAAAATTTCTGGAATCGCTTGAGGGACTGGAATGAAAAATGGACTCTTTTACTGATTTCATTGATATGGTTTACCCAAGACAACTGAGAATCAAAAATGATACCCAGGTTCTTAGCGTTAGCTGTGAAACAAATGGGAGAGTTAGCGTACATTAGAGGAGGCAGGGAAGTTTTATGTATGAAACTCAGCATATAAGAGCTTCCAAAAATTAACGCCTGAGACTTGGATGGATTAACCAGAAGGCCAAAAGCCTTCGCCCATGAGTAGATACTATTCAGGTCAACGTTTATTTGGTTGATACCAACAGAGAACTCATTAACTTTAAAATGGTTATAAATTTGCAAGTCATCAGCATAAAGATGATGATTAGAAGAAATGACTTGAGTGATGCCATTAATGAAAACTGAGAAGAGGAGAGGTGAAAGAACACCACCTTGGGGCACGCCCCCAGTGATATCACACCAGTCAGAAAAAGACTCTTCAGAGCGCACACACTGTGAACGGCCTGAAAGATATGAATCAAACCAAGAGATTGCCTCGGGGGAAACATTAAGAGAGGAAAGGATGGAGAGAAGAATGTCATAGTCAACCGAATTAAATGCACTGCTAAAATCAAGAAGCACTAAGACAGTAAGAAGCTGGTTATCCATTGCCCACCGAATATCATCAGATACCTTGATCAGGGTACTGACGGTACTGTGGCCCGGGCGGAAGCCAGATTGAAAAGGACTGAGGAGTTTATTTTTGTGAAGGAAGAGAGAAAGCTGTTTGTGAACAACCTGCTCCAGGATTTTAGATAAAATGGGTAAGATAGATATTGGTCTAAATTGGGATGCAGTGGAGGGGTTAGAGGTTTTAGGCAGGGGAATAACGAAAGCTTTTTTCCACATGGACGGGTATGAGCTCATTTCAAGGGAAAAGTTGATAATATGAGTGATTGCTGAAACGAGCTCGGAGGACAGGATTTTTTGCATATGGACATGAATACCATCCACACCAATAGCTTTAGTGGAAATGGATTGAATTAATTTTAATACATCCCCCTCGGACACCTACGCAAAGCAGAATCCAGGACAATTGGGTTTAGATAGGCGAGATAAGTGATCGATAGTAGAGAGCTTTGTTCCAGCATCCAAAGACGTAGGAGAACAAGAAAAATGAGTATTAATTGAATTTAAGTCGAAAGAAATAGGGGTTTCAGTGGAGTCTTTTCCAATGCCCAAAGAGTTCAGAAATTTCCACATAAGGGGAGGACTACAGTTTTGAATGGAGTTATGTATGTGGTGTCTTTTTGCGTCCCTGCACATCTTGGAACAGCGGTTGCGAAGCTTTTTGTAGGTAGCCAGGTTTTTGTCAGTTGGAGTCAGCTTATATAGTCTCTTTGCTTTATTCCGCTTAGACATAACCCTTTTAATAGACTTAGTCAACCAGGGAGCAGGTGGATGCTTAACTTTAACACGTTTGAGCGGTGCGTGAATGTCATAAAGATTAAGCACAATTGAATTGAAAGCAGAGACCTTGTCATCAATACAAACCGCATCAATGACGGACGACCAATCAATACCATCCGCATCCTGTTTCAAACGATCAAGATCTATATCTTTGAAACTGCGGAGTAAAAGGAATTTAGGCTTAGGTTTAGGACAACGGATTTTATAGGATAGGTACACAAGGTCATGGTAGGAAAATGAAGCATTCAATTGACCATATGTAGCCACACGGTCAGGGTCAGAAACAATAATAAGATCAAGAAGAGAGGGAGTGGAATGGGGAGCATGATGAGTAGCAGATAGCGGAAGAATGTGCAAGTTGACGGAGGTTATTAAAGAATTGAGTTTCTTACTACGTGAATCACACTTTATCAAGCACGTATTAAAATCCCCAAGAAGCAGGGTGTGATCATACAGAGGAGTAAGAAATTCAAGTTTCGTTTCTAGAGAGGAAAAGTAATCTATATTGCAAGAAGGGGGATAGAATACCCCTAGCAAAATTTTGGTGTGGTTTACTGTGATTTCCACAAAAAGGTGTTCAGCAGAGTTAGAAAACTGCATAGGAGAATGATCAATAATTTTGGATGGGATGTCAGCTCGCAGGTAGATTGCCACGCCACCACCTCCCTTACCAACTCTATCATTCCTGATGAGTTTATAGCCAGGGAGAGGGTATTGAGTGGATGGCATTGCAGATTTTAAAAATGATTCGGAAACTAGTATTGCATCAATCAGCTTATAATTGAAAGAGGAGTGAAAATCATCAAAGTGTGCTGGAATGCTCTGAGCATTTACGTGGACAATATTTAAATTACTAGGATAACCCGCAAAAGAAGATTCAAGATGGTCACGAAGATGTAGAGAGTCATCGCTACAGGCACTGGCAAAGTCTTTGTCAGAAGAACAAGATGAAGAGCATGAAAAAAAACTATCATCAAATATATACGACATAAATACTTATAAATACCTAACAATAAAATAATATATAAAATAAATACCTAATTCTAATAATTAATAGGTGCTAACTAAAACAAAAACAGTCACACAGTCAACCAGTCTCACACAGCCAATCAGTTTGCTGAAAGAGAAACACTACAAACTAGGCTACTTAAATTAACATTAACACAATAATATAAAAAAAAAACACATTAGATATAAATACTTGGTTGTTCCTCATAAAATATAGTAAACACAATCCAACATAATATTTTCTGAATCAACAGAATGGATCATTTTTAAACGAAAAATATATACTCAAATGTCAGTGTCACGCGAAATTACAGAAGTTTGACTTTGACGTATTGTTAACTAGTAAAAAGAGCTTGTTTACATTTTTTTTTTTGTAAAATTTAAATTACTCGAAAGAATATTCTACCCCAAAGTCAGAAAAGAAAAGAGATACAGTGCAATACTGCAAAATTACGTAGTACACACACACAGAAATAAACAAAACAGAGGTCCGGAAAGCAAATGGTGCCGCGATCAAAATCATTTCAAGGCACGCTTGGCCTTGGCATCGGCCCTAGTAGACCTTCCTGCAGGAAGCGTAGAAGGCTTTGCCTTATCCCGGGATGTCCCGAGACCATCCTTATTGTCCGCAACAGGCGTCATTGGATGTTCTAAAAGAAGAGGCTTCAACTCCAACATAGATTCAAGTCTGCGGCGTTTGTTGTCGGGCAAGATGATGACAATTTTACCCTCTGAAGTCCAGCATTTCCTCATACCAAAATGCTTACGCGCAGCAGTGAACACATCATGTCTGGACTTTGTTAAAAACTCCGAAACAGTGATTCCAGAATTTTTCAGTGCAGTCTTAGCGTTCCACACCTCACTACGGACACGATAGCTTACAAACCGAACCATCACGGGCCTAGGCTTACTTGTGTTTAGACCCAAGCGGTGACAAGCAACAAAATGCTCAGAGGTGATATCACACATCTTCAGTTGGTTGTGTAATACCTTAATGATTGAGCCGTCAACATCCGCATCACTGGATTCAGCTATGCCGTGAAAAAGTAGCACCTTCCTGCGTGATGAGGTCTCCTGACGGTCCAAGCCTTGGACTAGGAGCTCCAACTGCAGTCTCATAGTGCTAAGTGTCTTCCAGACAAGTGATTTAAAGTCAGTGAACTCACGAGATAGTGCAGATAAATCCTTGTGTGGAGACTCAGCTGTATTTGTTTTGGAGAGTTTCATTAAATTGCTTTCATATTCCTGCATCCTGGTGTCGAAGGAACCTGCCAGCTCCTCCATATTTGTGGACAGCTTTGCATAGAGGTCCATTGTGTTTTTTTTTTATAGTAGTGTTTTTAGTGATTGGAAAGGAGATTTTGATATTGGCCAGTGTGGAAGGGACTAAGTGTTAGCAACTGTTACAAGTAGTCATATAATTAGCCCCTATTACTAATTTTAGAATATAAATAAATATGGAACTAAAAATATTTTATGTTGTCACTTGAACTACCCACAGGCGAAAAAAGCAATGTTCACGCAATGCTTTAGAAAGTTTTAAGCGGTCACAGTCATTAAAAGCAACACCGTCATCAGTGTGCGTCAGGAATACGATGAATCCGTCCGACTTATTGGAATTATCCGGGTATCCTTGAACTTAATAAATATCATACCTGTCCTTTTCCTTACTGTTTTTTTTGACCTCATCAGCTTGTGGAGATTCGACCGAGTCGGAGTCTGAGGTCGACCCTTCCGACCGGTCTTCATCCGGAGGTGGAGGCTGCTCACACCTCTTCCTCTTTTTCCCCCAGCACGCTTTGTATTTTATTTACAACGAAAAAAATTATATATTTACAGAGATTACAATTAAATTACAAAAAGATTTCGAGAGTTCGCGCCTTTCCACTTTCGAGGTTCCCGCCTCTTTTAGATTTGAGTTGGTTCTTGTTACGCCTACCTATTTCAGCCTTTTAGCATCAAGCCAGTTACTCTTCTACCCCTGTCATTGGACCAAATTTTGACTTTGACAGTACATCCGTTCAGTATTGTTCGATTTGTTTGAGGTCATTTTTTATTGCCGTGTCTTTTTAGAACTATTTTAGATGGCAACTCTAAACTGAATGATTGCTTCTGGACTAAACAGTCTATGGTAGATTACCTATAATTCTCTTATGGTAAAATAAACGCCAGATAGACAAAGCCTTTTTATTGGTTAACAGGCTGTCGCGATTTTTTTATTGTTCCGAAGGATAGAATTTTGATTGGTTGATAGATGTCACAGTTTAATTTTTATTACAATGAGTCTCTATGGGCCGATGAGAGATAGCTTTTCTGCATTCACTTTTCTGCTTTTCGTTGATCGAGTCGACATATAATGTATTCGTGAATTATTAAATTTCTTTGAGATTCGGTGAAATTCACGAGAATCTCAGTTTTTCGGAGCCGATATATTGGGGAATTAGACCCCTATGGCTATGGAGTTTTCATGCGGAGGTTATTTCGGTAAGATTTTGATGGATAGAGTTAAATTCCACATTTTTAGAATGACGCGTAATACATTGAATTTTACAATTGTATTTTGAAATCGTTCCAGGTGCATAGGGCTATTCCGCCCAGCGTAGGCTTATTCATGCCACGCCACCAATCATTTGGACAGGGAACGGTACGTTTTCCGCCATATTTAGTATGCATTCGTGTGGTCACATAGACGAATATTAACCAAGGTGTTATTGTTTCCAGCCGTAAGGCGTTTTCTTTTAGATTAAAATTATATAAAACTTAATTGGAACACGATGTCTCTTCCCACATCGAATTAACTTGGGACTTGGGGAGCTGAGAAGACCGGAGGGACCCGTGGAATGATAGGACGGAGCCCTAACCAGCTACAAATGGTACCCAGTCCTAGTTTTAATTATGACCGGACCATTAAGGTATTTAATTTAACATTTATTCCTCAACCAAGATGCAAGGGTAATACAGATAATATAGATAACGTAGGTAGCATAATTAGGTAATCTCTGAACGGTATTGTAAACCCTTCAGAATGTATTAGGAAATCCAAGCCCTAAGCAGGAGTTTCCACCCTCTAAATTAACCATAAATTTAAATAAATTCTAAATATAACATATAAGCCTACAAACAAACTTCAAGCATTCTAAATTAAAATACCATCTATAACCCATTCAGACTTTTTACTTGCTTCCCACCCTAAGATTAGAATTACCAATGCTACGGCTGTATATCCGAGGTGAGTTTAGATTAGTTGGGATACCTCCTGTCTGGCGCCCGAGAACTTTTCATTTAATTTAACTTTTTATATTCGACGGGCAGAAAAAAAAAATTAGTGCTCTTTCAAGCGCCAATTGTAAAATAAAAGAAATATTTAAATATTTAAATAGGGTCTATTTAAAATATTTCTTTTATTTTACAATTGGCGCTTGAAAGAGCACTATTTTTTTTTTATTACAATGTATATGGAACCGCAGGTATTGATACCATAGAAAAGAAAACACTGTGATGCACTTCATCATCATGGCTGGTAGCACATTTCATGTACTGAATGTACATTGACACGTTGGATAAGAATTTGAGCCTCAAGGTTGCTGCTGTAGCCTCTTGCAATCAGTTGCACTTTGGATGTATGTAGGCATTTTAGGTTGTCAGAGCACAGCACAGCGGTACTCTGCAGCTTGGTGAAAAGTCGTAGCATGCAGGTTAAGTTTACATCTAGGCTGGATAAGATGTAAATACCAATCTTCCCTTTAACTATAAATATAAGGTGTTAATTTAATTATTTGATCACAGGAAATATCAACGGTGGGGGACTCGGCGGCGACAGAAACTAATTAAAATAATGAAACTAATAGAATAGAATAGAATAGAATAGAATAAAATATTACTTTATTGTACACCTTAAAAAATAAAAATACAAAATAACAATTTATTTATTTATTTACACAATAAGATCATAGCAATACAGTAGGTACACCAGAGTGCTATGAAATAACAGTTTAACAGAAAAATAAACACTATAAAATATTTTTACCAAATAATTAATAATAAAAATACTTAAAAAAAATACAAAAAAAAAGTATTAACAGATTGAACTAAT
This sequence comes from Lampropteryx suffumata, assembly GCA_948098915.1. Taxonomy (NCBI): domain Eukaryota; kingdom Metazoa; phylum Arthropoda; class Insecta; order Lepidoptera; family Geometridae; genus Lampropteryx; species Lampropteryx suffumata. Next base: position 18,034,381 of record OX402555.1, on the reverse strand, counting down.
TCTACTACTATCAATCGTCTCACAATACCTCAGACATTCTCTGAACATGATAATAATATTTAAGTGGTACAATGGGCGGCCATATCGCTTGAGAGCGATCTCTTCCTGGCAACCTTTGCATGGAAAGGAATGTATTTATTAGAATAGACGGCACGGCGTACATTCAAAATATATTGTTTTTTCTAAATATAATCCTACAAAAATATACATAAACATAAATAAAAAAAATACCTACTTAAACATAATATATATTATATATATATATATACTTAAACAATACTTATACATTAATACATAAATCAATACAAAATATAAATATATCTATGAGAGTGACGAGAGATAGTGTTGGTATACTAAGTTTTTAAAAATTGGTAAGGATTTAGCATACCGGATGGAGACAGGGAGTTCATTCCAAACCTTCATAGCCTGCAGCGTAAAAGAACTACCATAGCAGCTCGAAGTATGAACAGGAGTTTTTAGCTGCAGGGTTTCAGAAGAACGTAGGGATCGGGAATTGGATAGATGAAGGAACTCAAAACGTTCCTTAAGGTAGACTGGAGTAGAAGGAAGAAGCATAGTGGAATAGAGAAGAGAAAGGATGTGAGAATTTCGGCGAAGACGAATTGGTAGCCACTTAAGTCTGTTTCGGAACTCGGATATATGATCGTACTTACGCAAGCCAAATATGAATCTAATTGAAACATTTTGAAGACGCTCAAGTTTATTGAGTTGGTCTTCAGTTAAATCAAGGTAGCTGACGTCAGCATAATCTAAAACAGGAAGCATCATGGATTGTGCTAGCGCAATTTTGGTGGACGTAGGAAGAATGTTTCGCAACCGTTTTAGAGATGCAAAGGCAGCAAAGGTCTTTCGGCTTACCGCTGTAAGCTGAGATTCCCAAGATAGATGCCTACCCATTAGTACACCTATGTTTTTGACCACCTCACTAATTTCGATGACAATGCCATCAAACACAACACACGGGAGGTTAGGCAAGTCGATCGAAACATCATTCTAGAGCTTCCTATAATGATTATTTGAGTTTTCGACGGATTTACTCCTAAACCGTACAATTTGCTCCACTCTAAAATACTAGACAAATCAGTGTTAGTACTGGCGATGGCTTCTGTTAACCATTCGATAGGAGCTTGTGAATAAATTTGTAAATCATCTGCATAAAGGTGGTAGGAAGAAGAGAGACGTTAAGAAACAGAGTTTATGAATATAGCAAAAAGAAGAGGAGATAAAACGCCGCCTTGAGGTACACCAGCACTCACTTGACACCATGATGAAAAAGTATCGTCAATGCGAATTCGTTGCCGGCGACCATACAGGTAACTACGAAACCAGTCAATTACTGTTGGAGATATGTTATAAGAGCGAAGAATAGCTAATAGAATATCATAATCCACATTATTGAAAGCATTACTGAAATCAAGAAGGGACAATAGTGTCAGCCCGTTTTCTATGCCATGCCTGATATCATCAGTGATTTTGATGAGTGCAGTGACAGTGCTATGACCTGAGCGAAAACCAGACTGATAGGGATTAAGAAGGATGTTATTGTTAAGGAAAAGGCTAAGTTGCTGATGAACTAGCCGCACAAGGACTTTGGAAAGGAAAGAGAGAATGGAAATAGGGCGGTACTCAGAAATGGAAGATGGGTTAGGTTTTTTGGGAATAGGAGTTACTTGAGCCTCCTTCCACAGGCTAGAAAAGATTCCAGAGTCAATGGAAAAGTTAAGTAAGTATGTAATAACGTGGATTGTCTTAAAGGATAGGTGTTATCATTTTTTTACTAATGCAGTCAGTACCGACTGCATTAGATGAAATAAATGAAATATTCTTTATAACATCACAATCAGTGAATTGCCGAAAGACGAATGGCGGGAAGTCAGGAGTTGGAAATAATTTAAGAGAATTTAAGGTATGCAATTTGGTTGGTCCATCAAAAGTAGATGAAGATGAGAAATTAAGGTTTAAGGAATTAATATCTATGTCTTTTGGGAAACTATCTTGAAGAGATTTTCTAACTCCTCATGACCGAAGAAATTTCCATACTTTCGTAGGATCGTTATTTTTTACAGATTCATGGATAAATCGGCGTTGTGCATCCCTACACACTCTATTGCAGTGATTTCTAATATGAGTGTATTTCTCCTTATTTTCGTCAGATGGCGTACGCTTGTATCTGACCTTGGCTGCGAGTTTTTTATGCATTCCTGCTCGTATTTGATCAGTAAGCCAAGGCGCGGGGAAGTGTTTCATTTTTACTCTACGAATAGGAGCATGCACGTCATATAATCTAGTTAAGCTGCTGTTAAAACAATCTACCTTCTCATCAATGGAGACAGCATTTAAAATCCCAGACCAGTCTGCGTTACGGGCATCAGTGCGCAAAGACTCAATGTCCATGCCACCAAAATTGCGCTGAAGAAGAATTTTTGGCTTGTCTTTAGGAGGTCGTATTTTATACGAGAGAAAATTAAATCATGATAAGAGAAGTCATCCGCCGCACATTGGCCATGGTTGGCAACATGAACTGATGAAGACACTATAATTAAATCGAGAAGAGAAGGTTGACAGCTTGGAAAATTATGGGTTACGTCAAGAGGAAGAATGGTTAGGTTACTAGCTTGAACGAGACTTTCAAGAGAGGAGGAACGAGAATCACGCTTTTTTAAACAAGTATTAAAATCACCCATAATAATAGTGTGGTCATGAAGGGGGGGAAAGTCTTCTAACAGCTTTTCAAAGGAGGCAAAGTAATTTACACGCATTGAATGTGAGTAGTAAACACCAAGCAGTAATCTACGATGGGATAGAGATACTTGAATGAGTAGGTGTTCACCAGCGTTGGATGGTGGCGGCTGGGCAGACATATTGATAATAGAAAAAGGAATGTGGGTACGTATGTATATGGCCACACCACCCGCTCCCGATCCAGTGCGGTCATTCCGAATTAATTGAAAACCAGGAAGAGAATAAGAAACAGAAGGTAAGCAAGGTTTTAACCGTGATTCAGATACAAGGATAGCGTGGATAGTTTTAAGATTAAAAGTTGCCATAATTTTCAAGAAGTGAGCCGGTATGCTCTGTGCATTGATATGCACAACATTAAAATCATGGGGAACATCACAAAAGGCAGATTCTAGGGTATCATAGAGGGTAGGTATGCTGGAGAAACTGTCGTCGTTAGCAGAAGAGGAACAGGACAAAAACTTATCAATATCACAAATACTCATAAAAAAATAAATAGCAATAATATATAAAATATATATAAATAACTACTATCCAACAATTTTAAAAATAAATAACAATTACCAAGTGGGCAAACCACGTACAACACTTAAACCCAGCCTACCTGTCAATTGCATGAATAATAAACCGCAAATAAAACAAGCATCGGTCAATAAAAAACATAATATAATTATATATTATGTCCTATCCGACCAGATAAATAAGAAAAAATAAAATAAAAAATACGCCAAAAATATTGACATGACATTGACATTTGGAAACTAAACTACTTATGCGTCGATAATAAAGTGATAGAGAAATGAATATTGTGTTGTTGTGTTGTGATGTAAAACATTTGAGGGTTGCAAAATAAATAAAGAAAGTGGGATTCTTCGTTTGTCATTTCATGAAGTAGCATGGCTCTGCTAATTTAATATTGTTTTATTCGTTTTAATGCATGTTTTATTCAGTAATAATGGCGGAATTTTAATGAATAAATTGTGACTACAGGACGGGTATGGAGAATTGAATTAGATGTGTGTTGTGATGCAATGTGATGTGAACAACGAGGAATCCCAAGAAAATTTTAGACGCCATTCCGCGTGACGTCTAAAATTGACAATTGACCATCGACTAAGACTTTATTAAACAAATTGACCATAAACAAACATAAACACTTGACACTGGCAAAATTGGCATTATTATGTCACTTGCCATAAACAAAGAAGAAGAATAAAGAAAGTGTACAGACGGTATTCGGAGATGAATTATCCGGTCGAATTTGTGCCTGGTTGAATATATACAAAATTAACCAAGGGCTGCGATTATTTCCGTGCAGCTCGCCGAGGCCTCGATGCTCTAGCAATTTCCACAGCCGCCGCCGATGCCGTCACTGCCGTTGATGCATTAGAAGCCGGCACCAATACTTGTGGGATTTTATTCAGATCCTCGATGGCAGAGACACGGTGGCGAGTTCCATCAGGCCCGAGCACAAAAACGAAACCTTGTCTTGTCCAACATTTCGTGATGCCAAAACGCTTACGGGCAGCCATGAAGGTTTCATGTCTTCTTTTGGTCAAGAACTCCGACAGTGTTATACCCGTGTCCTTCAGGGCAGTCTTCGACGCCCACAATTGGTCACGAATAGATACATCTCGGAGCTTGCAAAGCATAGGCCGTGGCTTGTCAGAAGTAGCACGCCCCATCCGATGACACCGGCTAATACTGGCCTTAGAAAAATCAGTCTGCTTCAGCTTCTCAGACGCCGTCTTCACCACAACTGCTGCAGTATCCTCTTTGGCATCCTCAGACACTCCATGAATAAGCAATATTTTCCTCCGGCCACGCATCTCAATATTGTCAACAGCACTGTGAAGTATGGAAATTTGTTCATGTAGTGTGCGGAGAGATTTGACAACATATGATCTGAACGCAGAGAACTCATTTGCCAATGCTGGAACATCTGGAGCAGGAGTTTGGCGTAGCTTTCCTTCAAATTCATCCATCCATTCATGCTTGAAACATAGTTTCCATCTGTGATAGGGACTTTTGAAAGTCAGTGACATCCATTATTGTGATTTTGAAGTTAACAATAACAGCAGTGCAATGAAAGTGGATATAACTTTGTATTTGTTGGTTCAGTTGCAAGGATAACAGTAGATAGCAGGTAGATTGATGTAATTATTATTTTAAAACATTAATATACTAATAATTGTTACTATTACTTTATAAATTAAAATTAAAAAGTATTAGTTATAAAACGGCGTGTTTTCTTTGCGACGCTTACCGCCCGAAAAAAAGCTAATGAAAATAATGAAAATAATGAAACTAACGAAAATAATGAAACTAATGACTCTAATGCGACATCAACAAGTCTGCCTACTGCCAGCTCTGCCAATAGCAAAAGGAAGGCCACTAAAAGGAAGGCAGAAGCTTCATCCGTTTTAGACACAACCGACGATGACATATTACTACAGAATGCTTTGGATGTACTTAATGCAAAGGATGATGCGTATGATACTTTCGGAAAACTCGTAGCATCTGAATTAAGAAAATACGACCCACGCACGTTAACATACGTAAAGAAATCTATAATGGACATCATTTTCGATGTAGACATGGGACGAATTCAGAGTAATTATGGATATTTTACGCAACAATAGCAAAATGTCATCAGTCATCTTCTGCATCCACCTACGCATCTTCAACATATATTCCCACGCCCAGCCCGCAAGCACCTATACCAAACCCGCAAGCCCGAACACGAAGCCAGTTTGAGGCACTAGATGTAATCCTTAACAATATGACAAACTGATTTTCCTTAATAATCCTTTCAGTACCCGGTAATTTTATTCAATTAATAATAATAATAATATGATATTCTTTGATATTCTAAAAAGATATTGTAGACTAGTATATGAGTCACCACTCGCTAAATATCTCAGTGTTACAACTAGTCTCTCCCTTGCTGAAATAGCACAACGAAAATTCGTATCTTTTTTTTCTATCAAAGGTGTAACCATTGTTAGTAGCAATTCAAAGTCATCGGTGCTCATGCGTGTAAAATTTTGAAAGCTATCGCCACCTTCAAATGTCATGTCCAATACCAAGTGCTCACATTCATGTCGAATTCTATTGCGGTATAGTTCTTTTATCCACCATCGATGCTTCCTCTTTTGTATAGCTTTTTGTTGCTTCCTCTTTTTTTTTATTATTTTAATTGCTATTAGCCGCGTACTGACTGACCGAGCAGCCTCGCGAGGCCTGCCGCGCGAAGCAAATGCTCGGCCAGTTAGGACGTGCCTCGCCCGAGGCAAACGCACGCGCCGCCTCGCCCGAGCGTGCCGCGGCCCGAGCCAAACGTTGTCGGTTTTTTGTCGTGCTCAAAGGCGCCTCAGTACGTTTGCCGCGCTCACTCAAGACGGTTGTGTTTTGCCTCGCTTGTTCGTCGCAGGTTACCGTCATGGATAAAGAGCAATGCCTCAGTACGTTTGCCGCGCTCACTCAAGACGGTTGTGTTTCGCCTCGCTTGTTTGTCGCAGGTTACCGTCATGGATAAAGAGCAATGTCTTAAGTTAATACAGCTATACGGTGAATATAGACGACTTTGGGATGCGCAATGTCCCGATTACATTAATAAAGGACTAAAAGAAGATGCATGGAGAAATATAAGTCACGAAATGAACATTCCAATAGCTGAGTTAAAGAAAAAAATTGACTCTTTGCTAGGATCTTACAGGAGGGAAAAGTCAAGAGAGAAAAAAAGCCGAATCACAGGATCAGGTATTTATTATTTATTATTATGTTTAATATTATGTTAAATAACATTCATTTTTATTATATCCTAAGTAAGATCAGTCTTAATTACGTTATAATATATAAAACATTCATTTTATTGTAGGTCGTGGTGAAATATATATTTCAAATTGGTACGCCTACGAAGCCTTTAGCTTTCTGAGAGATAGAAACCATCCAGGAAATACGCAAGATATGAGTACTTTAAATTAAGAAGTGAGTATTTACTGTTAACTATTCTGCCAAGAAATTGCTCCATTTGTAATTAAATGTCTCCCTAAGTGTGAACGTATTTCTTTTATATCTGTTGATGCTCGCCGTGGTATAGCTTCAATGGATAGCATTGATGACACTTCTGTATCTTGCCGCCATCGGCCAGGTATTATTATTCCTTCATCTTCGGCATCGAATGTTCCTGGGGGAGTGAACCTTTGCGAGGATACTTGATCTCTACGCAAGTAGTTATATAAGCATATTGTAGTCAACGCGACTTTTGTAGCCTTTTCTGGTTCTAATAGTAGCGGCTTCTTCAATACTCTGACAGAACTTAAAATGCCAAAGGCATTCTCCACAACTCTTCTTGCTCTGGACAGCCTGTAATTGAAGATGCTTTCCATTGAACCTCTTTCTGGAGTACCTCCATAAGGTTTCAATGTGTACTCATTCAGTGCAAAAGCTTTATCGCCTAAAATGAAATAGGGCACTGCAGTTTTATACGGTATTTGTAGGATTTCTGGCGGAGGAATGTTAAGTTCCTTCTTTTCTAGTTTTTTATATAAATTGGTATTTTTAAACACACCGCCATCTGATATACGACCCTTGCTGCCAACATCTACGAAGAGAAATTTATAGTTAGCGTCAACTAAAGCGAACAGCACTAAACTGGGAAACATTTTGTAACAGTCATAATCATTGCCACTATTTATAGGCGACTGTAATATGACATGCTTCCCATCCATTGCTGCAATGACATGTGGGAAATTCCATTTGCTCGCGAACTCTTTTGCTATGGTAAGCCATTCTTCTTGAGATGATGGTATCTGTAAATAATATCAAATTTATTTTTTTATCTTTACAGAATGCAAGTCAGGATAATACTCAGCATAATGAAGAAACAAATGAAACTTCAAACTCGACGACGACGACTACGCGATCTAAAAAGAGATCGAAAACAAACGAGACTGATGATCTAACTGATAATGCGATATCCGAAGCATTAACTCTTTTACAAAAGTGTGCAAGCGATAATGCCGTTTCAGAAAAAAAAGATCCCTGCGATATTTATGGACAATATATCGCAAATGAGTTGCGAAAATATGATAATTTTACTTTAGCTTCAGTAAAAAATGCAATAAAAAAAATAATTTTCGAAGCAGACGTGGGAGCATACCAGATAAACAGTGGTTATTATACTCATATCATACAGTGGACATGACAGTTCCAACTATATGTATCGTCCCTCTTCCTCATCGACGCCTTCTACCAGTTCAATGCCTGCTACCTCACCGATGCCTACTAACTTATCGATGCCACCCCCTCCACCTCCATATCATCAAGTATTTGTCAAGTATTTGTCTAATCAAACGTCTTTGTTAATTTGTATTGATTTATTAAAACATATTATTTACCTTAACATATCCTTCAACACCTCGATTATCGCATCACAGACTTCAGGAATTATTACCGATATCCTTTGTTTTGATATGCGAAATAGATACTGCAGACTGGTATAAGAATCTCCTGTGGCCAAAAATCTCAATGACACTAATAATCTTTCTCTAGCGGATATTGCTTCTCGGAAATCTGTATCCTTCTTACTTATTTTGGTATTTATAAGAGAGTAAAGATGTTCAAATTCAATTTTAATCATTCTATTCATACAATTTTTTTCTGTCATTGAAGCACAACTCTTTAAACAATCTGTTCCTTGCTTGTAATCTGTTTTCGTATAATAGTTTTGCCAAAAACGTTTAGGTTTTCGTTTTCTTTTCTTTACAAGCCGCAGAATTATTAGAAAGGCAGTGGCAGCGATAGCTTATGTTTAAATTGTGCTGATTAATTAGCTATCTTGAGCAAAACTGGCTCGGCATTGCCGCGCGCGGATGCCTCGGTCCAAAATTGCCTCGCCGAGTGCGATTGATGATTTTATATATTAAAAAGGAAAAAGATCATTTCTTTGATTTTGACCCTCTTCCCAGCCATTCCGCGAATTTTTTGACCTCCCCTCGTATATATGATATAGGAGATCGTTGCTACACACGAATCTAAGGTATTAAAGTACTGAGACTTTGGTTATCCTGTTTCCAGCGAGAGCGGTGTCTGGACGCGGGTTGCTTGGATCCTATCATCGCCTGCCTGAGCAGCGATGTCGACGACGTCAGTCAGGTATGCATCTGTTGGAACAGTTATCTAATCTAATCTAAACTCAACTCGGTTTCATGAAAATATTTATCTAATATATTTTTGTTACACGAAATGACATAATTAAAAAAATAAATCTAAGATAATAACATGAAATACCTGAAAAAGAAAAAAACTATAAGTAGGTAGGTAATGCGTTTCGTTTGGTAATGCGCCTTGAACTCGGAACCAGTGTTAATAAATCTTTGGAACGCATGTAAATCAATAACCATAATATGTAGAGCTACGACTCTCTCTATTTGCCTAAGAATAAGATACATTATCGCATGTAGGTGGGATAATGAAGGGATTCAAACTAAACAAACACCAGGCACGTTTTGTTGACAACTTGCGTAATTTCTTTTTCTTTAGAGATTTATTTATTTCAGTAGGTACCTACTTACGCCAGTGATCTATCGTGCGTGCATTGTGTTGTGTGTGCGTAACTGAGATATAGTTATAGTGATTTAAAAAACATAATTTATTGTATTACATACGGTGTTTTGGTAGGTAACTAGGTATATATACCTAACTGCGCATCTAGGCAGGTATGACACCCAAAAAAAGTGTGGTATGGGAACATTTTATCGATAACGGTGAATACCGAGCTGAGTGCAAAATGTCCAAATTAAAGATTTCTTTTAAATCAGGGTCAAATGTGTCAAATTTGACAAAACATGTGCAGCGAAAGCATTTAAACGTAAGCTTAGTTGCACGAGAAGAAGCCCAACCACAGCAACCTTTGCAAATTTGTATTTCTGTTGATCAAGTCGGTTCGCAACAAGTGTCGCCGGCAGATTCGCTACTGACGATGCCGCAAATCGCACAATGAATAAGAACGAATCTTACTCGTACCAAACATACAAATTTTTTTTTATGGTTACAGTATGTTAGCAATTATAAAAGTAAGCTGAAAAAGATTGTTGCTGACATGAATGCTCATGCCAATGGAACAGGCGGAGGGCCTTCCTCAAGAATTTCTTCGTCAGATCTTAAAAGTAGGTTACTCGGTGTCATGGGACCAGGATTTGGCCAGACTGCACCTCGGGTGAAAGTTGAGCCCTTCCCTAATGAGGTTAGTAATCTGCGAGTCAAAGATATAAATGAGCAAGTCAAACTGACGAGCAAAGCGCGGAATGAAGTTGAACGGAATCGATGGAATCGAAATCAACAACATAGAAATGTTGCGTTCAACCCCTATCGAGCTGCATTCAATTATAACGTGGAAATCGATTACAGTTCACAGCAAATCGTTGCTGTTGGATCAATGAACGTTGTGTGCCAATATTGCAAGGCATTTAAGTTTAAAAACAAAGCTTATGGATTGTGTTGCGCGAGCGGTCAAGTCAAGTTGACGCCATTGTTACCGCCAGCAGAGCCACTACATTCATAGGTTTCCGTATTTTGGACTCATATCAAGTTGCTGGATATGAGTACAATAATTGTTTTCATATTACGTCATTTGGTGCAACAAAAGTTATTCAAGAAAATGTTATGCCAACTTTCAAGATTCAGGGTCAAATATATCTTACAGGTTCCTTATTGCCGACGCCGAATAGTGACTACAAATTTTTGTAAATTTATTTTATGTGTGATTCAGCAAGACAAGTCGATCAGCGTTGTGCACACAACAATCCGGTGAAAAGACAAATTGTGGAACAACTCCAAACGTTTTTTCATCAACATAACGAATTGGTTGCATTATTCACGACCGCTTTGGACCGCATGCCGTCGGATAATCACAAAAAGTCAAGTGGCAAAACGCGGATTGCCACATGCACACATTCTCATTTGGTTGATAGAGAGGATAGGACCGAATGAAATCGACGATGTGATATCTGCAGAAATTCCCGATAATGATGAAGATCCGTTTCATTCAAAAATACATGAAATTGTTACAAAACATATGATTCATGGTCCCTGTGGAATATTAAATCCAAATTCTCCGTGTATAATTGATGGAATATGTTAAAAACGCTTTCCAAGACAATTAGTAGTAGAAACTATTAGTGGAAATGATGGTTATGTACTTTGTCGCCGGCGATCCACTGATGACAACGGAAGGTCAACAATAGTCAAAGTGAATTAGCTAGAAATTGAAGTTGATAATCGTTGGGTTGTTCCGTTTTCTCTGTTACTCTCCAAAACATTTAAAGCACACATGTTTATGTGTGCTTTAATTTGAATATTGCCATTCCGTAAAATCGCTCAAATATATCTGCATGTAAGTACAAAAGTAGTGACATGGCTGTGTTCGGATTTGCTACTGAAAATTCAAACGATGAGAAAAATAAAAAATGAGTGCATTTTTAAATGGGACGCTATGTCAGTAGTAACGAGGCGATGTGGCGTATTTTTTTGTTTCCAATACATGAAAGACACCCAACTGTAGTTCACTTGGCCGTATATCTGGAATAAGGTCCAAAGGGTGTACTTTCCAACGGAAAACTTATTACAACGAGTTGAGAGGCCGCCATCCACGACATTGACCAGCTTTTTTGAAATGTGCCAGAATGATGACTTTGCTAGAACACTGCTTTATTCCGAAATGCCACGATACCTTGAACCTAGAATCAATCGTTAAAAACAATTCTACGACGGAAACAAAGACAGCAAGTTCCAAGTTACCCTCAAGTATTTTACACCGATGCACTAGGACGTCTTTACAGTCCATCCCAACCTGGTGTTTTTGTTTGAGTTTACTGTTAGTCAATGTTCGTGGCCCAACATGATTGATGGTGTATTGTTCGGCACATACAGAGAAGCCTGTCAAAGTTTGGGATTGCTAGAGAATGACACTCATTGGGACCACACTCTCGAAGATGCTGTGATTTCGTCAAATGCTAAACATTGTTATAAGATGTACAATGAAGTATTAATTTTAATTAAATACATGTGCTTGATGCTTACCAACAATGGATTAATACAATTAGGAATGACAACGCCCAATCTCCCAATGCACGACGCATTTAATCAAGAGTTGAGACGCGAAACCCAATATGATTCCGAGGCATTAAAAGAAACTGTCCTAAGAGACGTTCCCCTTTTTAATGAGCAACAAAAATATGCCTAGGATACGCTAATGAAAATAGTGAACGATGGAACTGGCGGATGTTTTTTCTTAGATGCGCCCGGTGGGACTGGAAAACGTTTTTAATATCATTGATTTTGGCAACGATTCGATCGCTAAATGGTATCGTACTTGCACTTGCTAATGGCACCCGACATGCGGTGAAGAAATTAATGAACCACGTCATCGAAGCCACAATTTTGAAAGGGAAGTACAAAGCCGAAGACGTTTTGATTCCACGGATTCGTTTTATTCCGAACGACATGCCATTCGACTTTAAACGGTTGCAATTTCCAGTGCGGCGGTTTCGATTTCGAAACGATTCAGTGAAGATTCGAACCTCGTAGATCGTAAAAGGAGCGGCCGACCTCGAACCTCGACCTGCTTTTCGAGCGCTCTCACTGCTCGAAAAGTAGTGAGAGCACGAATCCAAAGAAATAACGTGCGTAAACAAAAAATCATAGCTCTTCAGATGGGAACAAGCTGAACAACTATTAAAAGGATGTTAAATCAAGACCTAGGACTACGGGCTTATCGAGAAAAGACCGGACATCTTTTGAATCCGCGCCTAAAGAAAATTGGGTTGGAAAGATCTCGCGCTTTGATACCGCGGTACGCGGGAAAAAATACCGCCAAATTTTGTTTTCGGGTGAAAAAAATTTTAACATCGAAGAAAGTTACAACAAAGAAAATAACAAAGTGTACGCCCACAGCAGAGAAGAAGAATCAAGCGCCCGTATTTCGAGGGTCCAGCGAGGGCAATATCTAGAAAACTTGAAAAGTAGTGCAGTTGCGTACCAAAATACCGTCCTTACAAACAGTTCGAAAACAAGCCCTGGACTTTCCAGCAAGATTCTGCACCAGCTAATAGGGCACGAAGCACTCAAAACTGGCTATCACCCGTGAAATCGACTTTATCAGGCACGAAGACTGGCCCTCACGTCTAGCCGACATAAATCCACTATACAACAATATATGGCAGCATTTAGAGGAGAAAGTCTGCGCTAAGCCTCATCAAAATTTGGTATCTCCCCGTGCATCTCTGGTTAAAGCAGCGTCAGAAATAGACATGAATGTGGTACTGTAATCGACGACTGGCCGCGTCGGCTAAGAGCCTTTATTTAAAATCGGGGTAGTCATTTTGAATGATATTAATAAAATTGTGTTCTACATTTCATTATCTTTTTTTTTTTTTTCATGTACAAGTTTAAAACAATAAACACAATTTATATGATTTATTCAGTTAAATGTTTGTGACAGACTTTATGACCTGACTAGGTATACACATAATATTAGAAATAAAACTATTGGCTAAAATTAAAATATAAATGAAGAGGTCAAGGAGAATTCTGTCTCAGGTGGAGATGCAGACACCTGCAGCGGATGCTGCTAGAGCATACAGATGCAGTTGACAGATATTTGGCAAGGACTGAACTTCAGTAAAAAGTAAATTGCTAATTAAATGTACTAGTAAAAAAAAACTTTATTTTAAACATAAAACACTTCAAACAAATTACGTACAAGAAAAACATACTATGAAGACTGAAGCCCGTGCATATTGTAAAAGTTATTATAAGGCTTAAGACTGAGGCCAAGAGCAAAACTGATAATGCATATATCCATATCTATAATCCATATTCACCATTTCAACTAACAAAAATCGAATAAACTTCTCGGTATATCCTTCAGAGGCAAATGAACTTTAAAAACCAAGCGACACCAATGAAGTTAAAATAAAATAATAAAATCAAAGGCAGTTAAACGCCATGTAGTTGTAAAATGAGTTATTCCGCACCGCGTAATAAATTAGTACATTAATCTAATTTACATTTATGGTGAGTGCTAAACGTGTTCGTCACCACCATCGAAGGAGATTCCCAAGCCAGACACGAGGCTGATCTGGACCAGGAAGGAAGAGACAAGATAGCAGGTCAGTGCGTGCAATCCTGAACCCCTTCCAATTCCCGTGTAATTGCCCATGCGCCACCATAAAATTGGTCCTATTCGAGCTGGATGTTGAATCCATTTTCTATATATTTAAACCGCTACTTTACTAACTATATGTCGCTAACTACTACAAACTACTATATACTACTAACTATATAACTAGATGTCGCTACTAGTCGATTAGAACGCGCTATCGTTGCGTTTTGTCAATTGTATGACTTCCAGAGTTTATTATTCAATAAACAGTTATGTACCTACAGAGTTCACGGGTTGTTTTTATTAAAATCCCTTCTAGTACTATCAGTCGTAGGTCAACTCAAAACATTGGTCCTTCGAGCCGGATTGGTGCCATTTTTTTTTTATGTGGTTAAGTGGCCGCTGTACTCACTGTGGATCGCAGTGGCAAGGTACGGTGAGGAGTACGGGCTGGTTAAACTACGCCCCCGTATCTCTTAGTACAAGTGCAGTGCAGTGCAGTGAGTCAGTGTGTGATAACCAGTGAAGTTCGGTGCCAATTTGTGGAGGTCAACGTGGGCGGTGGAAGCCTTCCACCACCTTGAAAATCACACGGGAATGCCCGTGTGGCCAAGAAGAGGAGGAGATTGACGTCGGCGGGAGGGACAGTACTACCCTTCCCCACGTTGCAGAATACCAGCAGCACTGGCGACGGGTACAGTACTAGCCCCCGCCACGCACCTCAGAACAAGAAACTCAACGAAGGCGAGAGGAACCCCTCTCTCCTCGCGTCCAGTGGTGCAGAGCATCAACGCTGATCGAAGGGTGGACCCGGTTAGCGTCTCCGAGAAGTATACAACAGCATCAGATCGAGAATAAGGATAGTGTTTGAAAAACTGTGAGTACTTTACTTTGTTTGTGTCCGGGAAAATAGACAGTTTAATCTTAGCTAATTCTAATCATTTTTATGTTAAATATTTTATTTTGCGATTAAGTTTGTATTTCTACTCGTGTGCATATTGTGTCAGATCTTCAGTATTCTCCAGCCTACACTTTCATATTTAATTTGTGAAAATGGAATCGTTAACTCAAAAGAATTTGAATAAATCTATTTGTAAAGCCCTTGTAAATTTTAAAAAATGTCCGAAAGATAAGTTAACAACAGAATATATCAAAGTAAAACTTGAAACTTTAGAAAGTGATTGGTTGCGTTTTAGAGAAACGAATAATAAGATTTATGAAAACTATAAGTTGGAGGATATTGAAAAATCATCATATGCACAGAGTGAGCTTTATGAGGAAACAGAAGAAAATTATACGTTATGCAAATCGATTATGAAAACAGTTTTGAACAAAGGTAGCGAATCGACTTCTTACCCGACAATTAATATTTCAAGTTCGACTGCACTAGCAAAGTTGCCGAAAATAACCATTCCCATGTTTTCGGGTAAGTACGAAGAATGGACCACCTTCCGTGATCTATTTTTGTCACTCGTTCATAAAAATAAGTTGCTGGACAACGTTCAAAAAATCAATTATTTGAAAGCGCATCTTGCTGGTGAAGCGGAACAGTTGATCCGTCATACACCAATCGCTGACGCAAATTACGATCGTTGCTGGGAACTATTAGACAATCGTTATAACAATAAGAAATTTCTATCAAATTCCATTCTTAACAAGCTGTTCAAGCAACGATCGCTCAATGTTGAGTCAGCGTCGGCTTTAAAAGAATTATTGGACACTAGTACGGATTGCCTGAGTGCTTTACGTTGTCTTGGAGTTGATGTGAGCACATGGGACATTATAGTCATTCACATTGTTAGTTCAAAGTTAGATCAGGAGACGCGAAAGCAATGGGAATTATCTGTGTCAAGTCCAGACAAAGATCATAATGTACTGCCAACCTTTGTTCAGTTTCAAACATTCATAGAGAGTAGATTCCGTGCATTAGAGTTCTTTGAACCCACAAAAGGAGTCGGTTCCGTACAGCGAGGAGGCAGTTCGACTTATACATCTAAGTCTTTTGTCGCCGTAGATAAAGATTCTTTGCCCAGGGCCCAAGGTGCATCAATACCGTGTGAGTTTTGTAACGATGATCACAAACTCGCGTTCTGTAAAGGGTTTGCGGATCAAAACATTGATGTGCGGCGAGAGTTCGTGATAAAAAATAGGATGTGTTTTAACTGTTTAGGCGGCAATCACAGTGTATATAACTGCCGAAAGCCGACAACATGTCGGATTTGCAGAAGAAGACATCACACTCTGTTGCACGTTACATACGAACCCAGCGCTAAGAAAGAAGATACTAATGATGACACAGATCAAAATGATAGTTTAGCTAAGAGCACACCACCAGTCGTGACTTGTCTCGCGACAGGTCATGATACCGTCAATCGACAGGTGTTGTTAGCAACTGCGTTAGTAAAAGCAGAAGCGAGATCGGGAGAGTGCCAGACAGTACGTGGGTTGTTAGATCAAGGCTCGAAAGCCTGTTTTATAACGGAAGCCACAGCACAGCTGCTGCGTCTGCAAAAAATACCAGTAGATGGAAAAATATCTGGATTAGGGAGTGAAGAAATCAATGTCAAGGTGAGTCACGTAGTAGTCACCACCATACGATCGTGCATTGACCCTCAGTTCAAAATGACAGTTCGGGCCTATGTCTTAAAAAATATCACGTCGTACTTACCGGAGCGAAAGATTGAAACCTTGAATTGGATAGAACTGGAAAATTTAGAGTTAGCTGATCCCCAGTACAACTTACCGCAGATAATTGACATGTTACTGGGCGCAGACGTTTACAGTTGTATATTAAATGAAGGTTTAAAAAGAAGTCCAACGGGAACATTGATGGCGCAAAACACCTCATTAGGATGGATCCTGTCAGGAGTTGTAGAACCAAAGGATCCAGAAATCGATCCATCAAATGTCACATTCTCTTTTCATGCACAGTGTAGTACAGATAGCGATTTACTGAGAAAATTCTGGGAACTGGAAGAACAGATGCCAAGTAAACCGCAACTAACTGAAGACGAACAGAAATGTGAAACCTTTTTCTCGCAGACTACAAGGAGAGCGGAGGATGGACGATACATAGTCAGACTGCCATTTCGAGACGAAGAACCACCTTGCAAGAACGGAAATTCCAGGAACATAGCTGTGAACAGATTAAGATCATTAAAAATAAATTAGCAAAGGACAACGCATTGAAAGAACAGTATAAAGAAGTGATTCATGAGTACTTAAGTTTAAATCATATGAAGCTAGTACCAAACAGAGACGACAAAGGAAATAAAGCGGTTTATCTACCTCATCATGCTGTAGTGAAGAAGGATAAGACGACGACGAAGGTGCGCGTTGTATATGACGCTTCCAGTCGAAACGATAAAGGTGTGTCCCTCAATGATACTCTGATGGTTGGGCCATCTTTACAGGCCGACCTTCGTCATATAATACTACGCTGGAGACTACATAGTATTGCCATAGTGGCGGATATAGTCAAAATTTACCGCCAAGTGAGAGTAGCAGATGAAGATACAGTATTCCAAAGGATCGTCTGGCGCGATAGCCCTGAAAGGGAAATAATAGATTATGAGCTAAAAACAGTGACATTCGGTACAGCATCCGCTCCATACTTAGCTGTACGAACTATGCAACAATTAGCACATGATGAAGGAAAGGAGCTACCTCTGGCAACGGAGAATGTACTAAATCGCTTTTATATGGATGATCTCATGTCTGGTTGCTCCACAATAGAAGAAGGCATCGAACAATACAAGCAAATGGTACAGTTATTAAACAAGGGAGGATTTCAGCTACAGAAGTGGAATAGCAATAATCAAGAATTATTAGATCAAATAAATAAATATGAGAACAAAGTAAAGAACAAAATAAAGAACGAGAACATGCAAAACGAAACTGGACGAGAGAAAGAAGTAGAGGTCAAATTAGATACAACTATGAAAATTTTAGGGCTTATTTGGAACCGTAGCGAGGATTATTTTCGATATTCGGTGCAGCTTCCCACAATGTCAACTGGACCTGTAACAAAAAGAATGATTATTTCCGACATAGCAAGGCTGTTTGATCCGTTAGGATGGATAGCTCCTACAGTAATAATAGGTAAAATGTTCATACAGCGATTATGGCTTACAGGGATAGAATGGGATGAGGCCGTACCTGAAGACTTACTAAATGAATGGGGATACATTTGTTTATTTATTTGCATGGCTACTCGCGCTATTCATTTGGAGCTAGTGAGCGATATGAGTACTCAGACATTTATTGCCGCGTTTAGAAGATTTACATCCAGACGTGGGCACTATTCGGACATATGGAGCGATAATGGTACCACTTTTGTAGGCGCTTCAAAGGAGTTGGAAGACCTCGCCAAAATGCAAGACGCTGCAGCTGAGCACTGCGAAGCACATGGTACAAAATGGCATTTTATACCACGCCGCGCGCCGAACTTTGGAGGCTTATGGGAGGCTGGAGTGAAATCCACCAAGTTCCACCTTAAGCGCGTGATAGGTGATTCCACACTAACATTTGAAGAAATGAGCACGCTGCTCAGTCATATAGAAGCTTGTTTGAACTCACGTCCAATCACAATCGTTAACAGTACAGATCCAGCAGAACCACTTCCATTAACTCCAGGTCATTTTCTGATAGGTGAACCACTTCTTGCTGTCTCAGATCAGAATTTTGAAGGTTCTAGCTTATGTTCCTTGTCAAGGTGGCAGTACATTCAAAGATCTCTACAAGATTTCTGGCGACGTTGGTCTAACGACTAGCTGACCAATCTCTTACATCGTTACAAGTGGTCGTCAAGGGTTCCGGAGCCCAACATAGGTGACGTAGTACTTATCAAGGAAGACGATCTACCGCCAGGTCGTTGGTTACTTGGACATGTTTTACAAAAACATCCAGGGAAAGACAATATAACCCGTGTGATCACACTTCAAACAAGCAAAAGTGTAATCAAGAGAGCAACCTCTAAAATATGTATTTTACCGGTTAATGAATAAGTATCTGAATTTAATTGTTTGATTATTGTGTTAAGTTTAATTTAGACCTTTAAGTTCAGTTCGTATTGCAAAATGTTAAAGTAGATATGGTTGTGTTTTTAATTTAAGGATCAAGGCGATTAGTTTCAATTTTAAGTGTTTAGGTTATTTCTATTTATTTTTTTTGTTGTCTGAACAAAATGCATACTTATTGTTGTTTCTAAACAGTTAATTAATTATAATAATATTTTTAATTTTACTTGATGTTGCATAGTTATATGAAGTAGATTGTTTTATGTAAGGTTGTAGAGTCATTGAGTTCCTTCCACTATAATAAGAATATTAGATAGTAACTCGTAAACTGAAGTTGAATTAATTTGATAAGGTCAAGGACATTTCAATGATGTCCTTCGTGGGCGGAATGTTCACGAGTAGTTAAGCGTTTCATAACTAGATGTCGCTACTAGTCGATTAGAACGCGCTATCGTTGCGTTTTGTCAATTGTATGACTTCCAGAGTTTATTATTCAATAAACAGTTATGTACCTACAGAGTTCACGGGTTGTTTTTATTAAAATCCCTTCTAGTACTATCAGTCGTAAGTCAACTCAAAACACTTACCAATAGCATTATTTCAGTGTTTCCTGGCGTTTGCTTTTTATTTCAGCCACTGGACACTGGACAAGACATTCCATTAACGGAGATGATATGAAATACATACACTGTTTCTTACTCAAATTGAGTAACTGTGTTTTAATGACATTAATATGTATGGTTCTTTTTTATGAAAACAAAGTAGTTTAAAGTTCAAAATGTTTTTAGAACTGTGTAAATACCTATATGACCTATGACTAAATATAAGTTTTAGAAATTTGTTCAACGTGAGAATAAAAAGAATAATCAATTACTTAACATGGTTTTAATCAGTAGCAACAAATGTTGGAAGGTTACGCAAGGTCTATACATAGAATGACACCATCTTGGAGTGATGGATATGGAACCGTAGGTATTGATACCATAGAAAAGAAAACACTGTGATGCACTTCATCATCATGGCTGATAGCACATTTCATGTACTGAATGTACATTGACACGTTGGATAAGAATTTGAGCCTCAAGATTGCTGCTGTAGCCTCTTGCAATTAGTTGCACGTTGGATGTATGTAGGCATTTTAGGTTGTCAGAGCACAGCACAGCGGTACTCTGCAGCTTGGTGAGAAGTCGTAGCATGCAGGTTAAGTTTACATCTAGGCTGGATAAGATGTAAATACCAATCTCCCCTTACTTTTCTGTCTTCATGGCCTCAGTAGGTAAGAATCAAAGGTGAATCCTTTAATTGTTACCATGATTTCCAGCTATGGACAGATTTTCCAGCTATGGACGTGCATCTGCATTCTGCATCGTTTTTCGAAAACCGAAAATTCTTCACAGAAAGAGATATAAAATCCAATCAGTAAGTAAAGACAATTGTTGACCATTGGAATGTACAATAAATAAGTAAGTACCAATCATATAAAAACACACCAATTATTAAAAAATTAATATAAAAAGTTATTTAAAGTTTTTTCGATGTTTAAGTTTGTTTTTGTACCACTAACCATAGGTAATTAGTTATGTAGGTATTCACTCAATTTACCGAGATGCACACTGCCACTGCCATGCCACTGCCATGCCACTGTCAGCTATCAAAACTAGAGTTGTACACGTTTTTATTGCTAAGTCGACGTGCGATTTTGTGTAGTCGTGTGCCACAGATAATAAAACTCTAACGACAAAGGTCGAGTTATGATCCATCCTTGATTGACATTCAAACGTTAGCGCGATACCGAATGCCGTTCCAGCTAAACTATAAACGAACCTCAGAGAACAAGCGAACCTCACAGCAATTGTAAACGTTAGAAATACCGCGATTGCCCCCGCCCGCGCCCTACCCCGAGCGGCGAGAGAAGGACGAGGAGGAGGAGCCCGGCGAGGAGGAGCGCGCGCTGGCGGGGGAGTTGGAGGCGCGCCTGGCGCAGCTGGAGGCGGGCGCACGCTCGCCGCCGCCGCCTCTCGACGACCAGGAGGACTACTACCTGGCGGTGAGTGCGCCCCGAGCCCCGCTGACGAACCCCTCCGATCTCCTTCGCAGAAGTTCCGCGCGTACGTGTCGAGTGCGGGTCGGCTGGCGCGCGACAAGAGCAAGGCGGCCGCGCTGAGGAGCGGAGCCGGGCTCGGCGTCCCCCCCTCCCCCAGCGCGGCGCCCCCCGCGCCCCTCGCCTTCCCGCCGCGCGGCGCCTCCCGCGCCCCCCGCCCCGCGCGCACTCACTTCACCGCGCCGCTCGACACCCGCCTGCCGCGCGTGTTCACCGAGTGTGTCCGCGTCATATCCGCGTACGGTGCGTTTCGCTCTCGCTCCTCCTCGCCGCCCTCGCTCCCCCTCGCTCCCCCTCGCTCCCGACGGGCGCTCTGACCGGGCTCGCGTTGCGCGTTGCAGGGCTGCGGCACCAGGGCCTGTTCCGCGTGTCCGGCTCGCAGGTGGAGATGCAGGCTCTGCGCGCCGCCTTCGAGCGCGGCGAGGACCCGCTCGTCGAGGTGCGCGACGCCTCCGACATCAACTCGGTGAGTGCGGGCCCGGAGGGGACGGGGAGAGAGGATGCAGAGTGCGGAGTGCAGAGTGCAGAGCGCGCGGGTGCATGTGCAGGTGTGCGGGCTGCTGAAGCTGTGGCTGCGCGAGCTGCGACCGCCGCTGCTGCCGAGTGCACTGCAGGCGCGGCTGCTGACGGCGGCGGCACTGCCGGAGGACGGGCGCTTCGCCCCGCGCCTGCGCGCCGCGCTGGCCGCCCTGCCGCTGCCGCACGTGCTGGTGCTGCGCTACCTGTTCGCGTTCCTGGCGCACGTGGCGGCCCACAGCGCCAGCACGTGCATGGACGCGTGGAACCTGGCCATCTGCGTGGGCCCGACGCTGCTGGCGGCGGGGGGCCACTCCCCGCACCAGCTGCATCAACAGAACCTGCTGAACGAGCTGGTGAAGCGCACCATCCTGCTGCACGAGGAGGTGTTCCCGCAGGACGTAGCGCCTCACGCGCTCTACCGCCCTCCCGACGGGTACAACGCGACCGCTTTTATATCGTTATTTCGAGTTTCTGATGCGACAGGCGGATGCGTCCTCCGACGCATCCTGGGAACATCCTGCGAACTACCGCAGATGCCCCGTGACACCGAGGGGCACACCCCGATACACTAAAGCCACCCATAAAGTGGTGATGCCTCGCTCAGTGTGATTGGACCAAAACCAAACATAATATTATGCTTAAACATGTATAGGTATGAGCAAATATCCACACACATTTTTAATAAGGGTAGAATAGTTTCACGAGATGGCTACCTGGCCAATAATTATCTACATTCAAACTTTTATTTTTATTTTGCCTAAATAAATTGGTAGTATTAAAACGTACTTACCTACTCGTAATTAGTATGTGCCTACTAGTATGTATTACTATCTACCTACTTATTACTTAAGTATTATATTTATATAACGAATTAGAAAAAAAAATAACTTCAATGCAAAATAGGTAAATTTAACGCGGTCGTGCCTAGCAGTCAAAGCTGACATCCGTGCCTCATCCGATCAGGTTCCAACGGAAAACTAGCACTTGGTAGCTACACAGCATATGCTAAGTTGGAGCCTTTTTGTGGCGGCCCTATTTTTATGTATTGTATGTAATTTTTTCTATGTGTTATGTCAATCATATCGTCACAAATAAATATATTTCTTTCTTCTTTCTTTCTTTCCATGTATTTCAGAAACAACGAAAAAGATAAAATCCAGACAGAGAGAAAAAAAAAGACGTCGGTTTATGGGGGCTTGTGAATATAAAAATTATAGACAAAAAATGCTTAAACTAGCAGTTGAGTTAGTGGAAAAAAATAAGTTATCGGCACGAGCAGCTGCAAAACAGTTTTCCATACCTGAACAGACCATATTGATAAAATCATGACAAGTGTGTTGGATGTCCAACGCGTCTATCAGCGGAAGAAGAAGCCAAAATAGTTAAAGGCTTGAAAGCCGCTGCTAATTTTGGTTGTCCGCTTACTAAATCAGACCTACGTCTCGTGGTGGTTTTCGAATATTAAAAAAAATGATCGGCGGGTCTTGTTTGAAGGTCGGTCTCCTGGAAAGGCTTGGGTCGATAATTTTCTGTTGCGAAACGCTTGTGACTTGACCGTACGCAATACGCAAAAGCGTATGATAGAGTCACATATGAGATTTTAGATAGAGCAAGGCGTATGATAGAGTCACATATAAGATTTTATTAAAAAAATTACACGGTGTAGGTGTTAGGGGTATGGCTCATGATTGGTTTGTATCTTACCTGTCTCACCGAGCACAACAAGTAGAAATTGAATATTTTAATAAAGGAGAAATTACGGATGTTAGATGACGAAAAAACAATGTAACCCAATCAATACGACAAGGAAGTTTTCTTGGTTGTGTTATTTTTGATATATATAAATGATCTGCCAAATATTATAAATAGTCATTGTACATTATTTGCAGATGACATATCAGTTGTAATTCCTTATAAAAATAATATAAACAATAACTTAAATGTTCACATTGACTCTATTTTATCAAAAATAGTTAAATGGCTGCTTGACCATAACCTACAAGTCAACTTTAACCCTAGAAAGATAGTGTGCGTAAAATTGACGCATGCGTTTCCGAAATACAGCTCTCTCTTAATAGCGCGAATCCATAGTTGTGCGTTTAGGACATTTCATTCGTCGCCGGGAGCTGCCGTGTGGTGTACGTGTCAATAAGGTATGTGTAACCGATTTTGAAATATAACGACTATGTGAGTCAAAATTACGCATGATTATCTTTTACGTGACTTTTATGATTTTGACTTGTATGGTAGTTTGAATATTTTTTAGCTTATTATTACTATATATCGTAACTAATATTATAAATTTATTTTTAAAGGTATTGAAGCAAATATAGAAAACAATGGGGAGTAGAACAATTGAAGGAAGATCGTATCCTGGCCGCTCTTATGCAAAACGACGACGAGGTTCCCTGTGAAGATACCGACAGTGAAGTAGAGGACCACGAAATTGAAGATGACGTGCAAAGCGACATAGAAGAAGCTTTTCTAGGTGAGGTACAAGAAGAACAGGCGACGCCAAGAGGAGATGTAATCCTAGAGGGGCAAAGCAGTACTGAACAACCAGTCTCCACATTAGCCTCTCGTAGGATTGTAGCCTTGCGACAGAGCACTATTAGAGGTAAGAATAGACATTGTTGGTCGACTTCAAAGTCAACAAGGCGTGGCAGAGCTTCAGCGGCTTCAGCGAGCTCAAAGAGGTCCAAACCGCATGTGCCGTAATATATATGACCCCGTCTTATGCTTCAATTTGTTTTTTACTGTTGAGATAATTATGGAAATCGTACGATGGACTAATGGACCATATGCAATGTGTGTAAAAATATATAATAAAATTCCTGATAGCATCAAACATGAAAAAAATGCCAAAATATCCAAAAATATTTTGAAAAAATACTTGACTGAAAACTCTCAGATTTTTTATCTGTAAATTAAAGTTACTTAGTTACATTCGTTTTTATATATTATAAGATACATTATTGATATGTCTATCATATGTTTCAGAAATGTTAGAAGAAATAACTTTGATTGGTTTAGGTTCAACTCATCAAAATTGAAGTATTTACACTAATAGTTGTAATAAATTATTAGTTAAGATAATAGTTAATTAGTTATTAAAATATAGTAATAGCGCCCCTAGTTAAGTATTGCTGTGCCCTAACAGGGTTTATGTTTGAGACTAAAACAATGTATCACCATCTTATTGTAACAACATAAGTGCTATAAATATTTCTATTTCTATTTCAAAATATCAAATAAAAACCGGCCAAGTGCGAGTCGGACTCGCGCTCCGAGGGTTCCGTACAAACCTATAGGTATATAAGTAAAATTTCACCCGTCACGACAATCGAGTCATAGTTGGATGATGTAACAAAAAATTTACAGTTTTCGCAATTTTTCCTTTATCTGTGCTATAAGACGTTGCTTCGTACCAAATTTCAAGATTCTGAGTTCACGGGAAGTACCCTGTAGGTTTTGATTCCCTTGCGAGTGTCGAAAATTTGTGGCATAAACTGAAAAATATTCCTGCGTCAAATATAATGAATTTTGACGAAACCAACTTAAGTGACAACCCGGGAAATTCGAAATGTATCTTTAAGAGAGGGGTGAAATATCCCGAAAGGAACCTCAACTCTACAAAGGTGGCCATTTCAATAATGTTTTCGGCTACAGCGGCTGGTGAAATTTTACCGGTCAGGGTACCGGTCGGATTGGGTTCAAGGCGGACAAAGTGATGCTAGCTGCTAGCTGCGTATGCTGCTATATAACCACACTAAGTACGTAATAGTAGTAGTAGTTCAGACGAATTGTCCTGGATTGGGAGAGTAGTTTACCTGGAAAAAAGTTGTTGTTTGGGACAAATTATCGACCCATTTAAATGTGGATGCGAAATTCATAATATTTGTGGGGTTCACAGAATGCTTTCGCGACGTTTTACCGCAGTTTGTCCCGCGCCGTGTTCGAGTAAAGCTGGGTACTGACCAACGTTAACGAGGTGTAATGTAACATTTTACACAGTAAGCATTCATGCAGTCAGTACGTAGTGTTACGGGGAAACCAGCGAGCAACGAGCCGCTCGTTGCTCGCTTTGAGTGCTCCACCTGGCTGTCGGTTTTTTGGCGAACCCTTTATGTGTTACGCGGTTCAGTCAGTACGCTGTAACAAGTCGGCACGAGCG
Source organism: Lampropteryx suffumata (assembly GCA_948098915.1). Lineage (NCBI taxonomy): Eukaryota > Metazoa > Arthropoda > Insecta > Lepidoptera > Geometridae > Lampropteryx > Lampropteryx suffumata. Next base: position 18,008,642 of record OX402555.1, on the reverse strand, counting down.
CACGCGCACACGTCGTTCCTCTCGAAACTCTACCTTTCTACGAGTATACTCTCGAACTTCATGATTTATAATTTAACTATTGTGGACAGCCCAGACTTAATCACAGAGTTATTCGGGCTTCCGAATTCAGTGCGGAACACTGGATCAATCTCACAGTTTATTTCGAAACAGATGAACGGTCAGCAATTCATTTTGAAATCTCCGGGAGAACATGGGATAAATGTCATCAAGTTGGAAACTTATCCATTCGCAAAAATCCAAAACTTAGACAAGAAACATTGGTGAAAGCATGCAGAAACGAAGATGATCTTCTTGGCATCGAGTCCTGTGGATCCCGTACAAATGAAAATAAATCAGGTAATGTCGACGGCGACCAAACAAACAGCGGCAATTCCAAACGTCGTAAAAGAAGATCAGCTACTAGATTTCTTTTGGAGTTTTCCAACGTTGCAATAAGTCATATTTTTAATACAAATAATTGGTTTTCGTCAAAGTGGAAATACTTTCAATTATGTGATATGACTCTTCAATAAGTCATTATAAAATGACGATATAAAATGATGACGTTGGGTCACCAGCTCTGAGTGAACAATTCCTATCAGAATTTGGTGATTTAATTTGATATGCAATTACAACTTTTTCTGAATTAATTAAAACAGTACATACCTTAACATATTCTTTTAATGCTCCAATAAGGGCTTCGCTGACCTCTTTTACTATAAATCCTATTCGTTGCTTTTAAATCTTGAAAAGATATTGCATACTAGTATAGGAATCTCCTGTAGCATAAAAACGAAGTGTTATTGCTAATCTTTCTGTGACACTGATTGCTTTTCTATAATTTGTATCTTTTTTATGTACTTTTCGTCCAATTAAATTCACGAGTTCTTCAAAATCGATCGGTGACACGCGTACAAAGTTTTTATACTGTCCTGTAATCATTTGGTTTTTTAATATTGCTATGAATGACAAACCACCAGATAGTTATGGTTACCCCTCGCCTGTCTGCCTTTAATTAAATCTAGAATATAGTTTTGCTTATCGATGCCAACGCTGGCCCTTCACCTACAATCTCTTGACGGAAATTTGGGATTACTTCTAATTAACAAAGGACAAGCATATGTTCAAACTGATAATTGAAAGAAATTACAATGACTTTAATTACGTATCTGCAAATTATGCACAGTTATGTTACCTGGTTGACTGGAATACATCATATTTTACTGAATTGAAAAGTGTAAAATTACATACAGAGTTTATTTTTGATAGAACTAGAGATAAATACCAACAACTTGTACCGCAGCAGCGCTTTTATTAATCCATTAAAATCCGTTAAAAGAGGTTTCATTAATCTATTGGGTTCTATTATAAAATTGTTACAGGAAACCTTGATCACGATGATGCAATTAGATTTGATAAACTTACTAAGTAATGAATTGAGGCATAACCAAATTATATTTAAAGAAATTAACACTGATCTCTAAAATGTTTGATAGTTTTATTAATGTACCTAACTGACAGTATTCATCGGAATACTATCAATTTGGATAATCGTCTAAAGAAAGCTGAAACAATTTTGGAAGATTTAGCTGCTAAAGGAAACAATTGGGTTTTCTTCACATACATTTCAGAATTGTTTAACGTTTTTACAAACAGGTATCAAACGATATTTATAAGATTAAGTGAAATTGAAACTGCTCTAGCCTTAAGTAGTCTCTATATTAAATAAATCTATCGTAAATTTTTCTGAACTATTGTATAATTTAAAATTAATTTCGCACTCTGGTAGTTTAGCCTACTTGCTTACTGAAGAAAACTTATTAAAATTAGAGGAAACTATTTGTGTAGATTCATTTATTAAGAAAAACCAGATCACATTAATTATGGAAATTCCTATTACTGATACCGAAACTTACATTTATTATAAAATGTATTCCTTACCAACTTTCCACCAATCCTAGAATAAAACCTTTACCATTTTTCTTGAATATCCTATCTTTTGGCGCAAAGAATGAAATTCTTACCGATTGTGAAACCTTGCCGCCCGTTATCAACTGGCGACCATTTTCTGTGTACCACAGACAACCAAGCTTTATACCAAGAGCATACCTGTATGGAACAGCTCATGAAGTTCAACAATGAGCCCACTCGTTGTACGCAGCATCAGGTTCATATTAAAGAGATCAGAATCCATCGAATCAATGAAGACAGTTGGATCCTTTACAGTAGACTTAAGACGACGCTTACCAAGTATTGCGATAAAGACATCAGTAAGCAGACTGAATTGGGATCTTACCTCGTTACGATCGACGAACCTTGTTATTTGGAGATCAACAGAATTCGTATGAGCCACCGATTCTGCATAGATCCGGAAGTAGTGGAGCCAAATCCGCTCGTCGCCTAATCACACCTACGTGAGAACTCGAGTCTATCCAGTGTTCGTGCACTCAACATGAATGGCCTTAGCTTAGGTGAAGTGAAATATATGGCGTATTCTCTTAAGCATAGTTCAGTGATTAAAAGTGTTTTGAATGAAAATAAGGACCATAACTTCAGTGAAAATTTAGGATACGTGAACTTAGGCTTAATTATCTTGTTTTCTGATGTTTTTATTTTATGTGTTTCGACTAAAATTGTTGAACATCACACCATGTAAGAAAAATTATCGGAACAAATCTCAAATCGATCCAACCGATAATTTTCCTCTTAGGGATGGAGGAGTTATGGTTACCCTTCACCTCTCTGCCCTTAATTAAATCTAGAATATAGTTTTGCATGCATTAGCATTTCGCTTCTTAGAATTAATGTGTTGTTTGCATAAGTGCCGATTCAGCCGTCTCGATGTGATACGACTGCATCCGGCGTTCTATTGTGTCATTATTAAATCACCTCCACATAGAGTTTAATTAATTTTAATTTTTAGTTTGCTTTTTAAAAACCCGTTTTCACGTTCCTAAAACAAGAGTAGATACGTCTCTGTGTTTAAATAAGTTTGATGTCCAATATCGTGTTTTCTTCTTCTTAATTTGGATTAAACAATTATTTAGTAGAATCAAAGATCCCAACACAACCTCGCTGTCGGACATCTTGACTGAGAGTGGCTGGCGAATATGGAGAAGAATTGAAACGAACATGTTACGCCGACTTTAGAACACACCGTAACATGCTCGATGTGTAACATGCTCGATGCGAATGTTACATTACACCTCGTAACGTTGGTCAGTACCCAGCTTAAGCTAGTCAGTCATCTTCAGGTAGCGCAATATATGTAACCGCGAATTATTGCGAATTGACGAATTGCCGCAAGAATAAATGTGTTATTAAGTGAATACAGACTTGATCATTTACGTATAGTAGAGGAATCTAAGTTATACACAGATTTGGTTCCTAAAAGGGTACTTATTAAATAGATAGAACCTTGTAAGGAGAAACCCGAATATATTCTACAATCATTTCCATCAACGTGTGTGGCATAAAGTCCAATTATTTGCAGTAACTTCTTAAGAAGTCTTATTACCTTAACTTTAGAACGTACAAAATTAAGCAATATACAACAAGTTGTAACTATTTTTTCCCCAAAGTTTATTCCAACATATAATAGTCGATGAAAAAAACGCCATTTATTAGCAGAGGTCGGACTAGATAGAATGATTAAGGATCAATGACCGCAAATGCTAAGTTAGTATGGATATCCCTCCAGAATTCCGAAATTATAAAATTATCAAGACATTTTTTCCGTAATTTCATAGATATTACGTGGAGGCGTAAAGTGAAAAACATATCAATATTATCATTACTATCCGCACCCTAACTTCACCCACTGCTGGGTATAAGCCTCCCTTAGGCTGGAGTTCACCAAAATATAATCGGACACTCTCCTCGGTTAACTTTGACGTTTAATGTATGAAAACTTGTGTCAAAAACGTCTAAACAACAGTTTAAAATGATTAATAGCAACAGTTGGTCAACTCGGGTCATAGCGTGTGCCGATCTCCACAGTCTTGTGCTTGTCTCATCTAGGTCCGTTCCGCGATGGATGCTATATTGTCAGCCCAATGCGCCGCTGGACGAGCAACTGGTACCAATTTCAGATATATTTTTTTTTAATTTTTACCTGTTTTTTAATCCATTCTTACCTGGACTTTCAAGGCAGACCATAAAAGGTTGTTTAAATAGACAAGGTATCCAATAGACAAAATATAATTATTTTGTCTATTGGATACTTAAATTAGGAATTAGGTAAATTTTCAACGTAGGTATTTTTGTGCACAAAGCCTGAATAAATAATAGTATACCAATCTATAGCGAACTGTCAACTTTACTTAGCAAAATAGTGGGATTCAATGCGTGGAAAACGTCACAAATTTGCACACAGTAACTCAACAAAGCTTCAAATCAATTGGTTGTATTTTATGGAAAAGCATACGGCAATTTAAAAAAAAACAAAAAAAACTTAAAATTACTCTGTATCAAAAGTAAAAATCAATTTACCTATAAAAGTTTAACAACCGCTTACTTTAAATTTCAAATGTATTAGTTACTAAATTACTACTTTAATTGTAATATTTAACTGAATCCGGTAATTTCGGAACTTTTCGGAAAAAAGCCATATCCATGTTATGAAACCATGATGCAGGTACATAAAATCATTCTACTTACTCCGACCTCTGTTTATTAGTCATGATTCTAAAAGTGCATTCTATATATCTTCTTACTCGGCTATGCCAATAATTATATATATTTTTTTAGGCGTTAAATAATTACCCGCATATGGTCGTTGCATATAGTTTGACAAAATGCTTCGTTGCCAATAAATTAAAAGGAAGCACTACATCATTGTTTGTTATTCGTTTCGGATGGGGAATATTTAAACGATTTTCTTCTATACAACTTCTCAATTGGCTTTTGTCAAATATAGTTAAATGAACATTTTTTCATAGGAACCGACATCAATGAATATAAGCTTGTAGCTAACTACACACATACGGCAAGCAAATTCATCGAAAAATACTTTTGGTAGGTAAAGTAAAGTGAGCCGCTATGACATGGCTTTCTCATCCTGATATGTTTGCCGTCAACTGCACCTATGCAGTTAGGAAAATCAGCATTTTCTAGAAAGCCTTTACTAATGTTTTCCCAGTCTTCCGTCAGTTTAAATGGCGTACAAATACAAAATAAGATTTTAATAATAGCTAGACAAGTCTCCCGCACTATTTGTTGTATTGTCGAAAATCCTCTTCTAAATGAAAAATGCAGATCCATCAAAGAGCACTCAGTTGCCAAATACCTGAAACATATTTTTTATTGTTACAGCTGTGAAATTACAAAAAGATGGAATAAAATGGATGAAAGAGGGAATCCGCGACGCCTACGTCAAAGATGTGAACAAAACAGTCAAAAGTGTCTCCGGAGCATCTACTTTTAAAGAATACTTGTAAGTATTCACATTTGCTATTATTTTTAATCCTACTACGCGGACTCGTCCTTCGAAACGCCACCACCAGCTGATCATCAGATGATGAGAATATAATAAACATAGACGATGATACAACAAAGTTTACAAAAAGGGCAAAAAAATCGAATCCTGATGCTGAAGATAATTTGATCAACATTTTAATTAAAAGGATGGACGACAAATACCAGAATAAAGGAAGTGGTGTTGAACCCGAATACAACTTTGCGTTGTCTCTGGTAGATGACTTAAAAGCAATTCACCCCGGGGTGAATTGGATGGATGCTAAAATGGATATAATGGTAATTTTGAAAATATATAAGCAAACGTCTAACTTTCCTCCAAACTATTCAGGATATTTTCTAGCTAATAATAACTCCAGAACCACCCCGAAATTTGCCATCGCAAACAACTAAAGGTCGATTCACACATATCAGTGAACCCACAGTTCCGGCACAGTACCGCATTAGTGATAATTATTCTTTCAAACGTTCTCTATGGATGTATTCACACTTGTCAGTGTCAGTGTCGTCTCAGTACCGTCAGTGTCAGTGCCGGCACCGGCCATCACGGACGTGATCGGCGACGACGATATTTTATCACGGATCACTGACGCCGCTGCATCGAAAACAAAATGGAGGACGAGGTGTTGATTGAATTAGTTCGTGAGAATACTGTTTTGTATGATTTATCTCATGCAAAGTATATGGATACAAAATACAAAAACAATTTGTGGAACAAAATAGGAACACAAATGAATGTAGACGGTAAGTCAAAATTTACTTATCTACAGTGCTATTGTTAAGAGGAAAGATTAGATTTTTGTCTATGTGTTTGAACCTACAAACTACTGGACCGATTTTAAAAGATAGTAGATTTTATAGTAATCCGACGCAAAAAGATTAAATTGTTGTTGCATTTGAAATACAACATGTGAGAAGTCGAGATGGGCCGCTAGTTTTAAAATAAAATAATACAGTGTAAGTAAGTTGCTTTATTTTAATAGACAAAGTACAAATCATATTTTATCTTCTTGCCAGGGTACTGATCCTGCCTCAGAAATAAAATAATTTTTGAATACTTCTCTAACGTGAAATGCGCCCGCTGTGGCGTTTCCGCCTTGAGGTTGCACAGTTTTCAGTAAACTGCTTGTATGAGGTTGATTACCCTCATAATCTGATGCATGTGTTGTATTTGGATTGAAATATTTGATGAAGTTATGTAAAATACAAGTAGCGAGTACTATATTATCTACATTTTCTGGGTTAGCTTGGATCCGTCTATTGTATATTCTAAACTTTTGTGTTAATATACCGAAAGTATTTTCAACAATTCTTCTTGCTCTTGATAAACGATAATTAAAAATGCGCTTGTCGTCATTCAAATTTTGCCCTGGATAAGGTCGCATTAAATATGTTTTGAGAGGAAATGCTTCATCTCCCACAATCACGTGTGGTATTTCTATTGATGTTCCTGGCAACGGAGAATTTCCAGGTATACCTAAAGTTCCTTGCTGTAGTCTTTTTCCTAGGTTGGAATTTGCAAAAATGCCACCATCACTGTTTTTGCCATAAGACCCAACATCAACGGCAATAAAGTTATAGTTCGCGTCCACAAGGGCCATCAAAACAATTGAAAATGTTTTCTTGTAATTAAAATATAGAGATCTACTGTTCGAGGGAGCCTGAATTGTTATGTGCTTACCATCCAGTGCTCCGACACAGTTAAGGAAATTCCACAACAATTTAAAGTCATTGGCAATAATTTTCCATTTATCTTCTGTAGGCAAAGGTAGCATTTCACTCATCAGAGTTTCTTTTATTATCTTGCATGTTTCCATAACTATGGAATATGCTGTGCTGTGGCCCAAGCGGTAACTAAATGAAATTGTCTTCAGAGAATCCCCTGTTGTTAGATACCTGGAACAAATAAATCTATGTATAATATTATTTTCATTGCAGGTTCAACATGCAAAACACGGTGGAATAACATAAGAGACAACTATCGAAAATCGTTGAAGAAAACGGAAACTAAAAGTGGACAAAAGAAGACCAATGTTAAATTATACAAGTACTATGAACAATTAAATTTTTTGAAAAAATATTTCAATGAACGACCGACAGTACAAAGTGTAGAACCAGAAAAAGAAAATTCTGACTCCGAAACCAACGAGCCTCGAAATACCGTATCCATTTCACCTGATATACCCATTGTCGCTAGTCACGAAGCATCCATTCCATCACCAAGCTACGTATCCACTCCATCACCACAATGCGTCCGCACTCCCACACCATCACCAAGCCATGTATCCACTCAATCACCACAGTGCGTCCGCACTCCCACACCATCACCAAGCCATGTATCCACTCCATCACCACCATCACTGTCGTCTCCGTCTCCATCTACTTTAAGAAAGAGAAAAGGTTCGACAAAATGCACACCAAAACCATCCTCAGCATCTTCATTAATGGAATATGTTCTTCAAAAAAATCAAGAAAAAGCTGAACGCGTCGAGCACCCAGTTGATGCTTTTTTAAATGGTATTGCACCCACACTGAAGAATTTGAATCAATATTACTTAAATTTGGCTAAGACTGAAATATTTACTACTGTGCAAAAATATGAGATGAAGATGATGACAGAGCAAAATGTACCATCATATCCAAGAGATATTGCAACTGAACCAACAAATACAAATCTCACATCGCAATCTATTCTTGACTCTACTGGATTGGCTAATATAGTAGATCCCACACAATCATACCTTCAACATAGTGATGTGCAGCAATTTGTTATGAACTATACAGTTAACGAATGATAATGCTCTAGAACCTGGGACTGGTCAAAGCTGGTTGGCGTTTGTACAGATGGGGCGCCTTCCATGATGGGTGTTCGTTCTGGATTTCAAGCACTTGTGAAACAAGTTGCTCCTCAAATTTTACCTTATCATTGTCTAATACACCGCTACGCTTTGGCCGTTAAGACGCTTCCACCAGATTTGCTAAGCACGTTGAATGACGTAGTGAAAATTGTAAACCATATTCGTGGCAGTGCTACAAACTCGAGGATCTTCAAAGTTTTATGCGATGAAGTTGGTGCAAAATTTAATTCTCTTTTGTACCACACAGAGGTACGTTGGTTATCATATTTTGAACAGGGTGTACGAGCTTCGTGAAGAAATAGGATTATTTTTGGAAAAACAGAGAACACAAAAAGAGAAAGAGTTTTTCTCAAAAAATAAAAGATAAAATATTCGTTGAAATGCTGGCGTATCTTGCTGATTTTTTCAGTGAAATTAACGGTCTTAATCTCTCATTGCAAGGAAATATGACGAATATTTTAACAGCGCAGGATAAAGTTGCTAGTTTTGTGCGTAAATTGGAACTTTACCAACGCAGAGTGCAAGCAGATGATGTGTCGATGTTTACACAACTGTGTGAGCAATTGGTAAATACGGAACAAAACGAAATCAAGTTTAAAAACTCTGTGATTCAACATTTATCTGCAATAATAGATTCACTGAAGCAGTATTTTCCGGACTTGGATAATCGTCAGTCGAACTCTTGGATATTAAGACCGTTTTCTACTGATGATGATATTATTCGAGACGAAGATGTGGCGGCAAAAGTGGAATTTCTTGGATTACGCGAGAATAGTACTTTGAAAGTAGAATTTCAGAATTATGATCTCAGCACATTTTGGATCAAAACAGGTGCCGAGTATCCTGTTTTATCTAACAGAGCTTTAAAAATGCTAATACCATTTGCCACCACCTACAGGTGTGAGAGTGGGTTTTCTACTTTAGTAACACTGAAAACAAAGGCCAGAAATCGTCTCAATGTGGAACATGACTTGAGATGCGCTTTAAGTGAAACTAAACCTAACATTAAAAAACTTGTTAATGCAAAACAATACCAACCTTCACACTGAGCCAACATTCACTAGTTTTTTATGTTAGGATTCGTTTTTATTATGGTAGGAGTAGTCACTACTAGTAAATGTAACTGAGTATTATTAATCCATAGTTTATACGTATGAATACGTTAAAATTGTAAGACTGTTGTGCAATTTATGATCAATAAAGATGTTTGTATTTACTTGTATTGTTTGTTTTGATATCATTTTGAAAGCGGGGTAAAATCAGTTTTATACATAGTTCACAGGGGTAACAATATTAAAAACGTTGGGAACCACTGCTCTAGAACTTAACAAAGTGTTAAAAGTATAATGTGTTTATGTGCCACATACGAAGTAATAAAACTGATTTAAATACATATTTTCAGAATTTTAATTAAAAAGTTATCCTTAACATACCTGTCAGTGGATGGATACATCTGCACTGCAAAAAATGTGTTCACTGATATGTTGTCGACTGTTCCTACCTCCAAAAAGGTAAAAATAAAGTTAATAAAATCTGGTTTACCTACCTTAGACAAATTGCTAGCCGCTCTCTAGGAGATATAGCCTTCCTCCAACGAGTATCTTTCTTTACTAATTTATTTCCCAGCTTCTGAAGGAGAATATTAAAACAGCTTTCCGACATTTTAAAATATTCAAAATACTTTCTTTCGTCTTTAATTAATTCTTTGTATAATGTCACGATTTCTCCTTCAGATTCTCTTAACTTCCATGCTTCATGCACCCATTTTCTTTTTTTTCCTCGATTCTCTTCTTCTTCTTCGTCTAAAGCAATGGCTATCATAGCTAATTCTGTGTTATTGAAGAGTGCCATCAAAACAATCGACGTCAACGCTAGTCTGAAGGGAACGTCGTGCACGAAGATCCGCAGAGAACTGTACTGTGCCTGATATGTGTGAATTGAAGCACTGACGCACCACTGTAGCACGGATACGGAACTGTAACGGTACTGTGCCGGAACTGTGAGTTCACTGATATGTGTGAATCGAACTTAATTCTTCACGTGTCTATGACGCGAACAGCAACGCTGCAGATTCAATATATGATGATTTATTCACAGAAATATATTATATATCCTGATTACCTCCTTTTTGTTTAATAATTTGATCAGCACATCAAATGATAATTGATGATTAACCGATAATAATGAGAGATGTTAATAATTTTCAACTGTGTATTTAATGTCAAAATATACCTTATAGTAAATACGAGCATTTCTTCAGGTGACACTGATAACCTTAAATGTGTCTTCATGTCTTAAGTCAGTTTGAATCAGATGCAACAAACTCAGAAAATGTATGTCTTGACATTCGCAGGTAGGAACGAAACTTTTTGGATTATATTTAATTCGTTTGTTAAACAGCATAAAATAGTCGCTCTCTTCCAGTCAAATACTTGCAGATCATACAAACATTTGTCCCGCGACGGGAATCGAACACGCAACCTTCTGCGTTTCTTAGCTCGTTCCTTAGCCCACTGCGCCACAGAAGTCGAATATGGTCGTAAATATGGCTATGGCTAAGGTTATGGCTTTATTTAGGTGCATCATATCACTAAATCTTGCCATTGAATCGATCTATTACGACTTATAAATAAGTCTTTTAGTATATCCCCTTTTTTTCTCTTTAGAAAAACCTATTTCTGTTTAATAAACTCAAGACCTCGGAGAGGCATATATTATAATTTAGAATGTATCCTAATTACAATAACAATAGTTATAATAACTGGAGCCAGCAAACTCCTTTCCAAAGCTACAACTATGGGAGAGGTGGCTCACAGTGGAGAAGAGGAACACATAACCAGTATCCCGCCCCATCTTTGGAGGATAACAACTTCCGCCAACGCGGACGGGGAGGCCCTCGCCGTTCAGGCCCGCCGCGGAACGCAGCTCATGTTGCGGACGCACCAGCACCTGCCGTCGTAGCCGCTCCTCCGGCAGCTGATCCCGGCCCAGTTCCGGATCCTAAGCACTTGTCTAAGACACCTTCGCTTTTGACCAATGACCCATTTTATCTTGAATGTTTTCTCGACACCCCAGGGGCCGAGCTCAGGCGTTTGCCCAATGTGAACGAGCATCACTCTACGACTGCTGGTCTTCCGGTAGTCATTGAGGAAGACTACAAGGCGAAATAAAATAAAAATATCCAAGTTCATTCATTGACTTTTTAGAACCCATATTACTGTTTGTGTTTTAATGTGTGTTTGACACTGCATGAAAATTTAGTCCTTCCTGCTTTCTAATCATGTTATGCAGTATACAACATGTCTTAACAATTATTTCTGCAAAATCGGCTGATACTTGAATTAGAGATTGAAATATTCAAAATTTACTGCTTAGTAATCCAAAGGCTCGTGCTCGTTACAACCTGTAAACCCTTAATAAGGCAAGGGGAAATAATTTCCCACCAAGGCTACCGAAATGATTTTTTTACATGACATGAGCTTTGCGAAGGACCGCAACCATTATGTACATTTTGTGGTTGATTTTTAAATATTTAACTGGCAACAATTTTCAAAATATGACAACCAGAAACTGAGAAGATCCAATGGTGAAAACATACGGTGCTTTTCTTTTCGATTGTTGCTGACAAAATTTTTTTTTTTTCTACAAATAATCTTGTACGTGGAAAATATTTTTATCTCATAAAATAACAATCCCAGCGCTGTTTTGTATTGGTTTATGTGTTTGTTATTGATCAATACTCTCAAAATGTTCAATTTACAAAGTGGGAAAATAATTCCATTAGCCCGATTGGGACATTGAATTTAGTTCATAATTATGTACATATAAAAAATTTCGTGACTGATTTTATACAATTTACATATACATGGAAATTATGCCACAACACCAAGTTTTCCTCTTCATGACTAACTGTGACACTTACATGTTATTATTTATTTCTAGGATCCTAAGACTGAATAACCAAAAAAATATAGGGCAACGGGAGTTGGAAGCCATCGTCGATAACCTTTCTGATTTATCAGATATTGACTCGGACGATGATGCCTATTACCAAGCGGCCCCTTTAAGCAGCCCGGTAGATAATCTAAATCTACCTCAACATGATGTCAACAGGCGCCTTGAAGAGCTATGAGGATTTTTTAATATCTTGGAAGAAACGATTGATGAAATATACTCAATAGAGTATCTGGAAGATATTTTACAAACAAATAGTCCCATTAGTTGTGTGGGTGAGGGACTGGTTCAATATGGTGTCCCTCCAATACATGAAATAAATAAACAAATGGGGCCATGTGTAGAAAGCAGACAGGTTGTGAGTCTCAGCGAACAAGAAAATGAAATAGAACAATGTTTAGACCCAACACGCGACATAAATGAATACATAGAGAGGAATGAAGAAATCGGGCAGGTAATGAATCCCACCTAACAAGAAATTGAAATAGAGCATTGCATAGATGAGATCCGCGAAAAACGGTCTCAAAAGTGGTCAAGCTGCAGTCCCTGATAAAAAATGGCAATACGAGGATGCTATGATTTTTTTGCTACCTCATCGTAAAGAAAGAGCAAATGTATCTTCATTACTCAGAGATAGTACTGGCAATGCCGATTCTCAGTTCTCTGTTCCGGATCTCCAATCAGATGCTTCAACAATGGAAGGTCCAACAGTCTGCCTCCACTAGAAACATTGTTTTAGTTACAAAAAAAACAAGTAAGTCGTATATCAGTCATGTGGTACCCATATCAAAAGCTCTGCTTACTTTGGGGCCAGATGATGCTGTGTGAAATTATTATTATTATTATTTATAATAATATATAATATATAATTTATAATAATATTTATAATAATAATTTATTATTAATATTTGTGGGGTGGTATTAATATTTATTATTAATATTCTCCACATTTATTTATAGGCCACATAGTATTCCTAACTACATATTTTATTATTATTTATTCTACATCCAACACTCATACATAAACACTACATACCTATCTATTATTATTATTTATATATTTACATTAGTACATATCATTCTTTCTAACGTTACCGGTGGCCGTGTGACGTGCTACGATATGGTAGTGAACACGCGCGGCTAGCCTGCGCGCGTGACTTCACGCGAAAGCAACGGAACCGGCTTCGAGAGCGGCCAGCGCCGCGCGCGCATACCCCCGCCGCCGGCCGCCCGCGCCGGCCCTCCAGTCTGATGGAATCTCGTGCGCGTTCTAGACGATAGCTCTGTACCTACCGCTTCGGCTTATGCAATTTATTTTCTGTGTTATTTCGCGTCTCGAATTCTTGTGCTTTCTATTAATTCTCTCGCTCATTATCTTGTGCTTGTTTACTGTGCCGTTCTGCTTCTAATATTAAATAACTGTAATGTGATGTGCGTGTTGGAACATTAAATTGTGAAAAACTATTCTGGACTTCCTATTTACATATATTCTTCACACACAACACACAACCACAACAATCCCTGGACACACGCAAGAATATCACTATAACTGGTGACCCCTGAAGAACACAATAATAAGGTACGATGAGTGCAAGCAAAGAAACGGCCACGTCGGATCAAGAAATCGTGCGTGTTTCCACTAACCCGCACGAGTTATTTAAAGTCGGTGTCCGAATTCCCACGTTTTGGCCCGAGGAGCCCGAGATATGGTTCGCGCAAATAGAAGGTCAGTTCGCTATATCGAACATATCTGCCGATACGACCAAATTCTATTATGTCACCAGCCAGTTAGATCCTCAATATTCCAAAGAGGTGAAAGACATAATCACGTCTCCTTCAGCTACCAATAAATACGAGAAGCTTAAGGAGGAACTGATCAAGCGACTGTCAGCGTCACGTGAGCGAAAAATCCAGCAGCTACTGATGCACAAAGAGCGGGAAACCGAAAGCCTTCTCAATTTCTACGACATCTACAGAGCCTAGCTGGAAACACTGTCCCGGACGATTTTATTCGGAGCATCTGGTGCAGCCGTCTACCAACTAACCTGCAAACGCTAATAGCGTCTCAGCCTACTAGTACCTTAGAAGCCTCAGCTGACCTGGCAGACCGAGTACACGTTATCGTGACACCTAATCTCCAGGTAGCTTCAACCACATCGACGACTCCCGTCCCTGGTTCAGTGGAATCAATGGCGAACGAGATTGCTGAGCTGAAGAAGGCCGTCAAGAATTTGACCATGCAGCTGAACCGTCAGCCCCGACATCAAGACCGTTCCAGCCGTTCGAATGACCGCCAGCGCAAGCTCCCCAGATCCAGGTCCCAATCTAGCTACCGGAAGTTTCCCAACTGCTGGTACCACAGCCGACACGGAGCCAACGCGAAATAGTGTGTTAAGCCCTGTGACTTCGGAAAGTCGGGAAACGCTCAGGGCAATCGGTAAAGACGACTGACGATTGCCCCATTTCCACTGGTCGCCTCTTCATTACTGACCGCAAGTCGAAGATCCCTTTCTTAGTGGACACAGGAAGCGATGTCTGCGTCTTCCCTCGAACTGCAGTTCAGGATCGTCGAGTCAAGACCAGCTACCAGCTGACAGCTGCCAACGGAAGCATCATTGACACCTTTGGCTCGTTTCAGCATAATCTAGATTTAGGGCTTAGATTTTAGGCCGAGATTTTCCCTGGAGTTTCATTGTGGCCGATGTCACTAAAGCCATAATAGGCGTTGATTTTTTAAGCTTTTACAGCCTTATTGTAGACATCCGTAATAAGCGTATAGGACGTATTATAGATAACGTAACATCATTATCAACCGATGCTTATTGCGTTAATGCTTCTGACACTGTATTATGTTCTGTAAAGATTCCATCTGGTGATACGTCATTTCATAAGATCTTAGCAGAATATCCGGAAATCACTAAACCAGCTGGCACGCCACACGTCCACAAACATAACACTGTTCACCACATACGCACCACAACCGGTCCCCCTATCTCCTGTTCCCCTCGCAGGTTAGCTCCCGATAGGCTCAAGGTGGCGAAGCAGGAGTTCAACTTGATGCTGAGCAATGGTACGACACGCCCGTCGGAGAGTCCGTGGTCTTCTCCTCTGCATTTGGCCCCCAAAAAAGACAGTGGCTGGCACCCATGCGGAGATTACAGACTACTCAACGCTCGGACTATCGCTGACAGGTACCCTATAAAACACATACAGGACTTTGCCCACAGTATCTCAGGCTGTACGGTCTTTTCGACCATTAATTTGGTCAAGGCCTACAACCAAATACCCGTGTACGAAGAAGACATCTAAAAGGCTGCAATCACTACTCCTTTTGGCCTCTACGAGTTTCCGTTTATGAGCTTTGGTCTTCGGAACGCAGGTCAGACGTTCCAGAGGTTCGTAGACGAAATGACTCGAGGTTTGGACTTTTGCTATTGTTATCTTGACGATTTCTTAGTATTCAGCCGATCTGCAGCTGAGCATGAAAGCCACCTTCGCCAACTCTTTGAATGCATGAGTAATTACGGCATAGTCGTGAACACCTCTAAGTGTGTGTTTGGAGTCTCAGAGGTAACGTTTTTAGGCTACCACATTTCAGCTGCCGGTACTAAACCACTTGACTCCAAGGTTCAGGTCATCAAAGAGTTCCCGGCGCCGACAACAGTCCGGCAACTTAGGCGGTTCTTGGGCATGCTGAATTTTTATAGGCGATTTATGCCCAACGCCGCAAAAATTCACGCCCCTTTGAACGCCCTGTTGGCCGGCTCGGTAAAAGCCTCTGACCCTGTCGACTTGTCAGGTGAAGCTTTAATAGCCTTTGAAAAGTCCAAAGAGAGCCTCTGCAACGCTGCGCTACTCGCACATCCTGATTGCCAAGCCCAACTTGCTTTAGTTACTGACGCTAGTGACTTTTCAAAAAATTCAAAATTCAAAATAACTTTATTCATTACAATCACAAGGACCACTTTGAATCGTCTTCTTACATGCTAGTGAATCTAGGTGCCGGTTCCTCCTAACCCCAGTCAAGAAGAATCCGGCAAGAAACTTGTCTGGTCTTAACACTTTTTTGTATGATCCTTGACAATTTTGTTACGGATGCCGAGTCGAGTTGGAGCAGATTCATCCCAAGCTTTTTTGTCTTCTAAATAATCAGATATTTTATAATATGCTTTAATAGACAGTTTATGTTTAATTACGTTTTTAAATTTGCCAATCGACAAATCTAACACGTCGCTTGGGACCTTGTTATAGAAGCGTACACATTGCCCTATAAAAGACTTATTAACTTTAGCGAGCCTAACAGTGGGAACAGCGAGTTTATCTTTATTTCTAGTGTTAATACTATGATTATCGCAATTTTTTTTGAATAAATGAACATTTTTGTGCACATACATTAAATTTTCGTATATATACTGACAAGGCACTGTCATAATATTAATTTCTTTAAACTTATCTCTAAGTGATTCTCTGGGGCCCATGTTATAAATTGCACGAACAGCCCTCTTCTGCAACACAAATATGGTGTTAATATCAGCAGCACTCCCCCACAACAAAATGCCATAAGACATAATGCTATGAAAGTAGCTGAAGTAAACGAGTCTAGCGGTATCTACGTCGGTAAAATGACGGATCTTTTTGACAGCGTATGCGGCAGAGCTGAGTCTCTTCGACAATTTATCTATGTGCGGGCCCCATTGCAGCTTATTATCTAAAGTAATGCCTAGGAACACTGTGGTGTCGACGAGATCTATCTTTTCGTAATTAATTTTTACATTAGCTTTCACCTGTTTAACGTTGGGCAGTATAAAACGAATGCATTTCGTTTTTTTCTCGTTAAGTAATAAGTTGTTTACATTAAACCATGTTACAACTTTAGCGATTGCATTGTTTACATCGTCAAGATTAGTAAGTCGTCGCTTTAATTTAAATAAAAGCGACGTGTCATCAGCAAACAGTACAATCTCGTGATCATCCTTTACAAGTTTAGGTAGATCATTTATATAAATTAAAAACAAGAATGCCCCGAGTATTGATCCTTGTGGTACACCCATTTTTACCATTGACCCCGGAGAACGCTTTCCATTTACATCTACTCGTTGTGTTTGGTCAGTTAAGTAGGATGTGAGAAGCTTAAGTGAAACTCCCTTAACACCATAGTGGTGTAGTTTGCTGATTAGAGTTTCATGGTGAACGCAATCAAAAGCTTTCGACAGATCACAAAAAATACCTAAGGCATCGCGTGATTCCTCCCAGATATCAAAAATATGTGATATTAACTCAACACCGGCATCAGTCGTTGAGCGTCCCTTTGTAAAACCGCATTGTTTACTGTCTAGTAAATTGTTGGTATTAAAATGCCGTTGTAATTGGTTTAGTATAAGTTTTTCAAATATTTTACTAAATGTAGGAAGTACTGATATAGGCCTAAAGTTACTAGGATCGGAATGACTACCTGATTTGAATAGAGGTATGATCTTGCTATGTTTCATCAAATCAGGAAATACTCCACTGTCAATACATTGATTAAATATGAAAGCTAGATCTGGTGCAATAATGTCAATTAGTGGTTTTATAACACTGACAGAAATGCCCCAGAGATCAGTGGTCTTTTTTACATTAATCATTTTGAATGCCTTGATAATATCGTTTTTGTCCACATGTTCAAAGTAAAATTGTGTGACACATTCAGGTAAACTATCTTTTAACAATGATACTGCTATTACATGAGAAGAGTTTAAAGACTTTGTAGTGGAGACTGGAATATCAGTAAAAAAAGTTTCAAATGCCTTTGCTACATCTATATCTTGCTTAATTATATTATTGTTAATATTTAAATTTATTACACTATTATGAGTTTTGGATTTTCCGGTCTCACTATTAATTATTTTCCAAGCTGCTTTTATTTTATCTTGACTGTTTCTAATTTTTGAGCTTAAATACTGAGATTTAGCAAAGCGACAAACATTCTTAAAGATTCTTGAGTATTTTTTTACTTTTTCTTTAAACTCTTCACTAAAGTTATACCGTTTTTCACTGTACAATTCATACAAGGTACGCCTACTCTTATGAATACCTGTTGTTGCCCACTCACAAAATGTTGAACTGCCAGAGACCACAATAGTTTTGGATGTGAAAATGGAACTGAATACTTTATTAAATTCAGTGAAAAATGTATTGTATAAATCATTTGGATTATCATCATTATACAATAAAAGAGGCAAGTTGGTATCCAGGTTCAATCTCACTTTCTCTAAACGATCAGTGGTAACTGGTATATAAGTAATTTTTTTTTGTACATCTTTATTGTTCATTTTAGTTTCTATTTGAACTAGTTGACCGAGATGGTCAGAGTGAATATTACTAATTATATTTTTACTTATTATGTTTATATTGGTAAAGATATTATCTATGCATTTGGCCGAAGTGGCAGTTATTCTAGTTGGCTCCATAAATATAGGTTCAAGACCAAATGAATTAAATAAACTAGTTATTCTGGTACTCAATGAATATTTCTCAAGCAAATTTATATTAAAATCACCGCATACAACAATTTCTTTATTTGATTTTGTAATAGACTTATGCAAAATGTCCTCCATAATTTTCTCAAAAATATCAAATGAGGCGGTTGGTGGGCTATAAGTGCTTATAACAAGGAACCGCTCCAACTCTATGCAAGCTATCTCAATGTGTCTTTCTACAGAGTGGGCGACAATGTCTTTACGTTCTTTGAATTTTATTTGTTTATTTATTAATATTAATGACCCGCCTCTTATAGAATTTACTCTGCAGAAAGAACTACCAACTTGGTGATTCTTGAAGTTGAACATGAGCTCATGACTTTTCAGCCAATGTTCTGTTAAGCAGATTATGTCAATATTGTTTGAGTTCATGTACAAGTCTAGTTCTAATTCTTTGTTACAAATTCCTTGAATATTTTGATGCACCAAGTTAGTAAACTTAAACTTATTTACAGTATTTATTTTACAGTTTTTAGTGTTTTTGTTTGATTGATTATTTTTATAAAATATATTATTTGAATTATCAGTGCTAGAGACATCCTCTATTGTCTTTTTATCTAATTTAAATTACTAGGAAAAAAATCCAGAGTCTGATTTGGAATGTCATGATTATGCTCAATAGAAGCATTGTGTGTAGCCAAATTTTTGGCTGTAATACTAAAATAATAAGATAGCAAAACAGCTACCTGTCGTTTGTAATAATTAGGAAGGTAGTATCTACCTTTTGTCAAATAATATTTTTTACTAACAATGTTGTTAGTGTCAATCATATGGATTACATTATTATTATTGCATGACATTGTATGCAAAACCTGATTTAATTTATATCTATGGTCATTTTCTGCTTGTGGCAAGCTGTCGCTGTAGGGGAATGTAAACATTACAATTTTGTTTACTTGCAATGAACAAAGTGTTTCAAAATATTTTATTAATTCAGCTTTGTTTACATTACCCCTATTTCCAAGCCAAATTACTAAATTAGAATTGTGCTTAAAATTATACTTCGTTATTAATTGCATTATGTCATGCAGGTCACAGTTTGGTAAGCAATTATTTATTACTGTATGTCCCATGCTAGTGTTTAATAATAATTGGCCCATATTTTTTCCAATTTCATCACAGAACATTATGGTTTTTTCCAAATTTTCATTTTTGTGTGAGTTCGAACACGCTTGGGATGGTGATACAGAAGCACACACTGGCCTAGGATTCTCAGAACACTGACTTTCACAGGTGGGGTTAGTCACAGATGAATCAAAGCGGACTTGATCATTGTATATTGAGAATGCAATGCTGACAACTCACATTTTAGTTTTTTATTGTTATCTAGTGTGTCAAGAATTATTTTCTCATTATCCTCTCTTTCTAATGTCAACTGTGTGCACAGTTCCTTGGCTGCCTTTAATTCGTTTAGTGCCCGGTAGAGATTATTCTCCTCCTGGAGTTGTAAGGCCCTTCTAGTCATCATTTTGAGTGTATTTTTAGCACAAGTTCTCCAAGGAAAAGTAAACACTGGTTGAGGTTAGAGTTTGAAAATATTTGTACTTACGTGCTTTAGCAGCATTTGAATAATGATAAATTGTATGCCGGCACATAAAACTAACACATAAGAGCAACAAACACTTCCAAACCCGATAAAACAATAAAAAATATTTGAATTTCCTAACCGAAATTAAGTAAGTATTTGCGGCCAATTTACATCAATTTCACTAATATTATTATTTGTACACGTTTGTTTTATTGTATTTATGCGATGAATTTGAAAAGGGCTTTGTAATTACATATAAAAACAAATAAAATCTAACTAAAAGAATGGAACAATTCAAAACAGCTGTTACTCATAGGGATGCCACAAGCAAAAAAAAACAAAAAAAAAAAAAAAAACTTAGCTTTGGGCACAGTGATTCAGCAGTTCAAAGATGAGGTATGGCAGCCACTGGCATTTTTTTCGCGGAAACTTAGCCCATCCCAGCAGAAATACTCACCCTACGACCGCGAGCTGCTCGCCATATACGAGGGCATAAAGTATTTCAGGCACATGCTGGAAGCGAGAGACTTTACGGTCTACACTGACCACAAACTACTATGTTTCGCCTTCAGCGAGCGGAAGAACAATTGTTCACCGCGTCAATACAGACATCTGGATTTTGTATCACAATTCACCAGCGATATCCGGCATATATCCGGTAAGGATAATGTTGTGGCTGACACGCTGTCTCGAATTGACGAGTTACAAAGTCCAGTTGATCTCGAAGTACTTGCTAAGTCCCAGACCTCAGATACCGAACTATCTTCATTACTCAACGACGAAACGACATCGCTTCGTTTCGAGAAAATCAAAGATCCCGGTAGCAAGGTGGAATTTTACTGTGACGTAAGTACCGGTTCACCAAGACCTTTCGTGAGCAAACCATTGCGAAAGCAAGTATTCGACAGCCTACACTGCTTAAGTCACCCCGGTGCAAACGCAACCGCCAAGCTTGTAGCACAGCGCTACGTTTGGCCAGGGATCAGAAAAGACTGTCGAGAATGGTCGCGAACGTGCTTAGCCTGCCAACGTTCTAAAGTAAATCGTCACGTGTCCGCGCCACTTGGTACGTTCAATTTGCCGAAAGCTCGATTGGCGTACGTCCACATCGACCTCATTGGTCCCATGCCCATTTCAAACGGCTTTCGTTACTGCCTTACAGCTGTGGACCGCTTTACCAGATGGCCTGAAGCCATCCCTATTGCGGACATTACGGCAGAAACGGTGGCTAAGGCACTATTGTTGGGCTGGATCTCCAGATTTGGTTGCCCAACTGATATAGTAACCGATCGTGGACGGCAGTTTGAATCCGCACTGTTCGAATTCCTCGCGAAAATTGCTGGATTTAAACATCGCAGAACAACAGCCTACCACCCAGCCTGTAACGGGCTGGTGGAGCGGTTCCACCGACAACTAGAAACAGCTATTACATGCCATGCTGACAATAATTGGACAGAATCGCTACCACTAGTCCTTCTAGGTATACGAAGTGCGGTCAAAGAAGATCTTCAGTCGTCTTCGGCTGAACTTGTTTATGGTGAGCATTTACGACTCCCTGGTGAATTTTTTAACCAAACCGTAACCAGTACTACCGACCTAACGGATTTTTCCGCTCGGCTGCGATCGATTGCAGACAAACTACGTCCCGCTCCCGCATCGCGCATATCATTCTTTCTAACGTTACCGGTGGCCGTGTGATGTGATACGATATGGTAGTGAACACGCGCGGCTAGCCTGCGCGCGTGACTTCACGCGAAAGCAACGGAACCGGCTTCGAGAGCGGCCAGCGCCGCGCGCGCATACCCCCGCCGCCGGCCGCCCGCGCCGGCCCTCCAGTCTGATGGAATCTCGTGCACGTTCTAGACGATAGCTCTGTACCTACCGCTTCGGCTTATGCAATTTATTTTCTGTGTTATTTCGCGTCTCGAACTCTTGTGCTTTCTATTAATTCTCTCGCTCATTATCTTGTGCTTGTTTACTGTGCCGTTCTCCTTCTAATATTAAATAACTGTAATGTGATGTGCGTGTTGGAACATTAAATTGTGAAAAACTATTCTGGACTTCCTATTTACATATATTCTTCACAACCACAACAATCCCTGGACACACGCAAGAATATCACTATAATATTAATACTAATAATTTATTAATAATAATAAATTATTATTATTATTACCTTCTGCATCGTCATTATTGATGAAATATATGTAGGGTCTTTCATTAAGCGTGTCCTATCTTTAAATTTAAATAAAACAAAGTGTGTGTGATATATTATCGAAATTATTTATTTATTTGAAAGATGTAGTGATGCCATTATGTGTGGAATATGACATCATTCAAATGTCCGCCACGGCTTCTCTGGGTGGAGCGCATGCGAGATATCCAATTTTCCATGACTTTTGCGCATAAATCAGGCTGAATTTGACTAATGGCATAGGTTATGTTGGCTTTGAGGGCCGCTGTGATTTGTGGTTTATTCACATAGACCTGCGACTTAAGAAAACCCCACAAGAAAAAGTCTAGCGGGGTTAAGTCACAAGATCTCGGTGGCCAGCTCACATCAGCTCCACGTGAGATGACCATGCCCTCAAATCTCTCATGCAGAATCAATGTGGCATGAGCTGTGTGGCACGTAGCGCCGTCTTGTTGAAACCACATGTCGTTGGTGTTCAGATGATCCAGTTCATGCCAAAAAAAGTTGGTAATCATCGACCTATAGCGCTCGCCGTTGACAGTGATGGCCTGGCCAATGTTGTTCTCAAAGAAATATGGCCCGATGACGCCGCCAGCCCAAAACCCACACCAAACTGTAACTTTTTCGGGATGCATTGGACGCTCTTGGATCTCATGTGGATTGGTATCGTCCCAAATTCGACAATTTTGTTTGTTTACGTACCCATTCATCCAGAAATGGGCCTCATCGCTGAAGATAATTTTTTTGTGAAAATTACGGTCAGTTGCTAACTGCTCCAGTGCCCATTCAGCGAACACACGTCGTTGTCTATGGTCGTTTACCTTCAATTCCTGGGTAAGTTGAATTTTATACGGGTGCAGGCCCAAGTCACGACGCAAAATTCACCAAGTTGTGGTCTGTGAAAGGCCGAGTTCTTGTGAGCGACGCGAAATTGACTGCCTCGGATTCTCCTGCATACTCTCACGGACAGCGGCGATGTTTTCGGCAGACCTTGCGTTTCGTTGACGTACGGGTGTTGGTCGATCATTTACCGAACCAGTGGACTCAAATTTATCCACCACACGACGAATAGTCCTCTCGGTAGGACGATTATGGCGACCGTAAAATGGGCGAAGCGCGCGGTGCGTTGCCCGAACAGAACACTCATTTTGATAAAACGCACGTGTTGTTGAATGCTATAGCTATCCATGATGATTTGGCAAAACAGAATGAATAAATTACAACCAATTTGACAGATGTAGCTTCAACAAGATGGCCGCTACCAACTGTCAAAGTTCGGACGTGCCTATTGGAAGACCCTTTACTAGAGGGAAAAGAAACCAAATAGGATTAGATAGACGATTTTTTTCTGGAATAGCTGCAACAGTGTAAAATATAGTGACTAGAACAAAGCAATGATCAAATCTGAAATTTTTAAACCTTTTTCACAAATGGAACTGCGAGAAATAAATGATGAACGAAATAATTATTATGATAGTAATAATTATTCAACTGCAGCAGGACATTCTGGATACACTACTACAACCAACTATATGGGTCACAAAGGAATACCACACCGCCGAATATACAAGAATTCGATTCTACACAACAAGTTAGTATCGATACTGAAAAAAATACCAGAATTTTAAAGTAGGTACTTAAAAGTTACAAAAATAAAGGTTGATTTTACTCCTTTTATTATAACAAAATATCTTCGTTACGCTTATTTACGTCAGTACGACTAGTAGGTAGGACATATCCTATACCGAACAATAGAGTATTGATTGCTGCCTTAGCCAAGTTATTCCAACCTAAGTGTTAAAGGTGGTATAGTATGTCATAAACATTGGATTAAATATCTAAATAAGAATTGCTTGGAGTCATGCGTCTTGTGCATTGACAGCAACAATCCGAGATGGCAGGGTGTGGGGTAGTTGGTCCAGAAGTTGCAAATTATTGTGTTGATCCTGGTGAAACAGGTTGAGCAATGTATGGCTGATGATCACTCTGCAATAGCTGAAAATAAATATATATTCATTAAAACTTAATTCTTAAGTATAGTAAGTTTGTGTAAGCTAGTTGTCATCTTCGAAGACATAAAATACATGTTGGACCAATTGTTAGTAGTAACATTCACTAAGCCATTTACTGCCAGGAGCCCTATTATTAGCTCTGCTCTCTAGCTCTGTCAGTTTTGTCACAAGTGCAGGTCCGCCTTCAGTGGGTACCTACCACTGGCACCCTTGAAGATAAGAGGAGCCCTTTGTTTAGTACCTATTATATTGGAGATCACTCCACATCTTATATACCTACCACAACAAACATGAAACATAGTTATGAAAGCATAGTAACTACTTGGTACCTTTTTCCATTTTTGTCCTTAGTTGTTAGCTCTTCCCAGCGATTAATTGCCAGCGGCCTCAACTCTCTGGCTTTGCATATTATGGTATAGCAAGACATATCAAATTGTATATCCAAATTGTGTTTATTTGCTAAAGTGTTGGAAAAAATTGTTTACATTCAACTATACTCCGCTCTTAAGCAGTATCTTGCACCGCAGCAACACGGTTTTGTGAGGGGTAGGTCCACTACATCGAATCTCTTGCTGTGTACCGAGTTCTTGACTCGTTTTATGTCTGAACCCTCGCAAATTGATATAGTTTACACCGATTATAGCAAGTGCTTTGATCGAATCGATCATTCGCTCTTATTAATGAAACTGCAACGTATACGTATACGAGGTAATCTTTTTAGATGGTTCACATCTTATGTTTTTAATAGATGTCAGACGGTGGTTCTTAGTGGATATTCATCGACGTCCATGTTTATCCCGTCAGGAGTCCCTCAGGATTCTTTATTAGGACCGCTGCTCTTTGCTATGTTCATCTGCGATATCTCTTCATGTTTTCTTTCTTCTAAAATTCTATTATACGCTGACGATATGAAAATTCTACATCAAATTAAAACGATTAATGATGCATATCGTCTTCAAGAAGACTTAATTCGATTTGAAAGTTATTGTGTGATCAATAAATTGGACTTGAACGTTTCCAAGTGTAACGTTTGCTCTTTTACTCGTAAGTCAGTTGCTATTAAATTTGATTACACAATACACAACTCGCCACTCATACGGGTCGATACAATTCGCGATTTAGGTGTCACTTTTGATAGTAAACTCTTATTCGACTGCCACATCAATAACATTGTAAATAGAGCATCCCGTGCACTTGGATTCGTTTTGAGAATGTCTAAGGACTTTACAAATATTAAAACCTTTAAGATATTGTATTGTGCATATGTGCGCAGTCATCTGGAATACGCATCCCAGGTCTGGAATCCATGTTACGACGTGTATTCTTCGCGCTTGGAGCGCATTCAAAAAAGATTTCTGCGTTACTTGCAGTTTCGTACAGGTGTTTTCCTTCCAGATTACATAGCTAGATGTCGCAAGTTTCATTTCCTCCCACTTTATGAACGAAGAAATATCGCCGATATAGCATATTTGATGAGCATTGCAACTGGCACGGTGGACTGTTCTGAGTTGCTGGAGCTATTGGGGCTGCGTACTAATACTGCTAGTTTTAGAAGACCTAACATCTTATATGTTCCAACGGTTAAAGCAAATTATAGGCAAAATGCTTTTATTATTCGAGCAAGCGCCTTATTTAACACCTTAGCAATCGCAGATATTGATATATTTAATACAGCAACGAGCAAGCTAAAACGCTTGCTCTGTGACAAATTATTTTTATAGTACAAGTACTCATTTCGTTTTATCTTGTTGTTTGATCTATGTATTTTTAAACTATTCCCAGTTATTTTCTCTTTTGTTTTACTTTGTATTGTTTAGGTTTTCACTTGTACTGTATTTTTCATTACATACATATATATGTTATATCTATCAGTGTGAACTTATAATTGGCCTTCAGCATACATGTTTTATAAACATGTATTATTTGTAATTATTATTAATGTACCTAGCTGTAAGTTCTCCAAAAATTATAAAATAAAATAAATAATATTACGACATATTTTAAATGTACAGCATGTTCCAACGTGTTCGAGGGATCGAGCGCATTTCTCCCTCTGTCCCTTTCCTGCCTGACGCAGTTAAGGGTTCTTCATCAGGAAATTGTAAATCATTAGTTAACATTTTTCTTCCTAAGGCACTATCTGCTAACTTTTTTGCAGATAGTGCCTTTTGCACATCTAATACCCTGAATTTGCGAGTAGCGTCAGCTACCGCTGGCAACACAATAGAAATGTGAAAAGAAAAATAAGATAAAAAAAGATCTGTAGAAAGGGACCTCTTAAGAAAACAAATAATTGAGAATGCGTTTAATCAGCCAAAAAATGAGACCAGTGCCATGAATAACTTTTTCTTAAGTATGTGCAATAGCACATGCCAGCTGCCGGAGTATTTACAAATGAGAGTACAGCGCCAAGTAATTAATTTTTTTTTTTATTTTTAATTAATTAATTTAAAAATTAAAAACATTCAAGATAAAATAAAAGCAACTTGGAAAATAATTAAAAGTGAGACCGGAAAATCCAAAACTCATAATAGTGTAATAAATTTAAATATTAACAATAATATAATTAAGCAAGATATAGATGTAGCAAAGGCTTTTGAAACTTTTTTTACTGATATTCCAGTCTCCACTACAAAGTCTTTAAACTCTTCTCATGTAATAGCAGTATCATTGTTAAAAGATAGTTTACCTGAATGTGTCACACAATTTTACTTTGAACATGTGGACAAAAACGATATTATCAAGGCATTCAAAATGATTAATGTAAAAAAGACCACTGATCTCTGGGGCATTTCTGTCAGTGTTATAAAACCACTAATTGACATTATTGCACCAGATCTAGCTTTCATATTTAATCAATGTATTGACAGTGGAGTATTTCCTGATTTGATGAAACATAGCAAGATCATACCTCTATTCAAATCAGGTAGTCATTCCGATCCTAGTAACTTTAGGCCTATATCAGTACTTCCTACATTTAGTAAAATATTTGAAAAACTTATACTAAACCAATTACAACGGCATTTTAATACCAACAATTTACTAGACAGTAAACAATGCGGTTTTACAAAGGGACGCTCAACGACTGATGCCGGTGTTGAGTTAATATCACATATTTTTGATATCTGGGAGGAATCACGCGATGCCTTAGGTATTTTTTGTGATCTGTCGAAAGCTTTTGATTGCGTTCACCATGAAACTCTAATCAGCAAACTACACCACTATGGTGTTAAGGGAGTTTCACTTAAGCTTCTCACATCCTACTTAACTGACCGAACACAACGAGTAGATGTAAATGGAAAGCGTTCTCCGGGGTCAATGGTAAAAATGGGTGTACCACAAGGATCAATACTCGGGGCATTCTTGTTTTTAATTTATATAAATGATCTACCTAAACTTGTAAAGGATGATCACGAGATTGTACTGTTTGCTGATGACACGTCGCTTTTATTTAAATTAAAGCGACGACTTACTAATCTTGACGATGTAAACAATGCAATCTCCAAAGTTGTAACATGGTTTAATGTAAACAACTTATTACTTAACGAGAAAAAAACGAAATGCATTCGTTTTATACTGCCCAACGTTAAACAGGTGAATGCTAATGTAAAAATTAAAAACGAAAAGATAGATCTCGTCGACACCACCGTGTTCTTAGGCATTACTTTAGATAATAAGCTGCAATGGGGCCCGCACATAGATAAATTGTCAAGAGACTCAGCTCTGCGGCATACGCTGTTAAAAAGATCCGTCATTTTACCGACGTAGATTCCGCTAGACCCGTTTACTTCAGCTACTTTCATAGCATTCTGTCTTATGGCATCATGTTGTGGGGGAGTGCTGCTGATATTAACACCATATTTGTGTTGCAGAAGAGGGCTGTTCGTGCAATTTATAACATGGGCCCCAGAGAATCACTTAGAAATAAGTTAGAAATAAGAAAGAAATTAATATTATGACAGTGCCTTGTCAGTATATATACGAAAATTTAATGTAAGTGCACAAAAATGTTCATTTATTCAAAATAAAATGCGATAATCATAGTATTAACACTAGAAATAAGTTAAACTCGCTGTTCCCACTGTTAGGCTCGCTAAAGTTAACACGTTGCCTGCCATACGAATATATTCGTAGTAAAAAAAACCTATACCCATTGCCATCCATACAAAATCATCACTACGAGTATTTACGTACGCACATCTTAGATAATACAAAATTACCCTTTTTAGACACATTATGAGTAGAAACAGGTTTCAGCTTTTGCTGCGCTATTTACACTTTGTTGACAATGAGAACGCTGATGGCAGCCCTTTGTATAAACTAAACACTGTACTTGAGCATTTCAATCGGGTGATGGCCATAATATACAGAATATAGCAGATATTCACTCCAAATGTGAATATCTGCATTGACGAATCGATGGTTTTGTGGCAAGGACGTCTTATATTGCAATATATCAAAAATAAGAAACATAAATATGGTATAAAAACCTAATATAATCAAAGATTATAATAAACAGGAGCTGCCTGAAAATAAAAAAATGAACGCTTTGACATTCAAGAATGAGGTCATAAAGCATTTGCTTGGCGCGCAATATACGAGTATGATAGGCAATCAATCTCGAGAATTAAATTATTCAGGTTCTTTTCATCATTTGAGCCGTTTACCACCAACTCAAAAAAAAAAAGAAACCCTCAAAACTGTGCCGCGAATGTCATAGCAAAAGAAACGCCACGAAACTGTTTGTTACGTTTGTTTACCGTTTGTCCCGAAAATCCAGCTTTGTGCGTGGATAATTGTTTTAAAATTGATCATGCCTGATTGTAATTTTTTTGTTGCCATGAAAAAAAAATATATGAAAGTGTTTTCATTTTATTTTGTAAGTTTTATTTCCTATGCCAAATGCAAGTTCGTTATATATTAATAAAAGATTTCTTCTTTCTATTGATTATTGATTTGATTGATTCTTTTTATGAATCTATATTAAATATTATAGAACACCCTGTAGCACTCGTTCTATTGCAAAGAATCAGCTCCGTACGCCGCGCGCAAACAATGTGTATCGCGTCTCCACCGGTCGCATGCTCGAGCGAGGCAGCTTCGTGAGCGAAATGCTCGGTCGGTGTGGACGTGCCTCGGTGTTGTGCGGGCGCACGGTGCCTCGGCCGAACACGCCTCGGAGCCGAGCCATGCGGCGTCAGCCGGGTATCCACTAGAGGCAGCCTCGGGCCATATTTTGTCGGTTTTTTTGCCGTGCTCAAAGGAGCCTCAGTCCGAGCCGTGCATTTGCGGAGACGGGCGTGTTGCCTCGGATCGCAATGGACAACGAAACTGCTATTAAACTGATAAAATTATTTGAGCGTCACCGTGTTCTCTGGGATCCGTTAAATAAAAGTCATATCGACGAAAAAAATCACGACACAAAAACAGCCATACCACGGGATCAGGTAATTTTTTTGTGCATTCTGTAACTACAATTTTTAGGTTATTAGCAACTAAAACAACACTGCTGACATAAGTCGCATATCTTAGAAACAGGGGCAAGGGATGAATGTCGAATAATAAAAAAATACAATACGCGGCATATAAGTTGAACCAAAATGGCGGCTGTCTGCGCAGATATGATTAGGAACAAAAGTGTTAATAGGGATTTTAGTGAATGACTATTAAATTTATATCTTAGGTCAACTTATGTTGGGGCTTCTTGGATTGAATATGCAGCTTGATCTTATATAAATGTATTTATTGTAGTTCTTCAGAGTTAAATATGTGATTAAGGTATAAAAGATAAGATTACGATGTCGTCGGTCGCCGCGGCCATTGAGAGAGTGTGAACGGAGCCGAAAACGCAGTGCGCGCCGTTCGTGTCACAGCGGCGCCACTAGCGCCGCCACTAGTCATGGGACTGGTTTTCTAGTGTTGCCAAGACCGATTATCGACCGATACTTTAGTCGATGTCGCGCTGCGACATGCTGCCCGCCGTTGAAGTATCGTCTTCAACTTGATCCATGGGCAGGACGCAGATTTTTGTGAAGTCTCTTTTGATGATTCCAGTGGCAGTTTGAATTTCAGCCACTCTGCTGATATTGTCTTTCTTTCCTGGGTAGACCTTTGTTATTCTGCCCAACAGCCATTTCATTGGAGGCAGCTGTTTGTCTTTGATGACCACAAGGCAGCCTGGCGTGATGTGGCCCTGAGACTGTTTCCATTTTGTTCTAATTTGAAGTTCGCTGACATATTCCTGCTGCCACCTTGTCCAGAAGTGTTGGCGGAGCTGCTGGATTCTCTGGAACCGGTTAAGTCTTGTGGTTTTCATGTCTGTGTAGTCTGACTCTGGGAGCGCCACCAAGCTTCTTCCGATAAGAAAATGTCCAGGGGTAAGGGGCAGGAAGTCATTGGGATTGGTGCTGAGGGGTGTCAAGGGTCTAGAGTTAAGTAGTGCTTCGATAAGTGTAAGTGTGGTGGATAATTCCTCAAAAGTTAAATGTGCCAAGCCTAGAACGCGACGCAAATGATGCTTGACAGACTTGACACCGGCCTCGTGTAGCCCACCCAAGTGAGGGCTTTGAGGAGGCATGAAATGGAACCTTATCGATTCGGATGTAAAGGCATCCGTGATTGCAGTAGAATTGGATTTGATTAGATTTTTGATCTCATTGTGAGCTCCTACAAAGTTTGAACCATTATCGCAAAATAGATCCGAAGGTTTTCCTCTACGCGAGATAAGTCTTTTGAGAGCCGCAATGAAATTGCCTGTGGTCATATCACCCACCAGCTCAACGTGGATAGCCTTAGTTGTAAAGCAAACAAAGATGCAGATGTAAGCCTTGATTAATCGGCAACCACGCCCTTTCCGGTCTGCCATCATGATAGGCCCGACATAGTCTACACCGGCGAGTTCGAACGGAAAGGCTGGGTGTACGCGCTCTTTTGGTAAGTTGCCCATGATTGGAGTTACGGTGTTTCCGCGGTAACGACTGCAAAGCAAGCATCGGCGATTTACTAGTCGCGCCAAGTCCCTACCTCCAATTGGCCAATATGTTTCTCTCAAGTCCCGACCTCCAATTGGTTCCATTGGCTCCAAAAAATTCAATGATACACAATAACTCAAACATTACGGACATAACTAAGTTTTATTACTTGAGGTCATACCTAGAGGGTAGTGCGGCACTTGTCATCAAATCAATTGAATTCTCAGCACAAAACTACCAAGTGGCATGGGATTTGGTATGTGAGCGGTACAACAATAAAAGACTTTTAGTAGGCAACCACATTAAGTCACTGTTCAACGTATTCCCCGTACACAAAGATAGTGCATTTCAGTTGAGGCGTTTAGTCGACACATTCATAAAAAATCTCAAGTCACTTGAACTACTTCAAGAACCCGTTCAGTATTGGGATACACTACTCATACATATTCTGTGCAACAAACTAGACACAGAAACAATTCATGAATGGGAGAAATACAAGAGCATGAATCCTGATCGTCAAACAAGCAAGTTTGATGATTTGATTAAATTCATTAGAACAAGAGCAGACATGTTAGAAACATTAGAGCATAGAAGCACAAAATGTGAACGCTCAGAGCGTTCAAGAACATTACTCACACAGAACACAAACAAAAAGAGTTGTCTTGTTTGCAAGGGTGAATCACATGCATTATACAATTGTAAAACCTTCCTGGACATGTCTCTTAAAGACAAGGAAAGCAAGGTAAAATCATTAGGTATTTGTGCAAATTGCTTTTACAAAGGCCATCCAACAAACAAATGCAAATATGGCTCATGCAAACATTGCAACAAAAAGCACAATACACTACTGCACACTAACTCAGAACAAAATTCAACGGAGCATGAAATAACTAGTGATCAAAATGCCAGTGCTGTGCTATTGTGCAAGTCATTGCCGCAGGGTCTTCTATCGACGGTAGTAGCTCAGGTTCATAATACAGACCATCATAGGCCTGTTCCTGTACGTGCTGTACTAGACTCTGGCAGTTCAGTCAATTTAGTAACTGAATATTTTTGTAAAAAACATAACATACCAACAAATGATGTGGTCAGTCCCCTCACCTGTCTCAATAGTGTTGGGACAACAGCGAACAAAATGTGCAACATAAAGTTATCATCAAATTACTCTGATTTCAGTATCGAGTTAATTTGTTTGGTCATCAAGGACATAACCGGTCCATGGCCTCAGAGCAGCATAGATAGGAACAGCTTAGGCATACCAAAGGGTATAAGGTTAGCTGACTCAGAATTCAATCACTGTTCCTACATCAACCTGCTTATAGGGAATGGCATTTTCTGGCATCTATTACAACCAAACAAAATAGAGTTGCCGGTAGGTAACATAACCTTATTTGAGACAGTTTTTGGTTGGGTCTTAGGAGGAACTCACTCAAGCTGTGACCTATTCTGTGGCGTCACCCAGAAAGGTACAGTCAATCAAGAACAATTATCAGTTCAAGACCAATTAGAAAAATTCTGGAAAATAGAATCAATTAATAACAATACATCTCCATACTCAACCGATGAATTAGCATGTGAAAATGACTTTGTTAAGAACACTAAAAGACTAGCCAATGGCAGATTTGTAGTCAACATCCCATTGAAGCTGTCTTCAAGCTTATTAGGTGACACATACACACTAGCCAAACAGAGGTTTCTGTCACTAGAGCGAAAATTCAAAACTAACCCTGAACTGAAGGTATCATACACCAAATTCATCCATGAATATATTCAATTAGAACACATGAGCGAGGCTCATCATGACAAACAAGGTTCATACTATGCACCTCATCATGCAGTAATTAAACTAGATAGTACTACAACGAAATTAAGGGTAGTATTTGACTGTTCAGCAAAATCAACCACTGGTTATTCATTCAATGACCTCCAACAGGTAGGCCCGACCATACAAGATGACATATTGTCTATTTTGCTAAGATTTAGGCAGTTTAACATAGCTATCACATCAGATATTGAGAAAATGTATAGGCAAGTACTAGTAAACCCTACTCAAAGAAAGCTGCAGCAGATCTTGTGGAGGGATCACCCACATCTTCCATTAAAGGCCTACGAACTGAACACCGTCACATATGGCAGTGCAGCCTCAGCATTCATCTCAATACGCTGTCTGAAGCAACTTTCTCTTGAGTGTAGCGATCCCATATTGCAGGAAGTTATTGCCAAGGATTTCTATGTAGACGATCAAATAAGCAGTGTAAACACAGTTAGGGAGGCCATTGACCTATACACAAATCTAACAAAAACTCTGAACAAAGGCTGCTTTCCACTACGGAAGTGGAGATGCAACAACAAGCAGGTTATTGAAGCAATTCAAGCCGAGACAAATGATAATCAAAGCAATTTAAGTTTACCCCCTAGCCACAGAACAAAGGTACTAGGGCTCACATGGAACAATAGCTTAGACACTATTTGTTTCAGTACAAAAATTAATTCAGACACTTGTGTAACAAAAAGAAATATACTATCAGTAATATCACAAATTTTTGACCCACTGGGTCTAGTAGCACCAGCAGTCTTGGAAGCCAAGATCACACTCCAAAGGCTCTGGCTTCACAAGCTTTCCTGGGACCAGCAGGTACCAGATGATATCAGGGATACATGGGTGGCATTTGTCAGGACCTTGTCTAGTTTAAACGATGTACAGGTGCCTAGGCAGGTACTCACTCATGATCAAAATAATGTACAATTACATATCTTTACAGACGCATCTGAAAGTGCTTACGGAGCCTGTGCATACATCAGATCAAACAATGAGAACAGCACAGCAGTACACTTACTATGCGCTAAAGGTAGGGTAGCGCCCTTGAAAACAATCACAATTCCACGCATGGAGCTTTGTGCGGCGCTACTAGGTACACAGTTATTAGTCAAAATCACACAATCAATGAGAGTCAGTTTCGATCACTGCTTTCTTTGGACAGATTCATCCATCGTCTTGGGTTGGTTAGGCATGCAGCCAAACAGGCTACACACATTTGTAAGGAACAGAATAGCAGAAATACAGTCCACTTGTAGTAGCCATGTTTGGAGGCACGTTCCCTCCCAGGAAAATCCTGCAGACTTAATATCACGTGGCTCAATTGCCTCTGCTTTAGTACAGAACAGTCTGTGGTGGAACGGTCCACAATTTCTAAAGCAATCAGAGGAACACTGGCCTAACTTAATGAACAAAATACAGAACAATGATGATAACACATTACCAGAAATAAAAGCTGTATGCTTGGTAGGAACAACTAACAGATTGGAAACATTTCCATTTCACAGGTTCTCAAACTTTAAGAGAATGCAAAGAGTTTTTGCTTACATGCTCAGATTCATTCACAACATCAGGGGGCCAGATAAAAATACTGGACCGCTCACAACACAAGAGCTGATAGGTTCTAGAAACACATTATTGGTTTACAAAATTACTATTCATATCTGTAATTTATTTCAGCCTTACAGTAGGCATTAAAACCCAAGTAAGTCCAACAAGTATATAAATGCTCCCAAGCTAAACTAGTTACAAAATATTTCAGCATCAATATTTTACATAGAGTGATCAAAATGTCTGAAAAGGAAATGAAAGTATTAGTCCATCAGCGGGGAGCAATCAAAGCCCGTTTAACAAACTTTATTTCATTTCTCAATTGCATTCCCACAGACCAAGAGCTAACTTCTGATATCATTCTTGAAGTTGAGATCCGCTAGTCCAAGTTGGAACCATTATTAACAGAATTCAATGATGTGCAATTCCAGGTTGAGATGGGCTTGGATGACCCTACTAGTACCGAGCAATGCACAATAAGGGAACATTTTGAGAGCAAATACTACAGCTCTATGGCCCGGGCAAAGGCCATAATCCAAAGGTTTACCTCTGCAAAGGTGACCAGTGAGACCAAGCCATCTGGTAAGAGTGAGCCAGCCATTGATCACTATCAAGAGCAAGAGGTAAGGCAAGCAAGGGTAGGTGTAAAATTGCCTGAAATTAAATTAAACAAATTCGATGGTACATATAGCCTATGGTTGGAGTTTCGGGACATGTACGATTTTACCGTAATTTATCTTCTTGATTGGAAATATCAATTTGCCGTGATGGGCAAGGTGGCGTCCTTTTGATAGACAACGTTCTAATCGTAGCTGATCCATAGGTCGCTGGTTCATATCCGGCTCGAAGGACCAATGTTGGGGCTTCTTGGATTGAATATGCAGCTTGATCTTATATAAATGTATTTATTGTAGTTCTTCAGAGTTAAATATGTGATTAAGGTATAAAAGATAAGATTACGATGTCGTCGGTCGCCGCGGCCATTGAGAGAGTGTGAACGGAGCCGAAAACGCAGTGCGCGCCGTTCGTGTCACAGCGGCGCCACTAGCGCCGCCACTAGTCATGGGACTGGTTTTCTAGTGTTGCCAAGACCGATTATCGACCGATACTTTAGTCGATGTCGCGCTGCGACAACTTACGTGCCGCGTGTTGTACATGTATGTGTTTATTAATGTATTTTATTTTAATTACAGAACGAGACGAAATATATAATTCAAAATGGTTTGCCTACGACCATTTCGATTTTTTATCAGACAAAGTTACTCTACGTCCTACATCATGGACCACGTTGGTGAGTATTTTTCAGTAATCATTTTGCCACGGTAATATTTCATTTCTAATAAAATGGTGAGCTATATGTGAGCGAATAGATTTTGGTTGGTCGGCTGCTCTTCTGGGAACGGCGCGGATTGGCGTTAACGATGATATTTCTTCATTTCTCCAGGATGCTGGTTCAAAATGTCCATCCATTTCTCTATCAATAGATCCAGGTGGCATATATATTTGTATGTATTTGATCTCCGCAGGAAATTATGCAGGTGTACAATTGATAGAACAACTTTTGTAGCGATTTCTGGTTCCAACAACATTGGCTTTCGCAATACTCTGAATACCGAAGATATTATCCCAAAAACATTTTCTACTACTCTTCTGGCCCTTGATAGTCTGTAGTTAAAAATTCTTTCACAAGACCCATTGGGTGGATTTCCTTCAAATGGTTTCATTGTATAATTATTTAACGCAAATGCTTTGTCGGCTAATATCATGTAAGGAACTTTAATTGCATAAGGTATTTGTATAATGCTAGGCTCTGGTAAATTCAGTTCTTTTTTTTTCTAGCTTTTTGAATAGAGTAGTATTTTTGAATACTCCGCCATCGGAGATTCGACCTTGGCAGCCAACGTTAGCATAAATAAAATTGTAATTTGCGTCAACTAATGCAAGCAAAACTATGCTATAAAAATCTTTATAATTAATATATTCTGCACTGCTTTTAATTGGAGCTTGAAAAGCTATATTTTTACCATCCATCGATGATATGCAGTGGGGAAAATTCAATTTTTTTCCCAATCATGCACCAGTTGCAACCATTCCTCTTCACATGATGTACCTCCTCTTCACATGTACCTCAGACATTCTCTGAACATGATAATAATATTTAAGTGGTACATTGGGCGGCCTTATCGCTTGAGAGCGATCACTTCCTGGCAACCTTTGTATGGAAAGGAATGTATTTATTAGAATAGACGGCACGGCGTACATTCAAAATATATTGTTTTTTCTAAATATAATCCTACAAAAATATACATGAACATAAATAAAAAAAATACCTACTTAAACATAATATATATTATATATATATATATATATATATATATATATATATATATATATATATACTTAAACAATACTTATACATTAATACATAAATCAATACAAAATATAAATATATCTATGAGAGTGACGAGAGATAGTGTTGGTATACTAAGTTTTTAAAAATTGGTAAGGATTTAGCATACCGGATGGAGACAGGGAGTTTATTCCAAACCTTCACAGCCTGCAGCGTAAAAGAACTAGCATAGCAGCTCGAAGTATGAACAGGAGTTTTTAGCTGCAGGGTTTCAGAAGAACGTAGGGATCGGGAATTGGATAGATGAAGGAACTCAAAACGTTCCTTAAGGTAGACTGGAGTGGAAGGAAGAAGCATAGTGGAATAGAGAAGAGAAAGGATGTGAGAATTTCGGCGAAGACAAATTGGTAGCCACTTAAGTCTTTTTCGGAACTCGGATATATGATCGTACTTACGCAAGCTAAATATAAATCTAATATATAGAAACATTTTGAAGACGCTCAAGTTTATTGAGTTGGTCTTCAGTTAAATCAAGGTAGCTGACGTCAGCATAATCTAAAACAGGAAGCAACATGGATTGTGCTAGCGCAATTTTGGTGGACGTAGGAAGAAAGTTTCGCAACCGTTTTAGAGATGCAAAGGCAGCAAAGGTCTTTCGGCTTACCGCTGTAAGCTGAGGTTCCCAAGATAGATGCCTATCCATTAGTACACCTAAGTTTTTGACCACCTCACTAATTTCGATGACAATGCCATCAAACACCACATACGGGAGGTTAGGCAAGTCGATCGAGACATCATTCTAGAGCTTCCTATAATGATTATTTGAGTTTTCGACGGATTTACTCTTAAACCGTATAATTTGCTCCACTCTAAAATACTAGCCAAATCAGCGTTAGTACTGGCGATGGCTTCTGTTAACCATTCGATAGGAGCTACATGTACATGTGCTTCGCACGTACGTATGCTTAACAATTAGTGATTAACTGTGGCTGTGGTTGTGGAATAAAAGGAAAATTTTCAAGTTAACGAATTAGTTTAAAGCGAATAGCTAACCAAGCTGGACGTCTTACAATACGAATTTCGCGTTTGCAAAAGAAGCAATGAACGTGGATCTAAACGACAAAATTTACTCGAAGGCAGAGTCTACGCCCTCCAAGACTTGCCCTCCGGAACTATTTTGTACGGAAATCTCGGACGACGGAGAACCATCTCAGAGTACTTTGCTTCAACCAAATTCGACGATTCCACAATTGCCGATGGAGGACGAAATGGAATGTACGCAGAAAATCTTGGAGATTCCAGCAACGATGAAGAAGAAAGTTGTCGTAAAAAAAGGAAAAAAGAAATCACCACCAACCGAAGAACAAACCCTATTTCGTCAACAACAAGTGGTTCTCTCACATCCGTTGATACAGTGCTTGCTGGCATACTGGGACGCAGCAATAGTAGTGCACGCCCTAGAGTTATTGAACAGGATGAAGACACGCATCATGAGAGAGAAACTGAAGACGGAATACACGGCGTGGACAGCCATGAAGGTAGTGCTGAAGTTGTTCGTTACGAATATCAAAAAAGATTGTCCCAACTTAGAACATGTATCAGTAGAGGACTTCAAGGGGTGGCTGTCAAGAGACGGATTCTGCACGATATATGGGAACGTCCAAACGTTGGATTCGATCGGAACTTTCGACAACATCTTATTCGAAACGTTATCAGACTTGATAGTAGAACAGGATACAACCGTGGAGTCTTACTCATCGCAGAACACAACAAACACATTCATGTTGTCCACGACTGTGCCTACTCAGGATGCACATGTCGCTGCAGGCACATCCAAGCCCTCGAAGAATACCAAGTCCCAATCAAAGGAGGAAGCACATGTGACTTCAGAGATGACTCAACGAGCTCAGAAAGCGACGAAGAGGAAGCCTATCGTAAAGGACGTCTTGATAGAGAACGACTCAGAAGAAAGCGAAAACGAGATTCCTCCCCCTCAGAAGAAGACCAAACCCAACAAGAAAGTGTCATTCAAGAAACATCGTTCTGCGGAGACGGAAAACGAGAGCGGATCAGACGAAGAGGTACAATTCAAACCAGAGGCCTTCGACGATATGGTAGACGCGTTCATGCAGGCGGCGAGTACGGCGTCGACCATTGGACGAATCTCTCAATCTATCTCTCTCGAGAGCCGCGGCGATGTTATTACACTCACTTCGCCGGAAGAACGTGGATACAAGGTTATAAAGTTAGAGATCTACGACTTTCACGAGTGTTGTCGCTCCAAGCCTCAGGACTGGTGGAAGAAAGCAGAATGGCGGAGCAAAACAATCGTTGCGTCGGAGACTTCAAGTGCGATGAAAATGGTGGATCAACTGAAAACAATGATCATGAACAATATCCAAGAAATTAAAAATTTAAACATATTATTTACCTTAACATAATCCTTCAACACCTCGATTATCGCATCACAGACTTCAGGAATTATTACCGATATCCTTTGTTTTGATATGCGAAATAGATACTGCAGATTGGTATAAAAATCTCCTGTGGCCAAAAATCTCAATGTCACTAATAATCTTTCTCTAGCGGATATTGCTTCTTGGAAATGTGTATCCTTCTTACTTATTTTGGTATTTATAAGAGAGTAAAGATGTTCAAATTCAATTTTAATCATTCTATTCATAATTATTTTTTCTGTGTCATTGAAGCACAACTCTTTAAACAATCTGTTCCTTGCTTGTAATCTGTTTTCGTATAATAGTTTTGTCCAAAAACGTTTAGGTTTTCGTTTTCTTTTCTTTACAAGCCGCAGAATTATTAGAAAGGCAGTGGCAGCGATAGCTTGCCGAACGTGCGGCCTCATGGCGATCTTGAGCAAAACTGGCTCGGCATTGCCGCGCGCGGATGCCTCGGTCCAAAATTGCCTCGCCGAGTGCATTAGGCATAAGGATGCCTAATGCACTCGGCGATTGATGATTTTATATATTAAAAAGGAAAAAAATCATTTGTTTCATTTTGACCCTCTTCCCAGCCATTCCGCGAATTTTTTGTCCTCCCCTCGTATATATGATATAGGAGATCGTTATCGATCGAGACTTTGGTTATCCTGTTTCCAGCGAGAGCGGTGTCTGGACGCGGGTTGCTTGGATCCTATCATCGCCTGCCTGAGCAGCGATGTCGACGACGTCAGTCAGGTATGCATCTGTTGGAACAGTTATCTAATCTAATCTAAACTCAAATCGGTTTCATGAAAATATTTATGTAATATATTTTTGTTCCACGAAATGACATAATTAAAAAATGACATCTAAGATAATAACATGAAATACCTGAAAAAGAAAAAACTATATGTAGGTAGGTAATGCGTTTTGTTTGGTAATGCGCCTTGAACTCGGAACCAGTGTTGATAAATCTTTGGAACGCATGTAAATCAATAACCATAATATGTAGAGCTACGACTCTCTCTATTTGCCTAAGAATAAGATACATTATCGCATGTAGGTATGAAGGGATTCAAACTAAACAAACACCAGACACGTTTTGTTGACAACTTGCGTAATTTCTTTTTCTTTAGAGATTTATTTATTTCAGTAGGTACCTACTTACGCCAGTGATCTATCGTGCGTGCATTGTGTTGTGTGTGCGTAACTGAGATATGGTTATAGTGATTTAAAAAACATAATTTGTTGTGTGACATACGGTGTTTTGGTAGGTAACTAGGTATATATACCTAACTGCGCATCTAGGCAGGTATGACACCCAAAAAAAGTGTGGTATGGGACCATTTTATCGATAACGGTGAATACCGAGCTGAGTGCAAAATGTCCAAATTAAAGATTTCTTTTAAATCAGGGGTGTCAAATTTGACAAAACATGTGCAGCGAAAGCATTTAAACGTAAGCTTAGTTGCACGAGAAGAAGCCCAACCACAGCAACCTTTGC
Organism: Lampropteryx suffumata; assembly: GCA_948098915.1. Lineage (NCBI taxonomy): Eukaryota > Metazoa > Arthropoda > Insecta > Lepidoptera > Geometridae > Lampropteryx > Lampropteryx suffumata. The sequence goes on along the minus strand of OX402555.1, from coordinate 17,967,473 downwards.
AAATTTGTATTTCTGTTGATCAAGTCGGTTCGCAACAAGTGTCGCCGGCAGATTCGCTACTGATGATGCCGCAAATCGCACAATGAATAAGAACGAATCTTACTCGTACCAAACATACAATTTTTTTTTTATGGTTACAGTATGTTAGCAATTATAAAAGTAAGCTGAAAAAGATTGTTGCTGACATGAATGCTGATGCCAATGGAACAGGCGGAGGGCCTTCCTCAAGAATTTCTTCGCCAGATCTTAAAAGTAGGTTACTCGGTGTCATGGGACCAGGATTTGGCCAGACTGCACCTCGGGTGAAAGTTGAGCCCTTCCCTAATGAGGTTAGTAATCTGCGAGTCAAAGATATAAATGAGCAAGTCAAACTGACGAGCAAAGCGCGGAATGAAGTTGAACGGAATCGATGGAATCGAAATCAACAACATAGAAATGTTGCGTTCAACCCCTATCGAGCTGCATTCAATTATAACGTGGAAATCGATTACAGTTCACAGCAAATCGTTGCTATTGGATCAATGAACGTTGTGTGCCAATATTGCAAGGCATTTAAGTTTAAAAACAAAGCTTATGGATTGTGTTGCGCGAGCGATCAATGACCCATGACCAATGACTATAAGACATGGGTAATATGAGTACTATTACGTCAATTTTCTTCGTTTCTTGAGGACCTCAGTGGCGCTAAGTCTGCCTGTGACGCGGGAGGTTGCGGGAGGTTGGATCTGGGTGTTTTAGATTTATATATGGATAGTATTTTTTTTTAATAGCCTAAGCCTTTATATACAACTAAATTACAAGTATTTTGTTGTATATAAAGGCTTAGGTTATTAAAAAATTATATTAGTGATTATATTCATTATATCAGTTATGTAGTACCTAGTACCCATTACGTCTCATCATTTCCTCTATTGAATTACAGTAACAATTTCATTTGAGCATAATGGCTTGGCGCGCAAATGAGGACCCTCCTCAAGAATTCCTCGATCTTCTCTATGATGAGAACGATCAGGAAGAGGACGGGTCGAGGAACAATGACAACGATGAGGAGATGACCGACCTGGAGGACATTGAAGACAACGAGGATGTAAGTAACCCACTTTTTATAATTTGTTATAGAATGGAAGAATAGAAAACATTTATTCAGTCCACCACTCAAAATACTAAAGAAAAGATAAGGAATAGGAAGTTAACAAAACAACAATTACAATAATAAACAATTTGCTAGTATCTAGGTACATGTGATGGCAAAATGGTACTCAGCTCAGCAGTACTCAGTGCATTTACGCTTTTTATGTATGTCTTAGGATGAGGATGAGACTGGCAGCGAGCCTGAGGCTCCACCCTACTCCCCTCTCACGTCCCCAGAGCGCCGCGAGAGGCAATCAATGCGCCGCGAGAGGCAATCAATGGTACGCTTTCAATATTTTGTTAGCTTTACGATATTATTGTATTTATAGTACCTAGTTTGAGTTCTTCATTTTATTCACTTTTTTGTATCTTTTATTCAGGACGAGCAACCGCCTCCTCGTCCATCGCCCCGCGGTAGAGAAAGGTCACGGTCGCCATTAGGAATATCTATTGCATCGGAACCGTAAGTGTAATGCTGGATGTTGTTTATGAATAAATATAAAGAAATATGTAACAATCTTACTAATATTATAAATGCGAAAGTAACTCTGTATGTCTGTCTGTCTGTCTGTCTGTTTGTTACGTTTTCACGCCTAAACCGCTGAACCGATTTTGATGAATTTTGGTATAGAGATATATGGGACTTGGAAAAAGACATAGGTTTCTTTTTACGTAGGTACCATGCGTGTGAAGCCGCGGGCAGCAGCTAGTCTTAAATACATCTAATTATAGTATTTTTCACAGCGCACCGGAGCTTGCAGGCGTCGTGCTGCGGGTTTTCAACGGGGATGGCGTGCCGCTGGACGCCGAAGGAGACGGGGTATATTTAACCCCCGATACCCACTCCTTGTATTGTAATATCTTTCTTTTCTACTTAGCTCGTAAACGCTCTTTATGTACATATTATATTATTTTACTTACGTGAAGATATGTAACGGATTATACTGCTCAACATAAACAAGCTGCGTCTTTAACCATATTTATGGGATTCCATTTTACTTTCGTATCCTTGACTTCATACGGAGTTTCCGAGCAGTTTAATCTGAACACCATCACAAATATCTACCACATTTTACGATGTTTATTTATATTCATAACTTTTCATTGTAAAATCTTTGTTTACATTTTAATTAATCAAAATTGAAAGGTGAAGGAAGCTGTCAATATATTTCATAAATTCTCAAATTAGCGAGAGGTCTGCTAATATTACAATGAAAACTTTCATAACACTGTCTGGCTGAAACTTGAAATTCAAATCCGTGATGGATTGGATATGCGCGATTTGCGCAGAAAATGAAGGGAGGACTGAAATATGTCATTCAGATCGGAGTTTTGAGACTGAATGGATAAAAAATATTATCTACTAGTGGAGAGTAAAATGGAGGTCTGAGCCAGGGAAACGCTACGGACCCATATGAATTAAAGGACCAATGGTGACAAGGACCCGAAGACCATATATTAATGAAAAGAGGAAGTCCCCATCTAACCAAATAAAAATACCAGAGACGGAAATAATCTGAATCATGAAACTATGTGTGGACCTCTCCGGTTAGTGTAACTCTAACATCTTTTAAAAAAGCCAAATGAAAGAAACGTACAAACTTTTAAACTAACTGAACTATAAAATATGAAAGTTTTTTTTTACTGAGTGTATTTATAATAAAATATAATATTTATCTGATTATAATTTTCTTATTTTACTTAAAAAAACAGATAGTTTCTCTCGATTTCTATTTAAATTTCTAAAATAATTGCAGCTTACAATCCTTTTTTTATATAGAAAGGAATTGTAACGCTACAGTATGTGTCCCCTGGAGAGCGTGATGAAGAGCGTGTTGAGGAGCGTGATAGAGAGGTACGCAATAGAAGAACGAGTGGGCGAAGAGGAGGCCAAAGGGGTGTCAGGGGTGTGCGAGGATTGAGTGCACGTAGGGGTAGGTATAACCGGGGCCGTAGGGAGGGACGTCAGTGGGAGATGGGACACCCACTGAACGAAATTTGGACGAATGATGAGGACGTTCCTCCTGAATTAGTAAGTTTGGTGACGGACGTGATAAGGAGACGACAGACGAGAATGCATGTTGGTGAAAGGAATATTGAAAAAGTGGATACTAGTGATGATGATGAAAATGATGAGGAATTCTTCGACGCTAGTACTGGAGTTGATGCTCTCCCAAGACTGGAAAGGCAAAGTCAGCTCTTTGAATGGTCCTCTATGGATACGTTTAGAGGGCAAGAGCAAGACTTCAAGCCAGAGCGTACTGGTTCTGTTCATGCGTTCGATTCGGCCTATGACGCTTTTCGTTCCTCTTGGAGCGATGACGTCTTAGGTCTGATTGTAGCTGAAACGAATCTATATGCATCTAAAATAACATCTGCTACCTTCCAGGCTGAATGGTTCCCTACTAACTGTCACGAAATTTTGTGCCTTTTTTCCTTCTGGATGATGTTAGGGATTGTCAGAATGCCAACTGTCACCAGTTGTTTTTCTGTCGATCCACTTCTGAAGACGGAAGTTTTCAGACGCATTTTCACAAGAAAAAGGTATGAAATGTTATCTAGAGCATTACACTTTGTTGATCCCGCTTCGAACCCTAATCACTCCAATACTAGCGACAGAAGCGTTGCCCGTCTGCACCGTTTGAGACCAATAATTAATCATTTAAATTCCGCGTTTCAGTCGAATTATATATTAAGCAAGGATATTTGCATAGACGAAAGTTTAACTCTTTGGAAAGGCAGATTGAGTTTCAAGCAGTATATTCGGACCAAAGCTTCTAAGTTTGGGATCAAAACATTCGAGCTTTGCGAGAGTGCCACTGGCTACCTATGGTCTTTTATTCGTAAATTGACGAATGGCGAGTCTTTAGAAAGAAAATGGCTGCTTTATTCACCAGCAAAGAAATCTGTATACTGTTATTGCTGCCGTCTATTTAATACTACTACTGGTACTGGACATAATTTAAGTTCTCCTAATGGATATAAAGATTGGAAGCATATAAGTAACTTATCGATAGAGCATGAGAACAGTTTACAGCACAGAGAATTTATGATGAATTATGTTGCAAGAATGAAAACTACTGGACGAATTGATACTGAGTTGCTGTCCCAATATAATACAGAAATTAACTATTGGAAGAATGTGCTTAGGAGGATTGTTGCAGTAGTAAAATTTTTGGCTTCAAGAGGTCTTGCTTTTCGTGGTGATAATGAGACATTATGATAGCAAAATAATGGGAATTATTTGGGATGCTTAGAACTAGATGGTCTGCAGGATGAGGATGAGACTGGCAGCGAGCCTGAGGCTCCACCCTACTCCCCTCTCACGTCCCCAGAGCGCCGCGAGAGGCAATCAATGCGCCGCGAGAGGCAATCAATGGTACGCTTTCAATATTTTGTTAGCTTTACGATATTATTGTATTTATAGTACCTAGTTTGAGTTCTTCATTTTATTCACTTTTTTGTATCTTTTATTCAGGACGAGCAACCGCCTCCTCGTCCATCGCCCCGCGGTAGAGAAAGGTCACGGTCGCCATTAGCCTTCAGGCCCGGAATGTTGAATTTGGCAAAATGTTGTATTCTTATAATGTTGAATATACCAAAACGTTGAGTCCTAAAATGTTGACATGGCAAAAAAGTTGAGTCCCAAAACGTTGAATTCTCATAATGTTGAAGTTACAATTCCTTTAATGTTGAATTTCCAAAATGTTGAGGGACTCAAATTGTTGAATTTTCATAATGTTGTAAAGTTGAGCTCAGTGAGACGATATTTATTAATGAAGCAGAAAGCTATCATCATCATGTCTATAGAAAACAGCCTACCAACCACAGTATGTCTGTATGCATGGTCCACGACTCACGGATCGGAAGTCGACGTCACTGTCACACCAATGAGCTACCTATCATTGCATTACATAAGTGAAAACAAAATAATACTAAACCCAACTTAAATTTTTATTCAACTTCTTAAAAATTATCTAACTATCGTTAAATCCTTCAGGCCCGGAATGTTGAATTTGGCAAAATGTTGTATTCTTATAATGTTGAATATACCAAAACGTTGAGTCCTAAAATGTTGACATGGCAAAAAAGTTGAGTCCCAAAACGTTGAATTCTCATAACGTTAAATATAACCAAACGTTGAATCCTAAAATGTTGACATGGCAAAATGTTTCAATATGTTTCAGTACCTACTCAGAGGAAAGTACCCACGCTAGAGTTTCAGTTTCCTGAGTAGGTACTATTTCCACGAAACCTCTTTAGTTAAGAATATAATACCTAAGATACTGGCCACTTGAAATTGTCATCGATTGATTTATTTCTTCAGGCCCGGATTGTCAGTCAATGTCGAGTTTACAATTATAAAGTCACGTTATTTTAAATATAATGTTTCAAGCTCTTGAGTTTATTAAAAATCAGAAAAACAATGATATGCTAATAATAAATGGAAAGTATACCCTAAGCAAAGATGGGAAACCAAATAAAGATGGTTCGACGCGGTGGAAGTGTACAAACCGTGATTCTTGTACGGCCACCGTGACTTTAAGTGCAGATAAAAACAAGAAGATACTACGAGAATCTGTTCATAAATGCGTGACAAGGGAAGATAAAACAATAATTATGCAACTTTTGAATGATATCAAGAAAGAAGTATGTTATAATCTTAATCCAATCGAACAAATATTTGAAGGTATGCTGAATGAATTTGTAGACCGTAACTCAGACCTTCCTGCATATAATATACCTACGTATAACTCTGTCAAAAGTTCCTTGTATAGGGCAAGAAAACTATTTTTGGAATCGGATAAACTAGTGTTCAAAAAGCCGGAAGATTTCAAGGTTCCCAAAGGGTTGTCCAAGAAAATGTTCATTTTAGAAGATGGAAATGAGGAAAAGATTATAGTAATGTGTTCTTTGAAAATGATTGAAATAATAAAATCTACCGGCAGTATTTCCTACTATGGTGATGGGACTTTTAGGACGTGTCCAAAGCCTTTCTACCAATTATATATTTTACACCTTGATGTTTATTCAGATGATAAGAGCATAAACGTTTATCCCGTTATTTATGCATTCTTGCCCAATAAATCGCAAAAAACATATACAAGGTTATTCGAGTTAATCAAAAATAAGCTCCAAGCTCGCATATTATTTTTTAAATGCGATTACGAAATTGCTCAAATTAACGCAATACGAAGCACATACGAGGATATAAAAGTATCAGGCTGCTATCAGCACTTTAACAAAGCGGTGTGGAAAAAAGTCAAAGATTATGAATTAGCAAAGAAGAGATCCAGCAACAACTTACTTTATAAATCTGGAAGAAGTATTGTAAGAATTTGCTCTTATTTTGTGCTTCTTCCGTCGACTCATATGGAACAAGCTTGGCAAGCTATTATCAACGCAGCTCCCGATTCACCAAATATGCACAGGTTTTTAGAATATTTTGAAAACCAGTGGTATAACATGGATCACAATTTGATAAGCTGTGCAAATGATGTGCACCGAACCACCAATTCCTGTGAGGGCTATCACCGAAAATTGAACTCCAGACTTCCGAAATCGCCTAATATATTTCTGGTGTTTAAAAGTTTATTAAAGGAGGCCAATTATTATGATCGGAAAATAACAAGATCATTGTTTTTCCCTTTTAAAAAAAACCGAAGAGCACAGGATACTCTTTTCGATATAAAATATAAAACTCTTTTGAATCGTCTGAATAAACAGAAAATCACTCCACTGAAATTCTTAAAAAAGATAGTGTACATAAGACTTAAGTTAGGCTTTTAAGATAATTTAACGATAGTTAGATAATTTTTAAGAAGTTGAATAAAAATTTAAGTTGGGTTTAGTATTATTTTGTTTTCACTTATGTAATGCAATGATAGGTAGCTCATTGGTGTGACAGTGACGTCGACTTCCGATCCGTGAGTCGTGGACCATGCATACAGACATACTGTGGTTGGTAGGCTGTTTTCTATAGACATGATGATGATAGCTTTCTGCTTCATTAATAAATATCGTCTCACTGAGCTCAACTTTACAACATTATGAAAATTCAACAATTTGGGACTCAACATTTTGGAAATTCAACATTAAAGGAATTGTAACTTCAACATTATGAGAATTCAACGTTTTGGGACTCAACTTTTTTGCCATGTCAACATTTTAGGACTCAACGTTTTGGTATATTCAACATTATAAGAATACAACATTTTGCCAAATTCAACATTCCGGGCCTGAAGGATGATGAGGACGTTCCTCCTGAATTAGTAAGTTTGGTGACGGACGTGATAAGGAGACGACAGACGAGAATGCATGTTGGTGAAAGGAATATTGAACAAGTGGATACTAGCGATGATGATGAAAATGATGAGGAATTCTTCGACGCTAGTACTGGAGTTGATGCTCTCCCAAGACTGGAAAGGCAAAGTCAGCTCTTTGAATGGTCCTCTATGGATACGTTTAGAGGGCAAGAGCAAGACTTCAAGCCAGAGCGTACTGGTTCTGTTTATGCGTTCGATTCGGCCTATGACGCTTTTCGTTCCTTTTGGAGCGATGACGTCTTAGGTCTGATTGTAGCTGAAACGAATCTATATGCATCTAAAATAACATCTGCTACCTTCCAGGCTGAATGGTTCCCTACTAACTGTCACGAAATTTTGTGCCTTTTTTCCTTCTGGATGATGTTAGGGATTGTCAGAATGCCAACTGTCACCAGTTGTTTTTCTGTCGATCCACTTCTGAAGACGGAAGTTTTCAGACGCATTTTCACAAGAAAAAGGTATGAAATGTTATCTAGAGCATTACACTTTGTTGATCCCGCTTCGAACCCTAATCACTCCAATACTAGCGACAGAAGCGTTGCCCGTCTGCGCCGTTTGAGACCAATAATTAATCATTTAAATTCCGCGTTTCAGTCGAATTATATATTAAGCAAGGATATTTGCATAGACGAAAGTTTAACTCTTTGGAAAGGCAGATTGAGTTTCAAGCAGTATATTCGGACCAAAGCTTCTAAGTTTGGGATCAAAACATTCGAGCTTTGCGAGAGTGCCACTGGCTACCTATGGTCTTTTATTCGTAAATTGACGAATGGCGAGTCTTTAGAAAGAAAATAGCTGCTTTATTCACCAGCAAAGAAATCTGTATACTGTTATTGCTGCCGTCTATTTAATACTACTACTGGTACTGGACATAATTTAAGTTCTCCTAATGGATATAAAGATTGGAAGCATATAAGTAACTTATCGATAAAGCATGAGAACAGTTTACAGCACAGAGAATTTATGATGAATTATGTTGCAAGAATGAAAACTACTGGACGAATTGATACTGAGTTGCTGTCCCAATATAATACAGAAATTAACTATTGGAAGAATGTGCTTAGGAGGATTGTTGCAGTAGTAAAATTTTTGGCTTCAAGAGGTCTTGCTTTTCGTGGTGATAATGAGACATTATGATAGCAAAATAATGGGAATTATTTGGGATGCTTAGAACTGATTAGTGAATTTGATCCGTTTTTTGCTGATCACATACAAAAATGCGGAAATCGTGGAAAAGGACGTAGTAGAAGTAGAATTTATTGGCAAATATTTGTAATTTGAATTTATTAATTTCATGGGACAGCATGTTTTGAAAACCATTGTCAAAGAACTTAAATCAGCAAAGTACTACTCTATTAGCGTAGATTCTACGCCAGATCTGTCCCACGTTGACCAACTGACTTTCATAGTTAGATACGTAAATGACGGACAGCCTATTAAGAGATTGTTGCAATTTTTGCCTATGGATGAACATAATGCGCAATATATAGCAGATGCCATTTTAAACATTTTTGAAAGCCTTGATGTTCCTATAAAAGATTGTCGCGGGCAGAGCTACGATATGCATGAAATATGTCTGGAAAGTACTCAGGTGGTCAGTCAAGAATAAAAGAAGTTTGCGATTTTGCGATTTACGTTCCATGTGCGGCAAATTCGCTAAATTTAGTGGGTGTTCAGGCTGTGTAGTGTGTTAATGAAGCAGTAACATTCTTTCAATTTGTACAAAAATTGTTAAATTTTTTCTCGGCTTCGACAAAACGATGGAAAATTTTGACAGAGCATTTAGGTGCAAATAGAGTCCTGAAGTCTCTTTCGGAAACTAGATGGTCTGCACGCGCCAATGCTATTAATGCTTTGCAAAATGGTAATTTAAATATTTCTGAAGCATTGTCTTCAATTGCAAGTGACATCAATCAACCAGGAGTAGGCTTACCATTTAAAAATTTGAAAAGTCCTGACATAAAGCCTGACAGTTCAAGAAAAGTCCGGACATTTTAGTAACACAATGCAAACATTAGGTACCCACTTAGTAACAGTGCTAAAGTAGCATACGCTCGCTCGGGGAGGTAGGTTGCGGGGTGCGGGGTGCGGGGATTACCCGTCGTCGCCAGCTCAGTGCTGTGGTAGCACTGTAGTAGTAGTTAATTGTAGGGATCACACGTTTTAATGAGCCGCGCTTCGATTATAAACTGTTTTTAGTGCGTGTGTGTGTGGTGAGTCCAAAATGGCTTCAACTAGTAAGCGATTATGCACATTTACGGACATTTTGCAAGCCAAATTTCCATTTTTGCAAGAAGGAAGAAATTTAAATGAGGCAAAGTGTACTATTTGTGACTGTTACGTCTCAATCAAACACAAAGGAGCGGGAGACATTGAAAAGCATGTTAAAACTGAAAAACACTTGAAAATGAGTAGAAGCTTTCAAAATATTCTCAAAATTGACTCAATATTTCAGCCTAAAAGTAAAACTATTGCTGCTAAAGAGTCGGCGGCAGAAGCTACTCTGGCGTTTCATACCGTGAAACACCACCAATCGTATAAATCGATGGACTGCACTGGCAGCCTAATTAAAGTCATGTTTTCAGACTCGAACGTGGCCAGTTCTATTTCGTGTGCTCGGACAAAGACTGAAGCGCTTGTAAACAATGTCATAGCTCCATGGGTAATAAAACAAATTCAAACATCGGTTGAAAACGTGAGCTTCGTAGGTGTTTCGACTGACGCTAGTAACCATGGGGCCGAAAAAATTTTCCCGATTTTAATTCAGTATTTTGACTGGCAAGATGGGATTCAGTCAAAACTTCTGGAAGTTTTAAGCACACCAAATGAAACAGCCCAGACCGTTTCAGAAATAATAAAAACAACTCTGGAGAAGTATGACCTGCTGTCGAAATGCATATCTTTCACTGGAGATAACGCAAATGTCAACTTTGGTGGCGTCAATCGGTTACCCGGTCAAAATGTATGGTCTAAATTAAAAACCCTCTTAGAAAAAGACCTAGTAGGCGTTGGATGTCCTGCGCATATACTTCATAATTGCGCCCAACATGGATCGGATATTCTGAAAATAGATTCAGAATCCATAATTATGAAGATTTTTAATCACTTTTCGGTATACACTGTCCGCACCGAAGCTCTAAAGGAAATTTGCGATTACATCGACATAAATTACCAAAAATTACTCTATCACAGCAAAACAAGATGGTTGAGTCTATTTCCGGCGATAGAGAGGGTTCTTCAGATGTACGAACCTCTAAAACAGTATTTTGCGACGGTTACCGCCGTCCCTATATTGATCAAGAACTTTTTTGATGACGAATTAGGCGAAGTATATCTATTTATGGTGCATTCACTTATGTCAATTTTTCAACCAAGAATCCTGGAGATCGAGACAGAAAGTAATTCTATTTTAGATGTTGCTAGAATACTGCGTGGCACTCAAGAATTGCTATGCTCTCGTGCAAACGTTAATTTTGTTCCATTAAAAGTAAGAGAATTACTTGCGAAATGCACCCCAGCAAATCAAGAGGCGTTTCGAGAAGACGTGAAACTGATGTACAAAACTTGCATCCAGTACCTTGATAAATGGACGACTCCCCTGTCTGAATTTAAAGTTTTTGACTGGATTCAGTTAAAAAAGAGCGAATTGGTTGAATTTGAAAAGCTCGTGGATTCTGTTACATATATGAAATCCAAAGGAGTTGTTGAGCTGTTCGATGAAATAACTGCCGTTAATTCGTTTATATCCCAACAAAACGATGCATTTTTCAGTACGATGGTCCATAAAATGTGGGTTAAAATTTTTACAAACTTTACAATCGCCAGATTGCCCGTTCTATTAAGTATTTGCGAGTTTATTTTTTCAATCCAGGCTCAAAATGCAAGTGTAGAAAGAGTGTTTTCTCTAATGGGAACACAGTGGACAAAAGAGCGTAATAGATTGTCTGTAGTTTCGGTGAGATCGCTGTTGATGATTCAATACAACCTTAAAAATATGAGCTGCGTAGAATTTTACAAGAAAATTTTGAATGAACGGGAGCTGCTCCGTCAAGTATCTGGCGCTGAAAAATATTAAGTTTCCATACTTATTGAAAACTAGCGTTAAGTTTGATTATTTTACGTAAAATATTTTTGTTTTGATTAAGATATTTATGTTTGAACTTGTTGATTGTTTGCAATTGCAGTAGAACTTTTATTGTTTGATCTCGTTGAGTTGATTGTTAAATGATTGGGAAGTTGATAATGATTAAAGACTGATTTGATATTGCTTATGTATGTTTTATTACTCATATTCTATCTAAACCAAAAAAATCCGGACAAATTAAAAAGCCGGACAAAGTCCGGACAAAAGTATATAAGTCCGGACATGTCCGGACTAATCCGGACGGATGGTAACCCTAACCAGGAGACACTAGAAAGGAAGCCCAAAGCCTAGCAAAAAAATGGTAAAATTTGAGACTGCTCTTCTAACGGAAATATGGAATGATCTTTTGGGACTTGTCTGAATGAAAACATGAATAAAACAAGTTTAAGTTTACAGAATAGCACTATGACCATAGACGTTGTAACGAAACTTTACCAATCTCTGATCAGTTATGTCAATACCGCACGCAATAATTTTGATCAGTACGAAACGGCTGCTAAAGATAAAAATCCATATGCTGACTACAATTACAGCATTTGCATTTGAAAGAAAAAGATTTCGCAGCACACGCATCACATCACTTTTTTTGAAGGATCATCAGAGACTGCACAGTTGAGAGGCAAGGAAAAGTTTCGTGTAGATACTTTCAATCCCATAATTGACAAATTAAATACACATTAAAAAAAACGTTCGGCAGCATACCAAGAAATTGATAGTCGATTTAGTTTTCTTTGTCAGTTAACAACAATTGAATCTGGTGAGTTGACCAAAAAATGCAAAGAATTTGCAGAATTTTATCATGAAGACATTAATGCAGATGAGCTCAAAACAGAATGTTTTCATTTAAGCCAATATTTAAAAAACATAGCAAAGCAATCAGCGGATTTGAATATCTCAACCTTACATAACCTAATAAAATCAGATACATTGGAAGAAACTTTTCCAAACGTAGAAATTGCTACAAGAATTGTATTATCAAGAATTTTATCATATTGTATTTGATTACCTATAATAAATGGTCATACTTAGTAAAAAAATGTTATTATAATTCGCTTTTTTTACTTTCCAAAAGGGCCCGAAATTCTTGTGCCCAAGGGCCCCAGCCTAGTTTAAGACGTCCCTGGATATACGGTATGCAGTTGACAAAGACTTATAGGTTTCCCCTGATGCCAAAAATCTGTAACAACAAAATTTTATATTTTTACTATTTTTGTTTGCAGATGAATATTGTAAAGGAAGTGGAATTCAATTCGTGATAGTTATCAGAGATTTAAAAAAAACTCAAAATTGGGTACTGGCTCGGCTGCCCTAAAAAAATCGAAGCAAAACAGGCATCTACAATTATCGTTTCTAGACAATGTTCCACACTACAGAGCCGGAGGTACCAATGTAACTCCTTCTGAACAGGAACGTAACGTCAATAATGAAAATGGTGAAGTTGATGAACAGGAACAAGATTTGAACACGATTTTATCCATTATTAATACAGACCGAAGTAATACTGGCCAGGAAGTTGAAGTTGGTACTGAAGCAACTGAAAAGGTGCTTAATGTTGTAGAGGCAACAACACCAAAAAAAAATAAGAAGAAAGAAGATATACTTTTGACATTATGGAAACAAAGAGACGAACGACAGACACTATATAAAAATATGGTCAGAAGGATGGATAATGATATTGATTTATTTTGTAGACACATTGGTGAAGTTTTGCGTAATTTACCACCGTATGAAAAATCAAAGGCAAAGAAACATTTGGGTGAAGTTCTATCGGACTACGAGATTATGGCAGCGAGTCACTCATCTGGCAGAAGCACATCTTTATCTCTCTCAAATTCGACGCCGGACGAACGATCAACGACATCCTCAGGATTATATACACCATATATAATCCACATCCCCACCACATAGTCCACATTTTGTACGATCCTACTCTCCTGTTGGTACGACGACAGTTTCGCCAAAACTCACCGGACAAGGCAATGCACCGGGTAATTTCCAGTTAGATGCATATTCTCCTATTAGTTCCGCGGCAGCGTCACCAGGACCCTCCGGAACAACTAGCGGACTAGGCTATGTACCAGGGCCAATACACACGTCATATTCCTATGCCAATTCTCCCATGAGTACTGAGTTAGAGTCACCAGCACCCACTGATTTATCCCTTCGGGTCAACCAAAGCGACCGAGAGGAAGAAAATGATTTTGTCGACACAGTCCTGAACTTTCCGTGAAAGTGTAGTATAGTAACATGGTATTATATAACACATACATTTAGTAATAATAAGTATTACTGACTTACCTCAATGTTAAAAATAATTTTTGTTTAGCATTTATGGCATTTATTTTCCTTGGGTCGATTTCTTCTCGGATTAAACTTAATATAAAATCGAACTGTTTTTTATTTAAACGGCAATACTCTATGAATTCTTTAATATCGCTTTTCAAATGGTTTTTGATCAATATTGAATAAGTTCCCTCAAGTGAGGGAACAAGTATGGCTTCTCGTCTTTTTCTGTACAAGTACAATAAAAACAAGTCATGATCGGTTCAAATCGCTTGGATCTTTCGTTTGCAATAAAGGAAAATGCCGAGCAAAATTCAAAGTGTCCAGAGGCAAAGGGACTTGGTTTGATAACATAAAAATATCAAAACCCGAGGTATTCATATTCGGCGAACTTTACTTACAATAATACCATGAAAGAAGATTTCAGCGAAGGAGAACACTGCCATGAAATTAGATTTAAATTAAAGAAAATGTATGATCACATGAGTATATCTGATGAAGATATTAATACCACTACCAATAAGCGCTTAAGCGCGAGTAAATAAGTCGCGCATTTACTTGCGAATAGCCGGGAATCGCTAAATGGCGTTAATATTAAACTTCGAATGATTGCAGCGTGGATCATACACCCGTAAACAAGAAAACAAAATTAGAGAAATCTTTACGGGTGTCATCTTCAGATCAGATATTGTGAAATAAATTAGTTGCCGAAGAATTATCATCAATTATTAATCTTAACAAGTAATTCAACGTAAAAAAACCAATATATTCATTTTATTTACTTGTGAGATGGCCAAGAGGACGAATAATCTTATGGTAACAAACCATAAGATCCATATCTTTTATTAGATATAACTTTATTAAAAGCAACCAGTATGTAGAATGAGATGGGCTGTCATAAGAAATGTCATAATTATTAGCAAAGGACGATGATTAAACCCTGATCATCTGTACAGATTTTCAGTAGAACAAACTCTCAGCCAGACAAATTTGTATCTAGGTAGAATGTGTACCTACACCTAGTCGACAGGTACGAGTACTTAGTTGGCATTCTGCTTGTACCATTTATTTATTTATGTATAAGAAAAACATATTAGGAAGACTGAAGCCCGTGCATATTGTAAAGGTTAAGGCTTAAGACTGAGGCCAAGTGCAAAACTGATAATGGATAGAAATCCATATTCACCATTTCAACTAACAAAAATCTAATAATCTTCTTGGTATATCCTTCAGAGGCAAATTAAAGTTAAAACCAAGCGACACTAATGAAGTAATATATAACTTTTAAAAACATTTGAGGCTTCCCCAAGCAACGTTATTGATGGTACGGGGGGGACACTGACCTCTCTCAAAAATGGCCACATTAATCTTTATCAATATCAAAATATATTTAAAAGACCTTTTCAAAGTTATGCCACACAATAACGTTGTAGTAAATTATAATAAAGGGGTAGTAAATAAAAAAAACACCCTTCTTCACATAGGGAACCCTTACATAGGTACCCCTTCCATGACTTTGTAAGGGCCACTAATATGTGCAAAACCAAAATTTCATAAAAATCGCCCTGATTAGGGGTTGCAGTTGCAAACACTTCCTGTACTTAAGCTGAATTCTCGCATAAAACGATGGAAAGATGTTACTGCAGAAGAAATGCTGAAGTTCATCGGTGTTTACTTGTTTACGGGACTTGTTGGTTACCCCACAACCGAATGTTACTGGAAGAAGGACGTATTGTACTTCCTTCCACTTCTTCACGAGATTTCGATGTCCTACGACAGATTTTGTCTCATCCTAAGGTTTTCCTAAGGCATTTTGCAAACAATTATAAATAATAATGCTGTTCAGAACGGAAGACTCTACAAAATTCAACCCCTTATAGATAAAGTCATAGAAAACTCTAGAAAAGTTTTTACTCCAGGAGACACTGTTGCTGTTGATGAATGGTCGCGTTTCGAGGTAAATTGAATATCCGTAAATACAATCAAAAGAGCAGTAAATGTGGCATGAAGATTTATAAACTGTGCACGGATATGAGCTACACATGGAGCTACAAGGTTTATTCAGGGGAAGATAGAGCAACCGAAGGTCTTGATAAACCAGGTTTAGTGGTCGTTGTATTGGCCCGAGAGGTTTTGAATGAGGGCAGATTATTAGTAACTGACAATCATTACAACACCCTCCCATTGGCCAGATATCTGAAAGAACACGCAACATATTTTTGCGGGACAGTACGAAAAAACAGACGCCATCTTCCTCCAGACGTGGTTAATGCAGTTCTAAGAAAAGGTGAAATTGCTGCAAAGCAAAACGCTTTCCTCACTGTGTTGAAATGGAAGGACCAACGAGATGTGCTGGTTATTATAGTGTGTCAACGATACTACGTGTCATGATCATCGGTTGCAGATGTCTACTGGATTCAGACCAATATTGAAGCCGAATATAGTGTTGGAGTACAATCGTGGCAAAAAAGGAATTGACATAGCTGATCAGCTCGCGAGTTACAATTCGCCAGTGCGCAAAACTTGTTTTTGGTATAAAAAAATTGCTGGAGATCTGATGTCGATTTGTGTGATAAACGCAATATTGTTATACAAAAACCTGCATCCATAACAAAAACTGACTGTGCTACGAGGTCACGATGTAATCATCAAACGTCTCCTGAAACTTTGAGTTCCTGCGCCTTCTGGAGGACTTCATTTAGCACGCTCTTCAAGATCCAGCCTAAGTAAGCCGCCTTCCAGACACAGCCACTCCCTAACCAAAATCCCAAGGCGCCAAGTAAAGAGAATAATATGAAAACGTTGCACTGGCTGCTATAAAATTTTGGTAGGAGGCCAAACAACAGTGGAAGCCGCCCGCAAGTCCAAAAAAACGGATTTGGAGCGCCTGAACTGCCGAAAAGCTTTTTGTCTCGATTGTTTTAACCGTGTTCATTAAATAATAGAGTTCGTTACATAACTTATTATATTTACATTATATTTTCACCCAAAATACTTTCCCTTTTGATGGTAGGATACTGGCAGCCTTAAATGAAAAATCCTCCGGTTTTCTTGTCAATTTATCTTTTAGTTCTTTAGCTACACGTGTATGCTAATAAAAGTGGATAAACTCACGCGTGTACATTTTTACAAGCATTTAAACTTGCAAGGGCTCATGTCCCATATGTGTGTCATGCACGTACGATCAGAACCTCAATATGCCCCACCGATGGGTCATGTACAGGGAACGTGTTAATAGATGCAACCAAAACATAGAATGAGGTAGACTGTCATCAAAAATGACACATTTATTAACAAGTGAGGATTATGAAACCCCTCTGAATGATCTAGCTAGATATTCTCAGCCAGCCTGATTAACTGAATAGAATGTGTACAAATAGTAGGTACAAGTACATAAATGACATTCTACTTTTTTATTTGATTTTTTCAGGTAAAGCGAAGGTTCACTACGAAGAGAGAATATTTTCAGAGAATATTTGCCAGTGCATATTTTATTAGCAATAAGGCTGAGGACAAGAGCGAAACTGATACTAAACATAACATTATATCCACCATTTTAAGAGGCTTTCAAAAACCAAAGGAAACCAATGCAGTAAAATGTATGCCTGATGCTTAAAGATATTCAATCCCCAGGTCACTATAATTCAAGTTATGTCAGTAATAATAACTTTTGATCCAGTTGTCCACTAGTCTCATGATCTCTTGACCAGCACTCTCAGCATTTTTATGCCTCATACACTCAAGCCTCTCTGTGGCATGTTTGTTGGAAAACCAGGTGCTTGGCTTTGGTGGTGTCTTCAGCAGTAAGTTCAAAACTTCAATAAGGTTATCAATTACTTTAATGCATTTGACTAATGTTTTAGGTTGAATTATTTTCTTGATCCAAGATCTATCCATCCTCAAATTAAACTCTTCAGTTTTCATTTCATTTCCTCTTTCACATCTAGTTTATGTAATGGTTGGTCTGTGATCTGAAATAAGGAAAGATTAATAATATAGATTGTAGTTAATCACACAATAGTACAATAGTATTATACTATTCCTGATTCCTGACCTGACCCTTCACCAGGTATTAGTAACTACTAATACAAAAATACCGCCCTACTAGAAACTTCAGAAAATACCTTAACCTAAATAAAAAAAGAGTGTGTTTATCCTGTTTTATGTTTAAGGATCTGCAGTACTACCAGACATCTAAATATCCCCATAAGATGACACATTTATTTATACATTTACACATTTAACATTATATCCTTATGTGAAATTTTTTGAACATACCTACATTTTGTATTTAGGCCAAGGTGGACACTGCCACACAACACTATCTAGCCCCTAACTAAGTAGCATGTGGCATTATGGTGCCCAGATGACTGATATAATTCTTATATTATACTAAACATATAGGTTAAGTTACACAGAACCATCTCTAATGTTCACCACACAAATGTATGCTGGAGTTAGA
The DNA here is from genome assembly GCA_948098915.1 of Lampropteryx suffumata. Lineage (NCBI taxonomy): Eukaryota > Metazoa > Arthropoda > Insecta > Lepidoptera > Geometridae > Lampropteryx > Lampropteryx suffumata. Next base: position 17,949,127 of record OX402555.1, on the reverse strand, counting down.
ATCAAACCCTCAACCTAAAGCAGAAAATCTAGAATTTCTAGTTTTTAACTTTTTTTGACAACCTCTATGGTGCAGTGGGCCAAGGTCCGGCTGAGATGCAGAAGGTTGCGGTTGGTTGATTCCTGCTGCGGGACAAATGTTTGTAGGTTCATATGACGCTACAGACAGAAGGTACAAATAAAGTCATTAATAAACTTGTAGTACCTCTACTTCAAACTTCACACCACCTCTGAGGAATTGCAGAGATTTCCAGCAAGCCACATACACCTTGCAGAAAGGATGGTGACTGCTACATTCCGTTCACTTTCCATTGTGTTTGAATCTGCAGTGGATATTCACCCATTGGTACCTTACACAGTAACCTGGAAAAGAGTAGTTTTAAGTTATTGGTAGCTGAATACTATGAATATTATACATTATGTTTGTATTTACAAATTATCAACCAATGGCTGACCAGCCATTTTGTTTGACTGCGCATACTAATGTTATGGTTAGATAGTCCGTTATCTTTTTTCTGTCAAAAATATTTTACTAAATCTCATTGATCAGTTATAATTTCATTTTTCTAATGTACTGTTCTCGAAGGAATATCAATACAAAGGAATTTTCTAAAAAAGAACTGTGTGACCCATTTGGTTCTTTTCCTAAATTTATTGAAGATCTGTTGAACTGTTTAGCCATGCAAAGATAGACAAATAAACAGACAGACACACCCTAAAATAATTAAACAAATATATATAGGTGGACTACGCACACAACAGCTAGCCCCAAACTAAGCATTAGTATGGATGGATATGGATATTGTGTCCAGAAACCTAATTTGCGTTTTTACCGGGAATAATACCACGCATGTTCATGAAAGGCATGTTCATGTTCTTAAGTACCTAATAGTTCACTTACCAGTAAATCCTTGGCTCACCATGGCAGCGAACTAAGCGTGTATTTTAACTGGATATCGTGATTGGTGGTATACCCCGCTGGTTTCCATATAACTTGTCTCTGTCGAACGAAATTTGTATGATCCAGTTCCAGCATACGAGGCCAGAAAGAAACAAGCGTTACGTTCTTTGGTATCAAGCCAAGTACGAGGCGTGAAAAAAATTATAAATAAAAATAATTGTTACTTAGGTTATTAGTTATTTTTAGAGAAGAAAAGAAACAAAAAAATACATATCAAAATAACATTAATAACCTACGCGACGAATCAAGGCAAGGAGTATGCAATACAGGGATGTGAAAAAATAATCGATTATGAAAAAATCTATTAAAATCGATTTTTTTAATGGTAAAAATCGATTTTTATTGGTGACCTTAATGTTACAAATAATCGATTGATAATCGATTTTTTTTTAAATCAAAAATCAATCATAACCGATTTTTCATCTGCCCCCCTCGACATTTAGTCTGGTCTGCTATAGCCCGGAGTGCGAACTACCAATGAATACAATCTCCATAACATTCAACTAACGCCATCTGTGCATCTACGATGGCATCCCTTCTGTGCTTATGAAAGACGGAGCATCTTTGGCAAGAACTATAAACTACATTAGACGATCCATTGACGAAAACCAGAGCATAGTCCACCGTCAATAACTTCGGCCGCTGATGTCGATTATGATGACATTTGAGAAACCCACAACAAGCTGTTGGTGGAGACTTTGAGAACCAGTCAAATTCACAGTCAGACATCCGAATTAAGCTTTTACATTGCCTCTAATAGGATTAAAAGAAGACGCTTTAGAATCCTGGAGAAGCTCTGACACAGTTGGCGTATAAGCACCTTTAGGTACCGACTTCTTCGGCTCCAGCAGAGAGATTGTTCTCAAAAGCTGACGCCATATTATCAAAGACCAGGAGCCGAATATTATTCAAACGCTTAAGCTTAAGCTGTTATTCCTGAACTCATTGCCTAGGGATTTCCAGTTTTTTTTTTATTTGAATAGTTTAATTTTGTTTCAAAAACATTTCAGCTTGAACCTATTATAATGTTGAATATTTAAAAACTTATTATTTCTGTTGTATATTTTTAATTAATGAAACTTTGATAAATATAATATTTATGGCGTTTATTTTGAAATTAATTGAGAAATAAGGGAAAAATCAATTATTTTTTTACGAAAAATCGATTATTTATTAATCGATTTTTCATGCTAAAAAAACAATCGATTAATTGAAAATCGATTTTTTATGTAGAATGTCACATCCCTATGCAATATCCTAATCCTATAAGAAGAGACGGGACACCATAGATTAATATAGACTAACCTTTACGTCAATGTCAAAAATTAGGTAAACTTATATAGCCAACCAAACATAAACAAAATTGGGCAGTTCAGCAATAACATTTCAAATTTATCGATATCGATGAATGACCTGACCTACCCACAGTTGCAATTCCTAAGTGGTATTGATTCTATTACTGAGATTACTGTTATTATAATAATATTTAGTTCCAAAATGATGTAGGTACTACTTGGTGCCTATAAATATATATATTAGTTTAAGTTCTACTCACCGCCCCTCATCCAGGGGAAATCTGGCCATAAAAACCGTTTACTACCATATTTTCTTTGTGAACGAAATCCACATACCGCGCATTACACACCATACACCTCTAAATTTTCCTGGAAAACAGGAATTTATAAGAAACGCACTCATGTTTATCATGCTTACAGCCTTTTAAACCTTAACTATTACTATTTATTATAATTAAAAACGATTATTGAGTTCGTAAACAACTTGTAAACAATGCAAAAAGTGACAACTGAGGCTGAACTGACTGACTGACTGACCAATTTTTATCAGTGCTAGAAGGAGGGAGAAGCTAATATCTTCCATTACATCAAGTTTAGCCTATAACATAGTTCGTTTTCTTTTTTTCTAGTCGCAGCAGACTGCGACGAATGTCCAGCCAGTCCAAAGAGTATGCAATTATTATTATTTATTATAAGACCAGTCCATCCATAGCACAGACACAGACAGAGTAAATAGAGATAAGATCGTAGACAGAGAAAACAATAGACACATGGTGATTGTGCCGCGTGTGAGATAGAACGATAGGTGTGTGGTGTTGCCACATTAAAACTTTTACCCTAGTCCTAAGTAATCCTAGATTTATTCGAGACGTTATGTTGTACTATAAATCTCTAGAGCTTTCCTCTCTATCACAAAACTCAAACTTTTTAACAGATGTGTGATATAGAAAACATATAACAACATTTGTGTATGTTTTACTTATTATTAAAGCTAAGCATAACATTACAGAAATAAAAAAACCATAAATATAGCACAAAGTCAAAAGATACTTTATTCAATACAATCACAAGGATCACTTTGAAACTAAGTCTTACCTACTAGGTGAATTTAGGTTCCAATTTATAATCCAACCCCGAGAAGAGAAACTCGTCCTGGTCCTAGCGCATTTTTGCATGATCCATCTTATAACTAAATTAGCTACGATATACTTATACATGAGTTTATACATTTCAAGTGTGTCGGTTAACTGTCTGAGGGCAGAGCGACATGAGGCCATGCGTTCTTATCAATAATATAGTCATTTATATTATAATAAGCTTTCTTCAAAAGACTCTTTTATGTAAGCTTTAAATTTCTTAATAGGTAGTTTAGTTGCATTTTCAGGAAGCTTATTATAGAAGCGCACCGTGTTCCCGATAAAGGACTTATTTACTTTTTCTAGTCGAAAAGTATTGATCAGTATCTACCAACCTACAGAATAAAAACTCATAAATCATATATAAATAATAATAAATAAATAATCCCGGACATTTCACACAACATCATCTGGCCCTAAAGTAAGCAGAGCTTGTGTTATAGGTACCACATGACTGATATACTACTTATATACTTTTTTTTTTGTAAATACAAACATATTATACATAGAAACACCCAGACCCGTACAGAGTCTTAGTACTGGTGGTTAGTAAATATACAGAGTATATTTACTAACCACCGATGACGCCGTCATCCCGTGACCACGACAGAGTGTAAACCTGTCGAAACGTCGGGAAAAATAGGTAAATAAACGCGATAAATACCCGTAAGTATTTATAATAATGAATTCAACATTAAATATTAAATTTTGATAATTACCTTGACTTACCCAGCAAATGTTTTTTTTTATTTTTACCACCTGCCTACTTAAAAATAAAATATTAAACAACTCCTTTTCTAATTCAGCTAGAGATTCCAGTATAAGCTCGCATAAATAATTTCATTAAATTGCTGTGTATATTTCTTAATTATTAATTTGAATTATTGTATTTTATCGTTGTATTGACGTTCCCAAGTACATAGTGCTTACAGTTGACAAACAACTTCCGTTTTATTGCGATAAAACGTGTTCACTTGGGACCGCAAGGCAGTCGATTCTAGCCTTTTAATGTGTAAGGGTAAAATAGAAAAAGTGAATAAACCGAAGTGGTTTTCAAACGTGACGTCGTATTATTTTTACATTCACCAACAGTTTAGAAGTGGGATCATATCGAAGAATGTAAGTTTTATGAAGAACAGCCTTGGTGTAGGTACTCGCACGCCCAGGAATATATATCAAAAATTTCAAAGGTACGTAAGACTTATATAAATTGCTTATGTAAATGTTTAAATACTTCTCACCGTTTATTTGCCAAAAGATTGTTTTTTTTAAGTATACCTAGTTATGTACTTTTAAAGTCTGCGTAGAAATTATCAAGCATTATTAACGCAAGCACTATTATCGTAGAAGCTGCGCATTATGTCAGGTCTGGGCGACTCTCTGACGATGTAATGCGTATGCTAAACATGTTTAGCGTATCTATGTTAGATCAGGGCTACTCTCCGTTAGCAACTGATACATTTTAGACCGAAGTACTCGCTGTGTAATGCTTCATAATCTTTTTTTTAATTTCCTACTTTACCAGGGTATACAAATACCTGCATTCAACGATATTGAGCTGTGTACATTATAACACTAAAAGCACAAAAAGCCATAGACGTAAAATTAATAATGGTATTCTTCAGGGCTCAGTAATGGCACTACAGCTTTTCAATCTCTATATTTACGACCTTCCAGCAACTACAGCTACTAAATTCATATACGCAGATGATATCGCATTAGTTGCTAGCGACTAGCGAAACTAGCGAGAACGTTCTTACTTCTGACCTAGTTAAGCTCTCAAAATACTTCAAGTCGCACCTCATACCAAGCCTGAGCAAAACAGAAGTATCATGTTTCCATCTTAATAACAGTCAAGCCAACTACGAACCAGCTATAAATTTCAATGGAAAAAAGTTGAGGCACAATCCTTTTCCCAAATATTTCAGCGTAACCCTTGACAGAGCCCTAACATATAAAGAACACCTGAACAAACTATCTCATCTAAAACTATGTTCTCGCAACAACATACTTCACAAACTATGCGGCACAACCTGGAATTTCCCTCGTCTAATCTGCTGCAGAATACTGTTCTCCAGTGTGGCTAGAAAGTGCTCAAGTGCATAAAGTCGACACAAAACCCTGCCATGCGCTGCATTTCTGGCACAGTGAAATCTACACCACTTCACTGGCTTCTACTACTACACTTCACTAGCTATATTTTCATCAGTGGGCTTGCACCTAATACGTAACTTAGCAAGATCTCTCTTATGCATAGCTGAGTGGATTTTATCAGTGAGCCATGAAGCTGGGAAATGTTTGCTCTTGATGGCACGCATAGGTAGGCGCATGCACGTCATAATGTTTTGTGAGTTGTTAGTTAAAACACTTCACCATGTCATCAACACTACCACTTTCAAACAGCTCAGCCCAGTCGAGCTGTTGAGCATCCTTGCGAAGGCTCTCGATGTTCATTCTACCAAAGTTACGCTGCAGGATAATTCTGGGCTTGGCTTTTGGAGGGCGGACTTTGTAGGATAAGGCCAAATCATGGTAGGAAAACGAGGGAGTTCCTGTTTGATTATTTGCAGAGGACACGAGAATGAGGTCAAGAAGAGATAGGATACAATTTGGAAAAAAGTGAGAAGTCAGATTGCTGGCTTTAGTGTCATTTTCAAATTGAATGGAGCGGTAGTCCTGTTTGAGAAGGCAGGTATTAAAGTCCCCTAATAATGACATGACACCCTTTCAGAATTTTTGTAGGAAGAAAAAAAAACAAAACATATGTGCAATTCACACGTGGTAAAAGTGAAACCTTGAAAATGTCGGCTTCAAGATAGTGAGATGAATAAGAATAAAATAAACACTGTATAATGCTTCCTATCTCATTTTCTCCCACGTTAAATCTTATGAATTTATGTGTTTGTCTCTTTTTACTGTCGCTTTTTCGTTTCATCGAATTTCAAATCACAACGATGCTAAAGAAGTTTTCACTTCAAAACATGTAGGTATGCAATTCTCACGTAGTAGAAGTGAAACCTTTAAAAAACAAACGTATAATACGTACACGTATACAAAACACCACAGTTGTTGCGATGCCTTTTCTCAAGCTTTGTACTACGCATGCGCGCACAAACACGTAATAATAAATACGTATAATGCTTCCTATCTTATTTTCTCCCACGTTAAATCTTAAGTACTATGTGTCTGTCTCTTTTTACTGTCGTTTTTTCGTTTCATTGACTTTAAAATCACAACGATGCTAAAGAAGTTTTCACTTCAAAAATGTTTTTGTTGGATTTATTGCCGTAATAGACTTCAAGTAAAACCTTCGTACCTACGGCACAGAAAAATTTCAACAAAGATGAAAGGGTGTTCGCCTATTCCAGATGATTGAGGTTGAGGAGATATTATGCTAACTAGAGAGAAAGGAAAATGAGCCCGTAAGAAGATCGCTACTCTTCCAGCGCGTCCATCATTGCGGTCGTTCCTAATGAGAATGAAACCGGGAAGTAGTAGATAGTCTCAGATAGTTTAGTCTCCGAAACATGGTTTTAACCATGATTCGGAAACTAAACAGCGTGGATATTCATATAAACAAGAGACGCCAGCATATCAGGATAGTGAGCCGTAATACTTTACGTATTAATGTGTATGACATGAAAATTCCATGCTACATCGGAAACTTGATAACATGTAAGAACCCATTAATTAAATTTTCAAGTAAATAGTAATTACTATATAAGTAAATAAAAAGTATATATTAACTATAAATATGTAACCTATAATGCATTAATGTAACTACCTAATATCTTAATTTGATATTGTTAAATACCAGTGCACCTGCCAACCGTGTTGGAAGAGAATAAATGAATAATAGGTAACTATAAATATAAATGACACAGTTAAACATAATAAAGAAAACAAAGGTAATAACTTCACAAAATAATACAAAAAAAAGAAAAAGAAAACACAATTTAATTACAAAATTACAACAGGCAAATAAAATGATTATAATTATAGTCAAAACCTGAACGTGAAACATCCGTCAGAATAATTTCTGACACTGACAGCGACAGCCAAGTAGCACATGACATATTATAACAAAACAAAAAATTCATACACAAACTATAGAATGCTAACGCATTTAAAAGACAGCTGCTTCTAAATAAGTATTAAATAAATCCCGACGTAAATCACGTTGACTCACTCACTCATCGGTTAAACTTTAGTAGTGCGTCGCAAGAAAATGAAGGAAAAAAAAAAGGGGGGGGGAGGGGGGGACCCTCCCTACCCCCTGGTACCACCCCCACACTAGGTATTGCCCCGTTTTCGAGATATTTGAATAAATGTAACCTAACCTCAAAAAAAATATTGATACAAATCTAATTTAAATTACCAAGGAGGGGGAGGGAGAGGTCCACCTCACCCCGGGTAAAGATCCTAAGATAAAGGTAGATGCACAAATGAGAAAAAAAAACATTTGTAACCTATCGTAACGTTTCGTAAATTTGTAACGTTTCGTTCGCATCAATTTTGCACAACATGATATATCACAGACAACAAATATATATAGACAGATATAGACAGACAAAGCCAAAGTCGTCGAAAGAAGCCATAACAAAATCACTGACAGGATTTTTACGTTTCGTTCACATCAATTTTGCACACAACACGTTAAACCATAGACAAGAAATACGACAAAGTTGATTATTATCTGTCAATCTTTACGTAGTTTTATCTGATTTATTTGATTTGAGGTTAAAAATTAGAGCTGTAAAAGTAACGAATAAAAGCGTACCCGTATGTATTCGTTACTTTAACAATTAGTACTCGTTACTATCGTATCGTTATCGTTACTCGTTACTTCTGATACCTCATAACATGCTATGTTATGTATGTTAGAGCAACGAATCGAGTCGTATTGCTATTCGTACCTACGCGAACAGTATGACGTCTCGGCGTCGCAATGTTCGTATTTTGTAGAAAAGGTGCATTTTGACACTTTTCTGTATATTGAACCAGACTTGTGTCATTTTAAATTTAACTTGATTTAATAGGTAAAGTGTAGTTCAGTTCAACTCACTACAAGTGAACCGTTGACGGAATCTCCTAAATTTGCAATGGATTTACTATGTTGAAAATTTTAACCGTGAGCTTATATTATATATCACAATTACATCGCAATCGATTATGCGTCAAATAAAATGAAAAAACAACAAATACTTAGGTGTCGAAAATTATGTATATTTTTAATTATGTAATTTAAACAATTTTCAACGATAAATCAACGTAAATTAAACATAAACTAAACTAAACATAAAAAATGAAATAAAACATGTTTTAAACAAAATAAAAAAAAACAGCAAAAAAATTTTGTTTAAACAGCAAATATATTTTGTAGAATGAAATTAAACATAATAATAATAAAATAAAAACATATTTTAATCAAAACTAAAACAACAAAGAAAATCTTTTTCTTATAATGAAATTGAACCTAGAGTACCGCAATTGTTATGGGCAAGCGTTAACATTTAACATGTGCGACTTGCTCGCCATTTCAGTAAAAAAAAACATATTGAATAAAAAAACATTTTATGGCAGGAATCTCTCGTTCATATTTAAAAATAAAATCTTTTCCATTACTTTGGTTGAATGGAGCTGCGCCTCTCATTTAATATCTGGCCCGATTTGGAAAAAGTCCTTTCAGATGGTACCGAGGTAGCCATCACTGATAAATATTTCTCAGCCAAGGTTGAGAGTTCGGGGTAAAGAATTGCCCGCGCCTGCCACCATTTTAAAGGACACTCATTTCGAGGAATAATGCGTTCTTCTAGATATTGCCTCATGGTAATTATCCTGCTGCTAACTATAGAGTTCGAAGCAGACGCTGACGTTGCCAAAGCGTCAAAATCTTTCCATATTGAGTCGTTATCAGCGTCAGTGTCGCCAGTAGATGTAGCTAACGTCGGCGTTGATTCGTTCTCGTTAGGTTCTATTGACTGCTTATGAAAGTTAAACTCGTTTTGCAGCTCAGTTTTCAATGCATCTTTGGCAGACTCATAGCTTGATACATCAAACCTAAATGCCAGCTTCTTAAAACGCGGGTCTAACAGTGCTGCTTTAGATAACACTGGGTGCCTGTAACAATTCTTGAATCTACTTTTAAATTCCGTTATTATTTTACTTGCCAGTTTCTTTCCTGTATCTGTGATAATATTTGTATCTACATTCTGAAAAATTCTAATCATACTTTCTGTCGATGCCAGGACCATTGAAACAGTCACTTTTTTTTCTGAAGACATTTCTTCAGTGAGTTGCTTGAATGGCTTCAGAATTTTTATTATTTCTGGCAGTGTCTGCCATTCGCCTTCCAAAAGATTTTCTACCGGATTGTGTAGGATTCCGAGAGACGCTTCTAAAGGTTCTTGAAGTGAACAAATCCTCTCAATCATGTCCAGGGTACTGTTCCATCTGGTCACTACGTCCATTTTTAACTTCAATGGTTTTTGATTAGGCCTCAGCTGCTCCTGCATTGCAATTAGTTTTTTGGTAGCTATTGGACTCTTGTGGAAATGTTCCACAATGGCTTTTATTTTTTTTATCAACTCCCCGAGTCCATAGTCCTGGAGTCCTGCACGCACGACCAAATTAATGGTGTGAGCGAAACACGGCAAATGTTCGTAATTTGTTAAGCGTATAGCCGCCTTCATGTTCGCTGCGTTGTCTGTGACGCAAGCAAATATTTTATTTTGGATGCTCCAATAAAAGAGCAACCTATATAGCTCATTTTTTATATATTCGGCCGTGTGTCGCTCATTACATTCAAACATCCTAATAATGCGGACTTCAACTCCCAATTTAATAAATAATGGACTGTTACAGCTTGATAAGATGTTGTTGCTCTTGAAGTCCAGCCATCGGTGGTGATAGATACATATTTCGCACTTTCCAATTCTTCTTTAAATTTTTGCTGGACTTCTGAATATTGAGCATCCAATAAAGTGTTGCCTTGTCTTCAACTACAGAAAAAGGCTGAAGGTCTTTAACTATCATTTTAAAAATTAAATCGTTAACTTTCTTCTCTTTTACTACACCTACTGGACGTTTAATAAAGGCACTTAACTTTGTCTGCTGCGGATTGGTTATATTTGTTTTAGTTACAGGGTTCGTAGGTTCTGTACATGCTGAAGTTGTTGGTATAGGAGCTTCCAGAACTGCTACATCTGATACGGGGCATGGAATGATGGTTTCATATGTTGTTCTGTGTTTTATCATGAGATGCTTTTTCAAATTTGTTGTAGAGCCGCCTTTCACTGAATACAATGAATTACAAAGATCACATTTTGCCTTATCGTCTTTAATCTGCGTGAAAAAACCCCATAGTTTACTTCTTTTCCTATCCATTGTTGCAGGTAAATTGAACTGTAAAATAAAAAATAATACGTGTAAATAATAATAAATCGAATATATACAATTAACAATATTTGATAATTAACAGCTTTAGTAAACCAAGAAATAATTAAGCAAATCTCATTACATAGAGCAGCTTTATTATAATATTTGTTTTAAGATAAGAACAAAAAAAAGGGAAAATACGCGATAATTAAACATACATGGGTATTTCTAATTTGTAAAAAATACTTTCTTACCTTGTTTCTGTTTCCAACCAATGTAAAACTTTGTCTACACATACAATACCTTCAATAAACAGTTAAAAAGTTACGACGACGAATTTCCAAATTAAACTTTCTTTACAAATAAACAAAAATCCCTCTTTGTTACGTTTGTTTTTAAATTTACCGAATAAGCGCGCGCATGCCTTAATACGTTCACTGTCCCAAAACAACATTTTAAAATATATTACGTCCAACTGAAATTTCTTAATAACCTAGCAAAAGGATCTGAGGGATTACAATAATGCTAACATCAACTGAAAAAAATATTGTTTTCAGGATAAATCTGAAAAAAAAATGACCCCGGAAGGAGTAGTAAGTGAGGAGTAAGTGACTCGTTTCGAATCATGAACGTATGAATTGAATATGGTAGTCTCGTTCCAAGTCATGGACTTGTAGATGTACCTAAATACGAAGATTATTATTTACTTGTTTTGGTTAGTATGCTTTGGTATGAAATGTTAAATCTAAAGAATCGATTTGGATTTGTCTGAGAGTGCTGTCGTACGACTTGCTGAAAACTTGCTAGATGACCCTCACCTGTTTATAATAACTGATAGTTTTTACACCAGCATACCGCTAGCCACCTTCTTGAAGACCCGTCTTACTGATTTGCTAGGTACAGTGAATTAAGGCGGTATTACTGTCATAAAGTGGCATGATAAACGTGATGTGATACTTTTTTTAACATGCAACGGAAAATGAATGAAAATGAGAAGCGGACGAAGACAAGTACTAAAACCTGAATTGGTTTTAGAGTAGGTATAATAAAGGTATCGGTGTATCAGACGAAAATCGACTGCCTATTGATCGTCTACACTCTACAGCAAACATCGAAAATCAAGCACGCCTTATAAAAAATGGAAAAAGGATCTGGTCGAGCTATGTACAAGAAACGCTGCAAAGCTCATGTCAGGGGGAAAATCTTGAAAAGTTGGAGGTGCAAAGGTTTCTAAAGTTATAACGTGATACCCTAAATGTTAATCAGTGTTGTGCCGTCAATTTTATAACACTTTTCATACATTTTAAATGGATAAACAATAATTTTCCATAACATAATTTGTTTTATTTAACCTCCCATGTATATGTCAAGCTGGCAACATTTTACGTAGGCTCATTTGAATTTTATGTATTCTTGATATTTAATCATACGTCCAAGATACTGTTTTTACTCTTATTCATACGTCTAGTGAAATAAACAACATCAAGTCTACCCATCGAGTATGACTCCAGCCAGAGTCATGGACGTATGCATTTGGCACAAATGTGACTCCTTTGAAGTCATTGGACTGGACAGTGAACGTGTTAAACATACGAAGCAAACATACGTTTCAATACACGCATAAACGGTACTTGCGCTTGCGTGAACTGAAAACAGTGTAGGTACCCATAATACGAAAAATGCGAGTAACGAAATGCATTCAGTAACGTTTCGTTACTCGGTACTGGATGGCGCACCCGTTTCTCAGTAACGAATACATACGGTTTGTTACAGCTCTATTAAAAATGTAAATATGTAATCAGAAAGCAAAACCCTACCAGATGTGAGTCTTTTCACCCTCCAATTCGTGCGACGCACTACTAAAGTCAAGCCCACTCATCTGATGACTCACATTGGACAGTTCAGCAAGCGTTTCATTCATCACATTCTTATGTTTTTGCCACAACACAGCATTCCTGACTGCCGTACAAGCTAAAGTCGATGGGTACACTTCGCAAAGTGCCATTTTCAGCATCATGCCTGACGTTCAGATGAAGGTTGCTGCCACCTCTATCTCTTCAGAATGCGCGCTGTCACACCACCAGGCTAAGTAGGGTATGAATTCGTTAGGTATCACTGGTTGGACAGGATACCTCTGAAACAGTATAACCATTTAGCTTAAAGGTTTATCAAGTTCAATGCTGGGGGAAAACCCTAGCCTTTAGATTAAAATCCTACATATGAGATGCTGTGTTGAGACCTAGCAGGTTCCTTTATTTAAACGTAATTGTTGCTTTATTTAAAATGTGCTATAGGTACTTATGGTACCTACCAGTACCTACCTATGGAGATACAGTGCTGTCAACGATTTGCAAGCAAAATGTTTCAAGACAATGTTCTGTACATATCCCGGGACGTGTCTACATTTTATACCTGAGTAATTGCTAGTAGGTACCCTTGGCTCACACATGCTCATCCTTCATGTTTTTGCCTGATAAGATACAAAACAATTTCGGACTACCCAAAAATTTCACGCAGAATAGCTAGATCACTCATCAAATTTCACAGAACTGTCTTCTCATCGGCTATAAGGTTATCTTGTGTGAACTCATTGTTTGCGTAATGCACCAGTACTATACTATACAGCCTGAATGTGAAATTTTGCATTTTCAGCTTACCTTTATCTATATAAGCAGATCAGTTATAACTACAGATGCATAAAGGCCCTTTTCAGCTTGTATGCATTGAATTTCCCTCATATCCCCTACATTTCAGTGACAGGAACAATCTCTTTTTATTTAGAGGTTGCGTTTTTTTGTGATAAAGTAAAGTGCTGAAGGAAATGACACTGTTTAAGGCTATTTATGGCAGGTACTATACTATACTCATGGCCTGAATGTGAAATTTTGCATTTTCAGCTTACCTTTATAAGCAGCCACCAGTTATAACTACAGATGCATAAAGGCCCTTTTCAGCTTGTATGCATTGAATTTCCCTCATATCCTACATTTCAGTGACAGGAACAATATGTTTTTATTTAGAGGTTGTGTTTTTTTGTGATAAAGTGCTGAGGGATATGACACTGTTTAAGGCTATTTATGGCAGGTACTATACTTCAAACCTTAATCTTGTACATAAATAACAATTTTATGTAAACAAATAAACAAATACTGTATTTTAGATAAAAATTAAGTGAGATCAAAAATTTATAGGTTTTTCTTTTTTCACAACTACCCACAAAACAAGGATGGATAGCAGACTCCAGTGTATCCTATCTGGTAACGATGGATCAAGGCTGCTGTATCGAGTCTGACCTTTTCATATAGCTCATGAACATTGGTGCCACTTAAAACAATTGAACAACTAGCTATCATCGTTAGGCTAATGGGATGATAGAGCGTTTTCACTGCCAGCACAGGGCTTCTTTCATGCGCCACAGTGAGGCCTGGCACCATGTTCTACAAAAAACTTTTTTGTATTGTTTGAACATGTTTTGCTACATTGTTTTTTTTTGCACTGATCAAAAGCAATATGATGCTCCTCAGTGCGAAAAAACATTGTTACACATATTAATAACTAGCTTTTACTTAATACATACCTACCTACCTACTTATGGTATTTTATAATACTCAGAGAGAGAGTCCATTACACAAGTGTTTGTCCTGAGAGGGAACTACACCAACTGAGCTGATTGGCCAGTTTTATCAAAATCCTTTACACCGAAGGCGTGATTAAGCCAGAAACAAAAATCCACTTTCGCATAATATAATATTAGTAGAGTTGTGCTTGTACTATTAATATGGAGTTGTTTAATCACAGAGGATAGGTAGGTACTAATATCACTACATAGTATAAAACAAAGTCACTTCCCGCTGTCCGTCTGTCCCTATGTATGCTTAGATCTTTACAATTACGCAACGGATTTTGATGCGGTTTTTTTAGATAGAGTGATTCAAGAGGAAGGTTTTTATGTATAATACATGCTATAACGTTGCCCGGCTGGCTTCTTAAGGTTGTTATGTAATAAAAGCTTCTCCAACACTTAAGACGTATAATTCAGTAGGTGTGGTAAAAGTAACACATAAAAGGGGACAAATTATTACAATTAAACAGTCATTAGCCGCGTTTTCTCACTCGCGATAGCGCGCCGGTGGTCTTCGTTCTCGCGCGTCCCGAGTGATGGCGCTAGTTGTCCTCGTTGGTGACGAGGAAACGGAAGTGTCGTCGCCATCGCGGTATGGTCTGTTCGCGGGCACAGATTCGCTCAATAAAGCGGGTCGTTTAGGGTGGCGCGTTATACACTCCCCTTCCAAGTTGGGAAAACGTCCCGAGTCCAACATGGGACTTGAAATACGACAGCGTGGTCTCCCTCTACGCCTTTTAGGCCTGACAGGGACCGTAAAACTCTCCGGAGAGGTAAACGGTGTTAAATCCGTGCTATGATACCTCCCGATGACGTTATCTGAGAGGTCCGCTAGTACGAAAGTAGTAGGGCTAGAAATCTCTTCGACTTTATAGGGACCATCACGTCTAGGCATGAACTTTCGCGTTTCACCTTTAGACGCGTTACAAAGACGTGCGTTCTGACCAACACCAAATGACCTACGTTGTACTTAGGTTGATTCTGACGAGAAGCGTCTGCTACATCTTTACGAATGTCCTGAGACTTCTCTACACGATCCCTAATGTCTGAGAGAGACGAAATGAAAGTCCTCAGATAAGGTGTAACCTGCGGGACGAAATTTTCTTTGTCCAAGATACTACGCAAATCATGGTGAACATCGAATGGCGTCCGCAACTCGCGTGCAAAAGTCTTACCAGTTGTGGAGCACATGGCACTGTTCATCGCGAACCTGACTTGAGCCAAGTGCTTGGGCCAGTCGGTGTGAGTAGTCTTGACTAATATGGACAGCTGTAGCTTCAGGTCTCTATTCTTACGCTCAGCGGGGTTGGCTTCTGGGTGGTACAATGGTATAAGCTCTTGCTTAACACCCATCAAGTGCATGCATTGCTGCATAACAGCGGATACGAACTGCGTGCCGTTATCGGAAACGACCCTTCGTGGCAACCCGTATCGGAGGAAGTACTCTTCTAAAAGGATCCTGGAGCATTTCTCTGCTGTAGCCTCGACCAGTGCGAAAAGTTCTACCCACCTTGTAGCTACGTCTTCAATCAGGAGCACCCATCTTGGTCTCCTGCTGGTAGTGGTCCAAACAGGTCGATCGCTAAAACCTCTCCTCGCTGTTGAAAATTGGGTGTTTGCAGCAAACCAGCAGGCTTGAGTTCCCTTTTGGCGGGGGTGAGCCTATCAGGAGGGACCGATATAGGGCGGTGATCACCTGTATCAATGTGGTGTTCCGCGAACGGTGTAGGCTCCCCCTGCATTTTAAAAATGTCGCTATTGTGCTGCAACAAATCAGACAGCTGATGTCTATGAAGTACTTCAGGACTCAGCACGACCCCCTCATCATCGCGCAGACATTCGGCAGCGGAAATGGTCGTGCATGGCCCGGTGGGACTTTCATACTCCATTGGGTATGTGACCTGCTTACCCGAAAAATGCCAGGATGACGCAGCGAAATCAAGCACTATACCCGCGGCCACTAAGAAATCCATTCTGAACAATGTCTGATTATCCTGTGCATCGGGAAATAGTGAAATCAAGGGTTACTGACCTTTCCGGGGTGACCCTCACCTCTAAGGTAGTAAGGAGTACTTCTCGAGTGCGTGCGGAACCGTCTGCTAGCCTTACTCGTCGCGAAGCCTCCACGCACGGGTGTTTGTGCTTTGGCAGCAATTGGTAAAGCGAAGCGCCGGCAACACTGCTTTTGGCGCCAGTGTCTAATAAAGCTTTACCCCTAACCCCTAAAATTACGACACTTAAAATAGGTCGTAAACGTAATTGGTGCTCATTTTTATCGTTAGCGTTAACCGTGGAAAAATGTCCTATACTTTTCATGGTGGCCCTACTTTCGGTCATCATGGTCACCCTACTTTTATTTGTAGGTATCGTAGTATGTTTTTCAGACAGAATTGCACGATCAAAATAACGCGTAGGTATTTCGCAAGCACTAGATCTCGCGTTATTATTATTATCCTTAGACCTAGGATGGTTTTCCTGGTTAGTACCGAAAAAGCGTAACGGGAGAATCGCTGTAAAATCGGTCGGGACAAAATCGGATGAATTTAGATAGTTTTCATTATGAAACAACATAGGTACCGCGGCTTTAAACTTTGCCGGAAAGTACATACTCTCGCACGAATCGTTTTGTTTGTATTTATGAATACTAGACTTTACGTTTGGAAGGGTAAAAGACTCACCGGGACAAGCCGACGCGGGAACAGACCATGTCGCGTCGACGGCGGCGTAACTATCTACATTGCACTTATTACACTTGGACCTAGTAACAACTTTCGCGTTGCACCCGTAGCAAGTAGGTACAGCCGGCGTATCGGTGGCGGGTGTGTCTTGCTTTGACTTTAATTTCAGGCACTCGTCACGTAGATGTCCGTATATCTTACAATAAACACAATACCGATTCTTATTAAACGGGGAATTCCCGTCGGTCAAGGAACGAACAGGAATGCGGCGCTGTTATGGCGGCTGTACACACTCGACGAGGGCCTCTCGCCGAGAGCCTCGGCCGAGAACACTCTCGTCGAGAGCATGCCTGTACACACTCGTTCTAACATTTGAACTGAAGACTCACGCGACAATGGACGTAGAAATTGCTGCTGCTATTTGTCTTTGTGCCGTGAGCTATTATATTTTTTTAAACATTTACTATAAAAAGAAAATTAACTCGGCGACAGGGATTTCAATTTGCTCGCTTATTCGCACCCAAGCGTCATGGATACATTGCTTATCCTTGTGTTTCACATCCTTCGAGTTCCATAAAACAGGTTCTGTTTGATAGCACTCCAAAAAGTGTAATTCTTGTTCGTTAGACCACATAGTGAAACACGTCTGTTCATAAATACTGGAAAGCAACTAAATGAACGAGTGTGTGCATGCTCGCTCTCGTTTACCTCGCGAGAGTCAACGAGACCCTTTGACTCGGGCGCAAAAAACCGACAAGCCACCGAGAGCGACCGAGACGAGAACGAGAGAGCGAGACGAGACGAGAGCGCGCTGTACACACTCGCGTTCGGCCTGTCTCGGGGTATCTCGACGAGTGTGTACAGCCGCCATTACTAGGCGTCGCAAAGTCACTGTTGCTATGCAGGCCGCCGTTAGCGCTCGACGTATGAAGTCCGCGGGATTCCCGCGGCGTCGTCGGCGCGACCCGTTGCGGATGCGGCGGCGCTGGTTTTCTGGCAGGGGCTTCGCCCTGCGTAGACGACAACGGCCGCGACGTTCGACGTCGCTGTAGGTACTCGTTGGTACTCTCGTCGGTCGCATCTTCGATGTGTCTCGCCTGGCGTAGTAACGTATCGTACGTACTTATTTCGTCTCGTTGAAGGCGCTCACGAACGCGACGGTGTAAGAGACCGTAGAGCATGTCCAGTTGTACTTTTTTATTGAGGTCACCGGGTGAAAGACGAGCCAGCAAGGCTTTAGCAACGAAAATCTCCGTTTTCTCAGAGGGTCCCTGGGACATGCTGAATAGTTCCATGTAGATTCGATGTGGTGGTCGACTATCTCCAAAGGCACTTCGTAGTGATGCCACGACCTCGCTCAGGAGGTGATGGTGGGCTTGATGCTCTGCCATCACACAGTTGCATCTCCTGTTACCAGCATAGATAATCCTCGTAGGGCGTTGACGTCTCCTACGCAGGCGCACTCCTTGAATGCTTCCACAGCATCGATAAATCCATCGAGTGAGTCGCCGGGCGCTCCGCTGAACCGCGGTACACAGCGCGAAGGTTCCGTGGAGAGCGGGCGCGTACGCCATGGCGGCGGGTGAAGGCGTCGCCGCCGGTGGCGTCGATGACGACTCACGACGAGACTCGTGTGTGAGAACTCGGTCGAGTAGGCGTTCAAATGCTGCGGTTTGAGTTTGCTGTAGCGATTCCATGATAGACGCCATTACGTCAACGTTGACGCTTGGCGTCGTTGGAGGCGGCGGCGTCGTTCGTCGCGGCGTGGGCGCCGCGGTGAAATCTGATATTCGATGTGTTTTGAATGATAACTCGATAGTTTGATTAAACGGTGATTTAATGATTTTCTTGAAGTTAATTACAATAAAGAGGTTTGTACGAAAACAATGCAGTACAGACGTGCGCCCAGCGCGATGGTTTGATATGAATGCTGGCTGGCGGCTCGCGTAGAGGGGAGAACGGGCTCAGTCGGACGCCCGGGTGTAGGCAGCAACCGTATTGAGTGAATTGGGGTACTTTGGCGTTAACAAGGTCCCGGCTTTGGAACATCCTGTTCCAAATGTGGCAGTGGTACTAGCCGATTGAATCCTCTTCGAATGCTTCCAGTTGATGTCTTCAAGTCCGCTATGCGAGCGACTCCGTCGCTGCCTCTATGGAGGTTGGTGATTCGTCCAATCAACCATCGGTTCGGCGGCAGTCGATCATCCTTTACGATCATCATCTCGCCTTCACGTAGCT
This sequence comes from Lampropteryx suffumata, assembly GCA_948098915.1. NCBI lineage: Eukaryota > Metazoa > Arthropoda > Insecta > Lepidoptera > Geometridae > Lampropteryx > Lampropteryx suffumata. The sequence continues at coordinate 17,929,821 of OX402555.1, read as the reverse complement.
CTGCGTTGCTTCTGTGCCACTTTACTCTCTTCTGAAGTTCTGAAATATACTCATGATAAAATCGGTTCCAAAAATGAGCTTTCAATTGCTGTACTCTCTGGTATCGAGGCATCAATTGAAGTGAGTGATCTTGTACCTGAGGAGAGGGAAGCAGAGTCAATGTTCGTCCAATTAAAAAATGTGAAGGATTGAGTGGGACTAAGTCGGATGGATCTGAGGATAGCGGAGTGATAGGTCGTGAGTTGAGTATGGCCTCAATTTGCACTAGTAAAGTGTTCATTTCCTCATAGGTGAGACAGGCCATTGATAGAACTCTTTTTAAATGATGCTTAATTGATTTAACGGCGCTCTCAGCCATAGCATTAAAATGTGGGCTGTAAGCCGGTGAAAATTTAAATTTGATTGAATGTTGAGCGGCATACGAACTTACTTCTTGATTACATTGTTTTAAAAATTTAGCTAAGTCATTACATGCGCCTACGAAATTAGTGCCATTGTCCGAAAACAGATAGGCAGGCCGTCCTCTGCGTGCAATAAATCGATTTAGTGCCGCAAGAAAGCACTCCTTTGTTAATTCGGTGACCAACTCAATATGTACAGCCTTTACAGTAAGACACACAAATACGCATATGTATGCTTTCATTTGTTTAGATCCTCTTCCTTTTCTGTTCGCTATCAACATCGGTCCTGCGTAGTCTACCGCTGTGTTTACAAAAGGAAACTCGCCTTGAACGCGTTCCTTGGGAAGATTCCCCATTATAGGCTGAATAGGTTTGCCTGCAAAACGTAAACATGTAAGGCAGTTATGAACCGATTTTCTAGCTAGGTTGCGTCCACCTATAGGCCAGTATTTGTGCCGTATGGATGCTAGTAAAAGTTGCGGTCCAGCATGCATTAGGCTAGTGTGATAATGTTTGAAAATGAGTTGTGTAATTGTATGTGATGCGTGAAGTAGTATTGGATGCTTAGTATCATAATCATAATTTGAATTAGACAAGCGTCCGCCAACTCTGATTAGACCGTTATGTTCCTGAAAGAATGGATTTAATTTAACAAGTTGATTTTTAATTTTTAATTGTCCGTTGTTTGATAATATATGATATTCATCTGGAAATGATTCCCTTTGTGATAATTTGCATAATAAGTACATGGATGAATTAAATTCGGTTATTTTTAAATGACTTGTGTATTTATGTTTTGGGTTACGACAGTTGTTTATAAACCTAAGTAGGTACGCTGTGATTCTTTGTAACTTGTTGATGTCTGAATACCTATGTATGAATAATGTTGATGTGTCTGATAGTGACTTGTTGTGTGTTTGTTTTGAAGTGATGTGACATTGTGTTTTGAACTCGGGTAATTCGGATTCAATGATTTGTGATGGATGTTGTGGCCAATGGATTTCTGGTTCTAACAAAAATGACGGACCGTGCCACCAAAGAGAACTACACTGTAGTCTTGCGGGCTCGAGCCCCCTTGACCCGATATCTGCAGGGTTCATGCTAGTGGGGACATACCGCCATGATTTAGGATCGGTACATTCAACGATCTCATTGATTCTATTTAAAACAAACATTTTTAATAAATGAGTGTTAGAACTTTTTATCCACCCCAGAACGATAGTAGAATCACACCAGTAAGTGATCGATTCCACTGACAGTCTGACAGATTCTCTGATCTTTTTTGCTAGTCGAGTAGCTAACAACGCACCGCACAGCTCTAAGCGAGGCATAGTCATAGGTTTTATTGGCGCCACTCGGCTTTTTGCCATTACCAGGTGCACTGTTGTTTTGTTATCAGCTGTTGTGGAACGAAAATATATACAAGCGCTGTAGGCATGCATAGAAGCGTCTGAGAAGGCATGTATTTCTACTTGAATGGCTTCGTCACAAATTACGTGTCTAGGTATTTTGATATTATTCAAATGAGGCAATGATATTACGAAGTTAGACCATTGCTTGGCCATATCGGAAGGAATTGTTTCATCCCATGATAAGTTTGAAGCCCAAAGCTTCTGAAGAATGAGTTTAGCCACCAAAATTGATGGGTTGATAAGACCCAGTGGGTCAAAAATTTGAGAAATTACTGATAAAATTGTTCTTTTGTTATTGATCTTGGGAAGTTCGATATCTTTAACTGAATATTCGAAGCAATCATCTTTACATGCCCATATTAGGCCTAGTGTTCTTGATTGTTCGTCTTTGCTAAGATTAAGTAGTGTGTCTGTGTTTGATTTGCCATGTAGTTGTTCAAGAATGTGTGTGTTATTAGAATGCCACTTACGGAGATGAAACTGCGCACTCTCTAATTGATTTATGACGCCTTTACATACACGTATTAGTTCGGTTGCATCATTATTTCCCGAAATATGGTCATCGACGTAAAAATCGTTGATAAGAATCTCCCTTACAGAAGGGTCATCGGCAAGCTTACCTAATTCAACAATACACCTTGTAGTTAACCAAGGCGCAGAAGCAGTTCCGTATGTAGCGGTTAATAAACTTGTAAGGTTTCTTGTGTTGGGTCAAACCTCCACAATATTTGTTGCAAGTTATGCTGTAAATTATTAATAGCCACCATTCTGAACATTTTTTCACAGTCAGCCGTTACTACGTATTTGTGCTGGCGGAATCTAGTTCAAATGCTTATGAGGTCATTTTGTACTATCGGACCTACAAGTTGAATGTCATTGAATGAAAGGCCAGACGTAGTAACAGCTGATGCATCGAAAACAACGCGTAACTTTGTGGTGAGACTTGTTTCACGCAACACCCCATGATGTGGTAAGTAATTTTGTATGGTGTTATGGTTATGTATGAATGTGGTTTCAGACATATGTCCAAGATCAATATATTCTTGAATAAAATCACAATACAATTTTTTTAAATTGCGGATCTCGTTTGAATCTACGTTCAAGTGATAAGAAACGGCTTGTAGCTTGATCTAAAGAATCACCTAAATCGCTAGGTGATTTCTTAAGTGGTATGGTAACCACAAATCGACCGTCTGATTGACGAGTCGTCGTTTGTTTGAATAGTTGCTCACATTGAAATTGTTCTTTGGACATATTGTTACTGATTGGTGTAACTGATTCTAGTTCAAAAAACTTAGTGAGTTGATCGTCAAGGCTTGTGTCTTGAATGTGGTGACAGTGGACTGTAGAATTGCATGAAGTGTATTGTGAACTAATTACACCTGAAACTAACCAACCTAATCGTGTTTCACTTAGCGTTGGCTTCGTTTTGCCTAGTGTAATGCGTTTACTGCCTAATACGTCCCAAAAAATGTCGGCTCCTAATAGCATGTCCACCTGAGATGGTGTGTCGAATGTAGGATCAGCCAACTGAATGTGACTCGGTATGTTGAGTGTAAGGCAATCGATCTGTGTGATCGGCAATGATTGTGTGATGTGTGGGACAACGAAACAGCTGATGTCTGTTGTGTTTGTATCGTCGTAGCACGATGAAATTGTGACATCACAACGTTTTGTGATTTGTGATAGTTGATGATTTAACCCTTCAACTGATGTGCGTGTTGTAAAGGTTTTCAAGTTAAGCCTTTTAGAAAGTGATTCTGTGATAAAACTGGATGTACTGCCGTTGTCGAGTAGCACTCGCACTGATTGTGTGTGCTTAGTCTCATGATTTGAGACATTGATGATGGCTGTCGACAGCAACACTAAATTGTTTGTTGTGGATGAAAGTGATATGTTTTGTGTAATATCTGATTGATCTGATTTATTTGTTTGTGTGTGAGAAGCTGATAATACAATGCTACTAGATTGAGACTCTTTCGTTTCTGATTTTTCGTTTTGATGTAAGAGTGAGTTGTGTTTCTCTAGACATATAGTACAAGGGCCTGAAATGCATTCTCTGCCGCTGTGCGTAAACAATTCATGCAAAGACGTAATGATTTAATTTGTTCAATTCGCTTTTGAACAGGCATAGCCTTGAATTTGTAACATCTAAAAATGGCATGGTTGTGTTTGCATATCGGGCATGCTGGTTTTGTCGTTTCTTGTTGTGTCCCTGATGATGATGAGTTTGTGATGAATGCCTTATTGCGTGTGACTGAACTATCGCTGTGTCTGCGTTTATTGTTTGATTGTTCGTCCACTGTTTCCAACAAATCAGCACGACCCTTAAGGTAGTCGTTGAACTCCTTTAACGTGGGAATACCATCTGATTTACTACGATGAACCTCCCATTCGCGACAAGTTACTGAATCTAATTTGTTGGACACAATGTGAATGATGAGTACGTCCCAGTGTTCCGTGGGTAATTTCAATGTTTTTAAAGCCCTGAGATTCCTATTTATGGTGTCAATAGTGTTGCGTATGGCTTTAGCAGATTCTTTACTGATTGGTTCTATATTGAAAATAGATTGAATATGATTATTGATTAGAAGTCTGCTGTTATGAAAGCGCTCACAAAGTAGCTGCCATGCGATCACATAGTTATCAGCTGAGAAATCAAGAGACTGAATAATGCACGCTGCGCTATCTTTTAAAGCGGCGCGTAAGTAATGAAATTTGTTTATGTTAGGTATTGAATGGTTGTCGTGTATTAGTGATGTGTATGTGTCGTGAAACTCTAACCAATCTTGATAGCGACCAGAAAAGCTTGGCAAGTGTATGACAGGAAGTTTGAGTGTGGGTCTACCTGCAACGGCTGTACCTGAACCTGTCACCGATGCGATACTGCTGCCGCCTGCATCCGCGGTACACGCAGAGGTAGCGTGTCTATCTAACGCATCTCGGGCAGTGGCGATCACACCGTAGTACTGGGCCTCGAATGTTTCTCGCTCCTTGTACTGATCATCTGGAATTTCAGAAAGGTTTTCTATATTAATTTGCACGGCATCATATTCTGAATAGAGGGCATCCAGCTTGGACAAGCGAATATTCAATTCGTTGATTTGAATACTACTGAGAGATGTGCAACAGCTTAGCAGTGAATCTAAGTATGATTTAAATTGGGTAAGCCTTGTTTTGTAACTTGCTCTTCGCCTGATTAATGATTTTGAGTCCATTTTAAAGAAAATAGAAATAAGTAGGCAACTCAAATAGAAATATTAATGATTAAATGCACGAAGGCTGTGAAAGAATGATTATTAAGTAGGTATGCGTATGAAGAACGAAAAGAAATTGCAGGCTTAAATAAATTGTAACCTTTAGAAAAGAGCAAACAATGAAAGTAATAAAATGCAAAGGAACAATACTTAAATGATAAAGCAGTAGGTAGATAACGCTAGGCTGAGAGCTTTGAATGACCGTTATTGCACGCCACGCGCAAGGTCATGTCCAAGGGCATGCGCACGGGCCGTGCGCGCTCGACCCGTTTGTTGCTGGAATAATGCAGAAAAAAACACACGATGATTATCAATTAACGACGATTATACCTAACCACTGGGAATAATGGAACACTTGTAGGCAATTTGAGGCGAAATTACGTTAAAACTGAAAAATGATTGAAATTAAATTTTGATGGAAATTAGGTTAAATAAAATGATAATATCATTTTATTTAATACATATTATGTAGGTTGGATTTAGGGACAGGGAGTATTGGAACGAACTCACGACATGCGTTACCCTTCCTAGGTTATCACTTCTCTTTGTCTTGATTGCCACGTTGAATTGCGACGCCGTCCGTTGAGTCCAAAAAAATACCCTCTTGATTGGGTTCTTGATTCGCTGATTTGCGTATTTGGCTCGATTGGACCAAATTGTTGTGAATGATAACTCGATAGTTTGATTAAACGGTGATTTAATGATTTTCTTGAAGTTAATTACAATAAAGAGGTTTGTACGAAAACAATGCAGTACAGACGTGCGCCCAGCGCGATGGTTTGATATGAATGCTGGCTGGCGGCTCGCGTAGAGGGGAGAACGGGCTCAGTCGGACGCCCGGGTGTAGGCAGCAACCGTATTGAGTGAATTGGGGTACTTTGGCGTTAACAGATGGCATCTTCGAAGTCGGATTGACGACGCGATTGACGGCGTGTACGCGGCATTGTAATAAATTGTCTTTTGGGTTCACTATAACCTGCGTACACTGTTCAGTTCACTTTAACGTACAGTACACAGGGCCCTCGCTTGGGACGCCAGTTTAACGTTGCCCGGCTGGCTTCTTAGGGTTGTTATGTTAATAAAAGCTTCTCCAACACTTTAGACGTATAATTTAGTAGGTGTGGTAAAAGTAACACATAAAAGGGGACAAATTATTACAATTAAACAGTCATTGGATATTAGCCGCGTTTTCTCACTCGCGATAGCGCGCCGGTGGTCTTCGTTCTCGCGCGTCCCGAGTGATGGCGTTAGTTGTCCGGGAAACGGAAATGTCGTCGCCATCGCGGTATTGTCTGTTCGCGGGCACAGATTCGCTCAATAAAGCGGGTCGTTTAGGGTGGCGCGTTATAATGCATAATAGAACCGTTTTCCCCCCAAAGGGAAGAAAACGATTATTTAGGTTTCAGCCGAAGCTTGACCCACATTGAGATTAACACCATTGAATATCGTGCTAGGTATTACATAGTTTACTCAATAAGTCGCTAGATGTCACTGTCAACATACACAACCTCTTTACTCGACCTCCTTGAATCAGCGCCGGCTGCCTTGCAAATCCAGTACGCTAAGGAAAAACCGTCAAGGATTTTAAATTGTGTGGGTGAAGCTTCGGCTGAAACCTAAATAATCGTTTTCTTCCCTTTGGGGGGAAAACGGTTCTATTTAGGTGTTCGAGCCTTCGCTTGACCCACATTGAGACGTGTTTACATTCTGACGGTGCTGATTGTGTACTGTGACTATATATATAGCGAGGGAGAGATAGTATATTAACTTTATTAAGACGCTAAATACAAGTCGATTTTTAGTAATCATAAAGAAAGTTTCTGTTAAAATAGTACCATTCCAGTTGGTTATAATAAATTTAAATTAAACTGCCGAGAAACACCGAAGTGTTGGATTACTACTCGTGTTTTGACTTGCTGTTATATCTCTGAAATAATGATTAAACACAGTGTTTTGTGATTTCCAATTCTCGCGTTTCAGAACTTGTTCTATGGTTTTACATTTACTCAATAAACTGTCCGAGGCAACAGCTGCCCGGAAGCTTCCCGCTGAGCTGGTGATTCCCGCCTCTTCAAGTAATGTGCGGATCCAGCCTGCTATTACAGTGCGTGACGCGTCCCTTACTTTTCCTCTTGTAGTTATAAATAGACTGTTGAGATTATTCTGGCTTTGACGCCTCTGTTGTGATACTTTAACAAGAGTGCGAATCCACAGAGTTAGGTTTAATTTTGGGTTTTCATTTTCTAGCAGTTTCCATCCTGATTGATGGTGAGTAGCAGAATCTGTTTTGGAGCCGTACTTTGGCCATAAAATTATTTCGGAGCCAAGGTCAACTAAAGAGTTTGTGCTTATCTCGAGTAGTGTTAGGTCATGCACTCTCCTTCCCGAGGCTAGCAGACGAAGAGCTGCAACATGCCTAGATACTTGAAGTAAGCTGTTGCTGTCAATATTGTATATATATAGATAGTCTATAAGTGTATTTATGTTCCAAATGGGAGGTCTTCTTACTTTTGGATAAGTAGTGTGAATACTTTTAAAAATGTGTTTTACCAGAGGATGGTTATTTATATAATCATCTTTCAGTGGGCATGCGAAGGTAATCACAACTGATTTGTGGACGTTTATAGTCTTAGGTGCAAGTTTTTACCACTCTGTGTAGGTAACATAAAAACTGAGCTACGTTTTCAGGGGGTGGATCACATACTGAGTAGTTATTTTCAGAGCACCAGTTCTGCCACCTGGTCCAAGCTGATTTATATGTCTTTTGCGTTGATGTGCGCCACGAGGAATTAAGAACCTTGATATTATCTTGTGACCAGTCTTTCACTAGTGTGGTCCAGCCCGTATTCGCCAAACCTGCAATTGTAAATTATCTGTTGCTGGTGGCGGTCTGTTGGTTTGGAGATCGATCAGATGTCTTTCCAAATTGTGTATTATAAGTGGTTTTCCGTCTGCTCTCCAGATCCGTTTGGCAGAAGACATTCTGGCAAACGGATCTGGAGAGCAGACGGAAAACCACTTATAATACACAATTTGGAAAGACATCTGATCGATCTCCAAACCAACAGACCGCCACCAGCAACAGATAATTTACAATTGCAGGTTTGGCGAATACGGGCTGGACCACACGGATCTTAAACGGAGACCGTTTTAAAACCGTTTTTTAACCAGCAAAAGTTTATGCAACAACCAAGATCTTGCAGATGATGGATCAGGAATTCGACTTGATGTTGAAGAGTTGTCTGGTTTTGATTTACAACTAGGAAGTCGTCTAAATATACCACGATTCTCAATCCACGCTCTCTGAAAAAGTGTGCTAACCAATTAGTGATTTTCGCAAATGTACTTGGTGCAGTCGCAAGACCGAAGGGAAGGCATGTCATCTCGTAAAACTGGCCTTGATATGCTAGTGATAAGAATTTGTGATGAGGTTTTACAATAGGTACATGATAATATGCCTGAGATAAGTTGATTTTTATCATAAAATCATTTGGTCTTAAGAACAATGGTATCTTGAATAAATATTAGCAAACGAAAATTATGTGGCTTTAAGTGCGAATTTAAATTTTTTAAATTAAATATTGCTCTGTAAGAATTATCCGGTTTTCTTCAAAGAAACATTTGGGACACAAAACCCCTCACATCAGTGCTTTTCACGACTGCACCCGAGTTTTGCAGGTCTAGTAATGATGCTGTCATCTCTGGAGAAGCTTTGGTTTGGAAGCGCGCTGCATTAGATGGCGACAGGTTTATCAACGGTGGCTTAGAACAAAAAGGAATGCGATAACCTTCTATTATTAATAGTATAGATTCTGGAGCCCCATGTCTCACCCAAGAAGACAAATTACTCCTAACCTGCCCTACTCGAAATTTACTTCTTGTTTTGCCCTTTTGTATAAGGGTGCCGTTGGGATTGTTTTGTTGGAGCAGTTTCTGCTCTTTTAAAGTTCGTCCTCGGCGGTTGTCTTTCAAATTTGTTGGGGCGCTGAAAGTTTTTTTGGCCGGAGATATTTGCCTTAGTTGCTTCCTTTGACCGACTGTCATATATTTGTTTATGTTTGGGTTTTCTTGAATTTTCAAGAAAAAGATTATGCACGCCTCCTTGTTCCTTAATTAGGTCAGACAATTTCGATTCCGAGAATAGATGAGTTGTCGACGGTGGGATATTATGAAGCGTTTCGTGTAGATATTTATTGCAAGGTTTGTAAAAGGCTCGTCTTTGTTGTATGGTCTCGGCGCGTCTTCTACACACATACTGCAGTAGAGTATCTGAGGTTTTCCTGAATTCAGAGTCAGGGGCTAAGAACATTTTTCCTATAAACGGTTTTGCTTCTGGTAGGCTATTATCGTAAATATTTTGAAAGTTCTGGCGTTGTTTCAGGAGCCCATGTGTAACTGCTCCAAGGCATAAATCTAGTTTTTCCAGGGTGAAGACTTGTTGCCAGGATGGAGTTACGCCAGATAACAAGCTGTTTATTTTCAGGTTTGAAAACACTGGGTTTGCTTGAAATTTTGTCTGGACCTCTATTGTATATCTTATAGTAGTCCAATTTTCTGAATCTAGCCTCTGACAGTCTGCACCCTGTTTAGCCAGTGTAGGGGAGGCTAACGCAATCTTTGGCTCAGTTTCAATCGTTAGTGGTTCAAAGTTATATGGTGCGCGTTATATGGTATACCAGTGACCTTCTGTTGATACAGTATTTAGTGCTCTCTTTCGCTTAGGTGACGAAGAATAAGAAGAATAGGAATTTTCTATCATTGATGATGAAGCTGCTTGCCTTGACAGAAGTCTTGGCTTTAGGTGTTTGACAGTGTTCGTAAATTTAATGTAATATTCGCCTTTGTGCATTTTTTCCATCGTCGCATGTGGCGCATATATTATGGATCGTCCTATCGGCCAACTGATTAGCTTTCTTTTGATATATTTGAACTTCCGTTCACTTATAGAGATAGCGTTTCGGTCGAAGATTTGTATTAGGTCAATCGTAGGTACCGCAAAACGTAATCTACACTCAGTGTAGGGTGAGATTATGTCTCCGAATAGTTCTTCGCGGGTGAATAGTGTTTTTTTTTTTTTTTTCGACGTCTCGAAACGTCTCTAGCTGCGTTGCCCTCTGACATGATCCTTATTTATATAGGGATTAATTAAAGACGGTATCTTTATTAGGTTTCCCTCCCTCACTCTGAGTTTGGGTTTAGATCTTAATTTTGCTACTTAAAATTTTTATTATCTATTTAATTTTCTTATGTCTATGGTTTGTATCTATTTCTGATGGTAACAATTTTTTTATCGTATTTCTACTTATTTCTATTTATCTTGAGAATCTAAATTTTTCTACTTACAGGATTTTATTGTATATTGAGTTTTCTTATGCCTATGTTCTATATATATTTTTGTTGCTAACAGTGCTATATCATAATTCTACTTATTTCTATTTATCTTGTGTGTTTATTGCTAATTTATATTATGTTATAATATTATATTTACCAATATTTGCTTAATCTTGTTTTTTAAAAGTTTTATCCAATCCTGTATTTGTTCGTGTGTTATATTCCCGTTCTTATGTTATTTTTATAATCGGTAATCGGTGGGTCATGATTAACAACATGACCCGGTCCGTTTACATGAGCTACTATTTTTCTTGTTTTAGGAACTCCCAAATGGATACTCCTCTTCAGACTGGCGCTGTAGCGGGTTCTTCTCTTCCACGTGCGGACTTCTTTTCCCGGGCGGGCGAGCTCTTCCGATTTCCACGGTGTCAGATCTTTTCTATTTATTTTCTTTTCGGGAAATGCGTGGTTGCTTGCTGATATATTTGTGCTTATATATGTATTTTTTATTTATTTTATATATGTATCTTTTAAGCTTGTTTATGTTTTCTGATCCATGTTTAGCTCTTTATCTAATTGTGATTTGGTGAGTACAATGAGTCTATACTACTAGCTAAAATCTTAAAATTAACTTAATATTAAAATTTTTACAGATTTTCTTCTAAGTCCCGGGGGTGATGTGGTCCTGGGGGGTCTTCCTCCTGGGGGTGGATTTGATGGGTCCGAAAGGGTTTGGGTACCAACCGTGGGGGGAGGTAGATAGGGGGGGGGGGGGGCGAGATTTCGTCAGATTTTCTCTAGGACGCACCGTTCCCGAGATAATCGGTTTGTCGGCCTTTTTGCGGTTTGTAAACTATGTTGGTTTTTGGGGTTTTTCGTATATCTCTGGACTCTCTCCCCTCAGGGTTCCGGGATAGATGTCATTTTGTAGGGGGGGGTTTTGTAGTGCTCTATGCGTTTGAAACCGCCTTCTTGATCCCACCGTTCTTGCACAATCCTTCCTGGAAGAAAACGGGAGATGAGGTCCCGACCGCAAAAAGCTAACTTCGAAACGGGAAGAGCTAGGAGCGATCTGTTTTCGCAGGATTATAGAGGCAGCTGTTCTCTCTTCCTTCAAGTCTCCAGGTCCCCGAGTTGGTGTTCTGGGGAGGTGTAGTACAACCTGGAAGGTCTGGAACTGCTCCTGGAGGGCTGGTGATGGTTGAATCCTGTTTGTTGCCCCTATGATCGCTTCTCAAGTCAGAGTTCTCAAGTCAGAGAAGAACGAAAACGTCGTTATTTTTACGATCCGACGCTCCGTTTCAGAGTTATGAGCTCGACCAACTTATTTGGTAATGGCGATTTCCGGCCTTGATCGAATAAAAAATTCGCAAAAAATCGATACTTGTCCCGATTTGTTTCCTGTCTTTGGCACTTATGGTGCCACAACCTCAAACTCAAACAAATAGCGGCTCCTAGTCCGCTATTTGTTTGGAGTCCACCTATTTTTGGCGATTTTTGGTAAGCTGCCAAAGTTTTACCAAGTTTCGTCAAAACCGCAAATGGGACTTCTCGAGAGGAACCTGGACCAAGATGTGAAAAATCTTGACTGATCAGGCGAGTTTATGTTCCTGCTCGACAGATGGCACCGTCAGAACCGCTCTTGCTTCAGGATTCTGGAATCCACGTGTCCACGCGCTCGACTCAAAATTCCCAGATCTCGGGTTTTTCCCACCGGAAAATTCCCGTTTTTGGTGGGAATGTTGGGAAGGGTGTATGTGTTGATTTTCCGGTGAGAAAGTGGTGGGTCACAGATCTCGTTTGGGTGTCAGGTGTCAAAGTCTGTTCCAAGCACGTGTCCTGAGCGGTTTTTGGGCTCCAGCTTTAATTAAGTTTTCGAACGTTGTAAGTGACATGTTTCACACTGAAACAAACAAGTGCAGTCAGTATGACGTGAATATGCAACCGTCACGTCAGCTGAAAAGCCGACATGCCAGCTAGGCAGCTGACACGTCGGCTGAGTAGCCGACACGTCAGGTGAACGGCCGAAATGCCAGGTGGATAGCCGACACGTCGGCTGAACAGCCAATACGTCGGCTGAGCAGCCGACATACCGACTGGGCAGCCGACAGTGGTATTAATTGACGGCTGTTGCTTTGGCTACTGTCGATTCAGTACGACGACTGACGACCAGGCTAAACCACACACGTGTCTACTGACACGTAGTATCATGATTCTGCGGTATATAAGTGTCTTCTTTTAGAGAGTGTTTGGTATTCACAATCTCGTTCGGACAACTAGCAAAGCTTAACGCTACCGCATCTTTTGATAAGAAAATGTACTAGTTCTGAGCCGTCCTAAGAGCGGGCTGTTGCATCGTATTATTATTAATATAAAATGTGAATAAACGTAACGGGACTGGGTTTTCGAAATTTTTTTTCGAGGTTAGGTTCGCACGTTGTTATTGCACGATGTTCAAAAGCGATGTACTGGCTTTGCAAGGCAGCCGGCGCTGATTCAAGGAGGTCGTGTAAAGAGGTTGTGTATGTTGACAGTGACATCTAGCGACTTATTGAGTAAACTATGTAATACCTAGCACGATATTCAATGGTGTTAATCTCAATGTGGGTCAAGCGAAGGCTCGAACACCTAAATATATAATAGAGAAACACTGATTATTTTAGAAGTTTCTAATGTGATGTCGTAAACAACACATTTGTAGTACCTACTTAGGTATATTTTATTCAATTCAATTCAATGCGTTTATTTCAGACAATGTCCATATAATTTGTTAGTAGGCATACATTATAATTAAAAATAAGATTCGGGTTAGTACATACCTAATAAAATGTCAATAAATTACAAATAAACAAAATCAAATGTCATAACAATAATAATAATAACAACACTAATAATGGCTACTTAATATGAAGCTGTACCAGCTGCCACACAAGAGGCCAATCCACACGGGCCGCTACATTGCGCAGGATGCTGTTAGTGCTGCCGCGGACACGGCTTAGCATCGAAGCGGCTCTTTTTCTGGCATGAAAGCCATCGGTTTGAGCGTCAGCAAACATGCCCGATGCGCTGCAGTATCTTGGCAGCCCGAGCAACATCCTAAACGCGTTGTTATACTGTACGCGCAAAGCGTTGACCGTCTTTTGCGTATAGTTGACCCATAGAGTGCACTATAAAAAGACTGGCAAAAGGCTTTAAACAGCACAACCTTAACTGCTCCAGTACACCGCGCAAATCTACGAGCCAGCATGTTGCTTCTGACAGCCAACGCTCGGCGTTCCCTCTCAATATCCTCGTTGTCTTTGAGGTCTTCTTTCTGATAGCGCTTATAGAGGGAGCCAGCAACACCATATCATCAGCGTAACTTATGTTGTTTATGAATTGACCATCTATGGAATAGCCAACACCGGTGCTGCAGAGTTCCTCTATAAGCCCATTTACGTACAGGTTAAAAAGTGGAGGAGAAGTCAACCCTCCTTGTCTGACTCCACACTTAAGCCTGTACGGGTCAGAAGCTACTTTTATTATCAGCATTGCACCCGTGCGAAGCCGGGGCGGGTAGTTTTAATAAAAGTGAGATGGAACTAAGTTGGACTGGACCAACAAAGTGTATCATCACCTGCCCGGTGATGGCACACCTTCGAGACTCTGACACTGAGGAGTTGGAACCAGCACCATCCCCAACCGCTAATACCCCTCATGCTATCATTCCTCGGAACAGCTTGAGTTCACCTAACATCCACAACCAGCTGCTAGACCTTCAAAGCATGGCGAATGTGAAGGCATCTGAGATAATCTGAGATACCATTGAAGGTTCTGCTGATGGAAAATGATTATCTGTTCCGGAAGGATTTGCGGAAAAGTAATTTTAGTCTAAGTGATACCTACTTTAAGTGGACGGACTCCTCCTAAAGCACCCCTAAACCTAAGCAGAGACTTTGACTCGTGTAAGAAGTGTTTTTGATGACTAAAGATAACGCAACGCAAGTGTAGTTCGAACGATTCTAGAACACTACACTTGCGTCAGGCAGGCCTAATAGTATTTTTTAAACTTCCGATCAGAATTCATGTTGTTTTAGTATTTAACGCATCGAGATAAATAAAAATCTATAAATAAACGAATATTTATCGGTATTTAACGATATGTTTATGTTGTATGATTTTCAGTTAGGTAGGTACTTGGCAAAAATATGTTCACTATTTTTTATAATCACACGCTAGCCGCTCAAGAAAAGCGGCTTGTCTTTACAAGACGTATAGTATAAATGACATTAACTCTTAAAGTTCCAACCCCTGATTAGAGAACGGACAATAGCTTGCTCTAATCTAATAGGTAAGTATAATGAGACACATTCTATTACGTGTAAAGTACCTATCAACATAAGGTTTGAGCTTGGTTCTTTTTTATGATAGCATGATACGAGGTAGCCAGGTCGTCCGCCAGATTTTAAGTGCCATGGCCGAGCTTGCCCACTGTTGCACTACACTGATCTGCGACAAAAACCGACCGCCTACCTACCAGTACAAAAGTAGGACGAATTTGTCAAACATGTAACTAACGCCTGTTCGTTTTCTTAGAGCAATGCAAAACCTTTTGCTCAGTCAACCAGGGAATTTATTTTCACTCGTCATACTAAAGTCCACTACAGCGACCGTTCTGAGGCACCGAGAGTCGACATATTTGCTGCCAGAAGCTATAAAGCATCCACTAGAGTTAAATTAACCTAATCTGCACAGCTAATGCGACCGACGAATAAATAAAACACGCCAATAAACCAAGCGCGCGTAAAACTTTATTTTGCGTGTCTTATTTGTAATTAGGTCGGTACCGTACCTATCTAAGCCTAAAGACTTCGACTTCTGGCGATCGGAAATGTCTGGTAAGGTGGGACGAGCGGAAATGCTAGTTTTATTGATTGCGCCAGAGCCCAGAGGTGCCATAAACTACTCTAAAATTCACTTCACTTCAATAAATGCGTTTTAAAATTACATTGTACTTAGTAGGCGTAGATACTTATTAGAATGGTACCTACCATAACAATAACAAATACCTAGGTACCTTTAAAATGCTGTCACCATAGGACTTGGGACTGATGGGTACATAAACGAAACGTAATACATATTAAATAATGCTGGACATTTCACACATCATCATCAAGCCCCAGAGTAAGCAGAGCTTGTATTATGGGAAACACATGATTTATATACTACCTACTTATGTCGCAGCAGGGTGGTAGGTAAAAAAAAAACACAAATTTCCTGCACAATTGATAAGAAATTGACAATTTCTAATGAACTTTTAGCAGCGTCATTCACTACCAAATTTAGACTGTATGCCGCACAAGGTACATAAAATGCGCGCGGGTTTAAATTTAAAATTCGTTTATGTAGACCTATATTTTTCCCTTTCATGTTTGCACCATTATCATAATTGACCACGCATATCTTGTATGTCAATTTCGTTTGAGATTAAACAATCTAACAAAAAATGAGTTAAGCCCAGGCCAGTAGTGTCTGTAATAGGAAAAAAACCCAGAAAGTGTTCTTTTACTTCAGCCTTGTTGTTGCTTGCAATTCAAAGAACGTACCGTACGACAACCGATATTTGTTCTTCGTGTGCAATATCTGGAGTGCAATCTAAAATAATGGAAAAATATTGAGATTGTGTCAATTCCAAAACAATAGCTTTTTTATTCTTTCTCCTCTTCTCTCTCTTAATAATTGTATTATTTCATTCTGAATATTATGGCCAAGATAATGAGTTAGGCGTGACTCAGATTTTTGAATAAGGGCAATGTGTTCCGCAAGCACATTATCAAAGTTAGAGGTATATTCAAAAGGTATATATTCAGCTTTAAAAAATTACCATTATCAGAATCGTAAATTTTTGAGATCTTCCCCGAAAAGCCAGACATTGCCTCTCTAAAAAATGAATTATGTTGAATATTCGTTCGAGTACTGCAACTCAACGTTTTTTTTCCCGATCAATTTCATTTTGGTGCAAGAAATCTACCGACTTTTCTTTTAAAATAACAGTTTTCAATGTAATTTGTTTCATAAGACATGAAAGGTGCCCTAAGCTCTTTTCATGACGTTCTATAGCAGTAGACAAATGCTGCCAATCTTTGTAACCTATTTCACCATTAAAAGGAGTCGGAGTCGCATCAGCATGAAAAAGTTTACAATAATAAATAATAGTTTAAAAAAACTAAAAAACACGTTTTATATAGAAAACCAAACTAAAAAATAGAAAAAAAAATATATATACATATATATAAAAAATAAAAAAAAATGCTTTTTAAGATATTATCGAATTGATAATCCTTCCACCATGCACCCGACGCTTTTTTTTAAATAAAACATTTTTTTCTTACTTACATTTATTAAAATTTATTTTCTATTTTTTAGTTTGGTTTTCTATATAAAGCGTGTTTTTTAGTTTTTTCAAACTATTATTTATTTTCTACTTTTTAGTTTTAGGATAACCGTTTTTTTTAATGTTTTTTTTTTATTTTTTTTCGAATTATTGCATTGTCATCGGTCTTTGACAGGTGTGCAAAATGCAAATTTATTTGAATGAAATCTGGCCGTTTAAAGTGGGTCAAAATCGCGTCCTAAAGAGTCGGTTACATACAAACATTAGTATGTTTGTATGTAACAAACATACAAATATAAAGCCTATAAAAACAATAAACAGAAACAGTTGATTCAGAGTAAACCAGCCAGTTTCTTCAAACGGTTTCATTATTTAACATCTTTTTAGTATAATAAGCATTTGAAAAAGATCTTTTCGAACTATTCGAAGGATATGAACCCACTTTTACCTGTACTGGCCCACGCTCCATCAAAAATATTCTCTGTTTTTCGGTTATCACCTGTGGCCATAACGCGAGATCATTCATTATATCTTCTCGAAGTATATTCTCCGGGGACGCTTCGGCACTAGGAGGTTCTTCGTCTTCTTCATCTACCGAAGACAAAGACAGCGGCGGCGGCGGCGGTGACGTAGAAATGACGAGTTCTGCTGTAGAATTATCTTGGTCTCTGTCTTCAGGTGTTCGTCCGAGGATGGACCGGGTAGAACAAAAAACATTTTAATAGAACTTGTATTCTTTTTCAGAGACACGTCCTTCTCCAGCTTTCTTTTTCGACTCTGTGCACCAGAAAGTTTCTTTTTTCCATCGCCATCAGACATCTAAAATATATAATAAACTAAGTATAGGCACCTAAAAGAACTAACAATGTAAAATATAGGCCCAGAAGAAATAGTTGCAACTTGGACTAAGTATTATTTTTTATTAGCTTCTGCCCGTGACTTCGTCCGCGAGGAATTCGTATATCGCGATTCCCCCGGGATCTGTGCACTTTTCCGGGATAAAAAGTAGCCTATGTCTGTTCGGGTTGTGGTGGTTGATCGCTAACCAAAGGCGAAGCTTGAAGGGTAGGTAGTTAGTGGACTGTATGGCTTGATTCCGCTGAAGTAGGTAGGCAGGTAGGTAGGCCGGCAGGTAGGTAGGTAGGTAGGTAGAATAAAACTCCAGTATGCAGGGTAATGCACGGGGCGAGGCGGCGAGTTGGCGGTATTGCAGCGTTACGACTTGTTCTTTGTTGAAATGCACGAAGGGGGGAATTGATTTTCACTCGGTCTCGCCGATATATATATAAAATTTTTGGGCCTCCCCGCCAACGCGTCGTCGTCCAAGCGCCTTTATTAAAAGAAACAATACTTGCCATTTTCTGTCTCTGTTACCCGCCCGATATGTCTCTGTCTATTCGAGTGGACCAATTAGAATTTAGGTAACTAAAATACAGATATTACTCCGGCCAATGGTTATCTAGAGCCGTGTCCTTGCGCACCGCTCAAGGTCATCTTACACGTGCCAGAGGCTCGGAGACAGGTACCTACATGTTGTACCTACTCATGTTATGTCTACCTAGATGCTACCTAAATCGTTTACTATTTTTACTTTATTGTTTGCGGATATTGAAACGACAGACAGAGAGTTTATATTTTATTGCTTGACCTACCTACTGTACCTATAATGTGGAGTTTATTAGGAAGCTTTCCTACTTAGTAGCTATTTTTCCTACCTTTTAAACTTAATAATATAACCTAATCTAGTGATTTACACAGGTCTAAACTTAAACATCAATATTATTTAAACCATTCAGTCTCTAGGGTTTGGTCGTGCACAATGTCCTTCCCCAGGACTCAAGTTATCCTATCTCCATACCAAAATTCAACCAAATCGGTTCAGCGGTTGAGCCGTGAAAGCGTAACACACAGACAGACAGACAGACGGAAAGACAGACAGAGTTACTTTCGCATTTATAATATAAGTATGGATATGACACATCAATCAACGTCGCGGTATCTACATTAGGCAATCAAACGGAATAAATAAATAAAATAAAAAAGTAGTTCGTTGTTCAAAGGTTAGGTACAACGTACAAGTAAGACCTAAATAAATACCTAAGTATACTAAGTAGTAGCTACCTACATATTAAAGCACTTTAACTTACCTTGTTTGTTTCGCACTGCAGTAGGATAAACAAATGAAAAATCCTAGGTCGTATAGGTACGAGTATTTAACTTCGATATTTTTTCGCTATGAATTTCGCTAGCTATTTTTGATGACCTCCGACCTCGGGCATGTCGCAATAATTGTGCAAGCAAATAACCAAACAAATCTTATGGCGGCTGTACACACTCGTCGAGATACCCCGAGACAGGCCGAACGCGAGTGTGTACAGCGCGCTCTCGTCCTCGTCTCGGTCGCTCTCCGTGGCTTGTCGGTTTTATGCGCCCGAGTCAAAGGGCCTCGTTCGCTCTGGCGAGGTAAACGAGCATGCACACACTCGTTCATTTAGTTGCTTTCCAGTATATATGAACAGACGTGTTTCACTATGTGGTCTAACGAACGAGAATTACACTTTTTGGAGTGCTATCAAACAGAACCTGTTTTATGGAACTCGAAGGATGTGAAACACAAGGATAAGCAATGTATCCATGACGCTTGGGTGCGAATAAGCGAGCAAATTGAAATCCCTGTCGCCGAGTTAATTTTCTTTTTATAGCAAATGTTTAAAAAATTATAATAGCTCACGGCGCAAAGACAAAATAGCAGCAGCAATTTCTACGTCCATTGTCGCATAGGTCTTCAGTTCAAATGTTAGAACGAGTGTGTACAGGCATGCTCTCGACGAGAGTGTTCTCGGCCGAGGCTCTCGGCGAGAGGCCCTCGTCGAGTGTGTACAGCCGCCATTACCTTTTATATATTTTTTATCAAAAGAAAAGCCGATTTACTTCATATTTACATGTTTATTCAAAGATGATACTTAATCCAATTGCATCAAGGCTTATTTCGCAAAACTACGGTGTAGCGGTAAAACAAAAATTGAGGCACGCGTACAAAAGCCTTTGAAAATGACCGCCGCACGTCCCTGGGAATTTTAATTTGAACTTTATAGCATTATGTTACAGCCGAGCCGAGCAATTATTGTCGGCGTGTTGTCAAACGACTTTAAATATCTGTTTTAAGGCTGATTTCACGTTGAAACAAAAGTTATTGTGTAAATTTAATTACAGTAGAAGGAGTAGCCTTGCTTTGCTACTGCGATAACCTAAATTTATGTAGGTGGGTAGATAGGTAGGTATACCTACCTACCCACCTACATAAATTTTATCAAGTTACTTTCTTAGCACCTACCTCAATAGTAAACTAGGTACCTACTTAACTAATTACCTAGTAACTTTATTCATCGCCATCTACTGCCTACCTAATCTACCTACCTACTGGCTAGTGGCTATTGCTAACCTACTGTCTAAGGATGAGGAGCATTACCTACCTATAATAGGTTGTTTCTCATCATCAGACCCAAAAGTCAGGAAGAACCTAAGTAGTATATTTTAATATCAGTAAAAACCAGAGGACAAAACCAAGTTTCTATTTGCGAGTAGGTAGATAGGTAGACTTACCTACATACAGAGCTGGCTCCTATCTGGCTCAGCGTATTAGCATTGCCATTCAACGTGGCAACGCAGCCTCTGTCTTGGCAACGCTGCCTACTGGTAGCGATCTGGATCAGTTGAGCTATCTTTAGATCGTTTTAAACGGTTTTTAGATAGCTCAAATGTATTTTACTTATATTATTCTGTACATTTCTGTGAGTATGTACTTAATTATTTTTGTAAATTATCTTAATAAAATTGTGTAGGTAAGTAAGCTAAGCATAGCTATGGGAACCAGATAACTGAATCCCTACTATTAATAAGAATGCGAAAGTAACTCTGTCTGTCTGTCTGTTTATAAGAAAATTAAATAATCTAATATGTATAGGTACCAAATGAAGGGCACAGGAAAAAAAGGAGCTCATTAACATTTTCACCTTTTTTGAATTAACGGTACCATTACTTCATAATTCTATGGCCAATCAGAACACTTTATTTTAAACAGGATAAAAAGGACTCATTACACTTAAAAGTTCATCTAAAAAAATCCTAGTTCAGAATAAAACGAGCCCATTGCATTCCATACCAAGTTAAAAGGTGCCCATTGTCTATGAAATAGGGATGTGAAAAAATAATCGATTATAAAAAAAATCGATTAAAATCGATTTTTTTACAGGTAAAAATCGATTTTTTTTCGCGATTTTATTATTACAATTAATCGATTAATAATCGATTTTTTTTATATTCAAAAATCAATCATAATCGATTTTTCATCTGCTACCCCTCGACATTAAGTCTGGTCTAACAAATAACAAATTTGGTGTTGGTACTGTAGTTTCGTTCTACTTCACCACTCGTGCACTCAATACTGACACATCTCTAATATTGCATTAACGCCATCTATGCATCTACGATGGCATCCCTTCTGTGCTTTTGAAACAGTTTAGTGCATTCATTTAGCTAATCAAACATTCACCGACATTCTGTCGGCT
The DNA here is from genome assembly GCA_948098915.1 of Lampropteryx suffumata. Taxonomy (NCBI): domain Eukaryota; kingdom Metazoa; phylum Arthropoda; class Insecta; order Lepidoptera; family Geometridae; genus Lampropteryx; species Lampropteryx suffumata. The sequence continues at coordinate 17,908,479 of OX402555.1, read as the reverse complement.
TCGGCTGATATGTCATTCATTATTCGTCGGTGAAACTTCATTCATTTTTCAAAAGACAAGACAGACAGTTTTGAAAGTTTTTCATGACAAAAAGTGTTTTTAAATGTCTTGTTTATAACCATGTCAACGACAAGAAAGGCGACAAGTAGTTGGCGTCAATATTTTGATGTTGACAATAAAACTGGCAATGCCAAATGTAAATATTGCCCTAAAATTTTAAAAACGTGCAATAACACTACGAATTTAAAACAGCACGTAGAGAGGAAACACTGCGGTATCATAAGTACTATTGAAAATAAGGAGGTAAGTACCTACAATTTGGATTTATTTAAAATTAATTTTACAAAGAAGAAAGTGGTCCATTTTCTATACAAATACTGACCCGTCAATGATTCGTTTTATTAATGAATAATTATAATAAGAACACTATTGCTATATAGATATTGTAGAAATATAGGTACATATTTTAAAGACCCTGTCTCAGGAACGAACCATTCTATTTCGAGGCGTACTTATTATGCAGAGTCTCGTATCATTTTATGAAAGTTATTGATAGCTAGCCATTGTTTAGAACCCCAATAACTATTCATAACAATATGAAAAGCTTTCAAAGATAAAATAACTAACAAGTCAAAATCAAACATAAAAAAAATCCTTCATAAACTACTCGTAGATACAGCCATGTTTAATCTCATCTCATCTTTAAGGAAATTGTTCAAATAACCATCAATAGATGGCATTACAAGTATCGATTTGTTATTAAAGTTCATGAAAAATCTAAATTAGCTCCTGATAAAAGTATTTTCCAATTTCATTAAATACCAATAGGACGGGAACATGAAATAAAAGCTTCCTAAAACAATTTATTTTATTTTACAAAATTCAATGACGTTATCGTTCGTTTAGTGGCAATTATTTGAACTTCGTTATGAACACAGTTTTATTATTGAGTTTGTAGTTACTGACTTTTATAGGTGGCGGTGTTTTCAATTACTTACTGTATTGTTGCATTTTCTATTTGCAATTTTTTTTCGAATTACAAAGATACCATATGTAAATAAAATACAATTATTTCTTCTTATTGTGTTTAACATAATATATATTCTTTTAATATTCTAACTCAAGAGATGTCACATTAAGAAAGTAAGTATGTATAAAATGTAAGTTATCATTGAACAACGAAACGCATGGTAGGTAGGTATGTATCAAGTCAACTTTGTTGTCTGTCTGACTGATTCGTTACGTTTTATTTCGTTTGGACTTTGGATCCCGAGTCGATTGCGCCTAAACGTAGTTTGGGAAGAAAAAATGTTAATCAACTTCCAACTTGTTACCTTAAGTTTTCTGTTTTTCTGAAATAAATTAATAATTCTAATTCTAATACCGTTGATGACTGTAAGTATGTAGGTAGGTACCAACTCTATGAACATTATTTTGATTTAATAATTCAGCATAGGTACCTACCTAAGTCATAATGTAGGTAGGATTTTGTGTAGATTCCACACACATTCGAACACATTCCCAATAGGAATCTTTAACCTCATTCGATCATGATCGCGCGCGAACCGCAGCACGGAAGGCTGGCAACATCGCGCATCGCAGCGTCAAAGTTTCATTTTATTTTTATTTGACAGTTGTAGTTTAGGGTTGAATGTTTACAAATCAGAAGATATATTTACCGATTCAGATAATAAATCAATTTACGATTCAAACAGTGGTTAATCGAGTCAAAATTTATAATAATTTTTAATGGCTTTTATGATATGTAATATTCTCTTAGTGTAGTGGCCATTTGCTAAAGGATATGTTTAACCAATTTTAATTTTGTTGTAGAATCATGCAGTCAAGTCGGGAAACAATTCGCAGGAAGAATCAATTGCAGTCTTGTCTTCTATGCCATCGACATCTACAAATTCTGAAGACTCTATGATTATGATGCCTACCACATCAGCATCTCAAATTGAAGATCCTGTAGGGTCTACAACTCCTAAACGACAAAAAATGGGCATAGAAGCATCGTTCTCAAAAATATTTGAATTTGGATCAGGGGGTTCAAAAAATAAACAGATTACAGACGCTATAGCAGAATTGATATACCGCGATAATCTTCCTTTTAGCGTGGTCGATGGAGAAGGATTTGTAAAATTGATTAAATTACTTGCACCATTATATAAAATTCCATGTCGCAAAACGATAACTGGCATCATTGATGGAAAATACGAAGAGAAAAAAGCTATTATAATCAAAAAGTTACAATCCGTTACCAATGTATGTTTAACGATTGACGAATGGAAGGATTTGCAAATGAAGAGCTATCTGGGAGTAACTATTCATTTTATCAAAAATTTTAAGATTGTTTCTTTAAATATAGCTTGTGAGCCACTTTCAGAGAGTCATACCGCCGAATATCTATCAACCACCATAAAAAATATTTGCGAAAAATGGGAAATACCAGATGTAAAAATTGTGGCCGTCACTACCGACAATGGTGCAAATATTGTTAAAGCCATTGAATTAGCATTCGGAAGAGCAAAACATATTCGTTGCATAGCACACACATTAAACCTTGTTGTGCAAAATTCAGTCATGGTAATTGAAATAAAAATATTCATTGATAAAGTTCGCAGAATTGTACAATGGTTCCATCAGAGTGGAGTTGGTGCAGACCAATTGAGGAATTCTCAAAAGGCTGAAAATGTAACGGAAGGAAAAATGAAACACCTGATAGGCGATGTTTCAACACGGTGGAATTCACAATTGCACATGCTTGAAAGGTTTTTAGCTATGAGTGGGACGGTGGGTGGCATTTTGTTGAATCACCCTAATGCTCCACCTATGATTCAAGCTAGTGAAATTGCTGTACTGAAAGAGGTCGTAAAAATGCTCAAACCGTTTGAAAAAGCAAGCGAGGAGATGAGTAGTGAAAAATATGTCAGCGCAAGCAAAGCTATTCCCATGGTAAAGTGCCTGAAACAGTATTTGGAAAAAACAGATCCATCACATGATTTGGCCATTCAATTAAAAAGTTCATTACTACACGAATTTAAGAAAAGATTTGAACACATCCAAAAAGTTCATTTATTTACTACTGCAACATTTTTAGATTCCCGTTTTAAAAAATTACACCTTGATGACGGAGCATCTTTGGCAAAAACAATAAATTACATAAAAAGATCCATTGAAGAAAACAGAGAACCTGAACCGTCAACAACTTCAGCAGCTGAAGTCGATAATGATGACTTATGGGAAACCCATAACAAGCTGTTGGTGGAGACAATGAGTCAAAGTCAAAGTCATACATCGGAACTAAGCTTATACATAGCAGCGCCTCTAATAGGGTTACAAGAAGACCCTTTGAAATTTTGGAGAAGCCATGAGGGAGCTTATCCCCAACTAACACATTTGGCGTGTAAGCATCTTTTGGTACCGGCTTCTTCGGCTCCAGCAGAGAGATTGTTTTCCAAAGCTGGCGCCATACTAACAAAGACTAGGAGCCGAATACTGTCTAAACGATTACCTAAACTGTTATTTTTAAGCTCTTTGCCTGCGGATTTTTAGTTTTTTTATATTAATAGTTTACTTTTGTTAATTTATGTTGAATGAAAGAAAATGAAAGAATGAAAGAGAAAGAATTTAAACCTATTGTCCATATTAACCTAATGTTGATTATTTACCTAATGTTGATTATTAACCTAATGTTGATTATTTACCTAATGTTGATTATTTACCTAATGTTGATTATTTAAAAACGTTATATTTCTGTTGTTTATTTTCAATTAATAAAACTATGATTGATATACTATTTATGGCGTTTATTTAAAAATTATTGAAAAATTAGGGAAAAATCGATTAATATAAAAAAATCGATTATTTTTTTCAGAAAAATCGATTATTTATTAATCGATTTTTTATGCTAAAAAAAAAATCGATTAATTAAAAATCGATTTTTATGTAGAATGTCACATCCCTACTATGAAACCACGCTAGAACGGGCCTGATCTCAACGTTTTTAACAAAGAACGAGCTCATAGTCCGCCATCTTAATTTTTGTGTCATACAAATGTCAGCTGTCAGATAGGCGTCCTTGCAAAAATTTTACGATGTGCATTGTTTATCTCAAAATGAGCAGTAATAATAGTGATTGTGATGAAAATTACGTTTATCAGACTACCAAAAAGAGAAAGTCACACGGTCGTATGTCTGAAGTGTTGAAAAAGTTAAAATTATCGAGTCATGAACCCGGTCCAGCCTGTGGTTGCAGATTGGGATGTTTCGATAGGATTCCTGAGCAATCAAGAACCCAAATTCTCAAGATGGGCCCTGGGAATCTGCTTGCATCAGTGGAAGAAGGAAGAAAACCAGTGAGGTGAATACTGTACAAAACAATGAGTTTACTTTGCCTGGAAGGTCGTATACAGACATATTGCCAATTTCTGCGGAAAAATATAGCGACCTTCAGGACTTAAAAAAGTTTTGTTCCCCGGAGAGTATTACCTACTACACAAATTTAGTTCATAAATAAAAATATATTGTGCAAAATAATGTGTATAAAATATGTATAAAATGTGTATTTTATTTCATAACTGAATAAACAGGAAAAACAGACATTAGACATGTTGTAAAATGTAAAAAGGAGCTCATTGTGACAATGAGCACCTTCTTTTCAATTACATTTTGGAGTTAGGAAATTTAAGTTCAAATTATTGTTTATTTACAAATCCTATATCATAAAATTACAATCTACTATGTAAAATAAACACCGTTCCTCTATTATATAGGCACAGATCAAATTCCAGTTCAGGTGTAAGTGTAGAAACTGAAATTTTAGATTTAATTCTTTGATTACTTGAAACAATGAAAATGTTAATGAGCTCTTTTTTTTCCTGTGCCCTTCAAATATAATAGCCAGTAAGAAGTAAAAGTAATTGAAATGTCAAACCACTTAAAAATGGGCACTTTGCAGCTAGAATATAATAAGACTAGTATGAATCTGACATGCAGGAGCTTCAGTGTGAACTTGCCAGCGTTGAGGAGTGCTTGAGATCCATAACTAACCGTTATGAGAAGTCTCAGGAGGCGATACGGGAGTACTCATTGACCGTGGATGAACTACTCAAACAATGATCAAGTCCGCTTTGATTCATTTGTGATTAACCCCACCTGTGATAGTCAGTGTTCTGAGAATCCAAGGCCAGTGTGTGCTTCTATATCGTCATCCCAAGCGTGTTCGGACTCACACAAAAATGTAACTTTAGAAGAAACCATAATGTTCTGTGATGAAATTGGAAAAAATATGGGCCAATTATTATTAAACACTAGCATGGGACATACAGTACTAAATTAAGCACAGCTCTAATTTAGTAATTTGGCTTGGAAATAGGGGTAATGTAAACATAGCTGAATTAATAAAATATTTTGAAACACTTTGTTCAATGCAAGTAAACAAAATTGTAATATTTACATTTCCCTACATAGACAGCTTGCCACAAGCAGAAAATGACCATAGTTATAAATTAAATCAGGCTTTGCATACAATGTCATGCAATAATAATAATGAAATCCATATGATTGACACTAACAACATTGATAGTAAAATATATTATTTGACAAAAGGTAGATACTACCTTCCTAATTATTACAATACAAACGAAAACGACACGACAGGTAGCTGCTAACAGCCAAAAACTTGGCTACACACAATGCTTCTATTGAGCATAATCTTGACATTCCAAATCAGAATCTGGAATTTTTTCCTAGTAATTTAAATAAGATAAAAAGACAATAGAGGATGTCTCTAGCACTGACAAGTCAAATAATATATGTTATAAAAATAGTAAATCAAACAAAAACACTAAAAACTGTAAAAAAATAATTACTGTAAAAAAGTTTAAGTTTACTAACTTGGTGCATCAAAATATTCAAGGAATTAGTAACAAAGAATTAGAATTAGAATTGTACATGAACTCAAACAATATCGACATAATCTGCTTAACAGAACATTGGCTGAAAAGTCATGAGCTCATGTTCAACTTCAAGAATCACCAAGTTGGTAGTTCTTTCTGCAGAGAGGTGAATCATTAATATTAATAAATAAACAAATAAAATTCAAAGAACGCAAAGACATTGTCTCCCACTCTGTAGAAAGACACATTGAGATAGCCTGCATAGAGTTGTAGCGTTTCCTTGTTATAAGCACTTATAGCCCACCAACTGCCTCATTTGATATTTTTGAGAAAATTATGAAGGACATTTTGCATAAGTCAAATAAAGAAATTTTTGTATGCGGTTATTTTAATATAAATTTGCTTGAGAAATATTCATTAAGTACCAGAATAACTAGTTTATTTAATTCATTTGGTCTTGAACCTACTTTTATGGAGCCAACTAGAATAACTGCCACTTCGGCCAAATGCATAGATAATATATTTACCAATGTAAACATAATAAGCAAAAATATAATTAGTAATATTCACTCTGACCATCTCGGTCAACTAGTTCAAATAGAAACTAAAATGAATAATAAAGATGTACAAAAAAAATACTTATATACCAGTTACCACTGATCGTTTAGAGAAAGTAAGATTGAACCTGGATACCAACTTGCCTTTTTTGTTGTATAATGATGATAATCCAAATGATTAATACAATACATTTTTCACTGAATTTAATAAAGTATTCAGTTCCATTTTCACATCAAAAACTATTGTGGTCTCTGGCAGTTCAACATTTTGTGAGTGGGCAACAGCAGATATTCATAGGAGTAGGCGTACCTTGTATGAATTTTACAGTGAAAAACGGTATAACTTTAGTGAAGAATTTAAAGAAAAAGTAAAAAATTACTCAAATATCTTTAAAAATGTTTGTCGCTTTGCTAAATCTCAGTATTTAAGTTAAAAAATTAAAAACAGTCAAGATAAAATAAAAGCAACTTGGAAAATAATTAATAGTGAGACCGTAAAATCCAAGTGTAATAAAATAAAATATCAACAATAATTTCATTAAGCAAGATATAGATGTAGCAAAGGCATTTGAAACTTTTATACTGATATTCCAGTCTCCACTACAAAGTCTTTAAACTCTTCTCATGTAATAGTAGTATCATTGTTAAAAGATAGTTTACCTGAATGTGTCACACAATTTTACTTTGAACATGTGGACAAAACGATATATCAAGGCATTCAAAATGATTAATGTAAAAAAGACCACTGATCTCTGGGGCATTTCTGTCAGTGGTATAAAACCACTAATTGACATTATTGCACCAGATCTAGCATTCATATTTAATCAATTTATTGACAGTGGAGTATTCCTGATTTAATGAAACATAGCAAGATCATACCTCTCTTCAAATCAGGTAGTCATTCCGATCCTAGTAACTTTATACCTATAGGTATCAGTACTTCCTACATTTAGTAAAATATTTAAAAAACTTATGCTAAACCAATTACAACGGCATTTTAAATACCAACAATTTACTTGACAGTAAACAATTGGGATTTACAAAGGGACGCTCAACGACTGATGCCGGTGTTGAGTTAATATCACATATTTTTGATATCTGGGAGGAATCACGCGATGCCTTAGGTATTTTTTGTGATCCGTCGAAAGCTTTTGATTGAAATTTGAAACGAATTTGAAACGATTTAACTAGGCAAGTCCAACTTCGACAAAGGTCAGCCGTAGGGATGAGACGTATTTACTCGACCAGGTTTTTATACTTGGTATTTGCTTGCGAGTACGGAAACCTGGTACGAGTCGAAATACTTTGAAGGTCTTGCAAGTATTCGGTATTCGGGGCTTGCCGCGGACTCGATGCGATGACTGACTTCTGACTTCTGACTTTAGGTACCTACTTACCTACTCATTCTTAAATTATTTCAGCTGACAGTCCTAAGCCTGTTTTTTAAGTAGGAAGGAAGGGTTTCAATTCGAAATGAAAGTAGGTACCTAACCTATTCGGGTATATTTTTGGTTGACACTATTTTGTTCCTTATAACAAAGACAACGCGGATCAATTTTCTATGAAAGTATTTTTAGTCGAATGCTTGTACTTGGAAGTATTTTCTCCGCAAACACAATTATGAACTTTATTCTCATGCGGGTTCGCATCAATTTCCTATGCAAGTAATGCAAGTATTTTACTTTCAAGTGCGTGGCGCCCGCCACCCGGCCCGCCGCCGCCGACCCATTCGTACTCGTACGTTACAAAATACTTGAAAGTATTTTGTACCTGGTTTTTGGCCCTGGTTTTTATATGTGGACGTACTTGGAAGCCCTAGTACTCGATTTTACAAGTACGTCTCATCGCTAGTCAGCCGACGACGAATCCAACTCGGATGGGCAGCGTTAGATACACGCTGCCTTGCGTGTTCTGTACCTGGGAATACAATCCTTTTTGGCATTAATCTGAAAATTCAATACATAACCAGTTAATTTATTGCATATCAAACTAACTTAGGTGTAGGTATGAAATCCGTACCTATTTCTGGTTTTATTATCTTTGACTTGCAAGAGAATAATATCTGTAGGTACCTATATTTACTAAACTAAATGTACTTTTAGGCAATTGTGTTAAACATTGAGCTTACATTCTGATGATAACACCAGAAAGTTGGGTCAGATATTTTTTTACAGTGGTCTGCGCTATCACTAGACTGGTCTTAGCCTGTACCTTGCTGGTAGCTACCATCTGTCGGGGATGTGCGGACCTATTGTAGAAAAACGTATACCTACCTAAGAAGGTACTGGTAGGATTTGTTTAGCTTTAGTTGGTATCAGACCGAGGTAAATATATCCTAGGTCTGAGGAGTAGGTACCTACGGATTTCATAGAAAACCTAAGTAGATAGATACTTGTAGGTAGATTTACCTTGATATGCACCGGCAAACCATCCCAAGGATTTAGAGGCTGCAAGGCTTCTTTCAACTCCTCACACAAATATAAGGCCATTAATGTGAATATTCAGTATTCAGTATTTATTCAGTACAGTTATCATATTACAATATATAAACATAAATCATTATGAGCAAGAAACAGTGTCAAATAGCAATATCATTTAGCAGCCGTGCTAGGTTGCACCTGTGTTACAGCTGATAGTACTTCCTTAGTGTAACATTTACTTAACTATAAACTACACATAATAATGCAATTACTCAAACATTGATTAATTGACATATCATTGACAATATTAGTACAATAACAAGACTCTAAGGCACGTACAAAATATAGGATTATATTTATTAGATACAGCCAATCGTAGCGAAAAAAGGGCGATTAATTGCGGGTACCCCCGCACTTACGTGTCGCAGTACATTAGTGATGTGCCTGATAATCAATGTATTTCAAAATGTTGGTATTGTATGGGAAGGTATTTAGACATTTAAGACAACCCACATTATTATACTACATAACTAGTTCACAGACATGCTAAAAATAGTTAAATGAAATGATACTTATTTCTATGATTTCGTGATGCATCCTACTTATTTTCTAAACTATATTTAAGCACTTTATGTTAAACTTTTTCTCACGTAAGCGACAATACTTGTTTCTTTGAGAATAGATTTCTTTAAACCTAAATAAATACACTAGTACCTACTTACATTTTGGTTAGGACTTTGTATCTTTATCAGTAAGCAGTGACTGCTGATCAGCCGACCTGAGATTAGATTAGGTATAATTTAAGTTATAATAATAAGATCCGGCCAGGAATGAGATTGACTAATCAAATGTGTTTTAATTTGTAATAACAATTATCGACAGCCAGCCCTATCGTGCGTAGGTAGTAGGTTAGGTACGCTTGGTCTAGTTGAGAAGTGCTTATGACGCGGTACAAAAATTGTGGGGACCTACCTATTCTATGAGTTGAGAAAGTAGGCATTCATAAATAAACAAGAACTATTGAAACTCTATTAACGTATTTTTGAATGTGTTCTTAAGTTCCTAAATTCCTAATAATTACTTCGGTTCTCTGTTTTTGTGTACTTACTACATTGTTTTTTTTTTTTTTCTCTCTAGTTATTTAGGTACGTAAAGCGGGTTTCTTCCTTTACACAGATAAAAGAAAGATCACAAGTAAATAAATAAATACCTATAAAAGTACGTTAGGGGGTTTCTTTCATTAAGAACAATATAAATATAATCAGTAAATAAATAAATACTGTACTTAATTATTATTATTATTTAAAAGAGAGGAATATTGTTTATTGATCGACGAGCAGCAGCTCTTCTGTACTTTTGTAGTCTATTGACAGCAGAAAGGAGTGTAGAATATGTTTGCATTTTGCTCGTATTAGTGGATATATTGTTATGTGTTTGCTTATTTTGTGATACAAATGAGGCCCCAAAAAGCACACTTGACGATGCGCATAGGCCGACGAGAATCTTGTTGGAAGGATGATCAATTCTTTGCGTCTCAGTTTTGAAAAACGATCATTATCAAAACAGTTTCAGAATGGGTCTTTAGTATGGCTTTCTTTATAAACGACTGTCGTACAGTCAGAACTTGACTTTCGGAATAAAGCTGTGTCGTTGGGAAACGGTAAGGCTTACAATGCATCACCTTCAAAACAGCCCTCTGAGATCTTTCGACCCTGATTAGATACGATGTAAACGTACCACCCCAGATGGTTACACAATATGTCAATAGTGAATTACATAGTGCATAGTAGATAGATTTTAATAATTTTATAGGGAGATGTCTAATATTCCTGAAGACCGGGATGAGTTTTCGTATTCTACTCGTTAGATTCTTAATATGTTCATGCCAATTTAATAATTCGTCAACCACTACTCCGAGGTATTTAATAGAAGAGACTTTATGCAGTGGAAGACATGTGCAAGTGGTTGATGAGGGATCTTGGCTACAGACATGCGCTATTAATTCAGGAGCATTTAATACCGGCTGACCTGACGTAGATTTAGAAAAGTTAAGATATTTTGTTTTGTTTATGTTGAGTGTTAAAAGGTTATCTCTTAGCCAGGACATTACATCTTTGAGCCCAATCTCAGCACTTGTCAAAGTCAGATTCCAAGAAGAAGCACTAAAGATAAGGACGGTATCATCAGCGTAAGCAACAAGTTTCCCACAGCCAATATTATAGTTACAGAGGTCATTTACTAATATTAAAAACAACGTCGGGCCCAGGATACTACCCTGCGGCACGCCGTATGTGATAGAGGCTTCATCGCTTAATAAATCATCTATTTTAACTCTTTGCACTCTATCTGTAACATAGCTCTTAAAAAGCTTCAGTGCAGTATCCCGGATTCCAAGTTTTTTCATTTTAGTAAGCAGGATCGGGATAGAGACAGTATCAAACGCTTTAGCGAGGTCTAGGAAAATACCAACGCATTTTTTATTTTTATCGACTTGACGAACTATGTAGTCAGAGAGTGAGGACACAGCATGCTCTGTTGATTTCCCTGACCCAAAACCGAATTGGTTTTCAGAAATTAATTTAAATTTGATTAGGTAATCTTTTAACCTTTTATTAATATGTGGCGAAACTCATTATCCGGGAATTCAAAGGCGTTACTGGCATCTCGGATAGGTATGTCTTGTGTAACTTTCGTTTTAACGTTTACGTATCTCGCGTTAGAACGAAATTGTAGAATAGTTGAGACATTATTTTCTTGAGGAAACTATTCAATATTTACAAGTTATACTTTTATACCCACCTTCAAAGGACAGTGATTAATATTCCCTGTCTTATGTCAAATAGAGATAAATTTATCCAAGTCGTTTAGAGGCCGTGCTCCGGGGCGGGGAGTAGCGGGACATAAAGTCTACAATAAACGTCAAAGGGAAACATTATATTCCTTTCCCCGAAGCTGTGCTATGAGAGGTGGAAAAGGAAATTATTTCCACTGACAGGTGGATAAAAACGGGGGTAAGACTATTTCTCCTCGTGCTGTGCTAGGCCCGCAGGGGGAGGGACAGAGAACTGTCATAATATGTTATGGATTTTATAGACTATAAATCGTCTAGGATTTAAAGTTCACTGTGTTTGTCGGCCATGGAAGAATGACTCTGTATCTATATTGTCTACTATGTCTATATGGACGGATATTCGTCGTGCGTGCCAGTCTGCTGCGACTTGAAAAAAATAAAACGAAGTACCTATGATAATGGGCTAAGCTTGATGAAATGGAAGATATTAGCTTTTTACTCTTTCCAGCACTGACATAAACTGGTCAGTGAGTCAGTCATGATGCCAGATTAGGCGACTTATCGCCGTTTAGGCTATATCGACGGGTGGTGGGGCGACCAAAAAATGCGATCGGCGACTGGTCGCCGTTTAGGCAATTTAAGAAATTAAAAACTATGATATTAGGCTACGTCCATCATATTTTTTTTACAATTACAATATTAAGTAGGTACAAAATGGATAAACCGGAAAGTTTGTTTCATTTCATTCAGTCAATGTCAGTTGATGAGAATGTCATTTATTTTTTAATAGAGTGAAAAGCGAATGAAATGGTGGTGGTAAGCAGGATGCATATTTCGCGGCATTTAACCCATTATGAGCTAGAGGTGCCGTACGGCAACGCCTTTAGCGTAGTTGGCATTTTCGCGCTTATTTTGCTAAGTGTGCAATTTAGGTAAGTAACCAATTGCTGTTTCGAAGCTAGACAGATTATATTTTTGATTTAACTGAAATTAGCAACTTATCATCGAATAATTATTAGCTTGAACGATTTGAAGTTCACGGTGAAAATATTCGCGGCAAAATGGACGTGCGCTTCAAGTAAATAATTCATATTTATTTATTTAATTGTGTTACATGGTGGTTATTTGTTTAATAATAATCTCAAAAGACTCTTTAATGGTTAGGTAATTCAAAACGCGTAAATTTTTTTTTTGGGATCCATGAATAATAGTGCTAAACTATGACAGTGCCAAATGGCAACGCTAGCCCAATATCATGTCTTTTCAAAATATATTGCAGTCGTTCTCAAAATACGTTTAGGTAATAATCAACATCGATTTTCAAAATAATTTTGTTTTTATTCTCGACTTTGGGATTGTACGCTTCACGAAGCATTAGCAGTTCTCGAAGATGATGAAAGTTTGGAACCGTTGTCGGTGTTTATTGAACCCCCGGGAGCCAACAATTCTTACCGACGAAGACTCGGCAGATGAAGACCTACGTCTTCAACAGATCTTGGGTCTTGAAGTCTTGTCAACAACCTCACTGGTCGACAGCTTTATGCTGATTGGCTCCATGACCTTCAATGATTTCACAGCAAGATGGCATAGCCGAGGATACTTTTACTGGATACTGAATATCCAGCAGAGTCATTGCCCCTCATCCAGTCAATGTCATAAATATAAGTGCTCGTGGTCAAACTGGACGTTGTACTCGTGGTAGTCTCCGTGGTGGTCGCAGTTCTTGCAGTAGGAGCAGAGGAGCAAACCAAACCACTCAAGTATCAGAGTCAGTATCTGCCAATTGGATTTTCGGAGACAAATAGTGCAGACGTACCAAGTTATGAGATACCAAACGATAACTCGTGGTGGAGTACGTCCAGGATTCTCCAGATTGTTTGTGTCTTAACACAGACTCTCAGACGACATTCGATTTGACGGCTGGAATTACCTATTGGAAACGCCACCGGGAAAACGCCGGAGATGTGCCCTGGAGTCATGCAAGAGCCAAACCAGAACAGAGTGTTCCAAAGGGAGTGTAAGTGTGGTGTCTGGCCTATGTGTTACTTGCAACTACCAATTCCACATATAGGTATATAAAATTATAAATAATTAAATAACATTGCTACCTATTTCGTAATTTTTGTGTTTTATTGATAGAATATCTCTAATATTAATGTTTTAAAACACTTTGTACTGAGAAACCTGATTTTGTTAAGAAATGTAAAAGTACCACATAAGTGGCTAGCGGTGCTATACGGCATCATCATATTTTCCAAAAACTGTGAATATTTATTTTTTATTTTCAACTATTTTATATTCAGAGAGAGGGTCCATATTGACAACATAATGTAAAGCGCATAAATAAAAAGGATCATAAATTAATTCAGCCCATAATGGGTTAATCAATCAATAAGTGGAGGAATCCGTAATGATGTCATTTTTGTTTTTTTTTAAGTTTTTTATAATAAAAGATTTAAAGGAGATCTGCCACTATCTCTCAAATGTAAACTCATGGACGTCTGTATCCTCCCAATTCTAACCTATGGTGCTCAAACTTGGTGTTCAGAGGACTAAACTCGAGGTTTGTCAAAGGGCAATAGAGCGAAGCATCCTCGGCATTAAACTAACCGACCGAATCAAATATGCTACTATTCGCTCCAAAACAAAGGTCCTCGACGTGGCTGAAAAAGCTGCGAAACTAAAGTGGTACTAGGTAGGGCACGTCTGCCGCATGCCGGACGAACTGTAGGCCAAAGCTACCACTGAGTGGAGCCCTGAGATCATTAGAAAACTCGGGGGGAGGCCTTTGCCCAGCAGTGGGACAGTACGGGCTAAAAAAAAACAAACAAACAAATAAAAGTTTTAACCCTACATAATAAAACCATTAATGTTAAAACAATTAATAAGTCTAGCCGTTTTTACTATGTTGCTTTATTGTTGTTACTTTATTACTGAGGCTCTACAGGAAAAATAATATAACATGCTTACAGTATTCACCTTCAATAGTTTTAATTATCAAGGATTAGTTATGTATGTTTTATTTCCTGTTGAGTCTAAGCAAAAAATAGGTTATCATAGTATTATTACCCGTATTAGGCGTATATTACGTATCTTTGAATTAAGCAATGGCGATTGCGATTTGGACCGAGCTCCGTCTGGCAACACTGCAGTTCAGCCTCAGTCAGTTCAGTTGTCACTCTTTTTGCATTGTTTACTTGTTGTTCACGAAATCATTAATAAGTTTAGATTTTAATAAATAGTGAAAGATATAGTATAAAAGGCTGCTAGCTTAACAAACAAGACTGCGTTTCTTATAAATTCCTGTTTTCCAGGAAAAAATAGAGGTGTATGGCGTTTAGACAATGCGAAGTATGTGGATTTCGTTCACAAAGAAAATATGGTAGTAAACGGTTTTTTATGGCCAGATTTCCCCTGGATGAGGTGCGGTTAGTAGAACATCTATTAATATATCAATTTATACTAGATAAATCAAAGTCGCTTCCCGCTGTCTGTGTGTCCCTATGTATGCTTAGATCTTTATAACTACGCAACGGATTTTGGTGCAGTTTATTTTAATAGATAAAGTTATTCAAGAGGAAGGTTTATATGTTTAATACATGCATAATATAGTAGAGAATCACTGATAATTTTAGAGGTTTCTAATGTGATGTCGTAAATAAACACATTTTTTTGCGCTTATATTGCAAACATTGGATCAAAATAATGTACTACAGTATTGTACCCGTGCGAAGCCGGGGCGTGTCACTAGTAATATTATAAATGTGTAATTTTATGGGGATATGTGGATGTGTGTCAGGATGTCAAGAGTCAGGAATAGTATAATACTATTGTGTGATTTACTTGATTCTATAATCTTATTCATTTTTTTTTATTTCAGATGACAGAACTATTACAAAAACTGGATGTGAAAGAAGAAAGAATGAAATGAAAACTGAAGAGTTTAATACGAGGATGGACAGATCTTGGATCAAGAAGATAATTCAACCTAAAACATCAGTAAAATGCATCAAAGTACCTAATTGATAACCTTATCAAAATTTTGAACCCACCACCTGAAGGTGCTGAAGACACCACCAAAGCCAAGCATCTGGTTCTTCGACAAACATGCCACAGAGTGGCTGGAGTGTATGAGGCATGAAGACGCTGAGAGTGCTGGTCAAGAGATCATGAGACTAGTGAACAACCAGATCAAAAGTTATTACAACTTTGACATAACTTGAAGTATTGAAGTGACCTGGGGGTTGAATATCTTCATGAGTCAGGCATAATTTTTACTACATTGATTTCCTGTGGCTTTTGAAAGCCTCTCAACAATGTACAAAGAAGACTTGGATTTTTGTTTGTTAAAATGGTGGATATACTCTTTTGTTCAGTATCAGTTTCGCTCTTGTCCTCACAGCCTTATTGCTATTAAAATATGCACTGGCTTCCCTCTTTGTAGTATGTTTTTCTTTTAACTGGAAAAACAAATGGTAAAAGCAGAATGTTATCTATGTACTTGTACCTACTAGTTGTACACATTCTATAGATGATGGTCAGATGGTTTCTTCATCCTCACATGTTACTAAATGTGACATTTCTTATGGCAGCAATCCCATACATTATGGTTGCTTCTATTAGTGTTCTTTCTAAAAAATATTAATTATGTGGTTTATAGGATGGGCAAAAAGATGAAGATAATAATTGTTCGGAAACTATAATTTCTTTCTCAATAATCTGAAGATCTCAATCATCTATCATATTTTTTAACATTGTTTAAGAATATTATTTGTTTGATGTCCTTCATAATGTTCTTACTTGGGCACTATTATTTTATTCATGCTGCAACATTTGTATACTTCTATTTTAACGCCATTTGGCGATTCTCGGCTGTTCGCAAGAAAATGCGAGCCTTAACTCGCGCGAAAGCGCTTTTTATTCCATGTACGTTGCGGTACATCTACCGGTTCCTAGGAAAGAAAACGAATGCGCTGTTTAATTCAATTACTATGCTTTTATATTTGCAGTTTTTTTATTGCCTGATCAATTATTTCTCGGCCTGATTTGCTTGACAATCACCTAGTACATAACAAATACAATTGAAAAAATTATGTTGTTGAATGAGTCTGGTCTCATGATGGTCTGGAGCAGAAAGCTTACACTCAGATACCAGTCAGATGCATTCAAATTGAAATTATTGAAAGTAACTAACATAATAATCAAAATGCAACTGACATGAAGTTTCGAACATCCGAAGTCCACAAAGAATACCCTTATTGTCCGACGACCTCTGTGGCGCAGTAACGCTGAGACGTAGAAGGTTGCGGGTTCGATTCCCGCCGCGAGCTAAATGCTTGTATGATCTGCAAGTATTTGTCTAGACATGTATGACAAGACATGTATGATCTGCAAGTATTTATCTTGACAAATACTTGCAGATCATACAAGCATTTATCTCGCGGCGGGAATCGAACCCGCAACCTTCTACGTCTCAGCGTACATACATATTTTACTCAGCGTACGTACATATTTTACATAGAAACATCCAGACTCTTGAGTCTGTATGTTGTGTATGTATTATAATAATGTATGTATTCACAAAAACCTTCCCTACGAGGAAAATGGGGTCGATTTTTGACTGCCCGTTTTTTACAGGGTTATCGTGTGGCATATATTGTTGAAAAATAAAAAAAATAAAAAATAGTAGTAGGTCTTTTATAAACATATTTCGATCATTTTTGAACAGTTTTTCGTTATTGGTTTGATAAAGATTAATGTGGTTTAATGTAGCCATTTTTGGCGGTGATCAGAGGGGAAGCCTTAATTAATGTTTTTAAAATTTATATATATCATCATTAGTGTCGCTTGGTTTTTAATGGTAATTTGTCTCTGTTTTTTGAATTGGTGAAGACCTATGGATTTCTATCCATTATCAGTTTTGCTTTTAGCTTCAGTTTCAAGACTAAAGGTTATAAGGCCTTATAATCTCTAGTATGCACTGGCTTCCGTCTTCGTAATATGTTTTACTTATACATAAACAAATAAATGGTACAAGCAGAATGCCAACTAAGTACTTGTACCTATCGAATAGGTGTAGGTCATTGAGTTCTGATGGACTACGTACTAGAGCAGCTATTTCAAACAAAAAATAGCGCGCGCACTTGATGACAGCGAGCAAGCGGGGGGTGTTAAGTTCTCATAAATAACAATCAATGCGCGCAGATGCAACATTACTATTCTGCCTACTTAATATTGTACATGTAGTAACTCAGAGAATAAATAAACGAGTAAGGTCGAGTCTTGTAATTGCAACTAAAAATTTTGGAGTCCTTACGTCACCGCTTGATAATTCTACATTCATAAGTAAAATGCATTTTTTTAAAGATTCGTTATTAAGTAAATTTTATGTAGATTTATATCATCGTCATAAATATAAGGAAAGCTGTAATGAATAAAAAACTATTTTATGAATTTCTGACACAGGCACAAATAGCTGGCGGGTAATTGCAACCAATTGCTTTTTTTTCTTTTTTTCTGTGGGTGCTGCTACCGTTAAATTGAAAGAAATATGCCTTGTTCAATATTTCATTAGATTTCGATATCTATGCCTTGGTAATAACGTTAAATTTTGCACAAAATCATTTTTTAGCCATGGGACGGGTAATTGCAACTATTTACCTACAAATAGTGCTGGGAACCTTGTTGTGGTTTTATCGACTGGCATGGTAGCATAATTAAAAGTCAGGAATATGTTGAATATATTGATTATATTGAGCGTAATCAAAGCACAACATCGTACATTAATAATTATTTAAATTGACGAAACTGAAAATACTCACTTCTAAGATGTAATTACAGTAGTTAATCTTTTAGTTATCATTCTAAATCTTCAATCAAACAGCCATTTTTACTTATCTTTGCTAAAACACAGTCTTATAGTCACATTGACATTGCTAATACTATCTGAGAGATATTCGCATACTCAAAAAATAACAAAATAAAATAGGAGATCATTTACATTCAAATACCTCTATTTACAAGGAAATATTACTGTGTCTTTTTGTTTATTTAACCTTCAAGCGGGCGCGCGGTAATTCGTAACGGCAGCGGTCGCGCGTAACCTAAAAGACCTATGGGATATATCAGAGAGATAAAACACTAATTAATCAATAATCATTTAGTTCTTAGTAATGTAATGTACAATCATTATCTTAGGATACAATTTGTCAAAAAAAAAACTTAAACCCTCCAATAACGTAAATTAAATTTTCAAAAACAAACAGAACATAAAATATTCTTACACACATTTAAAAACATACATAAAGGTAAAAACAAACAAAATCAGTTAGCTCCATGACATCGAATAATTAAAATCACAGTATTTATTATCAATTTAGGGTCTAGTTTCCTTCATCATCAGTGTCCTCGCCAAGATAACAGTCATTGCAAATGAATGTTGTGTGGCTTCTGCAAATGTTTCATTGACATGATTTACATTGTGTCTTCGATTGCCTCCTTTTTTTTGCGGGGCATATTTTACAGCTTCCTCTGCATGTGCTAGAACTGCTTGCTTCATTACCAGTATCTTCAACATCCATATTCAGATGCTCTTTGATGTTTCTTTTCAGTTTTCTTGGAAGATTTACCATCGTAGATCTTCTTTGGACGTACTCTCTTGTTAGTTCAATGCCTAATTCACGTTAATACTTTCGCCTTTTCGGTAATACCACTCCGTTGGCCCTCAGTATTACCATGGCATTTATTCCAGCAATATCTAGAAGACGAAAAAATTGTGTCAAGGGCCATCTATTGTTCTTCCTTGATGTAGAATACATCTTTTTTTTTATAGACTTCATCGACACCGCCTTTCGTTTTATTGTAAAAAGTTACTATGCTTACGCTTTACATTCGTATTTTCATTGATTTCAGCAGCAGTATGAAGTGTTGATAATAGTACCACTGATCTTTTTTTTTTTTTGGGCACGTACGACACCAACGTAGCCGTGGCAGAAAATCCAAATAGACTTGAATATTCAGGTCGGTTTTTATTTTTAAAACAAGGAGGTATTTCTTTCTTCTTTTTACGCATGGTACCCATGCAGAAATCTTATGATTTTTGGCCAAATCAGTAACCAATGGAACACTAGTATACCAATTGTCAATTGTTAGGTTTCGTCCTGTGCCAGTAATTGGTGTTATTAGTCTTTTTACGACGTCTGCTGCAGCATTATTCAACTGGTAAGGACCTTCTGGCTGCTTGCGGGCATAAAGCTCTATGTTGAGAACATAAAATGTAGCGGCATCTACTAGAGGATAGAGCTTTATTCCGTATTTATCGGGTTTAGATTTGATGTACTGTCTAAATGGACATTTTCCTCGAGAACCTGCAACTCATCAATAACAACGTTTTGTCCCACAGAATAAGATAAAAGGCAGTTTTGTGTAAACATTTCCAAGATATCTCTTATCGGTGCAGCTTTATCCAAAGTACGACGATATGCTCTTGTGGTTGCATCATCAAACCGCAAAGAATTTAGAAGAAATTATACTCTTTTCTGTGACATCGTAGTAGGACAAATGGGTACGCCTGTCCCATCAATTACATATAAATCCTCTAAATTCGTGTGCGACATCCGCAAGGTTCCAACAATATACAGCAATCCGAACAGTGCACGAATATCCACAGCATCAGTGGGTTTGCAGTCACGTTGTCTGTTATACGATGGTGCTTTTCTTTGGATAAACTCGGTAGTGTGCAATAAAATTTTTTCAATAATATTATTATCAATAAATAAATTCCAGGCTTGCACAAACGTTGTCACCCCACGCCATTTCGACGAGTTCCCGAATCTTCCGTGAGAATATTTTGAACTTGGCACCTCACTCTGTTGTTATTTGACTTTTGCCACTTTTTTACTTTGTCACGCCCCGTAAAATATGTGATTCTTTCTGAAAGAGGTATATCGTCCTCATCTAAATTCGAACTGCATGATTCTTCAGTCGATTGAATTTCCTCCGAAACTAGATGGTCGGAAGTTTCTGAACCTTGATCACTGAACACTGATTCACTCTCTTCATCTTCTTGTTGTATTTCCTCAAGTATAGCACGATTCAGTTAACGGTCGACGAGTCATTTTGTACAAAAAAAACACTATTACACGCTGTTTCAATAATGATTTGTTGACACTCCGAAAAGCAATATGGCGCGTTGAGCGTCGCGCGTAACCTTTTCGACGATAGGCGCGCGGCGTGCTTTCGACGTACGCGCCGCGACTAAAACAATTGCGATCTGTGCACTGCCAGGCGCGCCGGGAGTGAGGGTAAACTGTTAATTTCGTGCACACTGAAACAATGACAGGCTACTAGGGGTGGGGAACGCATACGACAAGAGATAATAAAGTTATAACCGAAAGTGTATTGAGTGCGGTCGATTCGACAGCTTGAAGGTTTACACAGCCTTGGGCAAACATGAAATCACATCTTCTTTATCTATTATGGAAATGTCGTCTTCGTTGAACTTGAATTCTGTATTTATTTTTTTAGATTTCAGTCCTTTGACTACAAGTTTTTCTTGGTTAATATCATCAATAAGACAAACGTATTAATACGTCCTCTTGCCTTTAATCGACCGAAATCCAGCCAAAATGAAGTCACCCACTTTGAGATCATTTTTTACCTCAGGTGCTAGTGGTTGTGGCATTTTATTCTGAAAATAAAATAAAATTGTTATCCTTCCTGTACTATATGTACTGTACTTAAAAAGTTTATGAGATGTATACGTACTTCCTTCTGCGTAAATGTTTTCTTCTTGGCAGTCCAAGTCTTTATTTTATTCACTCTTTCGCTTTTTATTTTAGGTGTCTTTCCTTTTTGTCCTTTAGAAGTAGATGGTAACAGGTCTTGCAAATCTTCGTCAATACTTTCTTCCAAAACAGTAGAATGTTCATATTTCCCTGACTTCTGAAAATTTGATCTTATTTTGTTAACATAGAACATAGAGTTTTATAAACGTAAGCGATCAGAACACATTATTATAAATATTTACGGGTATTGAACATAGATTTCCCACGATCTTATGACCCCGGGTGTACCTATATCACTTAAAAATATTTATAACAATACCCTAAATCACTTACTTCATTCTGCCTGAATATTTTTTTCTGTCTTTCATTCAATCTTTCACTTTTTATTTTGGGTCTCTTTTTTTCTTGTCCTCTGGTAGATAATGGTAATGGCTTTTGCAAATCTTCATCAATGCTTTCTTTCAAAATATTTTGAAAAAAAACGTCAAGGTCCTCGCCTCCTGAAGAATTCATAGAAGCATATGAACAATCGCTCTCAAGGGCCAGTTTCTTCATCTAAAAATACAGAGTCCCTAGTTTTTCTCTGCTCTTTTACCACTCTAGGAGATTTATTTGTGGCTATATTACTGTCAATATTAATATTTAAATCGGAAACCGTTACCGATTTGCCTGGCTCGCAATTAACTCTTTTATTTCTTTTAACTAGCATCGGTTTTGGGGTAGCGATGAGACGTACTTGTAAAATCGAGTACCAGGGCTTCCAAGTACGTCCACATATAAAAACCAGGGCCAAAAACCAGGTACAAAATACTTCAAGAATTTTGTAACGTACTAGTATAAAATACTTGCATTACTTGCATAGGAAATTGATGCAAACCCGCATGAGAATAAAGTTCATAATTGTGTTTGCGGAGAAAATACTTCCAAGTACAAGCATTCGACTAAAAATACTTTCATAGAAAATTGATCCGCGTTGTCTTTGTTATAAGGAACAAAATAGTGTCAACCAAAAATATACCCGAATAGGTTAGGTACCTACTTTCATTTCGAATTGAAACCCTTCCTTCCTACTTAAAAAACAGGCTTAGGACTGTCAGCTGAAATAATTTATGAATGAGTAGGTAAGTAGGTACCTAAAGTAGGTAATACTCACGAGGGAATAAGGTGCAAAGTAGGTAGATACTTGAGTACCTACCTACTTTTATCTGATTTTGATAAGCAGACATAGAAATAGTTAGGTACCTACCTACCTAAGCCTACGTAGGTAGGTACTACCTACCTACGTAGGTACTACCTACCTACTACCTACTAGGTAGAGTAGGTACTACCAACTAGCTTTTACTTTAGAACAGCTGGCGTAGTTAAAAGGTTTCAATTCATTTTATGTACATATTTAAGATTATTTACAATATTTACACTTCTTTTTACATGTATTTTTTTATGTTTTTTCTTTTTTGTGTTTTTCTTTTTAAATATTAACAATGGTCCTATGTAGGTAGGTGATAGTTTTTTTTTTCATTTTACATTAAGTATGTACATTTACAAATATATTTAGAGGATAGGTTCCTAGTGTACCTTCAACCTATTGTTTGTTGGACCTTGCGACAACCAAGTCGGTTTCTTCTGTCAGTGAGAATGTTTCCTGCTGCTGAAAACAATCTTTCGCAAGGCACGCTAGTCGCCATTGCGTTCAGCTTACTTCTGGCAAGTTTTGCCAAATTTGGATAGACGGCCTGGTTGGAGCGCCACCAATCCAACGGGTTTACTTCTGGAGATGCTACGGTATCCTCTAAATATCTCTGAACTTCGATAATGGCTCGGCTATGGGCTGTTCCTGCCGGACGAACATTTAGCATGGTGTTGTTATAATGTTTCCACAACAGGCTGTTGGGTTTCCTGGTCGGCTCTTGCGCTTGGGATGCAGTCGTTGATGGGCTCTCTTCATTTATAAGAGCTGTAACCAGGGATGTCACAAGTCTCTTCGTGTTTTCGGCCACAGTCGGATTCTGGAAGTATAGCTTATACCGTGGATCCAGAAACATAGCTACCGTGAACGTCCGGCTATTTTCCACATTGGAAAACCTGTTTTGTAGTTCCGACATTAGGGTTCGTCTGCACATTTCAACCTCTTCCGTGAAAGGCGCGATGTGGTTATTTTGTTGGTATGTTGGATCACCGATTTCAGTAAGCGCGCTGGTGAGGCCAACTGTAATCGGAATAACTGAGCTACCGCTCACATAGTTTTGGCCGCTCATCTCTCTCGTGACCTCCTCACACGGTTGCAGCACTGGTATAAGGGCCTCGCACACGTCCCATTCATATGACGTGAGCGTCATTACGTTCGCGTCTAAATTGCATAAGGTGCATTTTATCTCGTCTTTAAGTTCTACGAATCGCTGGAGCATGTAATACGTGGAATTCCAGCGTGTAGCTACGTCTTGGATTGGTCTTTTCACTTGCTTATTTGCCTGTTCCTGATATTTCTTAAGTTTGTTCCACGCCAAATTACTTCGTTTAAAATGAGTCACAATCGCCTTCACTTTGTTTATGATGTTAGTTAATTCTGTGCTGTTCAGCGCTTTCTGCACAGCAAGATTGAGGCAGTAGGCGTAACAGCGAAAATGTTTCCAGCGAAGGACATCAGTGACAGCGTTTGTGATGTTTGTTGCATTATCCGATACGACAAGCAATATTCTGTCACTGACGTTCCATTCGCGGGCAACATCCATCAGCTCTTCCGTCAAATTAATGCTCGTATGGCTTTTTTCCAGCACCTTGCATTCTAAAAGCACTGATCTCAGAATGAAGTCTTTGTTGATATAGTGACCCGTAACCGCCATGTACGAGTCATTATTTCTTGACGACCATAGGTCCGTCGTCAGGCAAATGGTTAAGGCCTCTTCATTAACTGCAGCTTTAGTTTCATTTTTTACTTTTTCATATTCCCCCGGAAGAATGTTGTTTGCAAAGTACTTTCTACTTGGAATTTGATAATTAGGAAAAGCGTAGTTAATTAAATCCCTAAACCCCTTATCTTCGACCACGCTGAAGGGTTGCATGTCTTTTATAAAAAGGTTCATTATATGGTCGTCAATCTCTTTTTTTATTTTTGAGCAATCACGACGAAGAAATGCCGAAATTGATGACGCTTGCGTTCTTCTTTGGGGCCGCTGCAGTGGCTGTGATGGTGCGGATGATGGCGCCGCTTGCTGCGAGACATCTTCGCGTCCAGTACTTGAACCCGGTGGTATCGGTTGTGACGATGATGGTGGCGCTTGCTGCGAGCTATTTTCGTGTCCAGAACTCGACACAGGAATCGCTTGCTCTTCTCTACTAATTAAATTCACGGCCATATGTTTTCTTTGCACATGTTTAGTCAGGTTGGACACCCCTGACTTAAACGAAATGTTTACCTTGCACATTTTGCATTCAGCTACAGAGCCACCCTTATTAACAAAATGATCCCACGCTACACTCTTTTTGGGTGCCATAACTGCCTACCTACCTACTAACTAGGTAGGTAGGTAGGTACCTAGGTACGTAGACCAACACACAACTTCACTCACAAAATGTTTATAAAAAGTCGAAACAAACTTAGTCACGCACATCGATAGAAAAATCAATTAAACAAAAATATTGAACTGACCCACGCAACGGAAGTTACGGAAGTAGTACCTAATGAACCTATCACAAAACAAAAAAGTTGGTGCGTAAAATTAATCACAACACAAGACTTTTCGTCTTCGCGCTATAGTTAACCTTATTGCTACGTAGTTAAACTCTATAATAATAATTCACTTTAGTTCAGTTCAGTTCCTTATTGTGACTCAAAAATATTACCTACCGACATGAAAGTTAAATTTTAAGATCCCTTATTATTTAAATTATTTACTTATGTAATTATCTAATATACTAAATTCTATTTGATATGTTTCGTCAAATAAAGTCATCGAATCTGTCCCTTTCGTACCTACGTCATATCCGCATTTAACACTCAAAGTAAAATACTTACAAGGGAAAAAGATCCGAATTACAATAGAGATAATATTCATAATTGCGTTTGCAGAGAAAATACTTGCAAGCACAAACACGGCTGGCTACTTCGGCTATCGGCTAAAAATACTTTCATAGAAAATTCATCCATGTCACCTTTAATATAAGGAACAAAATAGTGTCAACAAAAATATACTTTCCCGAATACTTGGCCTCGCACATAATAAAATACTTGCATAGGAGATTAATCCTTGCCAGTCTTGTAATAAGGAACAAAATGGCTGTCAGAAGTCAGTCATCGCATCGAGTCCGCGGCAAGCCCCAAATACCGAATACTTGCAAGACCTTCAAAGTATTTCGACTCGTACCAGGTTTCCGTACTCGCAAGCAAATACCAAGTATAAAAACCTGGTCGAGTAAATACGTCTCATCCCTATTTTGGGGCTCTGGTTTCCTTCAAATAGTCTACTAATACTGTATCAATCCCATACGATAGTATTTCTTCTTGCATTTCAGGGATCTTTCTTTATTATCGAAACTATACTTAAATATTAGGATACACGATTTCGGATGTCTATATCTCCAGAAGAAAAGCTCATTATAACCATCAGGTAAGAAAACAATTTATTAAGTTGAATCACATTTGTTTAAGGCACATAGAATAACATTAACAAAAAGAAACTACGGTGAATTAAACAATTCAGACATCAATTAATTGTCGTCTTGGCTAGTCGATTCCTGAGTTGCCTCTTCAGTTGTATCCATTGTGACCATGGATGTACCTGGTAGATTTTGACGGTTTTGGTAACCTGTAGTTGTGGATTCTCTATTAATGAGTCTACTCTCATAACCTCGGCCAGTGTAGTCACTATCAAGTGTTCGATACACTCGATCAAATTGCGTATTAGGATAACTATAATGAAATGATGGTTGTTGAGCATTTCTAATAGCTCTTATGATTTCACATCTCGCTTCCAATTTATTAGACTCTGGAATTTTTTTGAACTCACTTAAAAGGGATAACAAAAACAACTTGTCATCGTCATTTTCCATTTCTTTTTTATACTCCTTTTGTTCAATACTGATACCAATTGTTGTCCAATAACGTCTTCATTATTACTTTTCTTCCTTCTTTTCTGATTAGCTACATTCTGTAATGTTTCATAGGGGCCATCATGATTTTGGGAAAGATCGTTGGCAATGTCTGATTCTGTCTCATTTACCATAGTGAGTCTTTTAAGAATAATAAAATATTATAATAGGTATATGGGCTTTTTTTTTGGCACCTGAACCGCTTTTCATACTTTTTATATATTTCGAAGCTTTTACAAAATTATCTTAAATATTTTGCCATTTTTTCATAAGTACTTGTACGTACCGTACCTAAGTACCTGTACGTAAGTACCTGTAACAATAACCATTTAAATTAATAATAAATAATTATGTTTTTACATACTTGGCAAAAGGTTTTTACGTACTCAACGCGTTCCAACAAGTTACTGAGTCAAGTTAGCGACACACCCGCATAACAGTGTTACTAGACACATAACCTATTTTCTACTAAATTCAATAAATGTTACCATAGTATTCAAATATTTTTGCAATTTAAAGATTTGCTTATAAATTCATCTTCGGGCAAAAATACCCTTGGTGGCAATGTTGGCGTATTTCACGGAACTAGATTAGCCGCTGGATTAGTAGGTAGTTACTAAATAAATATCTACTTAGTTTTGTGCTACAAACGAAACAACATGGCTTGTGTGAATACCGCAGTCAGTATGTAATGTAGGTACCTACGTCAAAAGATACTTACATACACCAACCTAGGTATCTAGCCTAGCTTAGCAGACAATTTGAACTCACGTGAAACTAGGTAGGTATGTAGGTAGGTAACGCACTTAGAAACATTGTTGACAAAATAAGGGTTGTCAATTTTATTTCTTGAAGTTTTTGTTTAAGTTTTTGTATGGAAATCTGAAAATATTAATTCTTAGGATTTGTACCCCCACAACTGTTAATTTTCATGGTCGGAATCTCCTCGTTCAGGCTTAAAATACTAGTTCCTGAATTCCCTGTAGATTAAGACAGGAACTATACCTATAAAATGGCATGATGAAAAAATACAATATTACGAATTTGTACGATGGTTTAGGTAGGTATGTAAATAACACTTATACAAACTTCGGAAGGTTAGGTAGGTACCTACGAGAAGACTACCTACTTTAATCTTCATACCTAGGTGAGCCTAGCTGTTTAGTTTGCCTAGAACCCACGCATAATAAATAATTCCCAACTAGTAGGTACGTAATACCTACATACAAATACCCAACATACTTTAATAATGATTGCTATTACCTATGTACCTACTCTTGTAATTACACCACAGATAGATTTTACGAAATGCGTCGCTCCGGCCCAGACAGTGACAGCGCTAAGAAGCGTAAGAAGTGTTTGGCTATGTTAAAGTGGATATGCGAGCTAAATTGAACTTTGTTGAGTCGCCGCAAGAGTCGCTATTTATATTTCATCATAGCGCGGCGAAGCGTCGCCACCGCCTGTATCGCCAGGCCAACAATTACGTTTACCCTAGCCTATAGATGTTTCACATCAAAAAACAAAGTATTTTAATCTTTATGTCTTTATTTCTTTGTCTCATCATAATCAAAGCGAATGCAAATGCTACGGACGAGAACGAGGACTCGAGGACGGCTCGTACCAAAGAGCCAGCTCCTTCCGACGTCCAGTCATCCTTACTAAATATTAAATTATAAAAAATTTCCGTCTGTCTTGGTCCTTGATTGTTGGTTTGTAATGTCTGCACGTTAAACGGTTGAACGGATCTAGATGAAATTTGGTTTGGATTGTATTTTGGGGCAAGTTTTTATGTCGCGAGCGCAGCTTATTCGCTCGAACCCTCCGGCCCCTCAACCCCGAAGTACTCTTCAATGAGTTGTCGGTTCTTCTCGTACACCTGCAAATATAAAATATTAATAACTATTATTTATCACGTGTTACTACAGTCAGCTACGTATGTTTGTGTCTGTAGTAGGTACGCGCTACCTTCACTCCTGAGGGTCTCTCGTGTTCCCTAACGCAGTTCGCGCAGTGTCAGTAGCCGGCTGTGAGCAGTTGTTTATGAAAAAAACATAGTCTATAGTCATAAGTCACGAGTAATTCATGATCTTTTAAGTCTGTGGCTGCACAAAGCCATGCGCCAATACAAAGGATTTTAAATTAAAGTTTTTCGTTATAATTTAACAGAAGTGTCCTTGCTGTAGACAGTTTCAGCAGTTGGTACTCACCTCACCATCTTCGTGATGCTGCAGCTGTTGCATGTGTTCCACGGCTCCCACTAACTGTAACTGCAAGCAGACATCTTCCACTGTCCCGTCCCTCGCCGCCGCCTGAAGCAGTAAGCTGACGTGTCCTACTGGACACGTCAGCTTACTGCTTCAGGATGTACTCATCCTACATCCTTCATCTTACATCAGGTGACTTCATCATGGAGATAAGGTAGGCAGAAAAAATACTATGTTACTTAAGCAAAGTTATTATTTTTTAGCTATTCTTTCGATTGGCATCATAGAAGTAGGATGATTTTTTTTTGACATTTAAGTCGGTTCGATTCCCAGACGAAGCAAGTATTTTTTAGAAAATCTATGAATGCAGAATTACTAACTTTTAAAAGTAACATAAAGTCTTCTTTCAGCAAAATACCCTATCTACGATATTTAAGGTACTTCCCCTTCATGTTCCATAAGTTTGGGACGCCCAGTATACTTGACAAAACCTAAACAATTTTGAAAAAAAAAAAAAAAAACACGGCGCCGTGTAGTCGGCCTACAGAATGTGTGTCCAATCCACGGCGCCGTGTTTTGTAAAATCAGAACTGAACCTATGCATTTTTAGTTTATTTTTAATATGTGTTGGTATTTAAATGAAAAAAAACAATAATAAATCATTTTTTATTATCAAAGCTTAAAAATCTTAATGACAATTATTGAATTTTTAACCAAATTTTACTGATGCTCTTTACAAAAGCATTCGATGCAATATCCAGGAGATCCATTACATCCTTTACATTCGTAAAGTGTCGCTACTCTCTTCTTTTCTTTGCACCCTTTGCACTCTTTCCTAACCACTGACCACACAAGTCTTTTTTCATTTCTGTCTTTTTTTTCTCGAAGCTTTACCTTTTCTATTTTCGTCAACTGGTGTTCAGTCAAGATTTTTTTGGGTATAGATTGCTGTAGGTGTGGTAGTAGCTTTTGCAAAATGTATAATCGGAAATCATACAGGTTCATTTTTCTATCCATACAGTACTGGTTGTATAGGAAAAATGCATTGCTCAAGCTCATCTGCAGTATATGTATTTAAATCTTTTTATACCAGCGCAAGGTTGTTCTCTCACATGGATAGTATAATATGATAGCATCTGGTCTTGTAGATCTAAACCTGACATATAATTATTATAATTTACTATTGCTGATGGTTTGACAAGCACTTGGCCCCTCTTATTAGTTACCCCCAACATTTCGTCGTCTTACTCGGTCGATAGATAGAGAACGTATCGCTTATCCTTCCACTTTCCAAAGTGAACCCCGTTTAAAAACAATGACTTGTTCTCGCCTTTTTTTAGTGTCATAGTTCCAAGGTCTACAGGATTACCTTTTCGGGTTTTCCCTAGCGTGCCAGTGCAGTAAGTTTGGCGATCCAACAGCTTTACAGCTAGGTCATAGAAATTGTAATAATTATCCATGTACATGCTGTGACCTGAGTCCAGCTTATCATCGAGTAATTTTAAAACAATTTTTTGAGTATGTCCTGTTCCTGAAGTCTCATCACCTGCACCAGAGTACACTTCGAATTTAAGTACAAGACCTCTTGGCTCTGCAAGAACGTACAACTTGACGCCATACTTGTGCCTTTTATATTTTATATACTCATAGACCATAGACTCATCAAGAGACAACTGCTTCCCAAGATAGTAAATACTATTCATTGTATTATTGAAGTGATCTATGATTAGACGAATTTTAGCCAATCGATCTTCATCATTTGGTTCCGAAGAAAAATAATGGCATCGCATTATCAACATGAAACGATTACGGGACATGTAGTTGGCAAAGCAAGGGATGTTGAAAAGCCAATGCTTTTTCCAATAATCACTTAGTCTGTTCAGTGTAATGGTCAAAGTCAAAATCAAAGTCAAAAGATGATTTATTCAATACAATCACAAGGATCACTTTGAAACGTCTTACATACTAGGTGAATTTAGGTGCCAATTCATCGTAACCCAAGCTCGAGAAGAATTGGCAAGAAACTCGTCTTGGTCCTAGCGCTTTTTTATATGATCCATCTTATAACTACCTTAACTACGAAATACAAATACAAGAGAGTTTATACATTTCAAGTGTGTCGGTTAACTGTCTGACGGCAGAATGGTTCCTGAGTGAAGTACTATTCAACAAATTATCAGGTAAATCAGGCAAAAAGTCAAAATCATGAATAGTAGAAGGTTATAATAGTAGAAGGCGGCTCATTGGGGGTGTTCTCTCCGGGTCCCCCTCTATCTTGAAGTGATGGCGGTGGTTGTCTCTTCAATAACGACCGACGAGTAGTGCTAAAAATACTACAATCACTGCTGTCACTCTCCTCTGAGTCGTCATCTTCACAGCATTGGGAGTAAACAGATTCATCACTAGAAAACTTATCATCTTCAGAAATACTACTTCTACTAATTTTATGGGATACTTTAGCACGGGAACTCGTGGTATTTACGCTAGTAGATCGTTTTAAAGAGCCAGCATTTCTACTCATTTTGGCGCGAAATGTACGTCCTATTCAATCACTTGCCCAAAACAAACTAAACACGATAGCTAGAAACCAATTGCGGTTTTATAAAGTTCAATTCAACGCGCGTGTGGCCACTTGCAATATGTGTCTGTGCCACGAGAGCCGGCGGCATACTGCAGCGTAGAAAATGTATTGGAGCGAGCACACGGCGCCGTGTGCTCGGCCACCCACCCCTCCACGGCCCCTGGCACTGAATATGAGAGTTAAACTCTCTAAATCTCTTAAAATATTTATTTATTGCTTCCTGCGATTTCTCTGTTAATTGCCCTATAGGCAAAAGTGCCGATGATATTATCGCCGGGCCATGTATTACATATTTATGTAAAGTAGGAGGCATATTGTACCAGAGATAAATTAAGACGAAATATCTAGCTGTATCTTGAGCAAACACACGGTATTTATCAGCATCTATTTCATATCCACTAGACACCACGATCATTATTGTATGTAATTTTCTTATTAAATCAAGGTCTACTTTACATTCTTAACTTTTCTATGCCCTGTATAAAATAACTTTCCTCCTTGTCTGAAAAATGTGCATTTATGGCCGCCTTCAGCTCTTCATTGTCAGAAAATCGCTTTCCACGAAGGTATTTTTTGAAATACCTTGTACAGGTATCAACATCAACGGCGAACGCATCACTCCTCTTCGATTTGCTGACGATATAGTCATCATGGCAGAATCGATGGAAGACCTTGGCGCAATGCTCAGCGATCTCAATATCGTCTCTCAACAGGTGGGTCTTAAAATGAACATGAGCAAGACAAAAATCATGTTAAATGCTCATGTTGCACCCGTACCGGTACATGTTGAGAGTGATATAATCGAAGTTGTAGACCATTATGTCTATTAGGGTCAGACGATTCAACTAGGCAAGTCCAACTTCGACACAGAGGTCAGCCGACGAATCTAACTCGGTTGGGCAGCGTTCGGGGAATTACGGCACATCTTCTCGTCACAGATACCGCAGAGCCTCAAGACGAAAGTCTTTAATCAGTGCGTGTTGCCAGTGATGACATATTGAACTGAGACTTGGTCGCTAAGTATTGGCCTCATACACAAGCTTAGAGTAGCGCAACGAGCTATGGAGAGAGCTATGTTGGTTGTTTCACCACGTGATAAAATCCGCAACGAAGAAATCCGTAGAAGAACCAAAGTCACCGATATAGCACTCAAAATTTGCAAGTTGAAGTGGCATGGGCAGGCCATATAGCTCGCAGAACTGATTACCGTTGGGGAGTAACATTTTTCTCGAATGGCGACCAAGGACAGCAAAACGAAGCGTAGGACGACCCCCCACCCGATGGACTGACGACATTGTAAAGATCGCAGGAAGTCGGTGGATGGAGAGAACTCAAAATCGTTCTTCCTGGAAATCAATTGGGGAGGCCTATGTCCAGCAGTTGACTTCCTAAAGGCTGATATGATGATGATGATGATTTTTTCAAATTAGGAAATGAAAAATAATCACTAGGGGCTAGTCTAGGCTATTTGGTGGGTGGTAAATTTTTCGAATGCACAACCTCGCACAGCAGCCTTGGCAATCCGTGCCGTGTGAACTGGCGCATTGTCGTGAAGAAGCAACACACCGGCGGCCAGTTTTCCTCGTCTTTTTTCATTATGGCTTTTTCTTAAATTTCGTTACGTGGTTGCGTAATATGCTGCGTTTATTGGTTCACCTTTTTTAATGTATTCGATAAGCAAATTTTCTTTCGAGTCCCAAAAGACTGTGGCCATGACTTTTCCGGCAGACGGGGTGACTTTGAACTTCTTTGGGTGGTCTGCACCCTTCTTGTGCCTTCTTGTGGATTCATGCTGACTTTCAGGATCATAATGGTGAACCCAGGTTTCATCGCCAGTAACAAGTCTGTTGAAAAAACTTGATGGATCTTCACCACAGAGCTCTAGCAACTCCCTACCGCATTCAACTCGCACTT
The DNA here is from genome assembly GCA_948098915.1 of Lampropteryx suffumata. NCBI lineage: Eukaryota > Metazoa > Arthropoda > Insecta > Lepidoptera > Geometridae > Lampropteryx > Lampropteryx suffumata. The sequence goes on along the minus strand of OX402555.1, from coordinate 17,875,236 downwards.
GTTTCTGAGGCGCCGTCAGCATTCGCGGCACCCATCTTGCACTGGCTTTTGAAAGGTTCAGGAGGTCATGAAGAATAGTGTGTGTGGTGCCGACGGATAGGTTAGTAATTCCTGCTAAAGTTTTAATCTTTATTCGGGCATCTTCTAATACAAGTTTTTCAACTTTTTTAACATTTTCCTCTGTAGCGGCGGAAATCGGCCCGCCGCGCCTGAGCGAGGGTCGTCTTCGATGCCTCTCTACCCCTTTTGAATACACTTGACCACTTTTAAACTAATGGTAACGAAGGCGCAGAATCTACGTAAACAGTCACTATCTTTTCGTGAATGATTTTTTGACTTTTTCCTTGCCTTGTAAGGAATTTAATAACAGTGCGGTGCTCGATTTTCTTCAACATTGTCGAGTTAGACATTCTGTTTTTGGATGACTAAGGATAACTAGCGAACTAATGACCACAATTTTGTGAAATTTTATATTTCTACCCTCAGATAACGTCTATTCAGACGTTATTATGCAAAAGTAAAATTACCCACATTTTAAGTAAATAACCTCGATACCGAGAATACATTGAACACCCCTCGTAATGATTAGGTAGGTATATTACGCAATTACTGCTTACTTACAACTTTGATGATGATGATGATAATGTTTATGCTATGCAGAAACAATTATTGGAAACCTGCTAGGTATTTCTTATAATAACTGATGAAATTAGCTTGTCTTTCCGCAGACTAGCAGTGCGGCAGCAGTTAGGGATAATGTAGGGATAATGTTTATTAAATGAAAGACTAAAAATAACTACTTGTTTTTATATTCTTCTAAAATAATTATAAATTTAGAAAATAAGTTTTGCCACTGAGTCTGCTGCTGGAGTTCAAACCCTCGCAGCCTCAGGTTTTCAGTGATGAACTGTGACGTTATATTTCGCCAGTGCTCGTCACTGCGTAAAAACGCCTCTGTATATGAGTTCTGCCGCTGAGAGGAGTGATGAGTACGTAGTGGCGGCGCCGGTGCTGGCGTAGAGAGCAAGCGGCGGCGGCGCGGCGGCGCTCTCGAATCACGCGTCGTGATGTGGGAGCCCTGCTAGCAGGGCTCTGTACGTGGTGTTGTCGACATAGTCATGATCGTGAGGGTAATTTAAACTAGACATATGTGTTGATAGTTTGAAACAAAGTTAAAAAGGTTTGTTAAGTAATCAGCCTCTTTATTAATTATTTAGTTATAGTAATCATTCTGTCTCTTATCACTTTTATTAGAACTAAACATTATTTCAAGCCTTTGGCTACAATAATTTGCAAAACTTGCTATAAAATAGTAACAAAACAAATCGAACTTCTAAAATATTATGCTACGATAAAAAATAATCTTAATGAATGCTTATCAAGCAAATCAGGATCTATCAGATCATCCTTTGGTATAGTAAGACTTGAAACAGTCTTAGCCACGTGCGATACATAAATATGTGTCGCATTTTGTACAGCGTCTTTGTGCGACTGGTACAATTTTCGTACCTGCACATTATAGGTGCTTTTATTTCGTTGAACACTGGGAAATGTTCGTATCTATCCTACCGCTTTGCTTCAGATGGCCTATTTGCTGGTCTGTATTGTCTTTTCGGAAGAGGAGATTCATTTTGATCCAGCGGCGGTTCATTTTAAATATCACTCGTCAATGGCCGGTTTCTTGCATGGACAATCCATCAGCAATGTTCATGCGGAAGTTTAACAAATGCAAAATTTCCCTTTTGCTTAATTTATTTGCTTGACAATTATTACGATATAGTCGCCAAGAATTGACAATAGCCAAGTCAAGAAAGTGTATGAGTACTTTCAGTGTCCATTTCTTTGTTTTGATGAATGTTCGGTAATACTCCTGCTGTTCCAGAACATCAACACCCCCCCTGTGTTGGTTATAATGTTCGACTACTCTTGGGGCAGGTAAATCTGCATACATCTTTATGCGTTATTCTCATCTCTTGACGATTGGAGATGGAACGAGTCGTTCCCCGCGAGCCATTCTTGCATCTGGTTTAAATTTAATCACAGCACGTTCAGGGATCCTGTTGAACGCGATTGTTCCCGTGCTGTGAAGATTCCTCTTTGTCATCTTTTCAATTAGCGGAACAGTTGTAAAGTATCTGTAGTGGTAGACACAGCTACCAGGCGACACTTTTTACCAGATGCAGAACCACAGAAGCTCCAAGTCTAAGAGATGTATCTTCAAACATAGTTTTAACTCCTCGATATATGGTACCATTTGCTCGTCAATGGAGTAGAGGCCAGGAACTCTTTCAAGTTTCAATACTCTCTAACCTTCTAAAAATAACCTAAGTACTAGTAATTATACCTACTTACTACATAACTCCATAAAAACATCCTCTATCCCAATTTGACTGGTAAGTACTCGTAGTAAAGAAAAACAACATTATTTCCTACTGCCGTATCTGTTCCAGCATAAAGCTCAGCTTTCGCTGTACAACTCGAAATTATTCTCGCGCTGGCGCCTAAGTGGCGATACTAGAAAGGACTGCAATAGTTCGTGTAATATTGTATAAAAGCGGCGGAGTGATTAGGAACAAAACACTTAGATCATTGGGGCGTCGGTCGGGTAGGCCGCTTAATAGTATTTACTACAAAAACATACTTAAGTATAAACGTGAGTTTGATAGTAGGTGGCTTCCAGAGCCGACAACCCACCACACGCGAGGAGTGTATGGTCCTACCATAGAAAAGTTAAAAGTAGGTATCATACTTTGCTGATGTCTGATGTGGCTGATGTGGTGATCAGCCGGCGAGAACTTCCTGCCTTCCACTTCCACCTTCATGCACCGAATGAGTCAGGCACGGCTGAAGAAGCCCAGCGGTGGCTTGCATAAGGTCGCATAAGGTTGCATAAGGTTGATAAAATAACTATTGCATTATTGATCCGTCTAAGAGTGGCAACGTTGCCAATAATGGGACCTTTACTTTCTTCAGCTTTTCACCTGGTTGCTACATGATTATTTAGTTTTAGGGTGTCCTGATTCAAAGTTTTTTGCATATTTCTTAATTTAGTTTTAGGGTGTCCTGATTCAAAGATTTTAGCATATTTCTTAGTATATTGCTCGATTTAATGCTGTGCTTAAAGAAGCCAACGATACGGAGACATTTACTAAGTAAAACCAACAGTTCGGTGTTAACTTCAATTTCATCGCTGTTTATATTTTCCTATTCCAGACAGTCTTTGACAACGAGATTCAAAGTATGGGTGACACAAAAATGATTTCGTTTCTGAAGATGTTTCATAGCTTTTTTCATCGAAGACGCGTTATCCGTTACACTGACACGACCTTATCAAATATTTCCCATTCGTCTAAAAATGTTTTGATGGCTTGGACGGTATTTACTGCATTATGAGATGACGTCATTTTACATATTGCAATGACACGTGAATCTAATTTACCATCAATTATATAATGAGCCGTAATGCTTAAAAAAGATTCGTTGCTATTGGAAAACCAACCATCAGATGTGAGCGCCAGGTTATCAATGTCTCGGGATTGTCTTTTAATGGCAGCTGAGTGAATAAAATATTTGTCCTCCAGCAATTTTAACTGTTTTACGGCAGCGCATTTTATAATCAGGGTTAAGTCTCTTGGTGAAGTTCAAAAACCCCTCATTTTCTACAATCTTAGGCTGGTACTCAACAACTATCATGTCCAGCAGAGCATCATTAATCGTTTTTTGATTTATCTTCAAAGGTGCAAGAAGCCGCATGTAGCATACGCACAAGCAGCCGAAGATTGGTGTGGCTTTCTGCTACTCTGGGAAGACCTTTCGTGGAAGAGTCTAACGAATTTGCTTTTGATAACACACGATGTTCACATCAAGTTTTGCTGACAGACGGTAGAAACAAAATGCGAGTACATACCTTAGACTGCGATCAGCATACGTTGGTCCCACCGGAGTTTAACACGAATTTTCACGAGCTCACGTTTTGGTTGTTCTTGAGATTGAGATAGAAGGGAAGTTCACCGGTTGATGAAAGATGAAAGATGCGCGCGATTCGGTCGGTGTCCCACAGACAACTTCTGGTCACTCCAAGCTTCGACGGATATGTGTCGCATGACAACCAAAAAAATGGCGTCTTTCATACCGCTGTCAAAGCTAGAAATGACATGAACATCGCGCGTGTATGATTTGAAACGAAAAAAAATATAGTTTTAGAAATAAAAGACATTCAGAGGCTAAGGAAACGAAACATCCCGCCCACCAAAATGCCTATGGTATTTTCCGGTTAAAGCCTAAATGACCTAAACAGAAACGATAACGATACAAATGAGATTAATAAACCACGATTCTTAACTACGATTTAATTACACTGTAATTTGATTACTTATATGATTGATTATGATTATGATTATATGATTGATACGATTAAAACTAGTCGTGGATAGGTAGAGGACATAATTTTACCAACGGTCGATTTATGATTTGATTGTTTGCATTTTTTACGGAGGCCCTCCGAGCTCCGATGCACTCCATCTACACCAACATGAAGATCGACTACTCTTGCGAGAGGCCAATGCAATGGAGCCCGATTGTCGTCCTTGATTATCACCATAGAACCTATCGATAGTGGTTTAGAATCTTTGGTCCATTTGGCGCGTTACGTTAAAGAATTTAAATATTCGGATTTCCATATGGACCAAAAACTTTGTTGGAAAGATTGTATCATCTGCCAACCATGAAGCCGTTTGATATTAGCGCTTGAGAGATCTTCATCGGGGACAGCGGTTAGAGGCTCTAAGGTGAGGAAATGACCTGGTGTTAAGCACGCGAGGTCGTTCGGATCCGAGCTGATAGGGTAAAGAGACCTCGAGTTTAATATGGCTTCGATTTGAACAAACAGAGTTGTCAGTTCTTCAAAAGTTAAGACCTGATCACCTACTACCCGGTATAAATGCGATTTTGCCGAAGGATTTGGATTTCCCAAACGCCACCGAAATGCGGTGCGCCGGGAGGATTAAATTTAAATTTGATTTTGTCTGTACCACAAGTCTGATTCATTAGAGACAAGAAGTGATTCCGTGCGCCGACAAAGTTAGTACCACAATCTGCATGAATAATGTTACAACGCCCGCGGCGTCCTACGAAACGCCGAAGGGCAGCGATGAAACCCTCAGTCGAGAGCGTCGATACGACTTCCAGATGGACTGCTTTGGTCGCAAGGCAGACAAACAAGCATAAATATGCTTTGTCCATCTTAGCGCCACGATGTGAACCGAGTTTGATGCGAAACGGTCCGCCCAGATCAACACCTACCACCGAGAATGGTTTTATTTGATTGACCCGATAGGATGGTAGATCACTCATGAACGGCTGTAACGGTTGTGGGTTCGTTCGAAAGCATTGAAGGCACTTGGAAAGGTGACGACGAATGGTTCGTTTGGCTGCGATAATCCAGAACTATTGAAGAAGTAAGAAGTGAGTGGTATTTATGCCTGGGTGCAAGTAGCTGCGATGAATGAAATCGATGATCAAAATCGTTAAAGGATGATCAGACGGGAGAAAAGCAGGATGTTTTTGTTCGTATTCTAATCCTGATCTAGATATCCTACCGCCTACCCGGAGTATTCCTTGGTCATCAAGAAATTGATTGAGTTTACGATAAGGTTTGGATAAAGCTTTCTTTGATTTTAGATTAGCAATCTCTTTCGAAAAGGCTTGACCCTGCACATGCTTGACAATTTTCATCAAAGTGTGATGACGTTCTACGTTATTGAGAAACTCTTTGCGATTTGTTTGATTACGATGTCTAGAATTATTAATGAAGCGATATACATACGAGAAGACATTAACAAGTTTCGATAATGAAGAGGAACGATTTAGCAAGGTTTCGATAATGGAATAATCTTCTGTCACGTTCTCACAGGCTTGTCCGCTTACTAGTGCTACTGATTTACGTTCTTCGAATTTAATGATCGCTTCGTCGTTGTTTTTGCCGTCGTCTGAGCCTAAAGGCCAGAACTTTTGATCTTTAGATAGCCAACAAGGCCCCGCCCACCATAGAGAATTCTGAATAATTGTACTAGGAAATTGTCCACGCGAGCAAACATCAGCTGGATTATCTCCCGACGACACGTGATGCCAACATTCGATAGGCGTGAGTTCTTGGATCTGACTAACCCGGTTTGCAACGAATGTAGCCCAGCGGGATGAATGTGAGCGTAACCACGAGAGAACCACTGTGGAGTCAGACCAGAAGTAGACAGTGTCAATTTTTATACGATTGAGATAAGTGTCGCGAACGAATTTATAAAGATCCGAGAGAAGAACTGCTGCACAAAGCTCCAGTCGAGGCAGCGAGGTACGTTTTAGCGGAGCTACACGAGCCTTAGAGCAGACCAGATAGACATGAACTATACCGTCCTTATCAGTGACGCGTAAATAAATGACAGCACCATATGCTATTTCCGAACTATCACAAAATCCGTGCAGCTCGCAGCATTTGGATGCGAGGCAAGTTAGCTTTCGAGGGATACGAAGCTGAGACAACTGCGGGAGTTGATCTTTATAACTGGTCCATGTACTAATGACCTCATCAGGTGGCGTTTGATCCCAACCAATACCGAGGATCCATAGCTTTTGAATATACGATTTGATTTGTATTGTAATGGGAGATAAGAAACCTAACGGGTCGAACATTCTAGCAAGTTCGCTAAGAATGGAGCGTTTTGTACATGGCCGATCTGAGGGCTTGATTTCAAAAAAGAAGACATCCATTGAAGGATCCCATTTTAGACCAAGAATCTTTAGGTTTAAGGGCTCAGAATTGTCGAGAGAGATAGAACCGGTAAGGTTGTCTTGACTGGGAAGGTCCGAGTTCAACTCGTTGTCGATAACCAACGAGGTGTGTAAAGTGCTAGAAGTCAATTTAGTTTTTCCTAAAAGAAGCCAACCGAAGACAGAGTTGAAAGCAGTCGGTTGGTTTTCATAACCTTTGATATGTTGGTTGAGAAGCGAGTCAGCAAAGACATCAGCAGCTAGCAAGAGATCGATAGATCCTGGAATGTCAAAGCCGGGGTCGGCTAGTGGTAACGAATCAATATGCGATCACCCCGATGTGTTCAATTTTGCGATTGGTTGGTCGCCGCATATGGTTGAAATCACGTGCATATTTAAGGTAAACAATACTTTATTGTTAGCCCCTAACTCGCACGTTACGTCACCTACGATTGATGCCACTGCCTCTCCAAGTCCGCTTACGCTTGTGTTCGCTGGAGTAAGATTTAAGTTTAAACGTTTTATCGCAGATTCTGTGATCCAACTACTTTGACTTCCGGTGTCGAATAAAGCACGAAACGATTGCATCGTACCGAAGGCATCCCTGACTTGAACGATTGCAGTCGCCAGCAGAACGGACGTATGAGATGACCTTGAAACCAAAGACGATACGGATTGAGTGGGTTCGATAGGTTTATCGCGATGGAGTAAGGTGTGATGTTTCCGTCTGCACGAGCGACACGAAAATATAGATCTGCAGTCTTTTAATTGATGCGAAGGCTTCAGGCAATTGAAGCACCAGTTTTTGTCAGTAACGATTTTCATTCGTTCATCCAACGATTTTTTAAGGAATTCCGCACATGCCGCGATGGAATGAGCCTCAGCACAAAACGAACACTTACTGGTGTACGGAACTGAATCACTACTACTTCCGGTTTGCTTTTGATTAGAAGCGAGGTTGATTGGCAAAGGCGCAGGCGGCGCCGCAGCAACAAACGTGTGTGTGAGAGCGTTACGATTAGGTTGCGGCTGCGCGGGAACAGATTTTTGTGTAGGTATCTTAGATTTTTATTTTTCTGTAAAATGAGTGTCGCGTGATAATGCCTCACATTTCGAGTTTAAAAATAATTTCAGTTGATCGTAGGTAGGTAGTTCGACCTCAGAGTGTTTCTCTTCAAAGTCACGACGCAGTTCCGTGTCCAGTTTTGATAAGATATGATAGACCAAGACAAAGTCCCAGTGACCGACCGGCAAGTTGACTGTTTTTAAAATGCTTAAGTTTTCTTCGAATAGGTCAAGTGATTTTCTAAACTCATGAGCGTCATAACATTTAAAATCGACATTCAAAATGTCGCGCCAACACGTAAATGCTAAGTCGCGTTTTTTCTGGTAACGGGCTATGAGAGCTTGATAAGCGTCGTGATAATGTTCGTGAGTCAAAGAAAACGGTTTGACTACAGTAAGCGCATCGCCGCTGAGAGACGATAAGAGATAATGAAATTTCTCCGTGTCGGTAATCGAGGTGGAACTATGTATCAACGCATTAAAGATATCGAAATACTCAGGCCACCTTTTAATGTTACCATTAAAAGTCGGAAGTACTATTTTTGGTAACCGGATATTCGAAGAATTACCGCCGGAAAAATGAGTAGATTCTACTTTCGACAAACTACGATAAATCGATAACACTTTGTAATAGATCTCGTCAAAGCGTTCCTGAATTTTCATTATTTTCAGTTTCAGGATCATCGTCAACAATCTCCTGAATTGTAAAATGTGCATCTTCAAAAGTAGCAGCGATTTGTTTCACTTCCTGATAATACGATAAAAATAGATCCTTTTGAATAGGGTCATTAGCAGCTAAAATACCTACCTCTAACGCCTTCGTCAAACGTTTATATGCGATAGTTCGTTTTCTACGCAAAGACGGTAAGTCTTGCGTAGTGTAATTGATTTCGAAAGATTTTGACTTATGTAAGCCATACACGCTACGGTCTACCGGAGAGGTAATCTGTGCAGGTATGCCTGCGCAGGTCAACCGAACAATGGTAGCGTGTATGGGGACGTTCCGGTGTATCGGAGCTAGTGTACGTTAAACATCGATAGTTTGGTAATCCGATAGTATCGATAGTTTTACTAAAAGCTATCGATAGTATCGATAGTCTATCGATAGTTTAAAAGATTGTAGGACATCAATAAAATAACAAATGTTATACGAAACGAAGAGTTTTATTTTCAATTAAATTTGAAACAACAATAAAAATCAGCATTCATTATTAAAGAAACAAATCAAACATTAAAATATTTACTATTTTGTTTTATAAACAACAATTCGTTTAACCTTTTTTCTTTTAATCTGTTTCTCCGTTCGGTTAGGATTTGTCCGGCCTTCGAAAAAATCCGTTCGGAAGGCACAGAAGATGCTGGAATACACAGATAGAGCATCGCTAATTCCTTTAATTTATTGTTATTGTATCTCCAGTATGTTATAGGACACTCCTTCCTGTCAATTACTGGCTTCTCCAGATATTGCCTGACATCTACCAATGAGTTACTTAACGGGGTCGATACGTCCGGAACGTCCAGGAACCCCAACAGGTCATTAGGTGTTCCTGAAGACGTGGATGGTATTGGTTGTTGCGTTTCTTCAGCCAAGCGTTCTTTAGATAAATGGCTAGCATAGGCCTTTTCTAGCCACTGAACAGCTCGCTTCTCTTCGTCACTTGTTTTGAACCCCTTCTTCTTAAATCGGGGGTCCAATATTGTAGCCAGTACAACAGGTGTCCTGTTTTCATACGGACTTAGTCTTTTGTCAACTGATCCCTTCACGCATAGTAATATTTTCTTTCCGCTTTCAGTAACAATTTGAGATTCAACTTCTGCCAATTTCGTCTTTATTCCACGAATCAATGGTATTACCAGTGACAATGTTATATAGCTTTCTCCGGAAATTTTTGTAGTAGCTAGATCGAAAGGTTCAAGAATCTGAATTGTTTCTTGAATAATTAGGTATTCGTCAGCATTGACTCCTGGTGGAGCCCGATTACATTCATTAAGTGCGAGAGTTAATTCTGTCTTCATTGTAACAAGTCTCTGCAGCATGTGATATGCACTGTTCCAGCGGGTAGGCACTTCCTGGATCACCTTCAACTCTGCTTTATTTAATTCACGTTGAATAGCTCGTAATTTATCGCTAGCTAGAGTACTCATCTTGAAAAATGTCACAATGGATTTACATTTTTTCAGAATCTGGTCTAAGCAGGTCACAGCAAACGAATCAGTCACCGTCAGGTTTAGTGTGTGCGCAAAGCAGGGTATATGTCGTATGTGCAGTTTAACTGCGGCGTTAATCATGGTTTGAGCGTTATCAGTTGTTATTGCTTCACATTTTGACCTGACACCCCATTTTGAAAGAGTAGCATCCAACACCTGAAAACAATAATAATAGTTTATGTCCGATGATATAGAAACACTGAATTGGTAGGTATCAAAGCAATGAAAATTAAAAATACTTACACTGGCTATATTTTCTGCGTTGTGACTTCCTTCCATCTTCACGACTTCCAATAATGGTGCAATTAATTTTTCGTTGTGAAAGAAATGACAAGTAACTGAAAGGATGCCTTCATTTGCAATTGATGTCCATAAATCAGTAGTCACACTAACATGTTCTGCTTTCGATAATGCTATGACCAGCTCCTGTTTCACGTTTTCATAATATTCCGGCAGCAATTTCTTCTTCAATGTTGTTGTATCAGGAATTTCATATCTACTATCGAGAGCATTTACAAAGTCCCGAAATCCTTCATGTTCTCCTTTTCGCAAAGGTTCCATATCAACAGCAATCATGCGCACGTATTTGTTATCCAAATTTTTTTTTGTTTTCCCATCTGGATAACTACTACTTCTATCATAATAATTTTTTACCGTATTTCTCTTTTTAGGGGTTGGGCCCATTTGCTCATTTTGCTCAGTGGTATCTACGTCTTGAGTAATAGCAACATTGGATGACCATACCTCATTATGTTTTCTCTTCATATGATCAATCAAGTTCGTAGTATTTCCACTTAGTTTAAACTCTCTTTTACACAAAGAACACTTTGCAAACTTTTCATTAGTCTTTTTAAAGTAATCCCACGCACGTGACTTGCTACTCATTTTTTATTGTTACCTACTCCACTCCACTCAACTTCAAACATCCACAATAAAAAACCGACTGTCTTTTGTCTTGTAAATGAATGATATACGCACGGTAATTCTCCTACCATAGAGAATAATCTCAATGTCTACGCCTTTGTCACTATGGCCGGGGAATAACCTACATACACGCATTACCTAGACTCTAGGGATGTATAAGTAATACTTGAGTTAACAATCGATCGATTGTTTTTAAAAACTATCGATAGTATCGATAGCCATTTACTATCGATACTATCGATAGTCTATCGATGTTTAACGTACACTAATCGGAGCGGTCTTCAGTTCTCTTTGCGATGGCATCGAATATGGACGATGACACGCTGGCGTTGCTAGGTCTTGCTTTAATTTTGAAGAAAAATGATACGAAAAACAAGCGAAGAAAGTGGTGTAAGCATTGGTTATTGAAAAGGAAAACATATAGTCATGTTAATTTATTAAATGAATTGAAATTTGAACCACAACATTTTAAAAACTATCTTCGAATGGACGAGAAAACATAACTTAAATTACTTGAAATGGTTACTCCTATGATAAAAAAAGAAGACACAGTTATGAGAAATAGTATTTCTGCGCACGAACGATTATCAGTTACATTGAGATTTCTCGCAACTGGCAGAAGTTATGAGGACCTAAAATTTTCAACAATTATTTCGCCTCAGGCACTTGGAAAAATTATTCCTGAAACATGTGAGGCTTTGTATAAACTACTTAGAAGAGATTATTTGAAGGTAAGTCATTAAAACACTGTTATATAACAGATAATATTTATTGAAAAAAATACGATTTTAATTTTAATCATTAAAGTACAAAACTGTCGCGTACAAATTATTCATTATCAACATTGAAATTATTAAGGAATGTCGCTGCCGAATCTGCAATCGATAAAACTACCTCTGTTTCATTGGACTGATTTCCTGGAATTGTAGGTGTTTGTATTTGTGGCGAGTAGGGATTGCCTTGGGAACTGTTGAGTAGATGGCTAGTATGAAATGATTGAGAAATATACTCTGAATTTTGACTAGTGGGAAATGGAAGGCAGGGTGGGCTAGGACTTCCGGAAGAAACAAAACTTACAGAGGTATATGCCCTATTGGAATTAGGAGAGGACTGATATGCATGTTGTCGATATTGCTGAGCAGGAACATAGCTTCGTTGATTTTGTTTCAAAATATCTCTCATGTTAATATAGGCATGCTCGGGAGTGAGGTTTCCTATTTCTGCTTCAAAAAGTAAATCATTTATAAGTTTTTCTGCGACTATTATTTGTTTCGCATCTAAAGCCCTCAATTTCATCGCCACATTTAATATCGCACCTATCTTCTGTTACAATTGGGCGAGGACGCTTAAAGTGATCTCGTACCGATTCCAATACTTCATTTGCTAAGCTTTCATCTTTTCTTTTTGTTTTACAAGGTTTTGGTGGGCGAGATGAATTATTATTTGACGATGTTGATCGAGCCTCGTTGTCGGTAGATACGCTGTTGCATGAATATTCTTCAGCGGCATTTGAAGAGTCTTCAGTGTTGTCTTTCTAAAAACATAAATAATTACATATTATATTAATAACATAAAATAATTATGATATATTTTTGTGTCCTGCCGCTATAGATATTTCACATCAAAAATAACTACTTATTGTATAAATGATAAATCTGTTATTTTTATATTACAGTTTCCTACATCTGAAGAAGAGTGGAAGGAAATAGCAAAGATGTATGAAGATCGATGGAACTTTCCTCATTATCTTGGTGCAATAGATGGAAAGCACATAGCGATTGTTCCACCGGCTAATAGTGGATCGTATTTTTATAATTATAAAGGGCAACATAGCGTAGTTCTTATGGCAATTGTTAATGCAAAATACCAATTTATGTATATAGACATTGGCATGAATGGCAGAATATCCGATGGAGGGGTTCTACACGAGGGGGGCATCACGATTTCGGATATTTTATACTCATATAAATTTAGAACCCGAAAATATCGATAAAGTAGTGAAAGCATCTTGTGTATTACATAACTTTTTAATTGAACACTCAAAAAAGTCTTATGCACCTCAAAAATCTTTTTATCGAGAAAACTCTGAAAACGGGACTATAATTTCTGAAGGATACACAAAATAGTACCATGGAAAACTTGGAAAGAAGACACCCAGGAAATACTTTGAACAACGCGAAGATAGTCCGAAACAATTTTATGAATTATTTATTTCAATCAGGAGGGAAGGGTTCCATGGCAAAATGATCATGTAAATTAAAAAATAAGGCTGAACGCGCAGAGTAGGTAGTTCTAAATACATAGTTATTAGTGATGTACAGGATCGTTAAAAATGTAAATACGCGGATACGGATCTTTATTTTCGATGATACGGATATCCGGAACATCACTAATAGTTATATTATAAGCTTTAGTGAAATTTAGAATGACTGTAAATACAAAATAATTATGTGTTACTACATGTATTGAACTTAATAAAAAATTATACTACAAAGTATGAAATATTTTACTTACCTCACAACTATTTTCGTCATCACTATCTAAGTTGGATGAAGATTCCCTTGGAGTGCATTGATCATGAATGAAATTGAACAAATCGTAGTACCACAGTTTAATACGGTACACATCATCAGCAGATGCCCCAGACTTTAAAGATTGCTCATATTTCTTCTTTTCCTTCCTAACATTGCTTCTTAAGTTATTGATCTTTTTCACAACTACATCTTTGTTCGCATCTGGCTCAATTTCTCTCAATTTTTCTATTAGTAATTTATAAGCAGCTTCTTTTTTGTCTCGATTATGGTAATCTTTGTTTTTAATTTGCCAAAGACATGGATTACTTCTATACATTTCGATAAAATCTTCAAGGATTTTTTTAGTTGAATCTGGTGGCGCCATTTTCTGGCAATACGATGCGAGCGATGAGACAACCGTCCGAAAGAAACACTAGAAAATAACTGACGCGACCTGCGCAGGCGACCGGAGTACACGCACACACGCACAGGTACACCGTACGGTGTCACTCGAAAGAATCGATTTTCGATCTTGCGCCGGTCGCCTGCGCAGGTTCAAAAACCTGCACAGGTGTATTCCCACACACATTCTGGTCTACCTGCGCAGGCATACCTGCACAGATTACCTCTCCGGTAGACCGTAGCGTGTATGGCCTCCATTAGACTTCTTGAAGCTACTTAATTTACGACTGCGAGACTTTCCGAGCGACATGGTTCAAATTAAACAGTAGGTGCAACAGGAGGCAAGCATAATTATGTGTTTATACAGATACCTAGGCAGGCGCGTATATATAAAAAAAAATGTATTAACTAATTGTAGTTAAAACTTGAAACTAAATCATCTATTAAAACCTGCCTAGCTTTGTAGCACGATGTGCAGACAACGTAGATAAAAAATTGCACCCAATAACTTCAACTTCGCATAAGCTAGATATACATAAGTACAAGCGAACACTATAGAAAAATGATATGGACCTTGACACTATGAGATACGACCTACAAAACAAGTTCAGCTTATATAGTATGGAGCGAAACAATGTTCCGAGACTTGTGTGATAGATTGTACGTCCGATGACGATACTCGTACTAACTGTTTGATAAGCTGTTTATTCACTCGTTCTAGAAAATATTCCAGTGTAGCACTCGGCCGCGATGAGCGGTTATAGTGTTTACGTACTACCCTCGAGATAAAAATGAGAAAAGAACACAATGTTTTACGATGTTATAACTTTGATATTTAGATAGAAGAATTACCTACGATTATGTTACGATAAATGAGTGATTGACTAGGTAATCTACGTATGTTATGATGATTGATGTAACATTTGCAAGCCGAATTAAATTGTGCACCGATGGTGATTATAATGATTGCACAATTTGGATCTCACAAAATGTAACGATGAAATTAAGATAAATACAAGTACAATATAATTGCACTTCTATTTACTAATGGAATGATTGTTCGATGGTGATAGCTCATGAACGTTAGATAATGAATTTAAGATAGGTACGATAATTTTGTTTTTAAGTAGTATAGGTACCTATGGCGTAATTCTGATGGAATGGAATAACTTAGAATGCGATAAATACCTAATGCTTATAATAGAGACAATAGATCGATTGAGATATTCTAAGCTACGCTTTAACCAGAAATACCATACGCAGAATAAAGATGGCGATTACAATGTGCAAAAAGATGGCGATTACAATTTGCAAATTTAAATGTGCCCTGGTTTCGGCACCAAAAAGAATGTAGCATACGCACAACCAGCCGAAGATTGGTGTGGCTTTCTGCTACTCTGGGAAGACCTTTCGTGGAAGAGTCTAACGAATTTGCTTTTGATAACACACGATGTTCACATCATGTTTTGCTGACAGACGGTAGAAACAAAATGCGAGTACATACCTTAGACTGCGATCAGCATACGTTGGTCCCACCGGTGTTTAACACGAATTTTCACGAGCTCACGTTTTGGTTGTTCTTGAGATTGAGATAGAAGGGAAGTTCACCGGTTGATGAAAGATGAAAGATGCGCGCGATTCGGTCGGTGTCCCACAGACAACTTCTGGTCACTCCAAGCTTCGACGGATATGTGTCGCATGACAGCCAAAAAAATGGCGTCTTTCATACCGCTGTCAAAGATAGAAATGACATGAACATCGCGCGTGTATGATTTGAAACGAAAAGAAATATAGTTTTTGAAATGAAAGACATTCAGAGGCTAAGGAAACGAAACACCGCATCTGTCGAGGACGCTTAGAATCAGGCTCATCTGCAGATTTTTCAGTTCCACCGCTGTTAATATCTGCACCTTAAGTAATAAAAGTAGAAGACGTAGCTGTTTCCATGTTTTTATTTGCAGATGTAGATAATCTTGAATTACCTTCTGATTCCTCTATTAGCGCTTGGTAGTTTTATTCTTTAAATGTGTTATCATTGTTCTTATATTCCTCATTTATAAGAAACAGAACATAAGTGCACTTCACAGTACCACCGCTGTCGGGTTGGGAAAAGTGATCCCAAACTAGGCATGGTTCGTACTTGTAAAATCGAAAACCAGAGCTTCCAAGTACATTCACATATAAACACAAGGTTCAGAAACCAGAGTTCAATATGCCTTCAAGGTTTTTCTGAACAAACTTGAAACATTATACATCCTGGCAGCCCTGCTACGAGGCTCGCGGCATACGCGTAGCTCAGCGCGCGGTTAACTTAAATACTTGCATAGGAAATAGATCTGTGTCATCATACGAATAAAGAGCACGTTTGCTTATGCACAATTAATACTTCCAAGACGTAAGTACAAATAAAAAACTTGCATACCAAATAGATCTGTGTCATCATACGAAGAATGAGCACATTTGCTTATCCACAATAAATACTTCCAAGACATAAGTACAAGTAAAAAAACTTGCAACTTGCAAATAGATCTGTGTCCTCATACAAATAAGGAGCACAATTGCGTTTGCAGAATAAAAACTTTCTAGCCATAAGTACGAACAAAAATACTGGCATAGGAATTAGATCCGTGCATTCTTGAAATACGGAGCAAAATCGCTTTTACAAAAAATATTTTATTTTTAATTTTATTGGTGCACTTAAATCGGGTAGAAAAGATCTAATTATTTGATATGTTCTTTTGCAGTTTCACTCGCTCAGAATACAGAAAGGACCAGAAGCCGCGTTCAAGTGTTATTTCAAGCCGCACGCTGTGTCCAAAAACAAAACAACGTCCCCCCGTCCGCCTCACTTCCCACCCGCGTAATGTTGCTAGCTCAGGCATTATTTGCCCGTTTTTGGGGTAAACGTTGAGAGTATTAGAGGTAAGATTATAATAGAATCAAAATTGTCCTTTTTTATATAACTATGTACCTACCTGATAATCTCAAGAAATAGTGAAGTTATTTAAATAAAACACGGTTTTGATAAAAAATAATATTTAATTTCCTTTTTGCTGAGTAAGCTTTTTAAAATATTGTCTCTTGGAGTTTGAGCTAATTAACAAAGACTTACATTTAGATAAATGATGAAATCTTATGTCTAGATATTTTTCAATCACAGCCCTTATGAGACTGTTTCTGTGGCTTAAACCATTTATATGGCTATTCTCAACTGGAAATATGCAATTTTTTCCGATGAAGTCTTTATAAATTGAAATAACGAATGCCAAACGTTGAGTATTCGAGATTATTACTATATCTTCGTTTGAAATTCTTCGAACGTGTGCTTCGCAAATACAACATATCGCACCTTTATTACGAAACCGTCCCTAAACAAAAAACCTGTTTTTTGAGTATTGATGATTGAAGTTTTGAAAATTTCAAATTCCGATCTATAGTATCTAGACACCTGAGATTGGTATTTGTTTAATGTGTTTAGTTAATTTGGTTACTTAACTAATTATTGGCATTAAAATTTATTTATAATTATGCCTTAATGATATTTATATATGAGATTTAAAAAAAATATTGTTTAAGTGTCACTTTTCCAGTAACGTTTATTGCATTTTTACATAGCACTGTTTCGGCAACAATGTCATAATTTACTTAATGCCACTATTGCTTAGCTTATTTTATACTATAATACAGATATAATTATCTATAAATGACACTAAAATAACAAAGTAGTAAAAAAAATGTCGTTTTAATGTAATCAGACTTTTATTTTCAAATTATTTAACATTACAATGAAATAAAATGAATATGAAATTTTAAACGATACACACAAAAAAAAACTCTTCTAAAATTTTTAACTAATTAGCAAAACCACAATCTTATTGATTTAGGAGCAGACTTATTTTCATAGAATTATCAAAATAATCAATGTTATCAACTATCATCCAAAAATAATTTTGACTCATAATTATTGTGTCCTAAACTCTACCTCAGTATAAAAAATGTAACTGGTGTTACTCTTAATCTATTAGGCAAAAACAGTCTTATACACCAGAAACGTTTAAACACAATACTTAACATTAAAATGTTATAAACGATAAAAACAAAACAAAAAACCTGAAAATATTTTTAATTAATTGGCAAAACCACAGTCTTATTGATTTAGGAACAGACTTTTCATAGAATTATCAAAATAATCAATGTCATAAACTATCATCCAAAAAGAATTTTAAGACGCATTATTGTGTCCTAAAACTACCTCAATATACAAAAATGTAACTGGTGTTACTCTTAATCTATTAGGTAAAAACAGTCTTATACTCTAGGAACGTTTAAACAAAATACTTAACATTAAAATGTTATAAACGATAAAAACAAAAAAAACCTGAAAATATTTTTAACTAATTGGTCTTATTGATTAGAACCATTTTGGCGAGTGAATGAGTACCTATGACCCTTAAATTATATTATTGTAATAAGAAGACGCATAATATCTCGGGATATGGTTCGATCGAATAAGGGACAGAATATCTGCCTTTTTTCGTTCACCCAAGGGAAGTTTTGACTGATACAAGCTCCTTAATCGGGATTGCATTCGACCTGTTTTTTGTAACTTAACTTCCTTATAGTTTTCATCCAAGTACGATGTTTTGTAAAAAACTTTGACTCCGTTTGTGACAGTCTCTGCTTTTTCAACTATTATTATTTTAAGATCTGCCATTTTGACCGTCGCACCTTCAGTGTTCTTTGTGAATTTATATTCCGATAAAGATTTTATGTCATAAAATTCACTATGACTCATTTCATTCATACGGTAAGGATTGCCTTTCTTTTTCGAGCATTTGATGATGTTTACATATTGGTCTGGAACGTAGATGGGCCCCGATTTTAGCGATTTTTTTACTTGTTTTTCAATTGTGGAATGAGCGGAGTCCCCCTCATTTTGTGTATGACCCTTTATCAGAAACTTGTGGGTGATGCGCTGAATATTAGGGCAGTGTTTAATGGCGTAGATGTACATAGACAATATGAACTGGTTTTTCTGTTGTCCGCAACAATTGTCGGAATAAAATATCACTTCTATAGGTTCACACGAAGTGGCAGACTTATTTTGCAAATATTTTAATAAGCAAGTTCCAATTTCATTCGCTCCTCTATGTCCTTCCACCTCATTCCAAAAAAAGCATTCTGTGTGATCTGTAGCCAATTCACAAATAGTAAAGTTGTAGCAATTTAATTTTGACTTATAATAAAACACGGATACATCACCTCGAGGCACAGGAAGCACAGCTTGTAAGTCGTAGCAAGCTACCACAAAATTGTTATTTATCAGTGCTTTGTCCCTATCTTTCTCTAATCTGCACTGTTGTTTTTCGTCTAAATGGTTTCTATATTTTTCTTCTAAATTTTCTTTTTCCGTCCCTTCTGCGTTTTTATACGATACACATAGATCACATTGATCTTTTTTTGGAATGAAAAAACTTATATTAAATTCTTCTTTGAAAACTTTTCTGTAGGTATGTATTTTTACATAATCTAAGTTTTTTTGTATGCATTCCTTTTTATAATCTGTGTACAGATCAGTTACGTTTTTTCCTCCATCTATATATTCTCTAGTTGTTTGTTGCCGCAAGTAATGGCTTTCTATTCTTGGAATACTATTTATATGATTTCTAACTCCAGATAAATTAGCTTCCGAAATCTTTCTGCCGTGATGATCGTGCTTCCCTCTTTTTTCTGCCTCAATCAAACCATATTGATTTTGTTTCTCAATAACTGTTCTTATAGGTCTATCATTTATATCCAGAGTGTTCTTGAAAAATGTTTTGCAGACTCTAACTTTTTCTTTATTGACCATCAAATAAAAACCGTGTTTTTGCTTTCTATTGTTATTCATTCTCTTATATTGGTATTTGGGTTTGATTTCGATCATGTTACAATTGATGAATTCCCTCTGTCTACTTAGAGATCCCAATTTCCAATACCCCTTAAAAATGTGTCGACGACATTCCTCAGAAACTTTTTCACTGCATTTCAATCGGCATTTGCTTCCACATGGGCTCCTTATGCGCCTTTCACTAATTAAGCGTTGGTTTCGCGATGATGAAATGTACTCTAGTCCTGAATTGCGCAAAGCTTTAGCTAAATCTCTTCTACTGCCACGTCTAGTACGTGACCGGCCCCGAGAAGGGATCAATTCATTATTTAAAGTAGAGTTTACGTCTATTTGTTCCACTTCTTGTGCGGGAGGACTTTCAACAACACCAACGCATGAAACATTTTCAGCCGTTCGATTCTGTGATTCACCCTGTACGAAATAATCCGCTGGTTGACCGTTATTTTCTGATTCGATCGAAAGCGTACGAATACAAGACATTGCACCAGGAATAAATGTTCTAATTTCTGGACCATTCTGCTCGTCAGAGGCTATACAGATTCTATTTGATAAAACTGATGGAGATCCAGGATCTTGGTTTTCATTTTCTGATTCAGACGGTGAACTTAACGCCAGATCGGCGCTTACATCTGGCAATTGTTCAAGATTTTTGGACGGGTTCTTTTTGTGGCAAATGTTTAAATTTATTGGCCTAAAAATACTATTATCATCAGAAGAGCTGTAGCCTACAAGGTTTAAGGTCTTTGCATCATCAGGTTTGAAGTTTTCTGTGCAAAATTCATCAGATGTATTAGTACGAGCTCGTTTGGCAGAGGTCGGTTTGGAATCTCCTTGATCAGAATCAGAAGATGAACTCGAATCTGAATCCTGAGAACTGCCTGAAGAACTAGAAGAAGAACTTGAAGAACGCGATGGTGGTATGGATGATGAATCTCTAATATTTCCGGAGTTCGAAGGAGCACATTTTGAATTTCTGGAGTTAATAGGTGCCTTTTTTGAGGAATGTCGCCGTAGACCCGTATCTGATCCGGATGAAGAATTTCCCGACGAAGGTTGATATTCACGATCATCATCAGAAGCTGGAGAAAAATCCCGTCCTGAATGCCGACTATCATTTTCAGAAGAATCAGACGATCTGATATTACGAAAACGTTGAATAGGTAACTGTTTTTCAGACTCAATTCTTTCCAGGTGTTCATACTCATGTAATTTTGGTGAAGTTGGTTGCTGTGTTGGGTTCTCAGAAGTTGTTTCGGAGGACGACATTTTGAGAGGTTGTTTCTTGTTTGGCAACAATGTATGCGATCTTTTATTTTGTGGCTCATTTTTTGTTTTCATGATGCATTTGATTTTATTGATTCTTGGATTAGGTAAAGGCATTATTACTGTAACAAATAAAATAACGAAATTGTAAACAAATTAATTACTTACCTTAGACAAGTAGTATAGATTTATATTTATTAAAATTCATAGAATAACGACAGTATACCGATAGTAATGACCAAATACTTTTATGGTAGAACTACCTACCCTTTTTGATTGGACGGGGTTTTTTTAGTGCATTACATTACACTAATTTAGGATACCTAAATAATAATAATAATACCGGACATTTCACACAGCATCATCTGGCCCCAAAGTAAGCAGAGCTTGTGTTATTGGTACCACATGACTGATATACTACTTATAAACTTTTTTTTGTAAATACATACATAATTATACATAGAAACACCCAGACCCTAGACAAATACTTGCAGATCGTTTCCTAATACATAAGCTGAATAAGTTTATATTATGATATTAGCCTTCCTGAATGTAATTACCTAAATCATTTAGGAAGCCTGAGTTACTAAAGTGTTATAAGACGGTACTGCATAGGTACTGTATGATATTTTGCAAAAGTATTACGCTAAAGTGTCACAAAACAAATAAGTTTATTTTTACTGTTATTCACAAAACATAAATTCCCTAATAAATAAGACAATAATGACACTAAACAAACAATGACACTAATAACTTTTATCGGAATTAATTATTAGCAATAAAAATTAACTTAAAAGTGTCATTAAAGAAAAAGCTACATTATTCCAGTAACAAATCAAAATACTTACCATCAAGCCTGCGGAACAACGTTTTTATCCAAAAAATGACACTATGCTGCACAGATTCACATCAGAATTCGACAAAGTTCTCACCGTCGGGACTGATAATGACAGTTTACCGTGTACAGCAAGTGCGCGCCCCTCCAAAAGACATACCGACACTAGCTCCCTCTAGCGAATTAAAGTAGAAACTGACCATGGGTGTTTTTGCACAGTATAGAGTTGGACGAGGCGCGTCAGATGGCGCTAAAAACAAAAAATCTCTGTTTTTTGTATAGTGACGGTTTGAAAATAAAGGTGCGATATGTCATAAACGCACTGAGAAGGGAAACAGAGACCACCTCTATTCTTTAAACCAATAAGCTTATGAAACCATTTGACATCAGATGCTAACATTGCTTCTATACAAAACTGACATTTTATAGGCTTCACTAGGTAATGAACAACACTCCCAGCTATATAACCTACAATATATTTAGACAAGTCATGTAGTTGAGGCAAATCAGAAGACAATAATTTTGCGATACTTCCACCATTTTCTTCAATAGGTGATGTTGGAACTTGACTAATTATCTGATCATTGTCTTCAAATCTTTGTGAGTGCGCTGACAAATTAATTGCTTTGGTTGACGATGAACAATTTAATATGCCTATTTTTTCTAAAGGTATACAATTGCTGCTATCAGAGGCTTTAAGTTCTAGGTGACATAATACTTTTCGATAAATGCCTTTAAATTGTTTTGCATTTGGGTTGTCGTTATGGCCCCCATGCATTCGTATCATCCCGAAGAGTAGTTCCAAATGGTCTTGGCTGCATTTATATGTTGGTATAAATACAAGCATACTGTCAATCTCAACTAAATTCGCGTATAGGGATTTCAGACTCTCAATACATACAAGAATGCCAAGAAAACCTATTTTACACGCACATTCTAAAATCGGTTTATAATTTTTTATTATAACATTCACTTGTCGTTCATCTTCCTTGATTTTTCTTTTCGTAGCATTTTTAATTTTTAATCCACGAATATATGTTGTCATTCGATCAAGAAAATCATATATCATGTCTTTATTGCGTCTATTCAATGGTTGCTTGTAATCAAATTGTTTCATATTACGGGAGTTAAATATATCAAAGAGATTGTTCATGTTTTCTATGAAAAATTCGGTTGGTTTGGAATTTTTGAATGCAAACAATTTGGCATCCTCTCGACAAAATTTTAACGCTGTTGCGACACTTTTACTCAAAACTTGACTAGCAAGCTTAACCTTCATAATGTTGTTACGGAACATTATGTGCCTACGTGTAAGCTTATTCGCTATATGGAGCCCTTCATTTTCCTGAAGTTTGTTAAGCTCACACAGTAGATTCCAATTTATTTCTTGGTCATTTTCATCCAGAATATATTTTTTTGATTCAAAATGATTTCTTATAAGTTTGAACATATGTACGGGATCTAAAAAAACAGCCACATCAGAATGATCTACAGGGTGTTTAAAAGTGGTTTTCATTTCACTTTCATGGTCTATTTTACATCCTAGTAACTTCATTGCCGTTATGTTAGTTGCGTGCCCATCAAACGTTAAAGACACTACTTTAACACCAGCATCGTGGCATTTGACGAGACATAATTTAATTAAATTAACTTTTTGTTCTGCGTTTAAACCGTGCACCAAGAAATATCCGAGAGGTAATTTAAAATTGTCGTTAATGCAATTCAATAAAAGAACGTATGCTTCAGAAGCTAAGGTTTTGCAATTTTCAGAAGTACCGGTCCCCATGTCTATATATCCGCAATTTTTTTTACCATCCCACAAACTTTGCTGTCTGATGGACATCTCATCAGCCATTAGCGAACAAATTATTTTACGCTTGGAAGACTTAGCCTTCTCCTTTAAAGCCAAAAACGATTCGTCTGAGAATCCAGGCTCTCCGCTTATATTAGAGTACCATCTAGACAATGTTTTCGGGTGTGGAAGGCACGTGTCAAATGTAGCCCTTACGTACTTATACGCAGTCGGAGAAAGAAAATTGAGTGTTAGACAAAACTTTTTTATCTTGGCATTGTATTTTGGTCTTTTCTTTTTTAGAACGCATTTTTGGTACACATTATTAAAAATATCAGCTGCCACAATATTTGTCGAAAGCAGGTCATACACATCATTGTTGACATAGCGATTATTTTTTAAATTCCTTAGAATACTCTTTAAAGATTCGTTCTTTTTGACAAGACGTCTATTTTTTTGTTGCAATGTCTTTATTTGTCGAACATGCTTCTTAGAAAGTATCTGTTTGCGGCGTAATTGGGATCTTAGTTTCACTTTTTTCGGCGTGTCAAATATATAGTCCAAATCAGATATGTTTACATCACCAATCTCCAAGTTTGATTTAGCGGGTGAATGAGGTTGCTTAGCCTGAAATATTTAAAAAATGAGTCTGTAAGTCATCCTGAAAACTATAATGTCCACTGTAAGGCGCCATTTAATATGCTGTCATAAAACTTATAACCAGCGGAACAGCACGAGATTTCCAATTTTAATACTATAGGTAACTAAGTAATGATTAATACTCACATTTTTTGTTTTTTCCATGCATGACCCGGACTCATCTGCTATCATGGCCAAATGCTGAAATGTTAAAATAATTACTATTCAATTACTCATAAATCATACTATTACACCAGCAAATACGTCTGCAAATTCAAATAAAATTTCATAAATGTGATTAATTAGAAATATATAATTAGAGAGACTAATTATGTACCTTATTTGGAAAAGCTTCTTTCTTAAGTCTTTTTAAACCACATTTTGTCTCGTAAATATATTTCTCCTCAAAATGCATCGAGCAAACTACGCTTCGCTTCGAAGGTTCCCAAAACTCTTCCAGCCGTGCTCTTTGTATTATTTTTGTCCAATCCGTTTTCCTTTCTTCATCAGCAGGGAAGCTAAAATTTGAGTTATCTAACATAGAATTACAATTTCATACATGTTAGGGAATTATAACAATATACATACATACGGGCACTGACACTTTATACTATCTTTTTTCAAGTCGGTTATTTTTTTTAAGAACGAATAAAAGCCCTCAACTGGTAATAAAATCGGGAAAATCAAAACTCTTATATTGGCAACACTAACAAGATGGTCGCATCATTCTCTATGACAATTAAAACTGAAAAACATTATTTAATAATTAAATAAGGCGATACGTAAATGCGATACTTACACGTGAAATGTGATCCCATCGTGTTTTTTTTGTAGCCCCGCTGCATTTTTACAGGTAGGAACAACACAAGACGGCATAATTAATTTTAATTGGTCACCGGTAAAACACGTTACGCGTTACGACGTACACAAAGTAACTGATCGGTTGCGCGTCAAACTACTCTATTTAAGAGTAGTTTTTGTAGCTTCAGTATTTGGCGCGCTAACGGCTTCTGGTCCTTTCTTTATTCTGAGATTTGCCGATACAGTGCCCGTGCCCTCGTCAGTTCATGGTTTGGCGCTTTAGAAGCTTCTAATCACACTGTTCTAAATATAGTTACTAAATCAGTTGCCTGCTGAAACACAGCAAAGGCGGACGTTTTACCGTTTTACTACTATAAACAAATGGCTCCAGTGCTGTCCAAAAATCAAAAAATTGGCCTCGCCGTGGCTGTGGCCGTTGGGTCCATCAACATACAGAAAAAAAAAAGAAAGACGTGGGTCAAGGAATATTTATTACTGCGCGACAGGTTATCAAACATGAATATAATGAGTGTTTTAGAACCGGCAGACTTCAGAAATTATCTTCGAATGGATTCAAGATCGTTCGATATTTTACTAAATCTTGTGACACCATATATACAAAAACAAAATACTATTTTAAGAGACAGCATTAGTGCAAAACAAAGATTGGTTATTAACATTACGATTTCTTGCAACAGGGAATTCATACCAAGATTTGAAATACAGTTCTCTAATATCTCAACCCATGCTGTCAATAATTATCCCTGAAACCTGTTCGGCTATTTATACATGTTTGGAAAATTATATAAAGGTAAGTAAATAAAAGTAATTTTTGTTATAAAAGGTTTTTTAATGTGCACAATTTTTTTTGATATTTTTGTTCGTTTTACCAAAAATTAAAAAGTCTTTCATTATATCCCCATTGCCTTCAATCAGCAGAGATCCATCATTTGTCTCCTCCAACGTAGTTGAATGTGGAGGGGATGGGATATGAAGTTGTACAGATGGTAAAGGATCTGAGGGGTGTGGGGCTTGAATTGTATATTCCACAGTAGGAGAAGATTGTATTTGTTGCTGAGGTGGAAAGTAATGAAGAGAATTTGAAGATTGGCTGTGGTACTCTGGTGATTGTGAAAGGTGAGAGGACTGTATTTGTTTCTGAAGTGGTAAGTTACGACGAGAATTTGAAGGTTGGCTGTTGTGTTGTGTGGGTGGTGGTGAAGAATGCGAGGACTGTATTTTTTGCTGAGGTGGTAAGTAATGAGGAGAATTTGAAGATGGGCTGTGGTACTGCGTGGATGCTGAAGGATGTGAGGACTGCATTTGTTGTTGGGGTGGTAAGTTACAAAGGGGAGAATTTGGCGATTGGATACGGTACTGTGTAGATGGTGATGGATACGGGGACTGGTATGGTGATGATGTTCTAACAGGACGATGAAATTCACTCTGGGAAGACGATGATCGTAAAGGTGTGAACCATGGGTATGAAGCCTTAGATTGATAGTTATTTGTGGTTAAACCTACAAATGATTCTTCAGACAACTTGTCTAAAGTAGCATAAAATATCACATCTGATATTAATTTACGGGCTATAATATGTTGCCGTTGATTCAAATCTCTCAGTTGCATTCCAATGGATCTTCCAAGGATTTCCCAGTCTTCTTCCTTCGTGTTCATTAATCCGCTAGCTTTATCAAGAATGTCCTGTTGTTGTTTTAAAGGAGCTTCTTTCTTTTTTTTCTTAAACATATTTTGATTGGAAGTATTATTGGTAGAATTTGTCATCTGAGTATCTTCTGTGCAAGATAATGATGAATCCTGAAAATAAATAAATTATATAATTATTTTTCAGTTGCCGCAAACAGAATCAGAATGGATACAAGTAGCAGCTGAATTCGAAGATAAATGGAATTTCAATCACTGTATTGGAGCTTGCGATGGTAAACATATTGGCATCGAAAAACCGCCCGGAAGTGGTTCTCTATTTTACAACTATAAAGGATTTTTCAGCGTAATATTGTTTGCTGTTGTCAATGCTAATTATGAATTCATGTATGTCCAAACTGGTACCAATGGCTCCGTTAATGATGCAGCCGTATTTGAATCTACAAAGTTCCATCAAAAATTAGTTAATGGTTGTTTGAATTTGCCACCATTTTCTCCACTATCAGGCACAGAAACACATGCTCCATATGTTCTGATCGGGGATAGTGCTTTTTCCATTAACAAACATTTCATGAAACCATTTCCGTTTAAGGGTATTAGCCATGAAAGAAGAATATTTAACTATCGCTTAAGTAGAGCCCGTAGAGTGGTGGAGAATGCCTTCGGCATATTGGCTTCGCGTTTTAGAGTACTACGGAGACCCCTCAGTCTAGATCTCTCCAACGTAGATGCAGTGGTAATGGCATGTTGTGCTTTACACAATTATTTGAGAAAACGGGAGCCAGGATATATAACCAGAAAATGGTTAGATCATGAAAATACTTCACAAGGCTCAATACGTCAAGGGGATTGGCGAAAACATACTGATGGATTGACTTCGTTAAAGAACACAAGTAAAAGTCAGCGTAATGAAGAAGGAAACCAAGTTCGAAACACATTCATGAATTATTTCAACTCAGTTGGCAGAGTTGCGTTTCAAGATAAAATGATTAATGCTGTACCTACTATTTAATAAATATCTAAATAAAATAAAATATACCTCGTCTTCTATTGTGTCCCTGATTGAACGGCATGATTCTGTGGTAGTTTCCAGAAAACTGAAGCTGTCATAATACCATATCGTTGGTACATATACATCTTCACTCCCTGCACCAGTGTGTTTTGAAGCCTTGACCTTTAAAATAAGTTATAGGTACATTATACAAATTAGGTAGTTACTATGTAGGTCCTATTATCTCCCATTTAATTTGAAATCCTACTAATACTATAAATGTGAAAGTTTGTGAGAATGTATGTCTGTATGTTTGTTATTCTTTCACGCAAAAACGGCTGGACCGATTTGGTTGAAATTTGGTATGTAGATAGGTGATACCCTGGATTAACACATAGGCTACATTTTATCCCGATATTCCCGCGGGAACGGGACTTACGCGGGTGAAACCGCGGGGCGCAGCTAGTAATAATATAAAAGCAACGTTAAAACTTACCTTCTTCAATTCTTTCAAATAATTTGTTTTTAAATTATCTATTTTCTTCTTTAACGTTTTTACTGTAGCATTCTTATCGATATTTTTGTATATGCTGAGAAGCACTTCGAAACCTTCACTTCTAATATTTTTATTCATGTAATTTTTATCGTTTTTGTTCCATAGATATGGCATGTCTTTATAAAGTTCGATTATATGGCCTAAAACTTCTTTTTCTTTCGTCGCCATTCTCGAACACTCGCACTTTCTCACAACACAAGCGACACATCCACACGCGGAAAGCGCTGCACACCGACTGAAGCGACTAATCGCGATCGCACCTTCCTAAATTCGATTCTAATTAGGTTTCTAAATGATTTAGTGAATAAGTAGCCGTACTTTTTCCTAAATTTAGAAACCTACCTTCCTAAATGCGATTGCATTTGTCTGAATTTAGTAACTGAATCATTTAGACGACTGAATTTAGTAAAGTCAAATAAGGCCTTAAGCGAAAATCAATTCAAATCAAAAGCCAAATAAAATCCTTTGAATTTGCCGACAATTTTTTAGGGTTCATTATTGATGTGAAAATTTAAACCTATCACAATGATGACCATCATGTTGGTAAATACTACTTTGGTTCTTAGTGAACTTATTTTGCTTAGTTTATTCTGTAGTCATGTCACTGCTTCTTTCTTGGTCACTGAATCCTTTAACTACTATGGTTCTGTCACCATCAATCACTAGACTCTTTTTAAGGCTACTAACAGAAGAAAAACCAATGACAAAACAAATGAATTAAGCACAGAGTGACCAAGAAAAAACCAATGACAAGATAAATAAAATAAATAAATTCTTGACCGAAACAATGACAAAAAATAAATACCTACGGAACCAATTTCTGAAAAAATAATAAATGTCGGCAAATTACAAAGGTAAATTTAGCCGATATTTATTATTTATTAGGTGGATTGAACTCTTCTGATTGGTTGTCGGTTTTGTTTGTCACTTGTCACTTGTTCTTTGAGGCGGACAAAAAGCCGCGAAGTCACAGAGTCACACAATGACGTGGATAGATGAAACTAAATATGAAAAGGGAAAATATGGGATAGACAAGATTTTTCATAGAAATCCAAATTATCAGATAACTAGACTTGAAAAGTTAACACGCTGATAAGAATAAATTAAAAGGATCTATCTACCTACCTAAGTAAAATGTTGTAGGTTAGGTACCTAACGCTTTGAATTTCTATGAAGATCTACCTACCTATGTAATTTACTTACCTACTTACGGAAAGTTGGTTAGATAGGTACCTACCCAATGCTTTAAATTTCTATGGAGTCACTGGATTTAGGTACCTACCTACTTTAAGAGTTTTTTTGATACTTGCAAACATTTTTCCCGTGTCAGGAATCGAACCCACAACCTCTTGAGTCTAAGCTATATCTACTTGTCTGAAGTTTGAATACTTACAAACATTAGTCTTGCGCCGGGAATCGAACCCGCAACCTCCTGCGTCTGAAAGTCTAAGCAGGTACTTAGCGGAAGCCCATACCAAGATTTGTCCTGCGGCGGAAATCGAACCGAAGCAACCACAGAGCCATTGAGGTCGACATTAAAATAAGTTAATATTTTTTGATCGGTAGGTCTACCTAAGTATTTCTTTAGCAACGCAATAATTAGACATCACGTATGGTACGTAGTAACCTAGGTTATTATCTAGGTTATAACAAGGTTATAATATTTAAAATTGACTTTTGTAGGAAGGAAGGTAGTACCTACCTACCTACCTTCCCACAAAAGTCAATTTAGGTACCTAAATGGTTATTAAATGTTCGCGCAATTTTAAAAGTTCTACTATTATGCTAGGTTGATAATCTAGGTGTCTGTTTTTACTTGTTCATGATCGTACAGCTATCTAGGCGTACCTACCTATCAACTTCTGCTTCTGACGTACCTACCTACTACAAGTAGGTACCGACCGACCCACCTATCAAACAAACCGAGCTCAAAACACACAAACAGCCAGAAACAGTCAGGGGTACCTACATACCTACCCACGAGAGAAGCTGTCTTGTACTTGTACCAGAGTGCCCGTGGCCTGCCAGCTAATAGTTTGGCACGTCAATCGCAATCAATCACAACACAACACAACACACATACAACAACACAATCAACCATATCTTCATTTCTTCATGATGATTTTCGGACATCACACGGACTGATCACAAGTATAGGTAGGTAGGCACAAGTATACCTACGCTGCGACGATCTTCCTAAACGAACTAATTTCATTACCTACCTACCTTTACTTTACTTTGCCTACGCCGAAGTAGGTAGGTACGCGAAATTAAAATAACATACTTTGATATTCGCCGACGTTCTTAGGGTTCATTTTTGAATAGATTTATGTGTCAAAGAGGAATGGGTCTATCTATCCCAAAGATAAAAATGTCGTAAATTAGGTAGGTAGTTACTTACCTTACCTACATACTTACCTACCTAATGCTTTGATTTACTTACAGAGCCGAATCAAGTTAACCGTTGTGAACATGACAAATGTTTCTATCATCATTATCAAGTGTATGTACGCTAGTTTTATGAGTTTTTCGCATTTAATTAAACAGAAACTGTATCTTAAAACATAATTATTATAAAATACCTGATTATTTAGATGACAAAAATGCTTGGGATGAATTTGCTCCAACTCGCCTCGGCATCCGTAACAAATTGACAAGGATCATACAAAAAAGGACAAGTTTTTGGCCGGATTCTTCTTGAACTGGGGTTAGGAGGAATCGGTACCTAGATTCACTGGCATGTAAAAAGACGATTCAAAGTAGTCCTTGTGATTTTGTTGAATAAAGAAAGTTTTGTATTTGTATTTGTATTGCATGCCAATCCTGCATTCGAAAGGGACTTCGTTCCAAACGCGTGTCCCGCGACACGTGCCATTTTTTGCATTTAATTTCTTGTTTATTTAATTTCTTCTTAAATAATCTTGTTTGTTCTTTTGTCAAATGTGTTAACATCATTTGACAAAAGAACAAACAGGAGTAAATACATAAATAAATAAAGGTATCAAATAAAACAAATTCATGAAAATTCAAATATTATTGTATTATTATTTTATAAGTATGTTAGTATTAATATCGTATAATCTCAAAAATCTTCAAAAATTATTTCTCGGGTGCTCGTAGCCGGTTGCGAATCTGATTGTGGCTGTGATTCTACAGAATTAATATTTTTGGAGGATGTGGGCGTCGATAGGGATAACACCAAACACCTACTTGTTCTTTTATACGTATATTATCACAACCCAAGATGGTGCCTGACACACCCGGTAGCTAGATGAGTAGACGTCGTTCCTACTCCGCTGCCAAGATCCAAAGAGGATGAATACACTGATGTATGTCTTGAACGTAGAGGAGAGTTACACAGATTATATTAACCTAGTACATAGACAAATGTGGTCTATTGATGCCATAAACAATTGGCACAGATAATCTACTTATGTGCTACTTAAAATTAGTGGTGTTGATAAAACGCCACATATTTCCCATTTGTGGTAAGACTAGCGAGCTTACATAATTTTCGTTTTCCTTGTCATCTTGTAATGACAAAGTTCTTATTGAGGTGCGTGTCTACTGTCTAAAATTTTTGGCATTATACATTTCATGTAGAATTTGGTCAACTTTGGCTCCATATGCGTTTCCCAGAAATTATCATTCCTTTCAATCCGTTTTCACAAGGGGTTCGTAAGGGTTCATTTTCTCCAGCCCAGATCCCGAGAAGACAAAGTCGTCTTTCAGTGTCGTGAAGCTGCCCCTGTATTTGATAGAACCAGTTAGATTTTTTATTAGGGTTTTCCGTATCTTTGACCATTCATTGCTATCTCGTTGCAAAATTGTAGCTCTCTCGATAGGCATGCTATCGATATCGATATCGATATTTACTTTTGATGAAGTAAGCATTTTTAAGTAATTAAAGAAAGCAGAAGAAGAATTTTTAAATAGCTTTATTTAAAAATTCTTATTCTGCTTTCTTTATTTCATGTGGAGACATTCTGGTGCTGAGCTCGCTGGACCATAGTCATGTTGCTTCTGATTAACTGGTTTTCATTTTCGCATTTTTTTTTTCGGGATGCTCTAAGTTTAGCTTTCGTTTTTGTGTTCTCCTTCTTTCAATTATTTTAACCCTGCCTTTAGGACTTTTATTTAAAAAAGCTTTTTGGATGAATGAAAGTGCGGATTTGGAATTGAATGAAAAAACAGCTGCTGATCACCTTACTTGGTATCCTCCTTTCAGTGCAAAATTTGTTCGTTTTCCACCAATGAATTTGGCGATGACACTTTTAAAACACTCAACAGGGTTTGTGTCAACACCTTCGACTAAGCTGCGTGATTTTTCAGCAACGGTTGAAACAATCGCGTTTATCCTGAATATGAATGTTGAATTCTGGACCTTTTTGAGCTCTCCGTTGTCATTTTTATCTTTGGTACAATAATATTCTTGGCACATTCTATGGTCGCCGAAAGCATGTTCTACACAGTGCGCGTTCACTGCCTACCTACTACCTAAAATGCCGCGTTTTACACAGTGCCCCGAACGCATTAAGCGTCGCTCAAAAAGGGTATCCGTATGCCAGAAACGCTCATACGCGTTCGAAAAACAAACCAAAATGCCTTTGACGCACATGTGCGTTTTGGATTGCAACCTCTGCAACAATAGAAGTAAGTACCCAAAGAACAATAGGGAAAGTTTGTTCCAACTGGAACTTGCATAGTATCCTCATCAAAAATAATGGGCGGGTCCGAAGGAACTACCTATAGGTATTTCGGATAGATCGACTGTTTTGTAGCTAGGTATAAAGTTCTACCTACCTACCTACCTAACACCTGCGAATGATTGAAGTAGGTAGGTACCTATAGTAGATAATATTTTAGTTGGTTTAGTCACGCTGTGTCGTGATTGGTCTCTAGGTACATAGATCGACTGTTTTGTAGCTAGGTATAAAGTTCTACCTACCTACCTAACACCTGCAAATGATTGAAGTAGGTAGGTACCTATAATAGATAATATTTTAGTTGGTTTAGTCACGCTGTGTCGTGATTGGTCTCTAGGTGCATAGATCGACTGTTTTGTAGCTAGGTATAAAGTTCCTATCACGTTCCTTTCTGCCTTTACACCACTAGGATGATGTTTCTGTGAAGTGACGGGTTGCCGGGGGTGGCTTGCTCGATTTCTTTTGTTTTTAAAGACCAATAGGAGCTACGTATTTCGTGGGTCTGGTCAAGTACTAAAACCTCTTTCTTTTGTTTTCTTATTTTGACTGATCGAAGACATCTGACATCATCATCAATAGGTTAACATCTGTTTAGTTTTGGCATTTTTATCAATGATTAAATAATAACGTTTAGATTCTGATTCTTTAACTAAAAAGGTAATTTAGGTAAGTACCTAGGTATACATTAAAGTTAATGAGCTCTAAGTGTTCAATAAATACATTTGTGATTTAAATAAAAAAGGTAGGCAAATGATTAATTAGTTGTAGTAGTTAGTGTTCAACAGATAATTTGTATTTGTAATTTGATAGTATTTTTCTGTGCTTTAATTTTAATATAATTTTTGGTTTTACAACTTATTTTTACTCTTTTCTATGGCGAATACAACTTTCCTTCACCTAAGTGGCATAAATCAACGCGTAGATATTGGTCCTTTCCTAGTGAATACTTTGAAAGGACTTAACGACTACTCTGAATCATTGTTGTTCAACGGTACTAATCTTTATGGCTCGCATAATTATCAACAACCGAACACATGTTCACACTCAATATAAAAACTCAATGTGGGATGCATCGTCATGGGCAAGCACCCCAGTGGCCCAGTGGTATTGTTTTTATTGTTTGTCCTAACAATAATGCTGGACAATCGACACAATATCTAGCCCCAAAGCAAGCAGAGAGAAAGTAACAAAGCCTATGTTATGGGTACTACAGAACGAAGATATACTACTTACTTAATGTCTCGAAAATTTTAGTAACCTTTATAACATTATACACACAAGGGGAGCTTTATTTCTATTCTTGTGTAAACATTTTTGTTTCTTAAGGATCTCTGTCTTCGTCGGAACTTGTTATCGGTCACACCTGACATCACTTAACAAATACTCGGTTATCAAGTGTTGCAAACGTCGAGTCGACGGGGCATTTTTTGCCACCTCATGCCAAATGGGACTCTGTAGGGATCCCTTCATTACTTTGTATTAAGCCTATACTTTTGTTACACAGACAACAACTCTGTCGTTTGTTCTTACTGTTCTTATAGTCGTTTAGAATTTTAAGTGCTTACTTGGCGCTACTATGTTGACCCCACTGCCGCGCCCGTAAATAAATTAGATTAAAAAAAAAAAAAAATATGGAATCTCGATTATCATATTCTTTTGATTAAATAATGCAGCTCCTACGAACTCGCTCGAAGTTAAAAGTAGTAAGTAAATAAATAACAAATATAAATATCACATAAAATTATAATAATAATAAAATTTAAATTTAAAATTAAAATTAACAAAAAAAAAAAAAACTAAACTCTAAACTAGAACCTACAATAAATATCGGGGGTCTCCACCCGTGGGACGTATCCCCATTTCTGCAACCAGGCTTCAAAGCTCTCGTTGCTCGACGAGGAGAGGGTCCATGACGAACTGGGCTGGCTGCTGCGCCCCATGCAGCTATTTAAGCGATAAAGCCCGGGTGACACGAGGCTAGTATTTTGAAGCTAGGATAGTAAGCTAGTAAGGGGTCACTAGCTTGGTTTCTAGCTTACCTACTAGCCTGGATTGTAACCAAGCTAGTGCTGTCTACACGAAGCTAGGAAATTTCAAGCTAGTCAAGTCAGTAGTGAGTTGTGCTTAACCTGATAACACGTATACGTAAAAATGAACAGTGTGCGTAAGAGAAAAGCAATTCTACTAAGAAAGTTAATTCGGAAGTTGTGTCAACATGCGCTAGATGAAATATTAGCTCTGCTAGAAGAAAAGCGTACTTGGACAAGACCCTGGATCTTAAGAAGACATAGTCATGGAGCATCTGCATTACTTTTAAAAGAACTGCGATCTGAGGATTCCGGCGAATTCAAGAGTATTTTGCGAATGACACCTAATATTTTTGACAATTTACTGAATCTAGTGGGACCACAAATACAAAAATTAAATACTAATATGAGAGAAGCCATACCGGCTAAAATAAAATTGGAAATAACTCTAGATTTTCTATCATCTGGTGTCAATTACAGGAAGTTAAGTCACATGTATCGTGTTTCAAGATCTACTATATCTAGATTCATACCAGAAGTTTGCAGTGAAATTTATAAGGCATTAAAGAAAGATATACAGGTATGTAGAATTTTATTTATTTCAAATTAAAGTAGGTACTTTTACGCTTACATAAATGGCGAGATTAAATTCTAAATTACAAAATGAGAAATCATAAATGACGACAAAATGTACGTTTACGCTACATAAATGGCGAGAAATGTATCAAGCATTTCAAAATGCTTGATACATTTCTCGCCATTTAGATTGTGGCGCCATTTAGATGGGATCTTCATCTTGCTCCAACTCTTGCTGTGGTGGCGGATGGATGATGGGTTCATCACGTTGCTCAGTCTGTTGTAGTTGTGATGGTGGATTAGTGTAGAGTGGACTTGCTGCAGAACTATTGTAAGAAAATGTGGTTGACATATTGGAGTCTGAAGAATTGATAGGTGACTGGTACGAAAATGTAGTATTTCCGAAGTTTAAATCATACATCCGACAGCGGGATAGTGTTGCGTTGATCTGATCCCTAGCTAAAATGGCCTGTCCGGGTGAAAGCTTTTTCAACTGACTTGCTACATATTTTGCAAATATCTCATGTTCATCCAGCTCTGGTTCCTGAAATTCTCGTGAACTGTTTAAATCCTCCTTAATCACCTTAATTTCATTTATCAATGAACTCACTTGCGAAACCTTCCGTTTCTTAAATTGCGGAATGTTACTTCCGGGGGAAATAAATTTAGAAGTTTTATCTTGAATAGACGACATTTCGCTTGCAGGTTGAGACATTTCAACTGTCTTTTCTGACAGATTTTCTGCTACGGGTGGTTCTAATGACTGACTGTTGCTTGCACTGTTGTCATCTTTATTATTGTTTGGAGAATCTTGATTGTTCTGAAAATAAAAAAATTGTTAAAAATATTGTTACAGATTCCAACTACAACTGAAGAATGGGCAGCTATAGAAAATGGTTTCAGAGTGAAATGGAACTTTCCAGCGTGTTATGGCGCCGTCGACGGGAAGCATGTTCAAATCATAGCTCCTGGCAACAGTGGAAGTTTGTTTTTTAATTACAAAAAAACATTCAGTATTTGTTCTTATGGCTATTGTTGATTACGATTATAATTTCATTTATATTGACGTCGGCGCCTGTGGAATGGCATCTGATGGAAGTGTTTTTAGGAATTGCTCCATATATAATCAACTAGAAAATAACCTTATACCACAAGGCGGAGTAATTTTGGCGGATGCTGCATTCCCATTAAAATCGTATATTATGAAACCGTACCCAGGTGACAATTTAACACATGAAGAAAAAGTATACAACTACCGGCTAAGTAGAGCCAGAAGAACTGTAGAAAATGCCTTTGGCATATTGGCAAGCCGATTTCGTGTTTATCAAAGACCAATCGCAGTTGACGTAAAAACAGTAGACAAAATTGTACTAGCATCATGTGCTTTGCATAATTGGTTACGAAAAGAGCAAAAAAGCACTTATTGCATTAGTAGTGATGTCGACCAAGAAGACATTGAAGCGGGAAACATTATTCCCGGTTCATGGAGAATGGAAAATTTATGTTTACCCAGTATCAGTCGACAGGGAAGTAACCACTCTTCTCTGTCAGCTATCGAAAAAAGGGAGAAATTTAAGAGATATTTCAACAATGATGGAGCAGTACCATGGCAAGCAAGAATGATTCGTTAATTCAGACAAAACTACAAGAAAAATTAAAAATGCCGACGATTATTAATATTTCAATAAGTACTTTTAAGGTAAATAATTGTAAAGAGTAAATAATATTAAAATAACTTACCGAAGTTTTTCTCTTCATTGGCACCTTTTTTATGAAATTATGCATTTCCTCAAACCAAATAATTTTTGGCTTATAGACTTCTGCAGTTCCTGCTCCAGACCTCTCAGATTTTTCTATCTTTGTTAATTCTTGACAATATGTAGCTCTTAGATTTTTAATTTTATTTTTAATCTCTTTTATCGACATTTCTATTCCATCTTTATTTAGTATGTCGCGTATTTTTTCTAGTGACGAGTCTCGCATTTGCTTGTCCTTGTAAGATGGAATACTTGCATTCCACAAACATTCCTCTTCTCTGTACAATTGAACGAATTTTAAATTAATTTCGTCCGCTAATTTCGGCATTTTAACAAATTGCACGCACTCTCACCACGCTCTCCGACTGCACACTAGCTTAGGTTCGCTAGCTTCGCGGTTGACACGAAGCTAGTAACGAAGCCAGGATAGTAAAACGGGTGGTGGGGGGCGCCTACTAGCTTGAAAAATAGAACCCCAAGCTATAAAACTATCCTGGCTTGAGGCACTAGCTTGCTAGCTTCCACACTAGCTTACTAGCTTGTAAACGAAGCTAGTTCCGTCTACACGAAGCTAGTGTCACTAGCTTACTAGCTTGGCAGCACTAGCTTGGCTCACTAGCTTGATTTACTAGCCTCGTGTCACCCGGGCTTAAAAGATGGATATGTTTACTGTCTTGTAAACGTTCTAGGGTACTAACTATAAAATAAATAAATCATCTCTTACGACTGATGTGGCGCGGTAGGTTCGATTCCCGCATCACCCGCCGAAGGTCCGCCTGCAGCGCAGAAGGTTGCGGGTTCGATTTCCGCATCACCTGCCGAAGGTCCGCCTGCGGCGCAGAAGGTTGCGGGTTCAGGGGTGCGCCCCATGCAGCTATTTAAGCTATAAAAGATGGATATGTTTTCTTGTAAACGTTCTAGGGTACTATAAAATAAATAAATCATCTCTTATGACTGATGTGGCGCGGCCGGTTCGGCATCACCCGCCGTAGGTCCGCCTGCGGCGCAGAAGGTTGCGTGCGGCGCAGAAGTTTGCGTGCTCCCCATGCAGCTATTTAAGCTATAAAAGATGGATATGTTTACTGTCTTGTAAAAATAAATAAATCATCTCTTACGACTGATGTGGCGCGGTAGGCGAAGGTCCGCCTGCGGAGCAGAAGGTTGCGGGTTCGATTCCCGCATCACACGCATACATCTCGCCTTGCTGCTGGCTGGCTGGGTGCGCCCCATGCAGCTATTTAAGCTTTAAAAGATGGATATGTTTACTGTCTTGTAAACGTTCTAGGGTACTATAAAATAAATAAATCATCACTAAAGACTGATGGCCATAAATAAAATGTTATGTTATTGGACATAATTACAAATTAAATTGATATTATTTTAAAATTAGTGACTTACCATCCCATTATTGTTCCTTTAATGTGTTCCCTCAGTGCTGTCAATGAATAAACTGAGCTCGTGATATTGATATGACAATAGCCAAAAATTCAAATCAAACATATTACATTTCTTGTTTATAAAAGGCGGCTCTTTGAAATGTTATTAATAAAACCTGTCAAGTGCGAGACGGCTCG
The DNA here is from genome assembly GCA_948098915.1 of Lampropteryx suffumata. Classification (NCBI taxonomy): domain Eukaryota; kingdom Metazoa; phylum Arthropoda; class Insecta; order Lepidoptera; family Geometridae; genus Lampropteryx; species Lampropteryx suffumata. Next base: position 17,836,290 of record OX402555.1, on the reverse strand, counting down.
CTTACGAAGGGTTCCTTACTATCCTTACTATCTTAAAGCACGAAGCTTTAGGTTTTTAAGCTTGAGCTAAAAACAGAAAAAAGTCGTCGAAAAAAGCACATTTATTTTATGGGTACTATTTTATTTATTTATTAATAATATACACATACTACTACAATAACATACACTTCATTTATTTTACCTTAACATAATATGGAACACTTGGTCACGTCAAAGCAAGGAAAGTAATTATACATAATATAAGCATATTCCCGTACTGAGGGAAGGACGCGGGTTCAAGTCCCGTCGAAGTCAAAAATGTTTGGGATATTATTTGATTTCTTAGAAATTACCCCGAGTGTTGGGTACGGAACCCAATAACCAAACTTAAGAGTTATGAGTACTACTTTCAGTATGAGCTTTGTTTGTATATTTTCTAAACAATTACTCTATATGATTATATCATCAAATTGTAACGTCTTTGAAACGTCTTACATTCTAAGTGAATTTAGGTGCCAATTCATCTCGAAACTCGTCTTGGTCCTAGCGCTTTTTTTGGCTTCTTGTCCGACATGCCTGACATGCGCCGCGAAGACGAACGAATCAAAACATTCGACAAGTGGCCGATCTCGTTCCTTAACCCCGACCAGCTCGCCAGGAGTGGCTTCTACTACCTCGGTCGCGGGGACGAAGTGCGGTGCGCGTTCTGCAAGGTCGAGATAATGCGGTGGGAGGAGGGCGATGACCCCGCGCGGGATCACCAGCGTTGGGCGCCGCAGTGTCCTTTCTTACGCAAACTGGCCAGCGCCGGGAACGTTCCCGCCGAGCCGGGCTCGGGTTCGGCCGCCGGATCCTCCGCTTCCGGCCGTGCGCCAAGTGCGCACTCTCCACCAACAAGTGCCCGGTGTGCGGAAGGACGTTCCAAAACGCAGTGCGCTTGTATTTCTCGTGAAGGAGCCTCCGCCACCGTCACCAGCATCAGATCTAGAAAATGAAAATAATATGAACAAAGTGAAAGTGATAAATTATTTTATATAGAAAGGATTTTAACTAAACTAACTGAAATGACTTTAAAAAGGATTAGAAAATCCTAGAATCAAACAAATTCTACTTTTTATCCAATAAATAGGGATAGAAATCGTTTATAGAAACAACGCGTGCGAAGCCGCGGGCATAAACTAGTGTAAGTACTATATTTTTAAGATTTTCAACTCATTTTTATAATCTTAATGTTGTTACTTTTACTGCTCTATTGTTAAATCATGTTGTGCATGCATATTTAGGAACTCAATCTAGTCTAAAAAAGATCCTTAGTAATCTGAAAAAATACACTTCTTACATCTAAAGTAGGTAAACACAAACTAACTAACCTTCGTTAATTATTGCCGTGCTCGTAACAATAGTCACACTCGTCGAGCTCGTAGTGGTCATAGAACGCCGTTCCACAATAGTGTTGCCCAAATGCAAGAACAAGACGAGACTTAGCCAGTCTTGGTCTTGGTCTTGCGCCAATACACCTGGTCTTGGTCTTGGTTTTGGTCTTGCGCTCCCAGTCTTGGTCTTGGTCTTGGTCTTGCAGCAAGAGTCTTGCAAGTCTTGCAATTACCTATTAGTCTATTACTATTTATTAAAGTTTACTTTAAATCTTAGAAAAACGTATTAGAATTGGAACATTGTGAGCTTGAATTAACATAGCCATAGTAAAGATCAAGCAGATTAATAAATAACTGAAGATTTGATAAGAAATTCGAAAAATCAACTGACCTATATGTCGTTTTTAATGGAAGTAACTGTTTCTTAATAAACATTTATGATTTATAAGCTTACATTTGCTAAAACATGTAAAAAAACAAATTAATTACAATAACTTGACTGTATTTTAAAGAACAATACTTATCTGTCTAGAAAGAGATTGAACCCTCAACTTATAAGAAATTTAATAAAAGAGTTTTACGATTTATCATTTATTTGAATAAAAAATAAAATACAACACAAATCAACAGCTTTATCATTAGGTTATGATACTTTATATCAATTCTTTTGACCAAGAATTAATACAAAGTAACCATCTGGCTGACTCATCACTTAACCTATTTCTATGTTTTCTAATTACTAATGATGCTTTAGAAAATAACCTCTCAGCAGGTACTGAAGTTGCAGGTATTGAGAGAAAATCACGGGCCATTTTCGATAAAATCGGATACTCTGTCTCATGCGTCCTCCACCAATCTAAAATGTCTTCCGAGCTGGCAGTTCTTGGTTTTCTCAGGTACTCCTCCAACTCGTCTATCACTAAGCCTTGAAGACAAGATCCAGATGACGTCGAGGGACATTCATAGAGTTTATCAAAGTCTATTACGTCTTCATCTTCATCACATACTTTATTGTCTTTTTCTGGTAATTCCAAAGTTTTGTTCAGTGAGTGTAGACTTTTATATTCTTCATAAAGTTCATTGAACTTGCGCAGACTTTCTGTTTTAAGTTGCTTCCCCCACATTGTCAGGTCAAAAGTCTGAGCCTTATGCCTTGGGTCTAAAATTAAAGAAGTACAATAAATCCAGTTGCTCTTCTTGTAATGTTTAAGCATTTTGTCTCGAGCTGCTTGGAAAGCTAGAATGAGCCTTTCATCCACTTCAGATCGATTAGGTTTCTCATCTAACTGTTTTACCATGGATTCAATTTTATCTAGCAAGAGATTAAATGATACAATGACTAGCGGTAACGTAACATATTTGTCTCCACCAAGTTTTGTACTTAAAAGTTTAAAGTTTATTAGAAATTTATGTAATTTTTCGAGTACCTGCCATTCATTAGCTGTGATTTGAAAATCATTCAATTCGGTGACAGAACTGCACAATATGTCAATGCCCGCTCTCACTTTTAAACCAAATCCAATCATATCATGTGTGGAATTCCATCTCGTTGGACAGTCAAGAATGGCATTTAGATTTGATGGCACGCCAGCTGCTTCACAAGCAGACTGAAACTTCTTCTTTACTATCTCACTTCTTTTTATTTTACTGGAAATACTGCGTAACTTTGTTACAGATGTACGCGAGTCAGCAATATTTGGTGCAGATTCTTCATCTTCCTCATCCTCAGTTTCGTCTGCATAGTCTTCGTACTGCTGATCTTGCGCGTTAGTGTCAGCCTCACAGTGTAATGCTAAGGTCTTTAATAAATCTTGTACACCAAGGTTTAAAATGTGAGCAAAGCACCGGAAATGTTGATTGTCTGAATCAAAGTGTGGCGGCAGCTGTTTGCCCAGTTCATACATAAATTTGGTATTTGCAGTTGCGTTGTCGACCGTGATACCTTGTATTTTATCAATTATGCCATATTCCAATAAACATTCATGGAAAATCGTTGCAATATCTTCCCCAGTATGTCGACCGCGTGATGGTATAAAATCAAGAACTACAGATCGATACTTCCATTCGTTGTCTATATAATGAATAGTAACCCCGTAGTAACTCCTACCAGCAATTGACGTCCACCCATCAATGGTAAACGACATTTTAGATGATAATTGTTGAAGTCGTTCCTTGAGATTCAATTGGAGCTCTTCAAATCGCTCTTTGACTTTCCTTCTAAGTGTAGACCTTTTAGGAAACACCATATTAGGGCAAATACGTCGAAAATATACTTGTGTAGCTTCGTCATCGAAAAATGAGAAGGGAAGATATTTTTTCACCACCCAATCAACTGTAGCTGTCGTGATGTTGTCACTGCTGTTTTCCGACTGAAACAAAACAATAAATCTTGTGTTATTATTTAAAACATACTAGGTTTGAGCGTATAAGAGGAGGAGGTTTGTTGTTGTTAAATCGAGAAAATCGTTAAATTGATATTTGTTATATTAAGGTTGCACTGTACTGTAATTTACCAAAATAAAGTACTTAGTTGTTACTGGCCGATTAAATGAAAATATGGGTGTTTATAAAAAATATTTAAGACGATAATTACATACTTAATATGTCGCACCCCTAGATGAAAACACCACTAACTCAAAAATACTTACGTAAGTTAATGGCGTTTTTGAAAGTATCGCATGAATAGCTACGCGGAGTTAAAATTCTTTTAACTGTTAAAAAAATATTCTTACCTGTCCACTTCTTCCAGCGGTTACTAAAAAGCTTGTGATATCTCCACTTAATTTTGGTTTAACAGGAAGAAATATTTCTGATTCCTTTTTGTGGAAAGACATTAGATGTTTCCTTAAGCCTGAAGTGTTTCTGTTTTTCATTTTTATTTCAATCTTTTTATGTTGGCACAATTTACACAAGGCAGTTTGGGATGCATGAATTATTTCGAAAAACTCCTCAAATTTGCTTTTGGGTCTTTTAGATCTGTGACTCAAACTCTCGTTACTCGGACTAGAATAATTTGAATCTTCGTCACTCATATTAAATTGTACACGTGATACGTTTTTAGAAAACAACGAGAATTAGTAAAAACAATTATTAAGTTAGAATCGAAGCACAGCTCAATTGGAAATGACTGGAATTAAAATAATTCCTTCATTTATAGTACGTTTCCTTGCTTTCTACCGCGCCGCCTCGCCACGTGCCGGCTCTATGAAAAGGATGCCGCCGCAAATCGAACGATGCCGCGTGCGGCGTACAAACACACACTAAATATTACCTGCTTGTACAGACGCGACCCGTGAATAAAATATATGTAAAGAATTAGTGCCAATCACTATTCTTTACATATAAGTGAATGTTTTGGCGTACATCTATACTAATATTATAAAGCTGAAGAGTTCGTTTGTATGTTTGATGACAGAAGTTTTAAAATAAATAAATAAATCCTGAACGTCACTATACCTCCAAAGTTACTATTCCTCGTGGACGAAGTCGCGGGCACAGCTAGTAAATACTTACTCTCATCATCTCTCTCAGAGATATTCGAACACTTTTTTGCTATTTTTTCTTGTAAAAACTTAAGAAATATAATGACTAAATGTACAATAATAGTACCTAAGTAATTAGTTTAAAACCATATAAGTAATCAATATTATAATTACTTACTAGAATGAATTATTATGACATCTACTACCTATCCTTACCATTTTATCCTAATCATAATACTACTTGCGTGATCAGTATAATGTATTCATTTTCATTCTAAGCACTCTGAAACTTATTTATTCTTTGGAACACCTGTAGGTACTCTTAAAATTCGAAATTATTTTGCATGAATAGTGTCAAATGTTATGATTTCGGCGCGGCGGCAACGATTGTTTTAGATTTCAAAAGAAGCCGCCGGCGCGTGTATCATAACCATGTACTTCCGAAAAGCGGCAAATTTCTTTGAGAAGTAAGTACAAAACCTTTGATGCCGCATTATCAAAGTGCCGATGGTTAAAACATAACTATGCATGCACTCAGTTTGATTTTAATAGATATTTTTTTATTCGCTATGTTTATGGTATTAGTCGTAATGCGCATAGGTCCAGTTTTTCATATTCTTTGATATAGTTTTTTGCGTCTCATAGAATTCCTAAGCGTACCTAGCTACCTATACACCGAACTGTTACACCTAACTACTCCGTGAAATAGCGCTAAGTCCTAGCTGCAAGACGCAAGAGTCTTGCAGGCTATGTCTTGTTCTTGCTCAAGTCTTGCACGGTCAGTCTTGGTCTTGGTCTTGCTAAAAATACGCGGTCTTGTTCTTGGTCTTGGTCTTGCAAAAACGCAAGAACAAGACCAAGACTGCAAGACCAAGACTGAATTTGGGCAACACTATTCCACAATGGCACCACGCAACGTCCATGTTATAAAATGTATTTAAATCTTCTTGTGATTTAAAGTTAAAAGTCATGTGGTCAGGTCCCACATGATCGGGCCTAGCCAACCCACATGCGCACCGGTTCCTTTTAACAAAATGGGTTTGACCCACCCAAGGCCACAGGGCTTCTCCTAACACTAAAATTAAAAAATTGTGTTTGCTCAAAACACAATCTATCTCAAAAATTACTGTCATTTTTATGTTGATGGGAAGGGGCCGAAAGCTAAAATGCAACTGAGTTATTCAGCATATGAATCTGAAAATTATGTTTTGGTTGAAGTAGATTTTTTCATAACCTACAAGCATTTTGACGAATTTATGTTATTACCCACTCAACGGATCTAACGGGGATTTTTTGTCACATCAGATGCTTATAACTTTGAGTGCTAGGGTAGGTAATAAGTGCCGACGACCTTGTTGGCTTGATCTAAAGGTTTTTTCGTCGGAAAATATGGCGTTTGAAAAATCGTAGTCCCTGAAATCTCTAGCGAAACGGACGCGAGCCGCTTTTTGAGCGTCGTTTAAATAAATTTTGACTGCTGGCTTTCTGTTGTGTAGGCCTTTTTTTCGTAAAGCTTTACGCACAGTTAAAGCCGAACAGTCAAATTGTTGTGCAAACACTCTTGTTGGTGTAAATGGATGTTCCTCAAATGTGGCTACCATTCTATCCAAGGAATCGTCCGATATAATGGGGGTTCGCGATGCTCGCGGCTTATCCCTGGTGTTGCCTTCCTCATCAAAACGATTAATCCATAGTCGAACTGTTGGTCTCTGTAAAGAAAATACAAATGATTACTATTATTGTATTGATATGATCGATTTCACTTATGTATTGACTAACTTAGCTGGACAGAAATTTAATCTCACTAATATATAAATACATATTACTTAATTATGTAATACTAAATTCTGCCCGCGGCTTCGCGCGCGTATTTTCAGTATACTATGCTTATCTAGCTTAACTTAGATAATAGGCTACTATAGCCTATTATCTAAGTTAAGCTTTGCTCTAAGCGTACTACGCTAATTTTCATCTTGATCTGTTCAGTAGTTTTGAAGATCTTAGGTAACAAAAATTCACTCGAACAAAACTCGAACAAAATTCGAATTAATTAAAAATCCTTACTTACCGACATGTTTAATTCTTCCGATATTTGCGAGATGTTTCTTCCCAAATCTCTCAGCACAACAATTTGGGAGCGTTCATGTTGCGATAAATTGCGAAAGGAACTCATAGTACTGGTGTTGCGGAGAGGCGGATGAGGTATCCAATGAAAGGTGCTAGCCGGTATAATGTTACTTTATTCTTCAGGGAGATCCGTTTTGGTCTGACACTTTTTAACTACTACATTTTACTACGAGAAATCCCTGTCGTATATATGGTAGTATCTCGTGGAATTTTTGCAAAGGGTGCGTTCTCACTCCTTTGGTTTATTGGTTTATTACCTACGGCGCGGCGCAACCTTAATGGGTCTTTATGACTAGTTCCTAATGACTAATTTTAACAATATTTTATTGATGACTTTGCAATGGAAAAAGTCATTAAAAAGAACCATTACAAAAAAATATGTTGAGCAGATGTTGACTGCCCGGACTCTATTGGTCAAACAAGACAACAAAGAAAAGAAGGTGTGGCCTGTAACCCAAAACCAACGCAAGGCAAAATAGTTTCAAACTGGAAAGGCAGAAAGGAACGTCATCCTATAATAGATAATATTTTAGTTGGTTTAGTCACGCTGTGTCGTGATTGGTCTCTAGGTACATAGATCGACTGTTTTGTAGCTAGGTATAAAGTTCTACCTACCTACCTACCTAACACCTGCGAATGATTGAAGTAGGTAGGTACCTATAATAGATAACATTTTAGTTGGTTTAGTCACGCTGTGTCGTGATTGGTCTCTAGGTGCATAGATCGACTGTTTTGTAGCTAGGTATAAAGTTCTACCTACCTACCTACCTAACACCTGCGAATGATTGAAGTAGGTAGGTACCTATAATAGATAATATTTTAGTTGGTTTAGTCACGCTGTGTCGTGATTGGTCTCTAGGTACATAGATCGACTGTTTTGTAGCTAGGTATAAAGTTCTACCTACCTACCTACCTAACACCTGCGAATGATTGAAGTAGGTAGGTACCTATAAAAGATAATATTTTAGTTGGTTTAGTCACGCTTAGTGTCGTGATTGGTCTCTAGGTACATACCTACCTAATCTTAATTATGTAGGTAATAATATTTATTCTGTGGTAACATTTCGTTCTACTACGGATACGGACCTAATCCTAAAGCGAGGTTTAGACTAGCAAGGTGCAGGTTCTTCCTGCAATTTCTTGAGCGAGTACTTGCTGCTTCGTTTACATTACATGCAATATTTGTAGCTCAATTCGCTTTCGCAAGTGACCCGCAAGATCTTCCTTGCAAGTTCTTGCGTGATTGTTTAGATTAGCAATGACTTGCTGCGATTTCTTGGGCAAATATTCTTTGGTCCGTTTAGATTGCCTGCAATTTTTGTAGCACAAGTCGCTTTCGGAAGTCACCAGCAAGATCTCGCTTAGAAGTTCTTGCAAAACTGTTTACATTTATGAGTATACAATAACCACGTTTAAAATTAAATTTTACTAAATATTATTGAAACGGTCATTGGCAAAATTGTGTCAACCAGATGCAGAGCCATATAATAAAAGAAGAAGAAGAAGAGACGTGTTTGTGCATTTATTAACGAAACATAAAAAAATGCCTAGCTGTAGGAAAATACGTGTTGCTGCTGCTATGGTAGTGTTGGGCAGTGTAAAAAAACGCAAGGATCGAAAATGGGTAAAAGAATGGATACAAAGAAGAGATACTGTTGGAATACAAATGAATTTATTATTGGAGCTGAAAAATGAAGAACCTTCACAATATAAAAATTTCTTGAGAATGACGGAAGATAACTTCAATATGTTGTTATCAGACATTCGTCCAATTATTGAAAAGCAAGATACTAAAATGCGTGCTGCTATTCCCGCCAGGGTCCGTCTTTATGTTACTCTTCGATATCTAGCAACAGGTAAGTAAATAAAACAAAGAATTCAAAAACTTCTGTTTAATCGAATTACTGAATCAAAAACTACAAACTATTAATACGATAAATCAATATTTATTGTTTCAGGTGATTCCTTCCACTCTTTAGCATATTTATTTCGAATTCCTGTTTGCACAATATCAATCATTGTGATGGAATGTTGTCTTGCTCTGTACGATCGCCTTCATTCACGTTACTTAAAGGTAAGCTATCTATTAAATATCGTACGCCATTAATATCGATATAAAGTGAATCACCATCTGAGATAGTTGCTGTTTTTTTACTTGCATTCAATTCACCACTAGGCATTGGCTCATTGTCATTGTAGTATTTTTTGGCATCAATTTCGGTATAATCGATAATTAGACGTTGTATTTTGCGTTTCAATTCGCCTTTATATTTGTTAAAATGCATATTCCTGATTTCACTAGCTATATAGTCACCGAAGATTTGGAATTCATCATCAGGCTTATTTAATATTTGAGCAGCTTTTGCCAATTGATCGCTTTGTGGTGTGGATTTTTTTGAACGTTTGGTTGAGCTTTCAGACGAAGATTCATTTTCTAAACTTGCAGTGATTTCTTCAATTTCGGCAGCACTGTCCTGAAATAAATATTTTTGTTTATATATTTCAGATGCCGACTTCGGAAACTGAATGGTTGGAAATTGCTAAAGGCTTTGAAGAGAAATGGAACTTTCCACATTGTATAGGAGCATTGGACGGAAAGCATATTCAAATACAGGCGCCCGCTAATAGTGGCAGCTTTTATTATAATTATAAAGGCACTCATAGCATTGTTCTGTTAGCCTTGGTAGATTCATTTTACAGATTTATATATGTAAATATAGGTTGTAATGGCAGAATTTCTGATGGAGGCGTTTTTAATAATTGCAACTTATCAAGGGCCCTAGAAAACAATACTTTAAATTTGCCTTTACACAGACCTTTACCAGGCAGTGACAAGGTTGCACCTTATGTCATTGTAGCTGACGATGCCTTTGCCTTAAAACCATATTTAATGAAACCCTATGGATTTAGAAATCAACCGGGTCCGAATCGAATATTTAATTATCGTCTATCTAGAGCGAGGAACACTGTTGAGGATGTTTTTGGGCATGTTGCTTCTCGATTTAGAGTTCTTCGAACACCAATTATGCTGAGCTCAATTAAAACTAGAAATGTTGTTGCCGCTATATGTATCTTGCATAATTTTCTTATTGAAAGGTATCCAAACTACTTATTACGTCAAGAAAATAACAGTTTACATTCTTTGCTACCTTTGCAGTCTGCTCAGCAAAATAATCCACCAGTTAATGCAAAATCAGTACGAGAACAATTTCGGAATTATTTTGTTAGTCCGGAAGGTGAAATAAGTTGGCAGTATACTAAAATTTGAGTACTTTGTATAAAAATTGCAAATAAACACTTGTACCTACTATAATTAATGTTTTATTCTTACCATGGAATCTCCGGTCACTGCTGGTGTATGTTGAGATGTAGTAAATTTCAACATCTCAAAGAAATCCCATTTGCTTGTATATATTTCATTTGAACTTTGTCCGCTTTTACGCTGTTGTTCCTTTTTAAGTTCTTGTCCAAACTGGGTTTTCAAATTATGTAGTTTTTTACTTATTTCACTATCACTGGTATTGAATTCCATTGCCAGACTTTGCAAAGTGGCATTTTTCTTAATTTTGTTGCGATAATCCTTGCTTTTAGTATCCCACAATTCTCTGTGCTGTTCATACTTTTCTATTAGCTGCACAATTTCATTTCGCGCCCATACTTTTTTAACTGACATCTTGTACAAGATACAAAACTTTATTTTGCAAACAAATAAACCCAGAAGTTCTTGCTGCAATGTCAAAATACCGTTTACACGTGTGACTTCCGACAAGTCTGTGCAAGTTGGAATACTTGCAGAAGTTAGCTTGCCACAACAGTTTACACAGTAGTAACTCCTAGCGGAAGTCGCCTTCTGCAAAATTTATTGCAAATCTAAACTCGCAAGCCTCGCAAGCTGAAAAAATTGCAGAAGTTGCTTGCCGCGGCCGTTTTTTTGCGTTTACACATATAACTTGTAGCAAGTTCCGCAAGCTGTAAAACTTGCAGAAGTTAGCTTGCCACACCTGTTTAAACAGTGGTAACAGCTTGCGGAAGTCAACTTCTGCAAGCTTTATTGCTAGTCTAAACCTCGCTTAAGGGCAATAGCGCACTAGCGACCTGGCAGCGCGGCTAGTACGCGCGGCCTGGCCGCAGGAGTTACGATTTGCAACGCGGCCAAAACCGCGGCTACGATCGTCAGTTGCACATAAAGCGCGCTTCAATATGGACGTTGAGGAAATAGCAGTGCTTTTGTATCTTATAAGTAAGAAGTGGAAAAAGAAAAGGAAAAAATATTGGGTTCATCCCTTGCTACGTGAAAGGCGAACAAAGGGATTATTTCATACTTATTTCACCGACCTTCAGCTATATGATGACAAGTTCTTTAATTATTTGCGGATGAGCAAGTCTTCGTTTGAAGAACTGTTAAGAAAATTAAGTCCATCAATCACCGGCACTGTAACTAAATTTCGCCCCTGCATTTCTGCCAAGGAAAAACTTGTTGTAACCTTAAGGTAAGCTTATGCCTATCTAATTTTATTCAAATTATTTCTTTACGGTTCCTGTGTCTGTTTTATGAAAAAGGATGCAGGTAGATAAGTGAAACAAGTAGATACATAAAAGTATTTAAGTACTGTATTATCACAATCAAAGGTGCAGTTGTTCAATAATTATTTAAAAACGTTTCAAATATTTCTGAATCTTGCGAGGCCTGAGAGTAGTTTGATTCGGGTGATTGGATAGAATTTTCTTCTCTTCCTGAATCCAATGGCGGCGGCAGTTCACTGGGACGTGACAGAGAAGGGCGGCAGCTCATTGTGGCAAGTGGTCCATTATCTGATTGCTTAGTAAAATATCCCTGTTGATATTCCTGATGGTTGGTATAACTGCTTCGAGGGTAAGTAGGTTGGCTGTGCCTGGTCAAAGGTTCATAGTGGCTTGGATCATATCTTCCACTTTGAGCTCGGTGGATTAGATTAATCATTTCCATCTTGGTTGTCAGCTTCGCGGATTCGGGTATTTTTTTGAAATCATTTACTAAGGAAAGCATAAATAATCTGTCATTGTCGTCTTCGAGAACTGATTCACGTTGAATTCTTGAATTTATGCTTTCTTTTAAAACCGAAACAAGATCTTCTTTTTCGAAATTATTGTCTTCTTTTTTCTTCTTTGATCTTGGTTGTCCTTGGTTGAAAAAACTGCTTCTGTGATGTGATGTTCTATGTTGGGTAAGCTTTCAAAAAAATATAACTATTATTTTCAGAGAACCTCTTTTGGGTACACTATATGTATACTACTATACCCCAACAACGTAGTGGCGAGCGTTGGTGGCAGAGGTGCAGTGGGTACAAGAAAGGAGGACGCCACGAGGAGGCCCCTCGTGCGACTGTTTTGTAGCTAGGTACCTGTATGAAATTCTACCTACCTACCTACCTACCTTTTTTTTTAACCACTTTTAACTGTTTTACTGTCGTAAAAACCGCAAGAAGGCGTTGCGTTGAATGTACAGAACGTTCACCGGAAGTTGTCCATAGCCGTGATGGCACTATTGATTGTCAATCTGTTGTTGTCAAATTCCACCCAATCAATTGCGATCTCGCGTCGCCGCCATGACTGGTTAGTAAAATAGGGATACCAGCTTCCGACAAAATGCCTTTAGTATGGGTAATTAAAGTATAAACGCGATGTCTGCATGGATAATATTACTGATAATTTCATAATTGAACTAGGAAATGACAGCAGCACAGATTCAGATACGACAGATGATGATGACGTTTATGCAAGTGACAGTGATATATCTGGAATCGTTACTTTCAGAAAAACATCAATCAAAAAATAATTTAAAATTTAAATTGTGTCATCATTATTTACAACCTTACCAATCTTATAACTGTATATTATTTAAAAATATGCAAGTAAAACCTATTAATCTGTGGTAGGTACGTACAATGTTATATAATGTTGCCGGCAACTACCAATCACCAAGTAGGGTAAATGCTATATTTATTGTTGGCCGCACCGTAGTCAATGCTGCCATTCCCAAGGCACGGGACATTTTACGGTGAACGGTCTATAGTTATCAATGCGAGTGAATGATGAATGAAACACTAAAATGATTAGCATAAGTTGCCAGAACCTACCTAGTTGAAAACAAATTTAGGAAAAACTTATGGATAGTTATAATATTCGTGTATAAAATAAAACAAAATCTTTTACTTACGTACAATACAATTTATTCAAAAGACTTACGAGCTAACTTACAAACTAACATACGATATAATTTACAAACTTACGATTTAATTTACAAACTTACGATCTAACTTAGGAACTTACTTACGATCTAACTTAGGAACTAACTTACGATCTAATTTACAAACTTACGATCTTACAATCTAACAATCTAACTTACGATCTAACTTACAATCTAACTTACAATCTAATTTACGATATAACTTACAATATAACTTACAATCTAACTTACGAGCTAACTTATGAACTAACTTACGGTAGTAACTTATTTTCTAGGTGGTACGGACCATAGCAGCCTAGGCAAAGTCTTTACGTTTTTTATTAACCTCCCAACATCTAGGACACTTCCTCCGCTTAATCACCCCCAAGTTCTCTTGGCATGTGGGTGGGGTGTTGCGGAGGGAGTGTCCTATTTTTCGGTGGCAGTAGTCCCGACAAAACTTTATCTCTAAAAGATTCTAAAGATAAAGTTTTGCCGGTACCTTTTTTGTACAAGAAGTAGGAATTCACAAACATTGTCTGAAACATGTGAATCTTCTTGTACCACCGAATCGCTTTATGCTCGCAGGGGTAGTATGCCAGAATTTGGTCGTGCCTATCAACGCCCTTCATATATTTATTATACTGTATAATAATATTGGGCTTTGAAACAGCACGACCACGCCGGCTTATAATATCCCTCTGGTCGGGTGTATGCTCGGTGGAAAGAGTAAGCACATCTCTTTTATCTTTCCTCTTCATGACGCATACACCCTTTCCATTCACACGGTAAATACTACTACCCCTGGTTAATTTTTTGCTGGTCACCGCTACAGGATTACCTTTTCTGTTTGGCTGTAATGTTCCTGTGCAGTATGTTTTTTTTGATAATAAAATTTCAGCCAACTCAACACTATTATAAAAATTGTCCATGTAAACCGAGTGACCAGCATTTAAATGATCTTTTAATAGTTTAAGGACGACTTTCTTTACATGGCCAGTACCTCCAACTTCGTTATCGGTTGACCCTTTGTACATATGTACTTTGTGAACAAGACCATTAGGGTCAGCCAATATATATAGTTTGATGCCAAATTTGTGCCTTTTGTTTTTAATGTACTGGCGTATTAAAAGTCGTCCTCTAAACAACACCATAGATTCATCAATTGAAAGTTCTTTTTCTGGATACACAGTATTTTTCATAAGATTGTTTGTCATAAATGTTGATTTCTGTGGAGCCTAATTTAAAATATAACATTCTTAATATCAACAAAAAGCGGTTTCGGCTCATATAATCACCTAAATTAAATTTATGTAGGTGTGTTTTTGTCCAGTACTTGTTTATGGTACTGAGCCTTACGCACCCCATATAAAATAATATCCCCAGAAAAGTTAATAATTCGATTTCGTTTGTTTCTCTCCAGCTTATTAGTCTGCTTTGCGCACTAAACCCCTTGTAGTGTGTGTTGGGGTGATGTGCCTTTCTGATTGTTGCAATCAAAACACTTCAGACATTTTAACACCTCCGTTTATTCAACACTAACAAATCTAGTTTAAATGTAAAGCACAATAAGCATAGGTAAGGATAGTAGGTATGCCTCGGAAACTGTAGCTGGTTGCGGAGCGAAGTACCGTGCGTCCCTCGCGAGGCCTGTGACAGAATGGTGCGGTGAAAGATGGTTATGTCAAGTTGCGCGCGCAGTCGAGTTCCTTTGTCTTCAAACGTTGAGTCGCGTTCGTTCTGTACGACACGATTGGTATAAGCGCGACTATTCTTCGGGTGGAGTACATCGCTAAAGTAAAAGTATTAGTTTGTAGTAATAATAAATTACGTATACGTATATAAATATATTATAAGTATTGTGGCAACGCCACACCCTTACTTAAAATTACAGTTGCATGTGCGTTGGTCATTTCCGCTATCATTTTTAAAAAAGTGATATTAAAAAATACTTTGAAATATTGTAAAGGCGTCATTCTTACTGCATTTTCTAATAGAAGTCCAGGTGTTCCCGTGAGCGGGAATGAAACCGGCTCTACTGGCTCGTCAACCCAATCCTCACGGGAAGATTCTTCGTCAACCGCGTCATCATTTTGATCAGATGAGACGGAGTAATTAGACCTATAATATTTATTATTAAATTAAGTTCATATACACTTATTGTTCAAGAGTAACAATTCAAATTATAATTTATAAATACTAATCTAAAAAAAAATAAACAGTAAAAAAACTTTTCAAATAATTACTTAGTTATAAAGTATTATATAATTAAAAATAATACCTGTCTAAATGGTCGGCGTCGGAAATTTCAGAGTCCCTGAAAGTGACTTCTGAAGATGTACTAGCAGTACGGCGTCTCTCCCGTCCAAACGCTTCAGCCTCTTCCTCCCCGAACATCTCAACCAAGTTTTGTTCGACTTGGTCCATCTGAATTAAGTATAATCACAATAGCTGTTTAGTAATTTCACTAAGTTTTTCTAGACTTAGGTAGGTAAATGAGATAAGAATATGTAAGGCAGAAAAAAAGATCACGGCATTTATATGGATATGAACGTTTAGATGTAGAAATAGAAATATAAATAATTATTTGCAAAAAATATGGCAGGTAACAGATGCTGAATCATATAGTAAGTTCACATAAAGTCACCAAAGATCTTTGGCATACAAAATGTAAATGTTTCACAAAAATATTAAATTAAACTATATAGTAAGTATTCTATTTTAGCATTCATCAAATTATATTCATTAAATCCAAAAAAATTAACAAAAAGCCTTATTGGCAAGTCTTTTAGTTCAGCAGGAATTTTATTAAATATTTGTCCACACATTGCAAAAGAACTATTTTTATATAAGGCACTTTTAGACTCTATACTAAAAGTGCCTTATATAAAAATTGTTGTGAATATCTCCTACTACATTAATTTTATTAGCAGAGATAGGAATAGGTAGTGCAATTTAGGGTTAATGACCTCAAATATTATGAATAGTATGGATACACCTCCGGGATTCCGGGATTAGAAAAAATATTCTACTTAATGCGGTAACTACCCGTTTTCATAACATAAATGCATTTTATAAGATTTACTTGATTGTCAATGGGGCAAATTTGAATATTAAAATGTCGCCAATTGACGAACCACTCGCAATTTGATCTGAATATGCCCTGATAATATTGTCTTATAACTGCTTCCAATTTATTTTCTATAGATAAACATTTACTCAATTTAAAACTATCCAGACTTCGTCGAATATTTCAAAAGCTTGACTATTGAAGTATCACGATTTTGTATTTTTGACGAAGCTAATTCGATGATTTTAAAATTATTGTCGATGCACTTGAAATCAGTTTGTTTGTTTTATTTATAAATTATATTTTAGCGTTTCTTATTGAAACTGCTTCGGCATGACAAAATAGATTTTATTTCTTAAAAATATTTGACATAATAAGATGTAGCTGCGAGCCAAGTGCCCCATCTTGTTATAACTGGTTGTGGCGGCAATGGCATATCTGGATTTTTATCTTTCAATAGTATAACCCGACTAGGAGACTAGCAATTAACATTATCTACAACCGGGTATTCAGAACGGTGATTTTTTCGCAAATCTCATTATATTTTTTGTAAGCTATGTCCACATTATAATATCCTCATAAAGTCCCATAAAATTGCATTATTGCATTCCTATCACTGATTATTAGATATAGTTTATAACAGAATTAACCTTAGTTTATAAACAATTAAATCTTTTATTTTTTTTTAAAAGTTATTATACAATTTTGAATTAACATAATTGCAACGGCACAAAATGCTATATGAATTACATAATGCGATGCGTAGCCACAGAATACATTCAGTGATAGGCCTCATAAGTAGTTTTTTAGCTTATATGTAAATTAATAATCATATAAAAACAGACTTTCTGGTTTATATCATAAAAAAACAAAATCTGCCTTGCAGCATGCTCGTTATTGGACACGAAGTTAAGAAAAAATAAATATCTAGTACTTAATTGTTAAATAATTAATTATAAAACATTAAATTTGTAAAAAAAATATAAACGTAATTACAACGGCACAAAATGTTACGTGAATTGCATAATATGATGCGTTGCCACAGGAGGCATTCTGTGATAGGCCTCATAAGTAGTTTTTTTAGTTTATTTATTACAAAAAAAACACACAAAAAACTTGTTTTCTTTATCTCTATAATAATAGTTTAGATAAATAAATTACTTTCTGAATGATATTATTAAAAAACAAAATATACATTGCAACATGCTCGCTTTGCTCGCTATTTAAAACGAACGTTTCGAACCCCCGATAAATATTAACTTTATTACAGTTAAATTAAGCATCACGAATCCTATATTGTAAAATAATCATTATTTTTTAATTTTAACATTAACGCACCTATTGAAAAACATTGAAAAAAAACGACACAAAATGCTACATGAATTACAACATTATTTTAACATAGCTACTTACGTTAAAGTGCTGTCAGGTAGAACAGGGTCCAAATAACACAAGCTGGGGTCGTCGTAGTAGCAGGATTAGAACACAGTATAACGTAAGCCGGGGTCGTCTGAAGTAGCAGGATCAGAACACAGTATAACGTAAGCCGGGGTCGTCAGAAGTAACAGGATCACAACACAGTAAACAAGCCGAGGTCGTGCAACTATATCCCTCTCCCTTATCCACATTGCATGCGTTGCACCGGCGGTACCGGCAAAAGGGATTACTTATCATCGGATAGTTTATCAATAATAAAGAGGCTTAGCAATAAAACTTTGTTATGCCGCCTCGCTCTTTGTAGTCGGTGCACTATTTTTTTTATTGCCGAGTCAGATATTTAGATTTATGGCTTTGAAAAGAGCCTGAGATACAACTAAGCCTACTTATATGGAGGATTAGCAATAAAACTTTGTTATGCCGCCTCGCTCTTTGTAGTCCGTGCACTATTTTTTTTATTGCCGAGTCAGATATTTTGATTTATGGCTTTAAAAAGAGCCTGAGATACAACTAAGCGTACTTATATGGAGGAATAGCAATAAAACTTTGTTATGCCGCCTCGCTTTTTGTAGTCGGTGCACTATTTTTTTTATTGCCGAGTCAGATATTTTGATTTATGGCTTTAAAAAGAGCCTGAGATACAACTAAGCGTACTTATATGGAGGAATAGCAATAAAACTTTGTTATGCCGCCTCGCTCTATGTAGTCGGTGCACTATTTTTTTTATTGCCGAGCCAGATATTTTGATTTATGGCTTTGAAAAGAGCCTGAGATACAACGAAGCCTACTTATATGGAGGTTTAGCAATAAAACTTTGTTATGCCGCCTCGCTCTTTGTAGTCGGTGTACTATTTTTTTTTATTGCCGAGCCAGATATTTTGATTTATGGCTTTGAAAAGAGCCTGATATACAAACTAAGCCTACTGATATGGAGGATCGCCTTCCAGGAAAATTGTAAAAGACTAATTCATTTTAAGAAACAATAGATAAAGCAGCTATTGCTATCTCCTTTGCCCACATTGTTTTGCACCAGTGAAAGCACCGGTAATAAATGGGATTAGTAAGGAGCCAAGAGGATTAAGAATAAAACTGGATTAGGTTATGCCGCCCGACTCTTTGTAGTCCATGCACCATTTTTTGTCTGTCTGAGAACGATTTTTTTATAATAATTATAACAAATTAAGAATAGAGCTTGAGACACAACTGTGTCTACTTATATATTTTTAAAAACCCTGTTTACTAATTATAAAATTATGTACCTACATAAATTTGTAATGATTTGTGTTTGTTGAATATTTTGAAAGTATATCCGTCAACTGTTCGCAAATAATGATAGGTACATACATTTATTAGCATAGTAAAAAACAACATAAAATCGACCATCGTAGAAAAATAACTATAACTAGTTGGGTAAAAATATTTACAATATGGCAACATGACTCGAACCTTTGGTAGAGTGAATGAATGAATGATTAATAAATGAATCTGTTTCTTGATCGATAAATCGATAATTTCGTGACCATTGTTTGTTGTATTGTGTACGCGCACAACACAGCACAGGCACACGTACAAGCTGGGTTCTGCTGTTCTGCTGTTCTGCACACCAAAGAATATGGATGGATATGTTTTATAAGTACCTATATTTTACACCACTGATATCCCAAATTTTCACAACTAAAAAAGGTGTTTATATTTGTTAGGTTATAAACACGTTTATGACCGAAATGCTTACCTAACCATGCTCTAAAACTTGGTCTTGTTCTGATGTAGGTACCTATCTAACTTGGCTTGCTCTTTTGAATGTATGAGTTTATAAAGATACTAATAGCCGAAACTAACTTAGCATGGAAATTGACTGATTGATTGCAAAACTTTGATTACCTGCCTAATGATACCTACTTCATAACCTATAGATTCAGATCCCAATTTGTTTTTGAAAAACTGTGCTTCTGTGGTTGTGGGCAAGCTTGCAAAAATAACTATTATTTTCAGAGTACCTCTTCTGGGTGTACGGGAGCGAGGTAGCGGCGTGCGTTGGTGGTGGCAGAGGTGCTGGAGTTGGTGCTGTGTGTAAGTATTACCTACATTATATTACAGTTGGTAAGTAGGTAGGTACTAAACCTAGATTCAGACAAAAGACTCAACTAAACCATAACCCAATTCCAGTAGCAACTTAGTACTAAATTCAAATAAAACCTAGTATGGATAGTGGGTCAAAGTACCTAACCATAATCAATGTTAGTGTAGATTTAGATATTAGACCAATAAGTAGATAAGTAGACCAATATACCTACTTAGTTTCTAGCCAGTTGAAGTTCAGTGCTCCAATTAAAAATATTGTGGGGTAAAGAAACTGATAATATTCTTGTAAAATAATCTTAAATTAAAGCCTTTAGCCTTTACACATAAATATGCATTTAATCATATATATAAAATATATCTGTGATTTGGATTTGGCTACATAGTGTTGAGTAAAATATCCACCAATATACATATATATTTATTTTATTTTATTATAAAGTATTTTTTATTGTTCTAGGTGCAAAACTGCTCAATTAGAGCACGGAGCCACCACTGTGCCAACTGCACCTCCACTTCCAACACCACTTCCAACACCACCTCCGTCTCCTCCTCGTCCTACACCATCTACACCCCAGGCTGCGCTCTATAGGAGCAATCGAAAACTGATTGAAAGGCTCGGCCTTAGGGAGGGTAGAGAGCTCCGAAGACCTCCCCTCTCTAAGGCCAGAGTAGAAGAGCTCCAAAGCAGGTGGAAGGCAGCAGTGGCTGCCACATCACGCACCTGTTTGGGGAGCTCTACTGACAATTAACATTTTGTCAGTAGAGCTCCCCAATTACCAATGAACTTGTAATATACATATTTAGTTTATAAAAACATTTTCTTTTTGTTTTATCTAAACCATTATACCTAACCCAAATAGATAGGACTATCATAACCTATAGATTGTGTGGATTTTTGTTTGATGCCTAAATGGCTGACTGAAATTTGTAATAGATGAAATAGCTCAACTAAACCATAACCTAATTCCAGTAGCCACTTACTAAATTTTGCTCCTGCTCAAACCTAGTGGATAGTGGGTCAAAGTAACCATAATAATTGTTAGTGTAGATTGAGATATTTGGGCGCTTATAGGTAAACCAATGTACCTACTTAGTTTCAGTTGAAGTGAAGCTACTTTATAATGCAAGCAGGCGTGCTAAGCCGCAAACAGAATCTAGAATGGATACAATACAACAATGTTAGTTTAGCCATTACCATTTCGCGGAACTTAGTATAAAATGGTCTTTGAATGCTGCATTGATGACTTGACTCGATAAGTACCTATATTAAATTAAATAAATAATCTCGGACATTTCACACACCATCATCTGGCCCCAAAGTAAGCAGAGTTTGTGTTATGGGTGCCAACATGACTGATATACTACTTATACAGGTACCTACTTTTTTGTTGTAAATACATATTATACATAGAAATACACAAAACCGAGACAAATACTTGCAGATCATACAAACATTTGAACATCAATATTCAATTTGACATGCCATCAGTATCCACTAGCAGATTTGACGTAAGTTTATGGGAGTTAGGTAGGTAGTTCATGTTACTCACTGTAGAGGCGCTGTACCTACATAACCCTGTTGCTGTTGATCTCGTGCCTACTTAGGTTGGTTTCAATGAGAACGTTGTTTTTACGAAACAAAAAACAAACCAAAATGCCTTTGACGCACATGTGCGTTTTTGATAGCAACCTCTGCAACAATAGAAGTAAGTACCCCAAGAACAATACGGAAGGTTTGTTCCAACTGGAGCTTGCATAGTTTCCTCATCTAAAATAATGGGCGGGTCCGAAGGAACTAGGTACCTATATTTCAGATAGAGCGACTGTTTTGTAGCTAGGTACCTGTATGAAATTCTACCTACCTACCTACCTACCTTTTTTTTACCACTTTTAACTGTTTTACTGTCGTAAAAACCGCAAGAAGGCGTTGCGTTGAATGTACAGAACGTTCACCGGAAGTTGTCCATAGCCGTGATGGCACTATTGATTGTCAATCTGTTGTTGTCAAATTCTACCGGATCAATTGCGATCTCGCGTCGCCGCCATGACTGGTTAGTAAAATAGGGATACCAGCTTCCGACAAAATGCCTTTAGTATGGGTAATTAAAGTATAAACGCGATGTCTGCATGGATAATATTACTGATAATTTCATAATTGAACTAGGAAATGACAGCAGCACAGATTCAAATACGACAGATGATGATGACGTTTATGCAACTGACAGTGATATATCTGGAATCGTTACTTTCAGAAAAACATCAATCAAAAAATAATTTAAAATTTAAATTGTGTCATCATTATTTACAACCTTACCAATCTTATAACTGTATTAAATAATATATTAAAAAATATGCAAGTAAAACCTATTAATCTGTGGTAGGTACGTACAATGTTATATAATGTTGCCGGCAACCACCAATCACCAAGTAGGGTAAATGCTATGTATATTGTTGGCCGCACCGTAGTCAATGCTGCCATTCCTAAGGCACGGGACATTTTACGGTGAACGGTCTATAGTTATCAATGCGAGTGAATGATGAATGAAACACTAAGATGATTAGTGTTGCAAAGCCGGACCGTGATCGCAAAGCTTTCAACTAGGGTCAATTCCCGTTAAAGGAGGAATTGCCGAATGTTATTCCGATAAAATGATTCGATTGTAATATGAAATAAGAACCAACGATACAGATCCACGTACCTTGTTTCGAATGTATAATATTCTGGAACTGCAGTACCCGGGTACGGGATCTTCCTTATTGCACAATAGACACTTATTTTCACTTGTTTACACAGATGTTTTGTTCTCCTTTTCTAAATTATAATTTGCACAGGTTTTCCAAAGCGATGCGCGTGTTGTTCAGTCAGTTGAGTGAGTGAGTGAGTTCTTCTCGAAAACGATGGAATGAAATGTCGATTGTTCATTCACTCACATTCTATTATTAGGTTTTGTGAATCCAAAATGGCTTTCAAAGCCCAGTTGGACGAAATTTCCTAATCACAACAGAATATTTATCGGAATAACACACCATCAAGCCTCGATACGAAACACCGGCCACCAAAATACAATTGATTGGATTTTATAAAAAAAAATATATATATATTGATATGAAATGAAATGAATGACAGATAGATGAGAGGAACAAACGAATCAAGTGGAAAGGATTTTGGTTTGATTGATTGATAGAACGATGGAACGAACTAAATATTACATAGTAACAAATAGGGTTGGGACGTATCAGTAACGGTAGCATAACGTTTTGATCATTAAAGGAATAACGAATAACGGTAGTTCGGGCACAAACTAAAACGATATGATGAAGTTGTAACGCGATAATATTAATTTATATAAACAACATACAATTGATTTAAAAATAAGGTCTAACATAACGTACAGAAACGTTTGAAATAAGATTGATCGTTATGTTAGTTGAATAAAAATTAGCGTTTTTAGTTACTAGTCACATTGGTCAGGCAACGGACACAATTTAACTAGCGGTCTAACGAGTGTAGTTTGAGCTGTACGTAGTGTAGCACAACGTACTACGCCATCTGCGCCGGGGTGAAGCTTTAGCACCCGCGCCAGAGGCCACGACAAAGGATTAAAGTTTTCATTTCGAATGATTACAACGGAACCCTCATGTAACGGTTTACAATGTCGTGTCCATTTTGCGCGTTGCGTAAGTGTATGCAGGTATTCCGATTTCCAACGTTTCCAGAAGTCTTGCTGAAAACGTTGAATTAGTTGCCATCGATTTAGTCGGTTGATATTAATAGCGGTGACGTCTAGATCTGGTAATGCCGTGAGAGGCTCCAACGTCAAGAAATGACCAGGAGTCAGAGCGCTTAAATCGTTTGGGTCGGAACTCATTGGACAAAGAGGACGGGAATTAAGCATGGCCTCAATCTGGACCAATAGAGTTGTTAGTTCTTCGAACGTAAGGCATTGATTACCTACGATGCGATACAAATGCGATTTGACCACTTTTATTTGTACTTCCCATACGCCTCCCCAATGTGGACTGGAAGGAGGATTGAAATTGAATTCAATTTGTTCCTTTTGAGTAGCATCGGCCATATAGGTATCAAAAATTGATTTGGCACCGACAAAGTTAGTACCTCGATCAGAATGTATACTGGTGACACGTCCGCGGCGTCCGACAAAACGACGAAGTGCTGCGATGAATGCATCGGCAGACAAATCAGAAGCAAGTTCAAGATGAAGGGCTTTTGTGGTAAAACACACGAATAGACATAAATAGGCCTTTGTAGTTTTAGCACCTCTATGACGTCCCGACTTAATTTGAAAAGGTCCTCCGTAATCTACGCCAACGATGGAAAATGGTTTAGCCTGATTAACTCGCACTTTTGGTAAATCACTCATGAAAGGTTCAAGTGGTACAGGTTTTGTTCGATAACATGAAACACATTTTGATAAACTTTGTCTTATCGCTCGTTTCGCCGAAAGAACCCAAAACTGTTGCGCCAATAAACACTGCATGGTATTGACACCCGCATGACAATTTTCTCGGTGAAACGCTTCAATAATTAATTGAGTCACTTTTGAATGGCGTGGGAGAAGCGCTGGATGTTTATGTTCGAATTCGAGGCCAGAATGTACTAAGCGTCCACCCACCCTTAGGACATCATAGTCATCCAAAAACGGATTAAGTTTACGAAGTTGTCTTGTGAGAGGTAGGTTTTCCCTCAACCGATCTATCTGAAGTTGAAAATGTTGCATTTGAACATGCTTTATGATACACTTTAGAGCCGAACTCATCTCAGACCGACTAATAAATTGTCCTCTCTTCCGAGATTCAACATCTTTATTACGAGAATTGTCCATAAATCGGCGACAATACGCCAGAACTCTTTGGGTTTTTCGGATAGAAGAAAACTTCTCCAACAGGTCGTCTACCAAATGGCTATCTTCGTGGATAAGAAAAGATTGAGTGCGTTCTTCGCATTGATCACCAACTGATAGCTCACTGATTGGAATAGAAGGCCATGCATCCGACGACAGTCGGAGCCATGATGGCCCCGACCACCATAAAGAGCTGTCGACTAACTCAGCAGCGTTCATACCCCGTGAGGGAATATCCGCAGGATTATCCGCCGATCCCACGTGGCTCCAACGCGCATCCGGAATAATCGTTTGTATATGACTCACCCGATTGGACACAAAGGTCTTCCAACGAGAAGAATGAGATCGGAGCCAGGCCAAAACTACCATGGAGTCTGACCACGCAAAGAGATCACCCAAAAAAGGCGAGGATCGATATGTTTGAGTTATGAAATGCATCAGGTCAGCCAGTAGAACTGCAGCGCATAACTCAAGCCGCGGCAGTGAAATGCGTTTGACCGGAGCAACGCGGGACTTGGCACACAACAGAGATATGTGCACGCAACCATGATCATCTTCCACTCGAAGATAGACCACAGCTCCATAACCGGCCTCAGAAGCATCTGCGAATCCATGGAACTGAGAATTTTTTATATATGCGATTGACACGCAGCGAGGTATTTTTAATTGTGAAAGACTAGGCATCTGACCTAAGTAGTGCTCCCATCGAGATACGATTTCAGATGGAGGAGAAACATCCCAGTCAACACCCAGAAGCCAAAGCTTCTGAACGAGTAGTTTAGCAACGAACGTTAGAGGAGCAAGAAAGCCCAAAGGGTCAAACACACGCGCCAATTCACTTATTATAATACGTTTCGTACAATTCGTTTGCAATGGCTTAACTTCGAATGAAAAGACATCCTGAATTGGATCCCATTTCAGTCCTAATATTTTAACCTCCATGGTTTCTCCAATATCCATAGAAAGAGGGTTGGTCATGCAATGATCCAATGGTAAATCTGCAAGCAGCTCCAGTCTGTTGCTAGCCCATTTGCGTAACTCCAAATGACCACGACCAAGCAACGAAATGGTTTCTTCCTTCATTATCTGAACCTCAGCAAGAGTGCAACCTCCAGTCACGATGTCATCGATATACAAATCAGAGGACAAAACTTGACTTGCTAGAGGAAATTTAGCCCCTTCATCACTTACCAACTGTTTGATAGTTCGACAAGCTAAAAATGGAGCCGATGATACGCCATATGTAACGGTGTTGAGACGGAACTCCTGCATTGGTGAGGTTATATTGGACCGCCAGAATATCCGCTGGAAATCACGATCCTGTTCGCGTATTAAAATTTGGCGATACATTTGACGCATATCGGCAGTAAAAACCACGAAATGTACTCTGAATCGAAGAAGCAGTTCAAAGATGTTCGTTTGAAGCTTATGCCCAGTTAAAAGGTTTTCGTTCAACGAAGAATTTGTGATATCTTGTGCAGACGCATCAAAGACCACCCGAAGTTTGGTAGTAACACTTTCAGGGCGAAGAACGCAATGGTGGGGAATATAATATCTTCCCCCGTAAAGTTCGGTTGAAGGCACTCGACTCATGTGACCGCTCTGCAAGTAGTCCTCCATGAAAGCAACGTATTGTTTGCGTAAATGTGGACTCCTGCTGAGCTTGCGTTCTAGAGAGTGAAATCGATGAAGAGCTACTACTCTTGACCCAGGGAAAACACATTCCCCTCCATCCTTAAAAGGCAAAGCAACTATGTATCTTCCACTAGCATCACGAGACACGGTTTCACTATAGATGTTTTCACAACGGGTTTCTTCTGGGGACACATGGGTTGATGCTGGAATGCTTTCAAGTTCCCAAAATTTTTGAACTTCGTGTTGGAGTGGATCCCCATTAATAGACACGAAGGAGTTCATAATGCTGTCACCCGCATAACCTACGTTACCCAACAGCAACCATCCAAAGATCGAATTCATTGCCGAAGGTTCGTTGGTATTACCAGAAATGTTTCCCGGAAGCAAAAGTGACGAAAACACTTCAGCGCCTAATAAGATATCCACAGGGCCTGGCTTATAGCAGTCGGGATCGGCGAGAGTTAAATGCTGTAAATGACGCCAAGAAATGGGATTTAATTGCGCACAAGGCATATTTCCACAAATATCAGGTAAAGACAGAGCATCAATGTCGAACAACATTTTTCCGTTAACACCGATTGATAGCTTCACAGACCCTGAAATTGAGGCTTTGGCTTGACCGAGTCCTCGAATTTTACGATCAGTCTGTACTCGATGAAGTCCCAAGCTCTTGACGGCGCGGTCTGTAATAAAATGGGCCTGGCTTCCTGAATCAATGAGCGCCCGGAACGATTGGAATTGACCCGCTGAATCGCGGATGTCAATCCGAGCGGTTGAAAGAAGGACAGTGCCACTCTCCCCAAGATTCGCTAAAACACTGTCTGCTATGTCCGGTTTGTCTACAGGTGATGTTTTGGATGTGGTAGCACTCTCCTCAACTGGTGATGGTCGATGAAGGAGGGTATGATGGCGTTGACTACATTCCCGACATCTAAATATTGACTTACAATCTCTCAGATTATGAGAGGGCCGTAGACAGTTAAAGCACCAGCGATGAGAAGTTGCATAATCAATTTTTTCATCAGTCGATTTTTGAAGGAAACCTTCGCATTGAGATATTGTGTGTGGTTGATCACAAAATGAACATTTGATGCTTCCAACTGTAAGATTCACTGGAGCAGAAGGCTTTTGCGTTGAAGGGCCGGAGGAGAATACAACGTGACGGTTTTCGGTAGTTTTAT
This sequence comes from Lampropteryx suffumata, assembly GCA_948098915.1. NCBI lineage: Eukaryota > Metazoa > Arthropoda > Insecta > Lepidoptera > Geometridae > Lampropteryx > Lampropteryx suffumata. The sequence goes on along the minus strand of OX402555.1, from coordinate 17,808,857 downwards.
CGGTTTTTGTAGCAACAAAGGCCGAAGCCTTTTTTGGAGCGTTTGATACATGCGAATTCGATGCACCGCGTGGAGCAGAAGCACGTTCTTGTGCAGAAAAATGAATATCTCGCACGAGAGCCTCACACTTGGAATGTAGGAATTCTTTCAGTTCCAAATACCGAGGCAACTCACCTGATGAATGGGATTGTTCATACTCATATCTCGTTTTGGAATCTAATTTTGAAAGAAGAAGATAACAAAGAATAAAATCCCAATGTTCAGTAGGAAGTCCGACACTTTTCAGAATGGTGAGGTTCTCATGAAACATGTCCACGACCCGTCGAAAGTCAAAGGGTGAAGTCGATTTTAAATTGACATTCAACATTTCCTTCCAGCACGTGAACGCAAGTTCTCTCTTATCACGATAGCGACCGACCAGCGTTTTGAAAGCTTCTTGGTAATGCAAGCCTTGAACAGGAAAAGTTTTAATTAAACCTAAAGCGTCACCAGACAGACTCGATATCAAATAATGCATGCGTTCAGTGTCGGTTAAGTCAGCATTTTCATGAATAAGCGAGTTAAATATATCATAAAATTCAGGCCAAGCCTTTACATTCCCCGAGAATAACGGAATATTAATCTTTGGAAGTTTTATCCTTAGCGATGAGATATTAGTAGTGGATTGAAAAGACTCATTATGCACAGTATCTTTAAGAGTAAGTTCCCGGTGAATGGCAACAATATTAAAGAAAACCTCGTCAAAAGCGGCACGAACTTCATCTTCACTGTCCTCGAATGCCACATCGGTAATGGATAGAATATCTTCGTGAGCCTCGTCGAACTGACTGTGAAGTTTTTGAATTGCCGTGTAATGCGCCAAAAAACTATTTAACAGAGACCTATTCTCTTTCGCATTATTGCCTACTTCCAAAGTTCGCTTTAAACGGTTCAACGCTAAAGTGCGTTTACGCCTTAATCCCGGCAAGTCATCAGGGCTTAATGCGACAGGCTCATAGGAACTCGCCTTGACCTTCTTAGTAGAGCTCCGCCTCCGACCGGTTTTTAGAGACATAACGAATTAAGGTATGAGACAAAACAGAACCAGCTATGCAAACCGTTATTTTTATTTTAAAACAGTTACAGTTTTTTAAACAACACGATATATCACGTTACTACTGCTATCGAAACCGTTATTAGGTCCCACCCCAACTGTCGCGCAAAGAACGAATGAGTAACAAGACGGAAAGGCGTGGCGTACGTTATGCCAGGTTAGCAACACGAACACAAAAGGGATATAAAATATCTACCCTCAAATAAAATGATGGAAATAATTTATTGTATGAAATTAGTTTCACAGGTTACGTTTTAATTCTATAGAACTGAATGTAATAGATAAGTATGGAAAAGCCAGGCAATTATGTAGGTATTTATATAATCTAGGTGATTACAAGTAATTGGTTATAATGTATTAGGCAAATAAAAGGCCGTAAATATTGGATCTATCGATTGTTTGTACGGTTAAATAGACGAATGACACGTCTTCGAGACGGATCTCGTCGGGGCCTCCAAAATGTTGCAAAGCCGGACCGTGATCGCAAAGCTTTCAACTAGGGTCAATTCCCGTTAAAGGAGGAATTGCCGAATGTTATTCCGATAAAATGATTCGATTGTAATATGAAATAAGAACCAACGATACAGATCCACGTACCTTGTTTCGAATGTATAATATTCTGGAACTGCAGTACCCGGGTACGGGATCTTCCTTATTGCACAATAGACACTTATTTTCACTTGTTTACACAGATGTTTTGTTCTCCTTTTCTAAATTATAATTTGCACAGGTTTTCCAAAGCGATGCGCGTGTTGTTCAGTCAGTTGAGTGAGTGAGTGAGTTCTTCTCGAAAACGATGGAATGAAATGTCGATTGTTCATTCACTCACATTCTATTATTAGGTTTTGTGAATCCAAAATGGCTTTCAAAGCCCAGTTGGACGAAATTTCCTAATCACAACAGAATATTTATCGGAATAACACACCATCAAGCCTCGATACGAAACAATTAGCATAAGTTGCCAGAACCTACCTAGTTGAACACAAATTTAGGGAAAACTTATGGATAGTTATAATATTCGTGTATAAAATAAAACAAAATCTTTTACTTACGTACAATACAATTTATTCAAAAGACTTACGAGCTAACTTACAAACTAACATACGATATAATTTACAAACTTACGATTTAATTTACAAACTTACGATCTAACTTAGGAACTTACTTACGATCTAACTTAGGAACTAACTTACGATCTAATTTACAAACTTACGATCTTACAATCTAACAATCTAACTTACGATCTAACTTACAATCTAACTTACAATCTAACTTACGATATAACTTACAATCTAACTTACAATCTAACTTACGAGCTAACTTATGAACTAACTTACGGTAGTAACTTATTTTCTAGGTGGTACGGACCATAGCAGCCTAGGCAAAGCCCTATGCTATAGTCTGGACAAAATATCCCAGTCTTTACGTTTTTTATTAACCTCCCAACATCTAGGACACTTCCTCCGCTTAATCACCCCATTAGCATTTCGCTCAAGTTCTCTTGGCATGTGGGTGGGGTGCTGCGGAGGGAGTGTCCTATTTTTCGGTGGCAGTAGTCCCGACAAAACTTTATCTCTAAAAGATTCTAAAGATAAAGTTTTGCCAGTACCTTTTTTGTACAAGAAGTAGGAATTCACAAACATTGTCTGAAACATGTGAATTCCTATCTTCTTGTACCACCGAATCGCTTTATGCTCGCAGGGGTAGTATGCCAGAATTTGGTCGTGCCTATTAACGCCCTTCATATATTTATTATACTGTATAATAATATTGGGCTTTGAAACAGCACGACCACGCCGGCTTATAATATCCCTCTGGTCGGGTGTATGCTCGGTGGAAAGAGTAAGCACATCTCTTTTATCTTTCCTCTTCATGACGCATACACCCTTTCCATTCACACGGTAAATACTACTACCCCTGGTTAATTTTTTGCTGGTCACCGCTACAGGATTACCTTTTCTGTTTGGCTGTAATGTTCCTGTGCAGTATGTTTTTTTTGATAATAAAATTTCAGCCAACTCAACACTATTATAAAAGCCTTATTGGCAAGTCTTTTAGTTCAGCAGGAATTTTATTAAATATTTGTCCACACATTGCAAAAGAACTATTTTTATATAAGGCACTTTTAGACTCTATACTAAAAGTGCCTTATATAAAAATTGTTGTGAATATCTCCTACTACATTAATTTTATTAGCAGAGATAGGAATAGGTAGTGCAATTTAGGGTTAATGACCTCAAATATTATGAATAGTATGGATACACTTCCGGGATTCCGGGATTAGAAAAAATATTCTACTTAATGCGGTAACTACCCGTTTCAATAACATAAATGCATTTTATAAGCTTTACTTGATTGTCAATGGGGCAAATTTGAATATTAAAATGTCGCCAATTGACGAACCACTCGCAATTTGATCTGAATATGCTTTGATAATATTGAAGTCTTATAACTGCTTCCAATTTATTTTCTATAGATAAACATTTACTCAATTTAAAACTATCCTGACTTCGTCGAATATTTCAAAAGCTTGACTATTGAAGTATCACGATTTTGTATTTTTGACGAAGCTAATTCGATGATTTTAAAATTATTGTCGATGCACTTGAAATCAGTTTGTTTGTTTTATTTATAAATTATATTTTAGCGTTTCTTATTGAAACTGCTTCGGCATGACAAAATAGATTTTATTTCTTAAAAATATTTGACATAATAAGATGTAGCTGCGAGCCAAGTGCCCCATCTTGTTATAACTGGTTGTGGCGGCAATGGCATATCTGGATTTTTATCTTTCAATAGTATAACCCGACTAGGAGACTAGCAATTAACATTATCTACAACCGGGTATTCAGAACGGTGATTTTCTCGCAAATCTCATTATATTTTTTGTAAGCTATGTCCACATTATAATATCCTCATGAAGTCCCATAAAATTGCATTATTGCATTCCTATCACTGATTATTAGATATAGTTTATAACAGAATTAACCATAGTTTATAAACAATTAAATCTTTTTTTTTTTTTAACAAATAAGTTATTATACAATTTTGAATTAACATAATTGCAACGGCACAAAATGCTATATGAATTACATAATGCGATGCGTAGCCACAGAATACATTCAGTGATAGGCCTCATAAGTAGTTTTTTAGCTTATATGTTAATTAATAATCATATAAAAACAGACTTTCTGATTTATATCATAAAAAAACAAAATCTGCCTTGCAGCATGCTCGTTATTGGACACGAAGTTAAGAAAAAATAAATATCTAGTACTTAATTGTTAAATAATTAATTATAAAACATTAAATTTGTAAAAAAAATATAAACGTAATTACAACGGCACAAAATGTTACGTGAATTACATAATACGATGCGTTGCCACAGGAGGCATTCTGTGATAGGCCTCATAAGTAGTTTTTTTAGTTTATTTATTACAAAAAAAACACACAAAAAACTTGTTTTTTTTATCTATATAATAATAGTTTAGATAAATAAATTACTTTCTGAATGATATTATTAAAAAACAAAATATACATTGCAACATGCTCGCTTTGCTCGCTATTTAACACGAACGTTTCGAACCCCCGATAAATATTAACTTTATTACAGTTAAATTAAGCATCACGAATCCTATATTGTAAAATAATCATTATTTTTTAATTTTAACATTAACGCACCTATTGAAAAACATTGAAAAAAAAACGACACAAAATGCTACATGAATTACAACATTATTTTAACATAGGTACTTACGTTAAAGTGCTGTCAGGTAGAACAGGGTCCAAATAACACAAGCTGGGGTCGTCGTAGTAGCAGGATCAGAACACAGTATAACGTAAGCCGGGGTCGTCAGAAGTAGCAGGATCAGAACACAGTATAACGTAAGCCGGGGTCGTCAGAAGTAACAGGATCACAACACAGTAAACAAGCCGAGGTCGTGCAACTATATCCCTCTCCCTTATCCACATTGCATGCGTTGCACCGGCGGTACCGGCAAAAGGGATTACTTATCATCGGATAGTTTATCAATAATAAAGAGGCTTAGCAATAAAACTTTGTTATGCCGCCTCGCTCTTTGTAGTCGGTGCACTATTTTTTTTATTGCCGAGTCAGATATTTTGATTTATGGCTTTGAAAAGAGCCTGAGATACAACTAAGCGTACTTATATGGAGGATTAGCAACAAAACTTTGTTATGCCGCCTCGCTCTTTGTAGTCGGTGCACTATTTTTTTTATTGCCGAGTCAGATATTTTGATTTATGGCTTTAAAAAGAGCCTGAGATACAACTAAGCCTACTTATATGGAGGAATAGCAATAAAACTTTGTTATGCCGCCTCGCTCTTTGTAGTCGGTGCACTATTTTTTTTATTGCCGAGTCAGATATTTTGATTTATGGCTTTGAAAAGAGCCTGAGATACAACGAAGCCTACTTATATGGAGGTTTAGCAATAAAACTTTGTTATGCCGCCTCGCTCTTTGTAGTCGGTGTACTATTTTTTTTTTATTGCCGAGCCAGATATTTTGATTTATGGCTTTGAAAAGAGCCTGATATACAAACTAAGCCTACTGATATGGAGGATCGCCTTCCAGGAAAATTGTAAAAGACTAATTCATTTTAAGAAACAATAGATAAAGCAGCTATTGCTATCTCCTTTGCCCACATTGTTTTGCACCAGTGAAAGCACCGGTAATAAATGGGATTAGTAAGGAGCCAAGAGGATTAAGAATAAAACTGGATTAGGTTATGCCGCCCGACTCTTTGTAGTCCATGCACCATTTTTTGTCTGTCTGAGAACGATTTTTTTATAATAATTATAACAAATTAAGAATAGAGCTTGAGACACAACTGTGTCTACTTATATATTTTTAAAAACCCTGTTTACTAATTATAAAATTATGTACCTACATAAATTTGTAATGATTTGTGTTTGTTGAATATTTTGAAAGTATATCCGTCAACTGTTTGCAAATAATGATAGGTACATACATTTATTAGCATAGTAAAAAACAACATAAAATCGACCATCGTAGAAAAATAACTATAACTAGTTGGGTATAAATATTTACAATATGGCAACATGACTCGAACCTTTGGTAGAGTGAATGAATGAATGATTAATAAATGAATCTGTTTCTTGATCGATAAATCGATAATTTCGTGACCATTGTTTGTTGTATTGTGTACGCGCACAACACAGCACAGGCACACGTACAAGCTGGGTTCTGCTGTTCTGCTGTTCTGCACACCAAAGAATATGGATGGATATGTTTTATAAGTACCTATATTTTACACCACTGATATCCCAAATTTTCACAACTAAAAAAGGTGTTTATATTTGTTAGGTTATAAACACGTTTATGACCGAAATACTTACCTAACCATGCTCTAAAACTTGGTCTTGTTCTGATGTAGGTACCTATCTAACTTGTCTTGCTCTTTTGAATGTATGAGTTTATAAAGACACTAATAGACGAAACTAACTTAGCATGGAAATTGACTGATTGATTGCAAAACTTTGATTACCTGCCAATGATACCTACTTCATAACCTATAGATTCTGATCCCAATTTGTTTTTGAAAAACTGTGCTTCTGTGGTTTTGGGCAAGCTTGCAAAAATAACTATTATTTTCAGAGTACCTCTTCTGGGTGTACGGGAGCGAGGTAACGGCGTGCGTTGGTGGTGGCAAAGGTGCTGGAGTTGGTGCTGTGTGTAAGTATTACCTACATTATATTACAGTTGGTAAGTAGGTAGGTACTAAACCTAGATTCAGACAAAAGACTCAACTAAACCATAACCCAATTCCAGTAGCAACTTAGTACTAAATTCAAATAAAACCTAGTATGGATAGTGGGTCAAAGTACCTAAGCATAATCAATGTTAGTGTAGATTTAGATATTAGACCAATAAGTAGATAAGTAGACCAATATACCTACTTAGTTTCTAGCCAGTTGAAGTGAAGCTCAGTGCTCCAATTAAAAATATTGTGGGGTAAAGAAACTGATAATATTCTTGTAAAATAATCTTAAATTAAAGCCTTTAGCCTTTATACATAAATAAGCATTTATTCATATATATAAAACTAGAGGTTGCGTGGTGCGCGAGCTGCATACAGCTCGCGGGTTTAACCCCTATAAACCCCTACAACCCCTACAAACCCCTATAAACCCCTACAACCCCTAAAAACCCCTACAACCCCTAAAAACCCCTAAAAACCCCTAAAAACCCCTACAAACCCCTAAAACCCCTAAAAACCCCTAAAACCCCTAAAAACTCCTAAAAACCCTTAAAAACCCCTAAAAACCCCTACAACCCCTAAAAACCCCTACAAACCCCTAAAAACCCCTAAAAACCCCTACAACCCCTAAAAACCCCTACAACCCCTAAGAACCCCTACAAACCCCTACAACCCCTAAAAACCCCTAAAAACCCCTACAACCCCTAAAAACCCCTACAACCCCTACAAACCCCTACAAACCCCTACAACCCCTAAAAACCCCTAAAAACCCCTAAAACCCCTAAAAACGCCTACAAACCCCTACAACCCCTAAAAACCCCTACAACCCTTAAAAACCCCTACAAGCCCCTACAACCCCTAAAAACCCCTAAAAACCCCTAAAACCCCTAAAAACCCCTAAGAACCCCTACAACCCCTAAAAACCCCTACAACCCCTAAAAACCCCTACAAACCCCTACAACCCCTAAAAACCCCTAAAAACCCCTACAACCCCTAAAAACCCCTACAACCCCTACAAACCCCTACAAACCCCTACAACCCCTAAAAACCCCTAAAAACCCCTAAAACCCCTAAAAACCCCTACAACTCCTAAAAACCCCTACAACCCCTAAAAACCCCTAAAAACCCCTACAACCCCTAAAAACCCCTACAAACCCCTAAAACCCCTAAAACCACTAAAAACCCCTAAAAACCCTTAAAAACCCCTAAAAACCCCTACAACCCCTAAAAACCCCTACAAACCCCTAAAAACCCCTAAAAACCCCTACAACCCCTAAAAACCCCTACAAGCCCCTACAACCACTAAAAACCCCTAAAAACCCCTAAAAACCCCTACAACCCCTAAAAACCCCTAAAACCCCTAAAAACCCCTACAACCCCCTACAACCCCTAAAAACCCCTAAAAACCCCTACAACCCCTAAAAACCCCTACAACCCCTACAAACCCCTACAAACCCCTACAACCCCTAAAAACCCCTAAAAACCCCTAAAACCCCTAAAAACCCCTACAACCCCTAAAAACCCCTACAAACCCCTAAAACCCCTAAAAACACCTAAAACCCCTAAAAACCCCTAAAACCCCTAAAAACCCCTAAAAACCCCTACAACCCCTAAAAACCCTACAACCCCTAAAAACCCCTACAAACCCCTACAACCCCTAAAAACCCCTAAAAACCCCAACAACCCCTAAAAACGCCTAAAAACCCCTACAACCCCTAAAAACCCCTACAACCCCTACAAACCCCTACAAACCCCTACAACCCCTAAAAACCCCTAAAAACCCCTAAAACCCCTAAAAACCCCTACAACCCCTACAACCCCTAAAAACCCCTACAACCCTTATAAACCCCTACAAGCCCCTACCACCCCTAAAAACCCCTAAAACCCCTAAAACCCCTAAAAACCCCTACAACCCCTAAAAACCCCTACAACCCCTAAAAACCCTACAACCCTCAAAAACCCCTACAAGCCCCTACAACCCCTAAAAACCCCTAAAAACCCCTAAAACCCTAAAAACCCCTACAAGCCCCTACAACCCCTAAAAACCCCTAAAAACCCCTAAAACCCCTAAAAACCCCTACAACCCCTAAAACCCCTACAACCCCTAAGAACCCCTACAACCCCTAAAAACCCCTACAACCCCTAAAAATCCCTACAACCCTTAAAAACCTCTACAACCCCTAAAAACCCCTTCAAACCCCTACAACCCCCAAAAACCCCTACAACCCCTAAAAACCCCTAAAAGCCCCTACAACCCCTAAAAACCCCAAAACACCCCTAAAACCCCTAAAAACCCCTACAACCCCTAAAAACCCCAACAATCCCTAAAAACCCCTACAACCCCTAAAAAATCCTACAAACCCCTATAACCCCTAAAAACCCCAACAACCCCTAAAAACCCCTAAAAACCCCCACAACCCCTAAAAACCCCTACAACCCCTAAAAATCCTACAAACCCATAAAACCCCTACAACCCCTAAAAACCCCTAAAAACCCCTACAAACCCTTAGAACCCCTATGGGGGAATGGGGGGAGGGTGCAGTTTATAAATCCTTTGTACATTTTGAAGTACCATTTACAAATCCTAAAAAAAACACTAAAATTCCTTACAACCCAAGGTCAAGTTTGCTATATCTATCTAGCACCGTTTAGAAGTTATAAAGGTTTAAAGTTTTTTATTTCTGAATCGGATAATGAAGAGGGTTTGAGCAACATTTGTTCGAGCACGATCCCTATTCTATCTATCTATCTATTATTTTATCGATTCGGATATTGAAAAGGGTCTTGAGCAACATTAGTTGGAGCACCAACTCTTTCCGACTTGTAGTTTCTGAGATATTGTGGGGGGGTCAAAGGACGGCAAAGAGGGGAGGTCACACTACATTTTTCAACTCTTCAGAGTATTCTCTATACAATCCTACTAAAATTTCAATTCCAACATGACGCCTTCTGGGTACACCTTAAAAGGGGGGGAGTAAAATGGGGTGTGGGGTGGAGTTTTAAATCGTTTCTTAATCCTTCAAACATCCTCTAAACGATCCTACTAAAATTGCAATTCCAACATGACGCCTTCTGGGTATACCTTAAAAGGGGGGGTGAAAAATGGGGAAGGGTGCAGTTTAAAAAAACTTTTGTATATAATGATGCTCCATCTACACAAATCTTAAAAAAAAAAATACCCCGTCGGGAAGAATCCGATGTCGATTCGTGGGGGGTTTAGTTGGGGGGGAAAGGGGCATTTTGGGATTTTTCCCCCACTCACTGGAAACCCCTCTATAGCTTTCCTATAGCATGAAAAAAAAACACATCTCCCCTTCACCATCTGGGAGAACAATTATGTCAATAAGTCAGTGGTAATAATAATAAGATTTTGTATGGGACAATATTTTTTTTGTATGGCGGCCATTTTTTTTTTATGGATTCAGATATTGAAAATGGTCTTGAGCAACATTAGTTGAAGCACCAACCCTCTCCGACTTGTAGTTTCCGAGATAATGCGAGAGGGGGGTCAAAACGGGGGGCAAGGAGGGGGGTCACACAACTTTTTTCAACTCTTTGAAGCATCCTCTATACGATCCCACTAAAATTTCAATTCCAACATGACGCCTACCGGGTATACCTAAAAAGGGGGAAGGGGGGGGGGGGATGCAGTTTAAAAAAACTTTTGTTCATTTTGAAGCATCATATACAAATCCTCAAAAAAAACACTAAAATTCCTTACAACCCAAGGTAAAGTTTGCTATGTCTATCTAGCACCGTTTAGAAGTTATGTGGGTTCAAAGTTTTTTATATCTGAATCGGTTAAATAAGATGGTCTTGAGCAACATTTGTTTGTGCATTAACCCTCTCCGACGTGTAGTTTCCGAGATAATGTGGGGGGAGTCAAAAAGGGGGGCAAGGAGGGGGTGTCACACACCTTTTTTCAACTCTTCCGAGCATCCTCTATACGATTCCTTTAAAGTTTTAATTCCAACATGACGCCTTCTGGGTATACCTTAAAGGGGGGTGAGAAAAAAGGGGGTTGCGAAAAATGGGGGGGGGAGCGGGGTAAAATTTGTTAAAATTTGGTAAAAATTGTTTCTTAATCTTAGGGGCATCCTCTATACGATCCTACTAAAATTTCAATTCCAACATGACGCCTTCTGGGTATACCTCAAAGGGGGTTGAGAAAAATGGGGGGAAGGGGGAGGAGTTTAAAATTGTTCCTTATCTTAGGAGCATCCTCTATACGATCATAATAAAATTTCAATTCCAACATGACGCCTTCTGGGTACACCTTAAGAGGGGGAGAAAAATGGGGGAAGGGGGGGAGTTTTAAAATCGTTTCTGAATCCTTCAAGCATCCTTTATACGATCCCATTAAAATTTAAATTCCAACATGACGCCTTCCGGGTATACCTTAAAGGGGGTTGAGAAAAATGGGGGGAGGGGGGGAGTTTAAATTTTGTTTTTTAATCCTTGGAACATCCTCTATAAGATTCTACAAAAATTTCAATTTCATCATGACGCCTTCCGGGTACACCTTAAAAGGGGGGGAGAAAATGGGGGGAGTGGGGAAGTTTTTTTTTTTATTTTTATTTCTTAAAGCACCATGTATACAAATCTTCAAAAAAAACACTAAAATTCCTTACAACCCAAGGTAAAGTTTGCTATGTCTATCTAGCGCCGTTTAGAAGTTATGGCAGTTTAAAGTTTTTTATTTCTGAATCGGATAATGAAGTAGTTCTTGAGCAACATTTGATAGAGCACCATCCCTCTTCGACTTGTAGTTTCCGAGTTAAGTGGAGAGAGAGAGAGAGAGGGGGCAGAGGAGGCAAGGACGGGGGGTCGGGTAACACATTTTTTTTCAACTCTACGAAGCATCCTCTATACGATCCCACCGAAGTGTACAACCCTACATGATGCCATCAAGTCTGCGAGATTTTGTATGGGAGTGCACACTTTTGTATGGGACAATATTTTTTTTGTATGGCGGCCATGTTTTTTTTTATAGATTCGGATATTGAAAAGGGTCTTGAGCAACATTAGTTTGAGCACCAACCCTCTCCGACTTGTAGTTTCCGAGATAATGTGGGGGGGTCAAAAAGGGGGGCAAAGAGGGGAGGTCACACTACATTTTTCAACTCTTCAGAGTATTCTCTATACAATCCTACTAAAATTTCAATTCCAACTTGACGCCTTCTGGGTATACCTTGAAGGGGGGTGAGAAAAATGGGGGGAGGGGGGGAGTTTTAAAATCGTTTCTTAATCCTTGGAGCATCCTCTATACGATCTCACTAAAATTTCAATTCCATCTTGACGCCTTCTGGGTATACCATGAAGGGGGGTGAGAAAAATGAGGGGAGGGGGGGAGTTTTAAAATCGTTTCTTAATCCTTGGAGCATCCTCTATACGATCCCACTAAAATTTAAATTCCAACTTGACGCCTTCTGGGTATACCTTGAAGGGGGGTGAGAAAAATGGGGGGAGAGGGGGGAGTTTTAAAATCGTTTCTGAATCCTTGAAGCATCCTCTATACGATCCTAATAAAATTTCAATTCCAACATGACGCCTTTTGGGTATACCTTAAAAAGGGGGTAAAAAATGGGGGATGGGGGGGGTTAAAAAAAATGTTTGTATTTATTAAAGCACCATCTATACAAATCCCTTAAAAAAAACTCACCTCGTCGGGAAGAATCCGATGTTGATTCGTGGGAGGGGCAGTTGGAGGGGGAAAAGGGGCACTTTAGGATTTTTCCCCCACTCGAATAAACCCCTTTTATAGTTTTCCATGAAAAAAAACACACCTCCCCTCCCACCATCTGGGAGAACAACTATGTCAATCAGTGAGTCAGTCAGTGGTAATCGAGCTATATATAGTATAATAATAATAATAAGGTGTTTTAAGATTTTGTATGGGAATGCACTTTTTTGTATGGGACAATATTTTTTTTGTATGGCGGCCATCTTTTTTTTTATGGATTCGGATATTGAAAAGGGTCTTGAGCAACATTAGTTTGAGCACCAACCCTCTACGACTTGTAGTTTCTGAGATAATTTGGGGGGGTCAAAAAGGGGGCAAAGAGGGGAGGTCACACCACTTTTTTCAACTCTTCAGAGTATCCTCTATACAATCCCACTAAAATTTCAATTCCAACATGACGCCTTCTGGGTACACCTTAAAAGGGGGGGAGAAAAATGGGGGGAGGGGGGGGAGTTTTAAAATCGTTTCTTAATCCTTCAAACATCCTCTATACGATCGTATTAAAATTTCAATTCCATCATGACGCCTTTTCGGTACACCTAAAAGGGGGTAATAAAATGGGGGGAAGGGGGAAGTTTAAAATATTTTTTGTATTTCGTAAAGCACCACCTTTACAAATTCCTAAAAAAAAACACACCTCGTCGGGAAGTATCCGATGTTGATTCGTGGGAGGGGCAGTTGGAGGGGGAAAAGGGGCACTTTAGGATTTTTCCCCCACTCGAATAAACCCCTTCTATAGTTTTCCATGAAAAAAAACACACCTCCCCCTCCAACATCTGGGAGAACAATTATGTCAATCAGTGAGTGAGTGAGTGAGTCAGTGGTAGTTAAGCTATATATAGTATAATATATCTGTGATTTGGATTTGGCTACATAGTGTTGAGTAAAATATCCACCAATATACATATATATTTATTTTATTTTATTATAAAGTATTTTTTATTGTTCTAGGTGTAAAACTGCTCAATTAGAGCATGGAGCCACCACTGTGCCAACTGCACCTCCACTTCCAACACCACTTCCAACACCACCTCCGTCTCCTCCTCGTCCTACACCATCTACACCCCAGGCTGCGCTCTATAGGAGCAATCGAAAACTGATTGAAAGGCTCGGCCTTAGGGAGGGTAGAGAGCTCCAAAGACCGTCCCTCTCTAAGGCCAGAGTAGAAGAGCTCCAAAGCAGGCGGAAGGCAGCAGTGGCTGCCACATCACGCACCTGTTTGGGGAGCTCTACTGACAATTAACATTTTGTCAGTAGAGCTCCCCAATTACCAATGAACTTGTAATATACATATTTGTTTTATCTAAACCATTATACCTCACCCAAATAGATAGGACTATCATAACCTATAGATTGTGTGGATTTTTGTTTGATGCCTAACTGGCTGACTGAAATTTGTAATAGATGAAATAGCTCAACTAAACCATAACCTAATTCCAGTAGCCACTTACTAAATTTTGCTCCTGCTCAAACCTAGTGGATAGTGAGTCAAAGTAACCATAATCATTGTTAGCGTAGATTTAGATATTTATTTGGGAGCTAAATAAATAGACCAATATACCTACTTAGTTTCAGTTTAAGTGAAGCTACTTTATAATGCAAGCACGCGTGCTAAGCCAAACATAATATAGGATGGATACAATACAACAATGTTAGTTAGCCATTAGGTATCATTGCGCGGAACTTTGTATAAAATGGGTCTTTGAATGCTGCATTGATGACTTGAGTCGATAAGTACCTATATTAAATTAAATTAAATAATCCTGGACATTTGACACAGCGTCATCTGGCCCCAAAGTAAGCAGAGCTTGTGTTATGGGTACATGACTGATATACTACTTATATACCTACTTTTTTTTGTAAATACATACATATTATACATAGAAACACCCAGACCCGAGAGAAATACTTGCAGATCATACAAACATTTGAACATCAATATTCAATTTGACAAGCCATCAGTATCCACTAGCAGATTTGACGTAAGTTTATGGGAGTTAGGTAGGTAGTTCATGTTACTCACTGTAGAGGCGCTGTACCTACATAACCCTGTTGCTGTTACCTACCTACTTAGGTTGGTTTCAATGAGAATGCACCTATTGCCACAGAATAGATTGTAGTACTCCGTTCTCCTATACTAAACAATGAACGCACAGACGCGTCGGTGGCAATTTGTAATGGCAAAGTCAAATTGTATGAAACGCGCATGTGCGTCAAAGGCATTTAGTGTTGATGTAATAAACGCACAGACGCGTCAACGGCTGCGGTTGTGTAATATCATTGTGAACACGATATTGCTACATTACGAGATCTTTCAGTGGCTTTGTGATGTCTTTTACAATACAATAGATTTTCGCATCGTCAAAATTTTGACATTAGTAAGCATTTTTCGGTGCGCTAGAATATATTTTGTTTCTGTTGTCAGATTTTGAAGTTTGCAAATTCAAAGATTCAAAGATTCAAAGATTCAAAGATATTTATTTGCCAGAAAACATGTGTACAGAAGATGACAAAAATATAACAATGTGAAACAACATGCTTGACCGGTTTACGGTATGCAAATTAGGTAGAGAGATGGCATGCAAGTTTAAAAATAATTACAATTTATCACTAAAAAATTCGTCAAGATTATAATAACCCTTTTCAATTAACAATTTCTTTAGTTTTAGTTTAAACATTTGGATGTTCAGGTCTCTATATAGTGTAGGTAATTTGTTATAAATTTTTGGAGCAACACCAACAACACTTTTTTGCATTAGTGCTGTTTTTACAGGGTGTAATTTTAACCTAGTGTTATCCCGTCTGCTTCGAATTACAAAATCAGATAACCGGGGGAACAGATGGGGATTGTTTTTTACAAAAAGAGCTACTTCTAATATGTAGAGCGACGGAAGTGTCAGAATTTTGTGCTTCGAAAATAATGGTTTACAGCTATCAGTAATTTTTATTTTAAACATGGCTCTCACACATGTTTTTTGTAGCCTAAAAATGATATCTTTATTAGTAGAGTTTCCCCAAAATATTAGCCCATATCTCAGAACACACTCTACCATACCGTGATATGCAATCAATAAGGCATCAGTATTGACTGTTGAAGACAGTTTATGCAGGGCATAGGCAAGACTACTAACACGCTTACTCAGTCCTTCTAAATGAGTTTTCCAATTAAGTTTTTTGTCAATTATAAGTCCTAAGAATCGTGTAGCATCAACTTGATTAATTAAATTGTTATTAAATGTTATATTTATGTTAGATGAGGTTTGGGATCTTTGGTCAAAATGCATTATCATGGTCTTACTTAAATTAATTTTTAAATTATTATTGTCAAGCCATTTTATTATTGATTGAATTGATTCATTTATGTCGGTTTCATAAGATTTAATGTCATTGCAAGAAATTGTTATTGTGCTATCATCAGCAAATAATGTCATGGGATTAGTTGTTGCTCTTGGCAGGTCGTTAATATATATAAATAAATGTTACGCAGTATATGATTTCGACATAAAAATTTTTCGACGATTACATTTTCGGTCTCATACGGTCTGGTTTTGAGGATTGCAGCGTTAATAGAAGCATCTCCGTCTCCTATCATTCGCTCATATATGATGCCATACATTGGGATTGACGCCTTGAAACCTTCTACAATTACTTCCGTTTCCATGGCGCTTAAAGAACCTTCATAATTTTTAAAGCATTTGTGTTGCTTAGGCTAAATATTTTTGTTCTCAGCTCGAGCGCATACCAAGCAGTATTTATTTTTAATTCCAATGTAAAGTACTCGACCTGTTGTACATCAATCACAGGATAAGTATAAGACGGATTGGGCAAAAAAGCGCTAGGACCAGGATGAGTTTCTTACCAGTTCTTCTCGGGCTTGGGTTAGGAGGAATTGGCACCTAAATTCACCTATTATGTGAGAATTTTCAAAATGATCCTTGTGATTGTATTGAATAAACTATCTTTTGACTTAACTTGACTTAAGGAAAAATAAATGGTTCTAAGACTAATGAGAATAGGTTTTGATTTATAGAAAACTCTTTTGTTTTGCACTTCCTTCATGAACTTCTAATTATTAAATTAAGTGCACACTGAGGTAGGCAAGTAATAAATCATATTAATTGTTTGAGCTATCAATAACTCTAAACATCTGTATTCCAGCTTATTCTGTAAAGGACAGATGGCTAAACGTTCTTAGCACTTTCAAACATAACTTTTAGAAAGTGAAACAGATGAAGTGGTGAATATCCCTCTTTCTCCAAGGTGTATGTGTCTTGCTGACCTCCTTAGAAACATCTGCGATTCCCCAGGGAAAGTGTGAAGATTAATGTTGAGGTAAATACTTATAAGTTTGTTTATGCCTTTATTTATAACTTTTGCCTGCGGCTTTCACACTTGTGTACCACAAGTGTGGTACACAAGTGTGAAAGCCGCAGGCTATATAATAATATAAGTAGTATATATGGTAGTGACCTAGTCACACACTACATACATGTATATGCCAAGTTTCATCTAAATCTGTTATGGTGTGATAGATAAGTTTCATATTCGTATATGTAATATAATAATTATGTGAAACAAAATCGGTGTACCCCTTTTTATGAAAATTGCTCGGACGAAGGAGTATGAAATTTCGCACACTTATCTATACCTATAAAAGAGCTTAACCTGACTGACTGACTGATTCATCATCGCCGAGCTGAAACCGCTGAAGCTGAAATTTGGAAGATAGCATCCTTTTACAGCAAAACCTAAGTAAGGCGGGATTTTTCAAATTCAACCGTAAGAGAGTGAAAAAGAGTGAAAACGAATGTATGAAACTTTTAAACGCGTGATGCGATTTGCTTGAAAATTGATATGAACAAATAAAATGCTAAATAAATGTACACGTACTTCAGGATTTTTCAAAATAATTCTAACAAAGGGTTAAAATGGGGTGTCAAAGTTTGTATGGGAACTGTTTAACGGGTGGTGGGAGTGATTGGTTTGAAACTTATCAATAAAATTTGGCAAGGAGATAAATTGCATCCTGGGGATGGATTTAAGCTACAATTCCTTTCAAAAAAAATGCGGACGAAGTCTCAAGTAACAGCTAGTTGTTTATATAGAGAAGGAGTGCTGAATGCTAATATTTTTTTTAAAATTATGCTTAAAAAATACATTAATTATTAATTAATTATGGTCAAATTTCGACCAGTTGACGACCACTAGTATATTTAATATTAGAAAGATTATAAGATACCTTGTCAATTTAA
The DNA here is from genome assembly GCA_948098915.1 of Lampropteryx suffumata. Classification (NCBI taxonomy): domain Eukaryota; kingdom Metazoa; phylum Arthropoda; class Insecta; order Lepidoptera; family Geometridae; genus Lampropteryx; species Lampropteryx suffumata. The sequence goes on along the minus strand of OX402555.1, from coordinate 17,791,027 downwards.
CACCATATATAAAGTACAATCTGCATTTGTCATTAAAACAACAATGTATAAAGATGGCAATCAATTCAGGACAAACTAAACTAAACTAAAGAAAGAGTGTCTCGCAATCGTCCAAGTGTGCTGTTACAAATTGGTGTCCGACTCAGCATTATGTTGCGTTATACAGTCGAAACTATAAAACGCAACGCTGATCTTCCGTCGGAAAGGAGGGTGAGCCACGGGTAAATATACAATAATAAGGAACTATACGAAATACAGATAGATATAATAATACAAATAATAATGATAATGGGACATCACTAGAAGGAGCGCAGGCAAAGAATAGCTGTAGAGTCATGGGTACATAGACATTGGATACTAGTAGGTACATAAAGACTAAAAGGTGTGTGATTCGATATTGTTTTTAGGTAACATAAAATATATAAATTATATACAGGTAAAATAAATAATATTTTACTAATAAATATTTTATAAGTAAAAATATAGGGAGTTCAATTATTTATAGATGTATAACCTAAACCTAAATGATTTATATAAATAATTCAATCATTTTATAGATGTTAGTAGGGCAAAAGTAAAAAAGAGATAGGGTACTATAAAAAAGAGATCTCATTTCTGAGATCTTCATTCTCTTTTTGAGAGTCCGAAACTTTTTGAGTTCAAATTTGAAACTATGGACGCTTTAAATTGAAATTATTCAGGACTGTCGGACTTTATTGCCTTTACAATATTTATTATCTTTTTGAGCACTGACAATATGCACTGGCTTCCCTCTTCATTGTATGTTTTTCTTTGACCAGAAGAAATAAATGGTAAAAATAGTACCTATGCCAACTTAGTGGCTACTAGGTGTACACATTCTATCCAGTTACAAATCTGTCCTGCCGAGAATTTCTCCTGTTGCAAATATGTCCAGAGGAGTTTTGTCATCCTCACTTGTTAATAAATGGCTGGCTTATACCTATCTCATTCTACATTCCGGTTGCGTCTATTAATGGTCTGTAATAAAATATATGGATCTTGTATTTTGTTCCTACTTGTGGAATGAGAAAGAAGATGAAGATTATATTTATTTGGAAACTATAATTGCTTTCTCAATAATCTGATCTGAAGATTTGAAGAGTCAAATCAACAATTCATAGTTTTTCTCTGATTTTGTTTAAATTTTGATATTTTGGATTTTGTTTTGTTTTCAGGCTGCACCAATTTTACACTTCAATTTTAACCCCAATTTTAACGCCATATTGCGATTCCCGGCTATTTCAAAAAATCAAATCAAATGTATTTATTTGGGAGCATAAACAAAAATATATCAAAAACATGGGAAGAACGATAACATTACGCAGAAGTTATATGTAACTGTGTCGCGAATGTTAACGCCCACCTCCGAAGATAATAAAACAGAACCCAAATTAGATACTAAAGCATACTATAGGGGGATTGTAGACCCCTTCACAAAAAATATTGAATCTGAAGTAGCGAGTGTGTAGTGTGTGTGTGTTCGTGTATAAAAATTTGTGTATGTGTGTAAGTGTATATGTGTGTGTATGTGTGTGTGTGTGTGTGTGTGTGTGTGTGTGTGTGTGTGCGTGTGTGTGGGTGTGTGTGTGCGTGTAAAGTGAGAGTGCGTTTAAAGGTGTTCCGTGTTCATTCCGAAATCTTAAGAAGATTTTCAGTGTCATCATAAGACAGGGACATAAGCCATTGAAGACATTTTTGTTTACAGTTATATCGGGGAAGGGGATAAATGTTAATTTCCTTATTTACCTTATTATAGAGTGTTGTGCTTAAATAGTAGAAATGGCGCCTGGCTAATGCCGTGCGCCGTTTTTCCGTTTTGCAAACTATATCAGATCTACGTTTGGCATAAACAACAGTAAGGGCAAAGACTAATTGGGAATGTTTTCTGATGATCGTATGCAAAACAAAAAGTTGACGGACTGTGGGAAGTTGAGTGCGAGAATAAATTTCTGAGGTAGGAAACCAGATCGGTTTGTTTAATAGAACTTTTAGAACTGCCCTCTGGGCTCGCTCAAGTCTTAGCATTTGGGTTTTGACACAGCCACCCCAAGAAGGGATACAGTAAGTAAGAACAGATTGACCTAAAGCATAATAAATAGATTTAAGAAGTTCGAAACTAATGATAGGACGTAGAGTTTTGAAGACAAAAATAAGTTTTGTTACTCGGGACACCGAAATGTCAATTTGGTGTTTCCAGCTAAGAGTATTATCCAACATAATCCCAAGATACTTATAGGTAGAGGTGCATTCTAAAGGTGGACAGTCACAAGAAGATGGAATAGTAGCATTGGGACATACATGTGCGAGGATACAGAAGGATGAGGGCGGTTGTGCAGCAGAGGTTGGGGAGAAGGTCATAAATTTAGTTTTGGAAATGTTCAGAGTAAGAAGATTGGATCGCAGCCAGAACATCACAGCCTTAAGAGCAAATTCTGCATTGTTACGAGCAATTTGCCAGGTACGACCGTGTATAAGAAGGGCTGTGTCATCAGCGTAGGCAGCGATTTTACAGTTAGGAAGATTTAAGTCACAAAAATCATTAATATAGATAAGGAATAAGGTAGGTCCAAGAACGCTACCTTGGGGAACACCAAATGAAATAGATTCCTCCATACTCATGAGTCCATCAATTTTCACACACTGTGATCGGTCTGAGAGGTAGCTACGGAAAATGTCAAGTACAATTCCCCTAATACCAATGCGTTCCAATTTATTCAGTAAGATGGGTACAGAAACAGTATCAAAAGCCTTGGAAAGGTCCAAGAAGACACCCATAGTTTTTTGCTTTTTGTCTATGTTCCTGACAACAGCATCGGTCAGTTCAATGACAGCGTCCTTCGTGGACCTCCCACTTCTGAACCCATATTGGTTAGAGGATAATATGTCCCTTTCATTCAAGAAATTTATTAACCTACAGTTAATATTTTTCTTAAAAATTTGCAAGTATATGCAAGCCTTATTTACTCGCGCGAAAGCGCTTATTATTCCATGTATATTGGGACAATTTCCATGAAAGATAACGAATGCGTTGTGTATTTTAATCACTTACTTAATCACAGTTGAGGAGCTCCGGAATAAAAACCGATAAATCCACTTTAAGTAATTTTTGAAAAAAAAAAAAAAAAATGTAATCGCACCTAATAGTTTTCGATCAACTAAAATATGATAAAAATTGGTCGAAGGAAGGGCTTACGTATAGTCATTAAAACAATCTAGTATGAATAGTGTCCTAAGCATTATAATTTAAAATATGGAATAATCGGGTTTTAGTCCGACCATTACGTAGGTACGTATACACTCAAACCCTTACAGTAACATTTTTGTAATAGTTCTGTTGGGTGACGTTTGCCCCTTTTTAACAGACATACTGGTTTGCGCTCTTCATCAGATTAATTTCTAAAGTTTCTATAGGTATTGACCAAATATCTCATTGTTGTTTCTACTCTTCTGCCAATCTTTTTAGTAACTAAATGTTTCTTTAAAACTACTCTCTTTGTCTCTCATTCCATCCAATTTCTTATAATGTTCTTCTAAGGATTCTCAATTCAATTCAATTCTTTTATTTCAGTCAATGTCTATATCATTTGTTAGTAAGCATACATTATAATTCGAATAATAATAATTTGAAATTCGAATTGACCTTGTAAACTAAGCCAGCATTTGAAATGAATTTAGTGCTTTTAAACTTTAGTGCCCGCATGAACTGTATGTAAAAAACGAGTGCCAGTGCTAAGATTCTTCATAAATGGTGTCGATTCTTTTTTCTGGGCCCAGGTGTTGTTTCGTACGTGGGTTGAAAGAACATAACCCTCACCAATGTACACGATTGGTCGATCTTGAACAAGATATTCCGTCATCTTTTTTAAATATTTGAATCGCCACATCTGTATGTCAAAACTTTATGATTGTTAACTAATTTACGCCGCTTGTATCCTAATTTCAGTAATAACTTGCGAAGTGTTTCGAGACAACCGTCAAAAACAATTTTTTCATTCAAATGCAATTTTAATTTTGCTAGCGTTGGAATTTGTTTATTGAAATTACGATATGTATGTAATGTACGCCGAACGACATCCGTTGAGAAACTATCAATACATATCTTATTTTCTTTCTTTTTTTCATAGAAGTACATTTTGGGGACGAGGATGATAATTCTTTCTCTTCTATTAATACCCTTACACAGTTTTTGTGCTTACCCCTTTTGCTTTAGGTCAACGCTCGGAAATATTTATCAAATGAGACAAATCACAGATAAGCTTAGCATGTAATACGGTAAATTCATATTCTTTCTTCAGAAAATGATAAACGTACAGCTATGATGCGTCGACCCTAAATAAAAATTTATAAATTATTAATCAATTATCTTTACAAAAGCATTGTATTTTGTTTAAGTTTATTATTATTAAAAACGTACCTCACAAACAACTTGAAGCTTGTGCATTTGAAGAGGTGCTTGCTTATTTGGGGCAGTTGCACCAATATGGACTCGAGATTTATTATCTGGAGATATGAAAAATACTATGTTAATGTTCTCCATATACTGGATTGATATTTCGGCGAAATTGCTAAGTGGCTTTTGTGGAGATCAGTCTGAGCCCGTGTGAGCTTAACAGTGACAGTGTGAATGTCGATACATGTCTTTGCCCCTCTGTATTCGATTTTCTAGGAATCAAACGATATGTCCAACTTCGATTGATGTCAAATCCTATTTTACGTAATTCTTGTGTGAGTTCATCAAGAGTTTTACACTGCGAATAGATTCCGTTCGCCTTCTATCACCTGCTGCACTCCCAAATAAAGCAAAATCCGCAGTTGGTTTCAATTGTAATGGTTGATCGTTTTCTAGATAAAACGTCCCACTGAATCCATCAAGTATAATATTTTTTATTTCTGGATTTTCATGACAAATATCTTTTAACTTTCTTTTCATACCATCTCTGTGTTTTTTCTGGGCAACTGCGTTTTGCATCTTCCTGTTTAAAGACTGTTTTGCTGTTTTTAATTCGTTACGCAACTTAATGATCTGTTTATCAACTTCAACACCGCTTGGCATAGTATCTCTGGCAGAATACAAAGCGTTCAGATTTTTTTCGAGTATAGCAATCTTATTTTTCATAGCTTCCTTAGAAGGTTTAGCTCTCGGCTTTTTATCTGTATTTTCTGTGTTTTCGTATTGCTGTTATGATTCCACGGGTTATATATCGTTTCTTATTGTTCTATAGAATTTGAAGCTGGCTGTATAATTTGTTTTTTCTGCAGGTTACTGGTATTCGTTGCCTAAAAATTTAAACATTCTATGGGTACTGCTAATTATTCTCTTATGAAGCTATAAAAACATAGAGGTGTGACCAAAAAGGAACGTTACATACACACTATGGTGAGTACATTTAACATGCTCAATCTAACAAGTTAACTGTCTACAGACCACATACGGTCTGTAGAGCCACTTTTATACCAGTCCACAGACCGTATGTAGTTCGCCCTGTTCGCCCATACAATTTCTAAGCCATCTGACACTGTGGCCGTAAGGAGAAAGTCACCTTATTAATGCGGACTTGGCAGGACACATCATAAGGATTATAAAAAGTGATGAGACATAGGGAAATAATCGATATTCATTTTATAGGGTATGAAATAAAAAAATTGCCAAAAATGCAATATTATTTTTGGTTTTTACACAAATATACCAATTTTTTATAAAAACATTGTTAGACTTATGGACCATTCGAAAATAAATCCTTATGTATGTACCTTAACCATATGTACCTTAACCGTTACAGTTACAAGAAAACGTGCCGAAGAGACCTTCCCTAACGTTAAAAAAAATCTACACATTTTGTAAGAAAAAAACGATTAATTTACTCCAAATACTTTTTTGACTTCTACGAGTAGACTGCGAGGCTGATGCAGGAGCAGGCTTGGGCTTAGGGTGGGCGCCCTCGTTTCTTCAACGACTCGTACTCTTTCCACGGAATTTTCGAATAGACCAAACTACCGCAAGAGCTTCTCTTTCGGTCGTGGAATAATTCCGATCTGCAAGGGTCATCAGTCTACTAGCCTATTTCTACGTCATCACTACTGTTGCTCTTGTCGCTTGGGAAAAGTCCTTTGGAATAGGGGAATAGCTTCTACGGTTTCTGTATCCCGAGTCCCAGTAACTAGGGCGGGAATGGAGAGACGTCTTCGACCTCGCCAGCGAGGTCGGTATCTGTTGAGTGTTTACTCTGTCCGAACTGGGTGACTGGGAAGCTGCCGCGATAGCGGCGGTGATCAGGTCATCGCGATCACCGAAAACGTGTCTTGGTCTACGGAGGGACCGTTTAATCGGTAGATCGATCGGATAATCTGGGATCGAGGAAACTGTAAGTTAGTACTTTCCTATGGAACAGAGTATCTGAAATTTGAGAACCATCATATAAATAAAAAAAAATGGTTTTATTACTAATATTATCTACCTGACTACATTCATTTAAATTTATTTGACTAGAATGGATTTCATATCCATTCTAATAAATTTAAATGAATGTATTACTATTTAGAGTTATTACTATTTAAATTATCATTATTAAATACCAATTCATTGCTTTTGTCAAAACAATTATCCTGTAAAATAATTTAAATATAAGTAAAGTCATGAGTATATAATACACGAAAATACACCAAAATCAATAAGACACTTGAGCTTGAATTTGGGAAACTAATCCATCGATATTTGCATTAATTCCACTGATACAAAGACGTAAAGAATTTTCTAAATTATCGTCAGTCAGTCTTGTACGATGTGTTGATTTATTAACTTTCATCAATGAAAAGAACTGTTCGCATTTATAAGTACTGCCAAACGCACAAACCAATCTTCTTGCGAATTTTCTAAGCTGCGGAAAATTGTCTAGGTATTTTTCGTAGAAATTGCAAAATTTTTTAGGAGTATGTTTTCTTGAATCTCGATCAATTCCATTTGTTAGTGTATTGGAGCATTTTGTACATTACATTTTGTAGGAGTAGCAAATAAACTGAAACAGTCTTCCATGTTTTTGAAGTCGCTAAATCTGTTCGAAAATTGTTCCGACAGTAACTTGAGTTCTTCAGGATATTGAGCAAAAGCAATATTTTCATACGCAGAGAGCGTGTTGAAATGGTAACTGTTACCGGACAGCATCTGTGACTCTTACAAGCGTAGTTTGATCTGAAACGCTTTCAAATGGCTGTACAAATCATTTACTAACTGTCCTTGTTTTTGAAGTTTCAAATTTAAATCATTCAAATAGCCTGTAAGATCGACCAGAATTTCTAAATCACATATCCATTTTGGGTCACTTAATTCAGATAGTGGTTTATCTTTTATTTTCATAAAGTCTGCTATCTCATTTCTAAGCTCGTAAAACCGTTTCAACATTTTTCCTTTGCTCAGCTATCTGACTTCACAATAATATGTTACTTCTACGTTATATTCAGCTGATATTTTATCCAAAAACGCCTTGGACTGACGATAGTTAAGCCCTCGGGATCGAATAAAGTTGATGGTTTTTACTACCATATTCGTAACATTCTGGAGTCGAATGGACATAGAACACAAGTTCTGTTGGTGGATAATGCTATGAAGGACTATCAAATTATCTTTTAGCACATTTAATTCTGTTGCTTTTTCATTCAAAATTCCGATGAAACCTTTACGTAAGCCGACCATAGAAGGTGCACCATCAGTGCATACTCCAATTAATTTTGACCATGGCAAGCCAAAACTTGTGAATACTTTTTGAACTTCAATAAAAATATCCTCTCCTGTAGTGGTTCCTTTTAGCGGCTGTAAAGCAAGCAATTCCTCAGTAACAGTGAACTCCTTATCAACACCTCGAATAAATATAGCCAGTTGAACTGTGTCAGACAAATCGGTGCTCTCGTCTAATGCTATGGAAAATGATTCAAAACCAGCCATACGGTCAGTCAATGGTGTTTTTATATCATTATCTATCATTTCTATACGTCGAACAACATTTCGTCTTGAGAAACTATTTTTTTCTTTTCGTACACCTTTTTCTTTTTGTTTAGAGATTGCTTAACGTTGTGGTGGAACGAGTCCGCTGATATAAAAGTATGTCCCGGCTCGAAATACTTCAATATTATTTTAGAAGCGACTATGTCAGTACTATTAATAAGTCCGATCAAATAAGTTATAAGGCACCAATTTTTGTTTTGAGCTGAACAATTGTCGAGCCATATTATTATAGTTGGAGCATCTCTTTAGCTGACAAAAAACGCCCGGAAAGCACTCACTAAGTCTTCTTGTTTTCGTCCGGAAATTGCTTCGTGCCACGTCACAGCATAGACGGGATTAGTGCTTGTATACTTCACAAGAGGCACAAACGTTTCGTTATATACTACTAATCTGGGGCAAAATATAGCAGTTTTGAAAGAATCTAATCTCGGAAGCATGATGACCTTCTGGAGATCTACAGAGACATAAACGTCTTCTTCTTTCGGGACTCTCTTGGTATCAACATCATAATGCTTCCGTGCTTTTGTATAGTTTTGTTTGTGTTTTGCATAATAATTGCAAGTTTCACACTCAGGATCTTGTCCCTTTTTCACATGGTCAGGATTATGAAGACTAAATATTTCACAAGATTCACACTCCTCGTGTTCAAGTCTGGCGAAAGAAATGTTCATGACGTTGGACACATGATATCTGTATGTTTCAAAATAACATTTTACCTCTGGATGCAGTGTTATGAAATTCTCGTGCATCATCTTTATTGTTAAATCGCTGGGTAAATATTTTTTATTCGGGGCATGTGCCCTTCTATAGTGATGCACGCATGGGTTGAACGAATTCACGTGTTTTGTTAATAAGTCTTTATCGATCAAGCTAATTTTTAAATTTCTTCCATCCCTCTTATCTTTTTGGTCCACTATTTCCTTTCCTATAGCTGAAAAAACATGCCGATAATTTTTTTTTATCATAACATTTTTTTTGTGCACATTAGGTGCACAAAAAAGAATGTTTTGCATACTTCATACTTTACCCCATTATCATAGAAATGGTATTTGTGAGTTACGTTGCGTTTTTTGTTGGTCTTAGTATTTGTTTTGGCACATGCGTCGGTATGAACTAGACCTTTAAGAAAAATTCCTCTGGACTCCTAGTGCATAGACTAGTAATCAGCATGGATAGATAATCTTTTATCCTCACTAAAACTGAGACAACACAGTTTTTTGCAAAGATTGTGACACGGTGGTCTTATGTAATATTTATCTTGGTTCTTTTTGAGCTTTTTTGCAGATTTTAGTATAGTACTAGTTTTTCTTTTTTTACTTCTTCGTTTACTGGAGGTTCTTTCTGCGTCTGATATCATATAATCTGATGAATTGTTTGAAGGTTCAGGAACATAATTTTTGTCTGCTACCGAGTCGTCCGAATCTTCAAAAACTGGCATTTCTGCTAATGGTGTCGCGGTGTGGAAAATCTCTGTTGATGGTTGCATAATCTCAGAACATAATAAATCTTCCAATGTAACAAAATCATTGTTAATGACTTGTTCCGAACCTGTTTCTGTAGTAGATGTTTTATCTTCTTGAGGCAGTTGTACTAGAACCGACTGAAGTCAGATTTGGTGGCGTCAACACCTTTTCTATAAAAGCTGGTTGTGTCGAAACTGGTTGTATCAAAGCCATTTGTGCAAAAGCACAAATGTCAAGTTAGCATTTAACTCGTGCAAACTAGAGTAATAGTTTACATTGCCCATAGGTACGCATCTAGGGCAATGTAAACTATTAGGCTCTTAGGTTCTCCATGTCATTGGAGAGAAACATGGAGTTTCTACCTGTTATTTTGTTTTCGAGGGCGCCTCCCACAAGCTTTGGAGCGTGCTTTTGCAATCGTGATAGGAATGGGGCAACCAGCATTATGTCAGTTCGTAAGTTATCTTCGAAGTCATAATTGGCAGGAATTATCTCATCGCCGTTTTCAAGTAGGTGATCTCGCCACCTAGCGGCGAGAATCGCACAGTTATTCTCATATCTTGTGCGTATCAAAGCGGGGGTTGCCGGATCAGCCAGAGCTTCAACTGTTCTACGTAAAGTTGAAAGGACTGTATATTCTGGCACAAGTGCAAAGCTGGTTCTGTTGAAGCTATTTCTTGCAAAGGATCTGGAGTCACAGATTTTTTTTTGTATTGGTTAGAGGAGCTGCTTGTTAGACAAAGCTTTCGTGAGTTGGGACAAATTGCATTGTCTAATGAATTCATATGAACTGCTATATTCAAAGTTTCCGTTTTTAATTTCCTTCATATCTTCCAATGTTACATGATGAGACCAAATTTCTTTGTCATCCAGTTTGAGTCTTGAATTCAAGTGGTGGCAGTTATTTTCCTTATCTTAGTTTAAGTTCCTATTTGTTTTAACATCGTTATTTGTCATTTGAATAGGCGGTGTAGCGTTTTTTGAACCATTCGCCAACGACAACATTTTTTTTGACCTGGTACTCATTTTCCTTATTTTGATATTCTGTAAATAAGAAATATTATGAAGTTTACATCAGCAAACCAAGGGGTCGATTTATTTCTTATAAGAAGAACAAAATTCAAAAACCATGTATTGTATAACTAGTTTCTGCCCACGGCTTCGCATGCATTGTTTCCATGGAAACGTTTTAAGGGGATTTTTATCCCATGGGAACTGATCTATGGGATAAAAAGTAGCCTATGTTTTATTCCAGACCTAGAACTACCCATATACAAAATTTCAGCCAGATCCTTTCAGTAGTTTTGGCGTGAAGAAGTAACAAACATCCATACATCCATCCATCCATCCATCCATACACCGAAACTTTCGCATTTATAATATGTGACAGAACACAGAAAATATTAAAAACCGCTGAAACATTTGCATTTCGCGCGTAATAGATGTTATTGTAGGTAAGGTACCTATATCGATCAGAAATAAATATTTGCCTGCAATCTGCATAGCAATGGCAACTTGGAAACCCGCGGCCCTCGAAACATATATTCGAAGATTGGATTAAATTAAGAAAGGATCTGAGAAACATAGAAAACTTTTACATAGACAGATACTTGGGCGATCGACAGACATTTGATATACACGGATTTTGTGACGCCTCAGAAAAGGCTTATGCGTGTTCCGTTTACATAACAACATGCAATGATAAAGGCAGTTACACAACGAGACTTGTCGCCGCTAAGACAAAGTTAGCCCCACAGAACAAACAAATATCATTGCCGAGATTAGAACTTCTCGGAGCAGTACTTTTATCACAACTCTTGGGAAAGGTCATACAGTCGATTTCTTGCAGTGATGTCCCTATCAATGCTTGGACAGACTCAATGGTAGTCCTTGGTTGGTTGCAAGGCGACAGCACAAGATGGAAACAGTTCGTAGCAAATAGGGTACGTCAAATTATCAAAGTTATTCCACCGTCCCGATGGCATCACGTGAGGTCAGAAGAGAACGCCGCTGACTGTGCCACCCGGGGATTGACTACTGACATCCTACAAGGACATCTAATATGGTGGAGGGGGCCACAATGGCTTGAGACACCTGATCCCAAACCGTATTTTCACTCATCACAAAAAATTGACAGTCCCACTATCGAAGTAAAAAAGGCATGTGTGACCGCAGCCTTAAAACAAGTAGAACATGACATTGTAACCCAATTATTAAAGAATAACAGCTCTATTACAAAGGTCAGTCGAGTAGTAGGTTGGATAAAACGCTTCATCAGCCGATCGCAAAATAAGCAAAGCGCATCGGAATTGAAAACGTTTGCATTAACAACTACAGAGCTACAGGCTGCTCTAAATTTGATTATAAAAGTTGCTCAAGAATTTGAATTCAAAGACGACATTATGTGTTTGAAAAAAAACTGGACACGTGCGAAACACAAGCCGCTTATTAAGTTTAAACCCATTCCTGGACAATAACGACATTTTAAGAGTAGGGGGTTACAGAATGCATCTATCAACTACACATCGAAACACCCTGTAATTTTGTCGTCGCACAGTCGATTGACTGAACTTATTATAAATCAGGCACATATCACGACACTCCACGGTGGACCGTGGACTTGCGCTATCATTTATTCGCAATAATTATTGGATCTTTGGCGGCATCCGCTTCGTGAAGACAACCATCAGGCAGTGTGTAAAGTGCCGACGTTATAGTCAAGACAAGACCAAGCAGATCATGGCTGACCTACCCGCACCGAGAGTGACACCATCGCGCCCCTTCACTAACACAGGGGTGGACTTCACAGGTCACGTGGACATTAAGGCCAACAAAGGGAGAGATTTAAGCACACCCGCATTCCTGGCAGCTTTTCGTCGAATGTGTGCGCGTAGAGGAATACCATTACACGTTTACTCTGTTATTACCCTATGTAATAACACTCTATAATAGTACCCTATGTAGTAACACTCAGAATAAAATTAACATTGTTGTTACACTCAAAACTACATACACCCTAGTAATCTCCTATTTGTGTTCATAATCATTGCACTTAAATAACTAAATATTTGTTTTACAGTTCAGCAGCATGTAGAAGAAGTTCCCCAAATAACACCAAGACTGTTGGATAAATCAATTCAAGTGCACATATGCAAAACATTCAGAAGTAAAGCTAACCAATAAAAATTAATTCGGTAAATCAGATGACATCACCATCAAAGCCGTTTCTACATTCTGCCTCTACATCACCATTTAAAATCAAGCATCATGGTGATAGTAGTAACCCATCAAGATTAAGTTTAAATTATTTGAGTAAAAGAGTTATAAAAATCAGATAGTGATACTTCTTATAGTGCCTCTGTAACTCACACAGAATCATCAATATCTGTAAAATCTTTTAAAATAGAGTCTACTTCGGACTGTAGCGAGATGATAGAGGATGATAAAAGGAGAGAAGATTTATATGCTTTAGAGTGTACCTTGAATAAAATTAAAAAAAGCCCCCGTTCTTATATTGGCATTCCTTTAAGTTGTTATTATTTAGTTAACTTGATTCAAGAACAGATAAAAATACCATTTAACCATATTTTACTATGTCTAAAAAAGATAAGATTAAATAATTCATTCCGTGAACTTGCTGATGACTTTGGTATTGATAGAACTTATCCAAGCAAAGTTTTTTTTTAAATATACCTATTATATAAAGTGTAATGCGTCCTTTTATTGTATCATTAGATAAGGAATTGATTAAAAAAAATTACCAATGGCTTTTAGGCATAAATACAATAATGTGACTTGTATAATAGACTGTTTAGAGATTGAAGTACAAAAGCCTTCAATATCAAGCTCTCTCCTGGTCTGATTACAAGAAAGCCAATACCATTAAGTACCTTATATCTTGTACACCTAATGGTTTGATAAATTATATTTCAAATGGTTATGGAGGCCGAATAACAGATACATGCAGTGTTGAAACTTCTGACTTCTCAAAATTGTTGCAACCCAATATGTGGGTCATGGGCCATGACCCACATATTGGGTTGCAACAATTGGGTTGCCATGACTCATGGCAGATAGAGTATTTAAACATGTAGAAGTGTATTTACGAAAAATGGGTGTGCTATTAGTACGGCCTCCAAGTGTTGTATCTGGAGGTAAGTTAACTAAAGCTGAAGCAAAAGAAACTAAACAAATAGCTAGCTTAAGAATTCACGTTGAGCGGGTGATAAGACGATTACGTGAATTCAACATGTTAAAACCACATGCCTGTCTTAACTTAAGTTTGGTTAAAGTTCTTGATGATGTGATAACTTTAGCTTGTGGTTTGATTAATATACAAGATTCTCTTATTAAATAAAACACAAATTAAATTTCTGCATTTTTATTTTCTATTCTATACTTTTATATAACAATGGATAAACATGGGTTTTCCAAAATTGAATAACACTTTCAAGAAAGCCTGACATATATTGGTCATCGAAAGTTATACATACATATAATTTCTACATTTTTATTACTAGAAAACTTTGGGTCTGCAACGCAAAAGTAACATTTATTTAGGCCACTTAGATACATTTGCATTTGAATCTGGGCAAAGCATTTCTTGCTGGGTTTCCCATATTTTATATAATTATGATATGTTTTGTTGCTTAAAGGACATTTTATCTCCACAATACTATCTTGACATATTCCATCAGGGGAACCTGCTATCATTGGATGTTTTTGGGATATGAACAGTCCTGCATTCTTGTTTTTTTTTCCCTAGTTTCTTGCTAACTATTTCTCGAACTTCATTTTCTAAATATCTACCCTGTTTCATTGCTGGTGTGTCTGGTATCTTCCCCCCCATGATAGTAGAAATCAGAGTCCCATCAATGGTCTGACACCGACTCACTTCATAAGCTCTAGATGCTGTCGGGTGACAGCATCTAGAGCTTATGAAGCTTATGAAGCTTATGAAGCTTCCGTACCTCAGTTCAAACCAAAGGTTATTTTTGAACTGGTCCCTGGTTTCAGTTTCAATCTTGTTAATAAGGTCAACAGTCAAATTAATTTAACTTAAAAATAAGTCACAACATTGTTCCTTATATGTAAGCACAAGTTGGTGCATTGAGATGCTTAATAGTTTATTACATTTATAATCTTGTTGATACTTTATTAGCTCGCAGTTGTCAAGTTTTCTCTTTTTTTAAAAAATTTTTCAAGAACTGTGGAGTTAGAAGGCAGTATAGGGCTCCCTTTAGATAAATCTTTTGCAGATATAAATTTCAAAGTAGTGCCAACTCTTGAAAGCTTTGATTTCCGCCAGTAACATTGAACTTCTGTGCATGAAGGTTCTTCGCTTCGCCTATGGATCCACATAAGCAGCGCTATGGCATGTTTACATCCGCCCTGGGCAGCAACACAATCATGGCATTCGATTGAAATGACTTTTTCTTCATCTTCATCTACCATCAATGTAACAGCATATAGTTTTGCATCGACTTTATGCTCTGGGCAAATCTTGCACTTTACTGTACAAATGTTTCCTTCCCGTTTTAGTTGCACATAACTAATTGCATCATCCCCATATGATGGTCTTGAAGACCTGAAATAGTTGAAATTAATTCGAATAAATACATAGGTACACATTGACTTGGTAATAATCAGATTTTACGTGTTTACTATGAGGAAAATAGCAAATTACAAGCTGTGAGGGAGCTAACCTCATAAATAAACAATGACAAGTAAATTCAAATTCAAATTTCTAGAGTAAAGATAGGTAAATACTCGCGACTCAGCTTGTGCCCAATGCGACTGCGGAGCTCCCATCCAAACTATTTCACATCTACTCATCTGCCCCATGTGCCCTGATTTACCTGACGAACCTAATTTAGTTGTATCATTGACTCGCAAGAAAAAGAATACAAAATTTACTTACAAGGAAGTTTTCACGTTTCTAAACTCAGACGAGCAAAATTCTTTATTTGTTGCGAGGAAATCGCCTAACATTAATAGATCAATCCTGGGCAAATTTGAGCTATTTGTCTTAATAAAGCTTGGTTCCATTGTTAGAGTAGAGTGGAGTCGATAAAACACAAATAAATGAATAAAAAATCAATCCAAATGCGTAATCACAACAACTAAACACAGTAAATGACAGTATTGACAACGGTGTTTATATATGAGTGACGTCATGCGCTGTGATTGGTGTTGCAGTCAAAATGGCCGATTGATATAAATTTCAGCTTGATACTTCCACGCGTTCCTGAGAAAAAGGGTCTTGACAGACAGACAGACGGACGGACGGACGGACGGACGGACAGACGGCGGCAAGGTTTTAAACTAGAACAGCTTCTTACATTTCTTCGAAACAGAGTGGATATGCTAGAAATGATTAGTGCAAATCGTTCAAAGACGATAGCTAAGCCTAGTTTAAATGAAACTAAAAATACACATGTCCAAAGTTATGTGTCAACTACGAATGACCTATTAGGGATAGGGTTGAGCTCGTAGACGATAATAAATTATGTCCTAATTGTTTGCGTTCTGGACATGTAGTTGATAATTGTTTGTTTGGTACTTGCATGCAATGTAAGAACAAACATAACAGCTTACTTCACTTAGACGAGCAAAGTGTATGTAGTAGTAATGTGAATGTGTGTGTGAATTATGTTCCTACATACTCTACTTCAACAACAGCTTTGCATTCATCAGCTGACTGCGCCGTAGATGCGACAAATACTGCGGACAGTTCATGCTTGTCATTTAAACATGTTTTGCTTTCAAACGCTGTTATTGAGGTAGCCGATCAAAACAACCGATTTGATTTGGCACGGGCCCTCCTTGACAACGGTAGTCAACATAGTTTTATTACGGAGAAATTAGCTAAACGAATTAATGCGCCTTATATACAGTCCACAGTTCACATATCAGGTGCCTTACACAGTCGAATAATTTATGCGATATTTTTCTGCGCTCTAAAACAAGTCAGGATAGTACACGATTATTCATATTCATATTCATTTATTGTTTGTGAATTCAGGTGTTACAAAAGACAGGTGTTTCTTAAAATTAGGTATCTCTGAGTCATCAACTATATCATAGTCGCGAAGGTGTGCTTATCGCGTGTGATAATTGTGGTTGTAAGCACGGAGTGGGTGACAGGTGCTCAGCACGAAGTGTGAAGTGTTTTAGGTGTGATCGTGTCGGGCATTATGCACGATTGTGTCGTGCAAAATTCATGAGGGAAGTCGAGGAAGATGACGAGATCGGGGACTGCGCCGAGATACGTGAGTCGTTACTGCGCCACCTTTTCTTGTGATCGTATAGTTGAAGCTCAGAACTTTACTCACCGACCTATTACAGAGAGCCGCATCAAAACATTTCAAAGTAGAATTGAACCACGAGAATCTTTGAAAGAAATATTCAAATATATGAAAATTTGTTAAATACACATAAAAATAGAGATGGGATTCAGCAAAATAGTGACCTTCATAAAATCAACACTAGGAATAAACATAAATTATACATCCCTAGGTTTCGACTAGAAAAAGTTAATAAGTAATTTATGGGGAACACGGTGCGCTTCTATAATAAGCTTCCTGAAAATGCTACTAAACTACCTATTAAGAAATTTAAAGCATGCATTAAAGGTAGTCTTTTGAAGAAAGCTTATTATAATATAGATGACTATATTATTGATAAGAATGCATGGCCTCATGTCGCTCTGCCGTCAGACAGTATTTCGTAGTTAAGGTAGTTATAAGATGGATCATTATAAAAAAGCGCTAGGACCAAGACGAGTTTCTTGCCATTTCTTCTCGAGCTTGGGTTAGGATGAATTGGCACCTAAATTCACCTAGTATGTAAGACGTTTCAAAGTGATCCTTGTGATTGTATTGAATAAATCATCTTTTGACTTGACTTTGACTTGACTTGACTAATGAATGGATGGTTTTTAGGAGAGAATCGAACAGAGGATAAAACTGTCACTTTATTTTTATTTGGCTTTTCGTCAGTGGCTTCAATTTGAATTGAACTCTTATATCCATAGCATCAATCTGAATGCGTCTATCCTCATCATATTCAATTTCTGACTGCTTGATGTTTTCTTGGCTACCATAGATCTCTATTAAGTCTTCTCTTTCATCACTGGGTATATATCTGAATCGCTGTGCGAGCTCATTTCACGTCTTTTAGAAGTTGTTGAGTTTGAATGCCTTTTGAATCTTTTTGCTGGCAGTTTTGTAGGGTTTTTAGTTTTTCGGAAGCTCGCTTTTTAAAACATTATTTTACTTTCTTGTTCTGTGTCTCAAAATGTTTGTTATCTGTAGAGATTTTGAAAGATTTTCTAAGTTCCCTATATTTGTATTTTCTTTACTAGTCAAACAAAGTTGATAAGGATTGCCGCTAGCATTTTTATTTTCAGTCCGAGTTTTCATACATATACCATTTCCTTTTCCAATAACTTTAGGTTTGGTTCCAGTCAGTTCTTGCTTGATGATGTTGTTAGCGACGCGATATGCCTACTTACCTTTTACCTACCTATTACCTACCTACTGTCTACCTATAGTATTTCTAAAAACTTACTACTACTTAAAGCTAATTAATTGTATGTGTACCTACCTACCTAGATTGTAAGTAAAGCAAGGAGCGCGCGGTGTGTGGAGGTCCGCGGGGATGGCCCGCACTCAGTTTTTTATACAATCAGTCACAATACCAGCCTCACGTCATCCGCACGCTCCTTATCTATAAAGTTTGAGCCTACAGCCTACTGTACTCGCGAATAAACGAGAGTGTTTTTTTTGTCCTACTTACTGTCTTCATTATTTTCACTGCCAAATACCATTTACTCAGCTGCATCGTTTACATTGGTCTTCGAGCGGGATCTAAATAAATGTACCACACGTCACCGCACAGCAAGAAAATGGTTAATACCCGCAGTACCGCATGGAATGAAAGTCAAGTAAAGGACAAAGCCCAATCGCTGACCAAAATGGAAGTTGATGATGGAAAACTGAAAGCTATCGATAAGAGAAGAACTGCAACTACTGCTGAAAGTGCAAAAGTCGAATTGTTAGAACGAGAACCACTTAGCAAACCTACCGTACCTATCGTATCTACCGCACCGCTGCCCCAGGTTTCAAAATCTTTAAAAACTAGAAAGTCTTCATCATCGTCAGTGATTCTGGCACAAAAGAAAAGGCTTGAGCTAGAAGCAGCACAGGAAAAGGCTCGTATTCAAATGGAATTGATCGACAAAAAATTAGCAGCTGACTTGGCAGCTGTTGATAAACAATACAGTCCACAAGCATCGGAACTGGAAAGTCAAGGTGATGGCAAGGACATCGAAAAATGGCTGGAACGCAGTCAACACGAACTGGAGAAACAGAAGACCAACGCTCATGGACCACTTCGAGGCTCACTGTTTCCGCCGCCGGACGACGACGGCACTAACGGTCTAGTTCACCAGTTGGCCAGCGCACTGAGAGACCTGGTTGTATCTACTGCATCCACCAGCCACAACGCCAACCTACTCAGCCGCATCAGCACACCAAAAGAACTACCATTGTTCTTCGGTGACCCCATGGACTGGCTGTCATTTAAAAGTGCATACGAAGAGTCCACGAGTGTGTGCAATTTTGGTGCTAAAGAAAATTTATGGAGACTACGAAAATGTCTACGTGGGTCCGCTATGGAAGCGGTTCAACTCTGTTGATAAGCACTACGTCACCCGACATCGTGATATCCACTCTTGAATTGCAGTTTGGAAACCCGGAAATAATTATATCAAGAATTCTACTAGAAGTCAAAAAGTTGAACATATTATCTCAGGAATATCATAAGGATTTGGTGCCGTTTTATTTACGAGGCATTGATGTCGTAAATATAGTGCTATCTAAATTACCTACAGTGCTACTGTCTAAGTGGACGGACTATAGTTACCCGCTCATAACACAAGGTGATAAAACCAGACTGGATATACTATCGGACTTTTTGAGCGAGGAAGCTGTTAAAATATCTACGTGCAGTGCTAATTTAATGAACATTCGATGGGACACTAAACGTAAATATAGTGAAAATAACTCTGGTCAAAATCAAACTGTTTTGTTGCAGACTGTAAAGTGTAAAGAAAGAGATAATAAGTGTCGGTTTTGTCGCGTTTCCGTACATAAATTAATTGACTGTAAAACATTCAAAAAGTCATTACGCAAGGACCGCTGGACATATGTGAGGCGCGTAGGTATATGTTTCAAGTGCTTGTTATCTCAACACGATAGACAAACCTGTTCAGCCGCTGCTTGTAATGTTGAGGGGTGCGGGGAGCCTCACCACCGCCTCCTACATTACCTGCCAAGCTCGCGTCGAAACGTTATACCGCCTACACCAGTGGAATCTTCCCCTATGGAAACGACAGCCACAGAGACTGATAATCACCCGACGGAAAGTATTAATCATTTAAACATGAGCAAGTCAGTGTTATTAAAAGTAGTTCCCATAGATATTTATAGACCTAACGGTAAATTCAGCACGAGCGCTTTACTCGACGATGGATCTACCGTGTCGCTGATGAGTGCGAGACTAGCAGCGCGCGCGGGTTTACGCGGCCGCACTGCGTCGATGCGAGTGCGCGGTGCTTGGAACAATACTGAGTTACTGTGTGATACGGAACTAGTGGACTTAACTTTATCGAATAAACAGGGTGATATATATATAACATTAGTGTACGCAGTGTTAACTAACTTAATTTACCCAAACAAGACTTAAGTGCTGTAAAAAGTGAAAACTATAAAAAACTACTTACGTAAGGTGAAAAATTAATCAATATAACTGTATCCCGGTCTTCAGAAACCGGAAGTCCTTATAGGACAGGACAATTATAAATTACTTTTACCTTTAGAGATTATCGTGAGCGGCCCGTCCGAGCCGTGCGCCACTCGCACGCCGACGGGCTGGTGCTTGCGCGGCATATCGCCGCGCGCACGCTCTTCAGCACTCGCGGACTACTCCACACTCTTGATCAACAACACTGCTTCGTCAGAGGATTATAACGATACCTACAGCCTTCGTGAGCTTCATGACGATGTCCGACGATTCTTCTCAGTTGAATCTATGGGAGTTTCTGCTTGTAAACCACGACAGAACACAGAAGAACTACGTGCCTGGCATACCATGGAACAAACGGCCACAATCATTGAAGGCAGGTGGGAGGTGGGCCTGCCCTGGAAAGACAATAACTGCGTAATGCCCGACTCACTACCTACAGCTATGACTCGATTGAGAGGAGTAGAACATAAAATGAAGAAAAATACAGAGATACGACGAACGAGCACAACACTTACTACAAAATGATTATGCAGAAGAAGTAGTCATTTATAAAATTACAGAAAAGTCTTGGTACTTACCTAATTTCGGTGTTGATAATCCCAATAAAAAGAAACTTCGATTAGTCTTCGACGCCGCAGTGAAAATCTCAAACCTATCGCTAAATGACTACCTACTTAAAGGGCCAGATCTACTCATGTCACTATTTGGAATAATGTTGCGCTTTAGAGAGAATAAAATAACAGTAATGGGTGATTCAAAAGACATGTTTTTGAGAGTTAGAATAAGTCCTCAAGATCGAAACGCCCTACGATTTATTTACAGAGGCAACCCTAATGAAGAATATAAACCTGAAATATTACAAGAGCCGATAAAAACGTAAGTAATGAAGTCGTTAATATTTGGTGCCAATTGTTCGTCATTTCGTAAAAACTATATATACCCAACACTATATGGATGATTATATACAAAGCTAGTGACTGACTAGCTAGCTAATGACCGAACCGCGATTCAAATGATAAAAGAGTTACGCAAATCCTCCTTGCGAGTGTATGTAGGTGATCTACATACACTCGCAAGGAGGATTTGCGTAACTGGATCAGTAACCGTAAAGCGGTAATTAACAGCGTTCGAGTCATGTTCAAGATGGGCCAGCAATGTGACGGCGAACGATCGCTTGGACTTCTATGGCATACCGATGACGATACTTTTAGATTCGACGTTTCATTTAAAAAGATTCCCGATGATTTCATTAATGGACAGAAAATACCTACGAAAAGAGAGACGCTACGTGTTGTTATGTCTATATTTGATGTATATGGATTTTTATCGCCATTCACGATCAATGGAAAAATCATTCTACAAGAAACTTGGCGACTAGACATCAGCTGGGACGATCCCGTTAGCAATGAAATATTTACAAAGTGGCTTAAATGGATATATTTACTTAAAACATTAGATAACGTCAGATTGCCGAGATTCAAATTTAGATTGCAAATTGTCAGATTGTCAGATTCATTCCGTAGACAGTAGACCGCTACGCCGTACGCACCTGACGATAAAGATATTATTTGTACAGAAAGTTATAGGCACTTACAGATGCATATAATGTGTGATGTTTCGATAAAGGCATTCTGCGCCGTAGCCTACAGGCGGTGGATAGATAACGAGTTTAACACGATAATTTTTTGTACCAACGTTTTGGTGTCATCACTTATCCTTAGCTTATCCTTGGGATAGATTGCAACAGAGCTCAAATTTGATGGCCGGATAAAAGAATTGGTACTCTTTTTAACCACTTCGGCAAAAGAGGTCTTAGCTGTACGTTGCGACGATTCTCTTACGCTTTTTTTCAGTTCTTGTAGGCACACCGATAAGTCTTCCTTCTCATTGAGGAATTATGCGTAAGTTTGGACTTGTATAGCCTTCGATTGTAGGGCTTGGTATTCAACTGCCATTTGAGATGAGCCATGGGATACCTTTCTGCATAAATTACTTATACGCAGTTTCTGCTCTGAGTTAAGTTTTCCCTCATTAGCAATTTTGGACACTTCATTAAGGCACTGTTCGATAAAAGCCATCCATTTCTGAATCTCCGATGTAGACACGGTTGTTATGGTCTCTTCATACCTTGGTTGAGCTCGCGGGCGGAGGACTGCGAGCCACCTTATTGCTTCTGTTGAAAGGGCTGTCCATGATGAAACTATGTATTCGACTTAGATATTAAATCAAAACATAATTAGAATCACACACTGTCATTACGTAGCACGACTGCTGAGTTAAAACTAGGTCAGTTTTTGTTTATTATTTTGAATAAATTACTTGGGCACGTCCGATCTCGGCAAGCGAACGATGATTCCCATCGTGTTACATTGCATGATACATTTCGCAGATCTGTACCCGCTTTTACCTCCTACAATTGAACTCTCCTTCAGTATATAACTAAACCCTTCTTCAATTTGTGCTTCTGGGAAAAGCGGCAACAACAATTGACAACTGACAATTTTGTTCAAATTCCGTTACGTATTTTTTACATCCTTTTTGTAAGCATTAGTTGCTTCGCTTTTCGTTTAAGCTTATCTTGAAAATGATAAAAATAACCGTGGTGTGTAATCTGGGGAAATTCTAGAACTTGCGACTTGATGATCTCAATAATAACATATTATAATAAGACTTTTTCAACTTGTTAGATGCATATACCACAGGAACAACATTGTTTTTCTCATCACTCCTGCCTAAATCACAAAATAGCACATATAATTGTTTTAACGGTTTTGGGCACTTCTGAAAGGTACCATCACCAAAAAAAAATTTGCCGACTTTGATAAATTCCCGTGCTTCTTTTGATGCAAACACTAATATACGATTGCTTTCATCGTTATTATAATCTCCGAGAAGAAAATCATCAAAGAGACTGGTGGTATTTTGACTTTATCTAGATCATCGTACACTATTTTCTTAACTTTTACTAGTTTTCTTCTTTTTCTGTAACCGATCGGTATTTGTTGGACGTCGGTAAATTTGTAATTAAATCAAGTCCCTAATCCTTTATGGATGCTACTGTCTTTTTGTTTATTCTAGAGACAGTTTCTTCCTTAGTTAAAGCTGCCGATTTGACACTGGTGCGTATTATTGAGCAAAGAGTCTTTTCGTTTTCATTAGGGAAACAGGTTTGAGCATGGGTACTCGTTTTGAGCACTTTTGATTGGTCCTGTGGAATAAAAAATATTACGCCATGTCGCACAATCAGCAATTTTATGTTTCATGTAACATGTAGAACCATCGTGTGCTATTAGCACACATCGTCTAAAGAATTCGCTAAAGCAATTGAAAGCCATGCAACGTGTTAGTTAAAGGATTGTGTGTGCTTGCCTTTTACTAACGCTTTGTATGGCTTTTTAATTGCGGGCTTAATAAATGAGAAATGAGCCATGAAAAAGTGACCCAGTCTTTACCCGGTGACCCTACTATACCTACATAAAACAATTTGTTGTGAACAAACGTAGCGGCGGGTATAGTGTGCAAATTTTAAAACAATTACTTACCAGATTTCTTCGGAAATTCTTCCCACCCATTTATCTTTACCGATTTGTCGCTATATACTCTGCTCGACATATTAAATAAACATTCATGAGATGCTACTAAAGATATAAATTTTTCTTCGTTTATTGTACTATGCGTTACGTAGGTGTTTCGGATTAAAATCTAAAAAAAATCACGTTTTTCCCTCTTTGAATTCAGTGACAACACTGCGCGGCCGTGGGCGCCGACACGACGCCGTGCGCGCCCGGGGCTTCCCGCGTATCTTCGACGACGCGCGAGCTTTTTTTGTCAGGTTCAAGCATATAATAATTTGACAAAAGCAAAAAAACTTCACTAAGAACCAAAGTAGTATTTACCAATATGATTGTCATCATTGTGATAGGTTTGAATTTTCACATAAAAAATTAACCCTAAAATATTGTCGGAAACTTTAAAGGAGTTTATTTTGCTTTGAATTGATTTTTGGTCAGTGATTTGTTGTACGTCGTGCTGTCAACTTTCTAGTTCCTGTTAAGAGTTCCGTTTTGAGTGATCATCATGACGTCCTACCCTACAGTAATGAGGAATACGACCGACGATATGATTTTGTGTGTTGGTGCCGCGCCGAACCATGAACAATGGTTTGGCGCATTGAACCATTCTTGTGACCATTGTAGTGTGATTTTTGCGAGTCACCATGAGTTTTTTTAAATCTTTCATAACTGCTTTGTGTTGGATACCTAGGTGGTATCTAGAATACTAATCATGTATTGTGGTGTTTGTTATTGTCAATTTTCAAAATTTTACGGATCCGCCTATCTAAGACAAGACATTAAACGATATGTAATCAAGTAGTTGCTTCATTTACCATAACATTAAAAACATTGTTTATTAGTAATTGGATTAGCCGCTAGATTAGTAGGTAAGTAGTTACTTAATAAATATATACTTAGTTATGTGCTACAAACGAAACACCATGGCTTGTGTGAATACCGCGGTCAGTATGTAATGTACGTCAAAAGATACTTACATACAGCAACCTAGGTATCTAGCCTAGCTTAGCAGACAATTTGAACTCACATGAAGCTAGGTATCTAGGTAGGTAACGCACTTAAAAACGTTGTTGACCAAATAATAAGGGTTGTCAATTTAATTTCTTGAATGTTGTATGGAAATCTGCATATAATAATTCTTAGGAGTTGTACACACAACTGTTAATTTTCATGGTCGGAATCTCTTCGTTCAGGCTTAAAATACTAGTTCCTGGACATCCTGTATACTATGGCTGCAAACAGCGATTTCATATGTTTGAAATCACTAAATACCTTATTATTGTGTACTAACTGCTGACCGCAACTTCACATGCGTAGTAACCTAGTAACCACAGATTATGAACTTTTTATTATCTTTATAGTTTTTACATATAAGTTCATGCTAATAAACATATTTATTTTATGATTATGGTGCTCTAGACCTGAAACAAAAAAGACGTTAATACTAGATTGTAAAAATGCTTGCGATAACGGCGTAATCTAAAGATGAATACTACATATATGGACTAATGGATATGGATCTAAATAATAATAGAATTGAGTATACTTAGTTTATACAAGCAATTGAATTAAAGCATGCCTTGTACTTTGACCTTGGTTCAGTGCTGCAGTAGTTGATTGTCTCGCGGAAAGCATTAGCAAAGGCAGCCTGACGAGTTCATTGTTGATGTCTTCTGGTGAGAGTTTGGAAACATTTATGCTTCCGTCTAACACACATATTGTGTTGATCTCCATATACTTCTTGTATACATGCCGTTCATCGTGTAATGCTTTCATAATTACGTTTTAAAAACTAAAAAGACAACCGACTTCATGTAGGTATATACAGAAGGTAGCTACTGTAAAACGTTAGAAGTTCCTTTGACTGTCCTTCGTCTTCATCAGCAGACCCTTTATGACAGTCACAACCCATCTAGATGTAAAGTTCTCATCAATACTAATTAATCAAGCCGTTGAGGAGTTCCCTCGACTGTCTTTCGGCTCCATCATCAGGTTTCAGATAGTAGTGCTTTTAAACACTTACTAAAAAATAACACACGCATTAGTCGCCACTACGATTTTCGAAAGTTCCCCTCGTTTCCTCTGGGATGCCACCATCAGGTCCTGGTTTCCTTATCATGGTACCAGCCTTGGGATATCTCCTTTTCATAAACAAATTTATCAAAATCGGTTCATAAACGTCGAAGTTATCACACACATAAAAAATAAATATACGGTTTAATTGAGAAACCCCCTCTGTGTCATCGATGAATATTTTTTTTTGTTTTTTGATTATTTTGAAAAACCGCTCGATACGAACTGATTTCGATAAAATTTAAATGGGACCACCTGGGAAGACTGCCACTTTAAAACAAAAAAAAATCAAATCGGTCTATAAATCGATCTGATGATGGAGCCGAAAGGGAACTCCCCAACGATTTACAGCAATTACCTGGTGTTTGGGCTTGATTAATTTGTATTAATGAGAACTTTACACCTAGTTGTGACTGTTATTAGGGGTCTGATGATGAAGACGAAGGACAGTCAAGGGTCAACGTTTTACAGTAGCTACCTTGTGTATACACTTGAAGTCGGTTGTCTTTTTAGTTTTTAACGTGATTATTGCTACAAAATATTTTCTCTTGGAATAGTCTGGTTGTCTTCTTTTAAAGTAGTTTGTAAATTTAAGAGAACTATGGGTAGAACACGGTGCCAGGCCTCACTGTTCAGAATGGAAGCCGCCTTGTGCTAGCGGTAAAAACGCTCTATCATCCCGTTAGCCTTAGGATGATAGCTGGTCGTTTGAATGTTTTTAGTGGCGCTAATGTTCATGAGCCGTCTGAAAAGGTCAGACTCGAAACGGCGGCCTTGATCCGTCATTTCCAGAGTGGATACACCGAAGCTAACCTTTTGCAGCCATTATAGATGCTTTGCGCCAGGCTTCAGGCCACCTTGAAAATCGATTGATAGCAATCTGATTAGGTAATGTGAAAAAGTGATCAGGTAATCTGGCAGTGATCTGGATCAGCAGTTGAGCTACTTATGAGTGTTTCAAATGGTCCTTATAAAGGTCAACTATTACACATGTGTTCTATGTTATTCTGTGTATAACTGTAAATACATTCATTAAAAGTATGTTGTATTATGAATGTGCAAAATTATTATTATATTCCTAATGCTGTGATAAATTATTATAATTGGTAGATTGTATCATTGTATGCAAATATCTGTTAAAGATATGATGATGTTTGCACCAAAAAATATGATCCTGATAGAAGTTTAAGGCTTATTGAAACCCATTCCCACCCTTATTTGAGATTGAATACAGCCGACAATCCTGGCTTTTTATCTCAATCTAGTTCACCTGCTTTTGGTAGTGATTCTGACCAAAGTTTTATTCAAATAGAAAATATGGTTTCCAATTTACTTACATCACCTAAAAACGCAGAGAATGTGGAGCTTAAGAGGCCAGCGGAGGACGAATTGCCCTTACAAACGTAATACCAAAATGATTTGTAACTCAAGTATATTTTGATTGTATTGTTGTATTATTTGTACTTAAATAGTATTTATCTAGGTTCCTGGATAGTTTTTATTTCGAATTACTTATCAAAAATGAAATAAGAGCCAATCGCACTTTGCACATTTTTATGCTTAAATTGACAAGTTTTCTTCCTATTTGTTTCGTATTAAAAACAACAATATCTTACAGGTTGTTTGTAAAGGACCATAGCTTATGTTGTCTAGTTACAGAATAACATTACTATGTGAAGAATAATAAATGTTTTCAGTCATAATTTTATTATTTTTTTATATAATTTTTTTGGTATTAAGGAACACAACTAAATTCATACCACTTTTGAACGGCTAATATTGCTATCGCGCACGCAAGGGCCGGGGCCGGGGGATGGGGCCACTTCGGTTGTGTGATCGCTCGGACAGCTACGCACGCACACACTAAAGCAACATGTACAGGGTACGTGTATTGTATTAATCTGTACCACTGATAATAGTACATTAGAAATTATTAACTATATCAATAATTTATATCCGAAGGCAATCCGTAGAAATCCGTAGGTAATGAGTTTAAAAATTACAGTTTAGGTAAGCGTTTGGATAGTATTCGGCTCCAAGTCTTTGTTAATATGGCGCCAGCTTTGGAGAACAATCTCTCTGCTGGAGCCGAAGAAGCCGGTACCAAAAGATGCTTACACGCCAACTGTGTTAGTTGGGGATAAGCTCCCTCATGGCTCCAAAATTCCAAAGCGTCTTCTTGTAACCCTATTAGAGGCGCTGCTATGTATAAACTTAATTCCGATGTATGACTTTGACTTTGATTAGTTCTCATTGTCTCCACCAACAGCTTGTTGTGGGCTTCCCATATGTCATCATTATCGACTTCAGCGGCTGAAGTTGTTGACGGGTCAGTTTCTCTGTTTTCTTCAATGGATCTTTTTATGTAATTTATTGTTTTTGCCAAAGAAGCTCCGTCATCAAGGTGTAATTTTATAAGACGGGAATCTAAAAATGTTGCAGTAGTAAATAAATTAACTTTTTGTATGTGTTCAAATCTTTTCTTAAATTCGTTTACTAATTAACTTTTTAATTGAATGGCCAAATCATGTGATGGATCTGTTTTTTCCAAATACTGTTTTCAGGCACTTTACCATGGGAATAGCTTGGCTTGCGCTGACATATTTTTCACTACTCATCTCCTCGCTTACTTTTTCAAACGGTTTGAGCATTTTTACGACCTCTTTCAGTACAGCAATTTCACTAGCTTGAATCATAGGTGGAGCATTAGGGTGATTCAACAAAATGCCACCCACCGTCCCACTCATAGCTAAAAACCTTTCAAGCATGTGCAATTGTGAATTCTACCGTGTTGAAACATCGCCTATTAGGTTTCATTTTTCCTTCCGGTACATTTTCAGCCTTTTGAGAATTCCTCAGTTGGTCTGCACCAACTCCCCTCTGATGGAACCATTGTACAATTCTGCGAACTTTATCTATGAATATTTTTATTTCAATCACCATGACTGAATTTTGCACAACAAGGTTAAATGTGTGTGCTATGCAACGAATATGCTTTGCTCTTCCGAATGCTAATTCAATAGCTTTAACAATATTTGCACCATTGTCGGCAGTGACGGCCACAATTTTTACATTTGGTATTTCCCATTTTTCGCAAATATTTTTATGGTGGTTGATAGATATTCGGCGGTATCACTCTCTGAATGCTCAGAAGCTATATTGAAAGAAACAATCTTAAAATTTTTGATAAAATTAATAGTTACTCCCAGATAGCTGTTTATTTGCAAATCCTTCCATTCGTCAATCGTTAAACGTACATGGGTAACGGATTGTAACTTTTTGATTATAATAGCTTTTTTCTCTTCGTATTTTTCATCAATGATGCCAGTTATCGTTTTGCGACATGGGATTTTATATAGTGGTGCAAGTAATTTAATCAATTTTCCAAACCCTTTTCCATCGACCACGCTAAAAGGAAGATTATCGCGGTATATCAATTCTGCTATAGCGTCTGTAATCTGTTTATTTTTTGAACCCCCTGATCCAAATTTTTGAGAACGATGCTTCTATGGGCATAGAAGCATCGTTTTTTTGTCGTTTAGGAGTTGAAGACTCTACAGGATCTTCAATTTAAGATGCTGATGTGGTCGGCATCATAATCATAGAGTCTTCAGAATTTGTAGATGTGGAGCTAGATGTGGAGATGTGGGCTTTGCAGACAAGGCTGCAATTGATTCTTACTGCGAATTGTTTCCCGACTTGACAGCATGATTCTACAACAAAATTAAAATTGGTTAAAAATATCTTTTAGCAAATAGCCACTAAACTAAGAGAATATTACATATCATAAAAGCCAATACAAATTAAAATAAATTTTGACTCGATTAACCATTGTTTGAATCGTAAATTGATTTATTATCTGAATCGGTAAATACAACCCAACCCAAATAAACACCCAATCCTAAACAACAACTGTCAAACAAAATGAAACTTTGACGCTGCGATGCGCGACGTTGCCAGTCTTCCGTGCTGCGGTTTGCGCGCGATCATGATCGAATGAGGTTAAAGATGCCTATTGGGAATTTGTTCGATATCTACACAAAATATATTTGTCAAATTAGAACGTCTGTTCCCTCATAGGTACACACGTATATTATTAAGTCGTGCGGGTGTGGGACACGGAACACTACCTACCTACCTAGGTTTTACTTTTGTTTTTTAGGTTTGTAAATAAAGTAAAATAAAACACATCAATAATACGTATCTATGTACATACTTATTATTAATAATCAATGTAACACACTCATTGTTTTGTTAAGCTACAATTTGCCAATAACAATCTGATGCGTAGGTATCTATCGCTGACCATCCAGATACACCTTAAGTTCCTACCTAAATTATGACTTAGGTAGGTATGCTGAATTATCAAATCAAAATAATGTTCATAGAGTTGGTACCTACCTACCTACTCACAGTCATCAACGGTATTAGAATTAGAATTATTTATTTATTTCAGAACAACAGAAAACTTAAGGTCCCAAGTTGGAAGTTGATTAACATTTTTTTCTTCCCATACTACGTTTAGGCGCAATCGACTCGGGATCCAAACGAAATCAAACGTAACGAATCAGTCAGACAACAAAGTTGACTTGATACATACCTACCTACCATGCGTTTCGTTGTTCAATATTAACCTACATTTTATACATACTTACTTTCCTAATGTGACATCTCTTGAGTTAGAATATTAAAAGAATATATATTATGTTAAACACAATAAGAAGAAATAATTGTATTTTATTTATGGTATCTTTGTAATTCGAATAAAAATTTGCTTGTAATAGAAAATGCAAACGCAAAATGCAACAATACAGTAAGTAATTGGAAATACCACCACCTATAAAAAGTCAGTTTGTCTGCCTCTATTTCTTTTGCTATCTTGTGGTTGCCATTCGGTTATTAGTTTCGTCCTTTTCTCCCTCTTCTCTCTTATCATATGTCCAGCCCATCTCCACTTTAAGCACCTGTATGTTGTGTATGCATTCTTAAATTTTGCTTTCTGCTTTTGATACATTTTAGTTTAACTCGGTCTTTTCTTTTAACTCCTATTGTGCTTCTCTCCATTCCATTCTGATAATTTTTCATTTTTCTTGCCAGTTCTTCTTTCAATGCCCAAGTTTGGCACCCATATAGTAAGCATGAGAAACAAGAGGAGAGTATACAATATGTGTATCCTAAACATATTTAATACTCTCCTCTTGTTCCTCATAGACATATCTTTGTTTTTCATGATTTCGCTGAGTGACCAATATCTATTCCAAGTATTAGCTATTCTTCTTTCTATTTCTTTTTGCATACATGCTTCAGTAGATATTAACTGTCCCAAATACACATACTCCCTTACATACTCTATTTCTTCATTATTTACTGCTATGGGCTCTGTTTGTGAGGAGTTTGACATTACTTTTGTTTTCGTTAGGTTCATTGACAGGTCTGCCTTCTCGCTCTCTTTCGCTAACTGTTGCAACATTGTCTCTAAGGTTTTCGGGTTTTCCGAAAATAAGATTAGGTCGTCTGCAAAGCGTAGGTGACTCAGATTTTCGCCATTTATATTTAGTCCTTTATTCGTCCAATCCAGGTTTCTGAGTATCATTTCCAGGACAGCTGAGAATATTTTTGGTGAGATTGGGTCTCCCTTGCGTACCCCTTTCTCAACCGGAAATTCTTCACCTATAGATTCTAGCTTAACTTGTGCGGTACTTTTTGTGTATATGTTTTTCAATATTCGTATGTATTTTGCATGTACGCTTTGTCTTTCCAGTGCGTCCCAGGTAAATCTATGTTCAAGTGTGTCGAATGCCTTGTTGAAATCCACAAACCCTATATAGTAAATTTTATTATATTCTTTATATTTTTGGAGTATTTGTCTAAGGGCGTGGATGTGGTCTATTGTTGAAAAATTTCTACGGAATCCAGCTTGTTCTTTGGGTTGGTTTTCTTCGAGTGTGTTTGTGATTCTAGATAATATTATTTTTGAAAACACTTTGTAAATATTGGACATTAAACTGATTGGTCTGTAATTTGTTATATCTCCTTTGTCACCCTTTTTATGAAGTAGTATAATTGTAGATTTTGTCCAATCCTGTGGAATCTTTTCCGTATTGATAATTTCATTAAATATATCTGTAAGTTTTGGAGCGATTACTGGTAACGTTGCTTTTAATAGTTCGTTTGTAATAAGATCAGATCCAGGAGCTTTATCGAGTTTTTGTGTATTTATTGCTTTTATGGTTTCTTCCTTCATTATTTCCGGTATATATTCTTCATCGGTTGTTTCGTCGTTTTCTTTTATAGTTTCTTTCTCTTTTTGACTTTGGTATAGGTTTCGGTAGAATTTTGTAGCGATTTTTAATATGTCGAGTCTTTTACTTGTACTCTTACCATCTTTTTTTTTCATACTTGGTATCCAGTCCAGTTTTGTAGTTTAATTCCTTCAATGCCTTTTTTATACCTCCTGTTTTTTCTATGTAACTTTTCATTGTATTAGATCTTTTAGTTTTTCTTTCTTTTCTAAGTTGTTCGCTGATCTTTTTGCCTACTTCTGTTATTCTTTGACGGTTTCCTTTATTTTTCTTTTGTTGTAGAAGTTCTTTCCGTTCTTGCAATAATTGCTTGATTGTAAGTGAGACTACTTTCTTGATATTTTTATTTGTTTTTCTGGTTACTGTTTTTAGTTGATTTAGTAATAGGCTGTACTTTTCTTGTATTGATGGATATTTTTTCTTCTCCAATTCCACGGCATCTATAGATATTTGAAGATTATTAAGTAATAGTTTAGGGTCACCTGTGTATTGTACCGCTATGTGTTTATTTTGGAATCGTCTTGTTTTCTTTAACATTTCTTTCATCGTAGCTCGAACCATCCTATGATCTGTGCAGAAGTTTAAATTGCTTATGATAGATACGTTCTTGAAGGCTTTTTTATTATTGGACATAATAAAATCGATTTCGTTCTTGTATTGTCCATTGGGTGAGATCCATGTCCATGTTTTTGATGGTTTCTTTTAATAAAACTGTTTCAAATACTTAATCTGTTTTCCAATGCAAAGTTTACAAGTCTTGTTCCATTTCTGCTTCTATTTCCATACCCCTAATTTCCTATAGTGTTTTCTTCCCCACTATTTTGAATCCCAATCTGTCCATTGAAGTCTCCCATCACGATGACGTTTTTATGTGCGTTATCAATGGCGTTTTGGAGGTCCTCATAGAATTTCTCAATTGTTTTTACGTCTTCTTTTTATCAGATTCAGTTGGTGAATATGCCTGTATAATAGACCGTCTCTCTTCTTTTTCTCCGTTCAAGGCCAGTTTTATATTAAGAATTGCAATACGTTCCGAGACTTCTCTGAGTTCTTCTATGTTGTTTACTAAGTTTATTTTTACCAT
This sequence comes from Lampropteryx suffumata, assembly GCA_948098915.1. NCBI lineage: Eukaryota > Metazoa > Arthropoda > Insecta > Lepidoptera > Geometridae > Lampropteryx > Lampropteryx suffumata. Next base: position 17,757,707 of record OX402555.1, on the reverse strand, counting down.
GAATCCAACTCCATACAGTCCGGGCGTCTCTCCTTATAATGTAGTACGTATTTACCATGGTTTTCTATACCTTCTCCAAATCTGCGAATTTCGCTGATACCTTTAATATCCCACTTTACCTCCTCTATTGCCAGCTCTAGTTCTTGAAGTTTTTCAGGTGTTCTAAGAGATCGACAGTTAATAGTTGCTATGTGGATGTCATTTACTTTGTTTTTCATGTTAGTGTGGTTTTTTCCCTTTAGATGGTCGTGGTCATTTTTCCCCACGATGACCAGTCGGCTTGGGGAAGTATGTTGTTTTGTTTTTCTATGTTGGTTCATGTTGAGCTGTTTCCGTTTACCGATAGTTAATTGTTATTCTTTGTTACTTGTTGTCTTAGTAGAAAGAGAGGAAAGAGAATTAGCTCTAATCCTCATTACGTCGAAAGCATTTGGTCTATTGTTAATCGGCGGCATTAGAGTTTGTTGTTTCCTTGATTGAGCATTGTTTTGTGGGGATGTTGATATCTCTCTTTTGCGTTTTTCATTATTTGTGTTATAAGTTTTTTCTTTTACTATTAGTTTGTCAAATTTTAGGTATGCGATATTTCCCTTTTCTCTCTCCTCTTTTAGCAGCGCCTGCAATGTTTTCCTTTTCTCTAAAACTTCCTTTGTGTAGTCTTCTGTAACATATATATTTTTGAGGTTTTTCTTCTTTCCCATAACTTCATTCTTCTTCCATTCACTCACAAAATTCACGCACGTTTTCCAGAAGACTTTTCCTTTCCTAGGAGATAAATTTTGTTTATCTCATGTTCTTTGAATTGTATGTCAAGGTCAGTTTTGAAAATGTTTATTATAATTTGTATTAATTCATGTGTAGACCTTTCGCCTTCCTTTACTCCAAACATTATCAAATTGCTTTGCTTCTTTCCTCTTTTTAAAGTTTCTATTTCCTTTTCGAGATTTTCTACTTTTATTTTTAGGTTTTTATTTTCTGTTATAATAGGTTGCAGTTTTTCATCTAATCTCTCCATTATATTGTTGGTTATTGAGTCGTTCAATTATATTGTTTGGTTCAGGATTTCATTCTTCATTTTTCAAATAATAGTTGAAACTGGTCATCCATTTTTTTTTTGTTCTGGCAACACTAGTCTGCTGTTACTGTGACAGGTGTCGATGTCACTGTCACTGTTCTTTTGTCTATGCTCAATATTATTGGCGAATTTCTAACCTTTAATTATCACTTTTTCAGAAATACTTTGTTGCAGTTCAAGAACTTACGCGATATTGCGTGAAATCGGTAGTTCCACTACACGGACGGCACTTCAGTTTGTGTTTTGTGGGGTCACTGTCTCAAAATAGTGTACGGAATTATTTTTAACACTCAATAATACGGAGCTACACAACTACGATGTTTACGTTTCGACAACCGGAAACGTTTTACGTCTATGTTAACCTTAACGAAGTTCAAATAATTGCCACCAAACGAACGATAACGTCATTGAATTTTGTAAAATAAAATAAATTGTTTTAAGAAGCTTTTATTTTATGTTCCCGTCCTATTGGTATTTAATGAAATTGGAAAATACTTATATCAGGACCTAATTTAGATTTTTCATGAACTTCAATAACAAATCAATACTTGTAATGCCATCAATTAATATTTATTTGAACAATTTTTCCTTAGAGATGAGATGAGATGAGACATGGCTGTATCTACGAGTAGTTTATGAAGGAATTTTATTATGTTTGATTTTGACTTATTAGTTATTTTGAGTTCTTTGAAAGGTTTTCATAGTGTTATAAATAGTTATTGGGGTTCCAAACAATGGCTAGCTCTCAATAACTTTCATAAAATGATACGAGACTGCATAATAAGTAAGCCTCGAAATAGAATGGTTCGTTCCTGAGACTAGGTCTTTGAAATATGTATATTTCAACAATATCTATATAGCAATAGTGTTCTTATTATAATTATTGATTAATAAAACGAATTATTGACGGGTCAGTATTTGTATAGAAAATGGACCACTTTCTTCTTTGTAAAAATTAATTTTAACTAAATCCAAATTGTAGGTACTTACCTCTTTATTTTCAATACTACTTATGATACCGCAGTGTTTCCTCTCCATGTGCTGTTTTAAATTGGTAGTGTTAGTGCACGTTTTTAAATTTTAGGGCAATATTTACATTTGGCATTGCCAGATTTATGGTCAACATCAAAATATTGACGCCAACTACTTGTCGCCCTTTTGGTCTTCTTCTTCTTTTCTTCGTTAATGGCCTGTGACATACTAATGTCAATTCTGCCAATGTGAAAAATGAATGAAGTTTCACCGACGAATAATGAATGACATATCAGGCGAAGCTGATCGAATGTCGGTGAATGTTTGATTAGCCAAATGAATGAACTAAACTGTTTCAAAAGCACAGAAAGGATGCCATCGTAGATGCATAGATGGCGTTAATGCAATATTAGAGATGTGTCAGTACTGTCTGATAGACGATTCCCAGTATTGAGAGCACGAGTGGTGAAGTCGAACGAAACTACAGTACCAACACCAAATTTGTTATTTGTTAGACCGGACTTAATATCGGTTGGTTGCAAAAGAAAAATCGGCAATGATTGATTTTTGTCTTGTATTAGTTTTTCATAGTTAAGGTTGTTATAAGATGGATCATGTAAAAAAGCGCTAAGACCAGGACGAGTTTCTTGCCAGTTCTTCTCGGGTTTGGGTTAAGACGAATTGGCACCTAAATTCACCTTGTATGTAAGACGTTTCAAAGTGATCCTTGTGATTGTATTAAATAAAGTATCTTATGACTTGACTTAATTTGACTTCATAACCAGACCTTCATTAAATAGTAGTGCTTTTAAATATGTTTTTATATTTTATATGTAATTAATATTAATGACAAAAAAAAACAAAAGCACTAATCGCCACTACGATTTTCGACTCGATTCCTCTGGGATGCCATCATGAGATCCTGGTTTCCTTATCATGGTACCACCCTTGGGATATCTCCTTTTTAATAAAAAAGAATCATCAAAATCGGTTCATAAACAACGAATTTATCCGCGAACACACATAAAAAAGTATATATACGGTCAAAATGAGATAAAAGAAGGTGTCTTTTGAAGTCGGTTAAAAAACGTTTTGTTTTTACTTTGTTTGAACAAGTTTTGCTACAATGTTTTTTCGCACTTATCACAAGCATCATTATCGTTATGCATATTAATAACTAGCTGTTGCCCACGGCTTGGTACGCGTGGCGGTACATAAAAAAAGTTGCATTTAAACATGCCAGTTCACAGACTTCAACTATACCAAGTTAAATAATTCATAAATATATGTTAGTGGGCAATGCACAATGCAACACAATCTAGCCCTAAACTAAGCATTGCTTGTAATATGGGAACTAGATGACTGATATAATTATATTATTATATATTAGTACCTGGACAACCAGGATTAGCTCTGTATAAAACACTGATAAATCGACGTTTTCTATAAATGAAACTTAGCTAGATCGATTTCCCCCCCCTCCCCGATTGAAACTTTATTTTCTTCTGTAGCTGACAAAGGTTTGGGGCAACTTTGAAAGCAATTTTTTTTACTTATTTTTTTAAATCCTCATGCAAACGATTCATGAATACTTGAGCACAATTTTTTCCACTGTAAGACTCATATTTTGACAACGTATTATCATATGAACATTTGATGTAATAACCAAAACTATACGGCTCGTGCTCATGAGTATTGCGAGTGTATGGTTTTGAGGGATCGTTAAAACATGATTTGATTGGGTTAAGAAAAGCTTCCATCGTTTGATGAAACGATGATGACCCGGAGATGATTGTCCTACAGACGCATATATTTGGGATACCTGTTCCATATTTTTGGATGTACTAGGACCTGTATAATATCCATCATTGGCTGGTTGGCTATACGCCTGCATCGAGGTTGGTTGAACTGAAGAATATCCTTGAGACGTTTGTGTCCTATTGCTTGTGTGCTGGTAGGGATATTCATCGAAGAAATGGCAGTCTGCCTTAAAAATTAAGTCACATATGCCTTGTTGCACGATATTTTTAGTGTGCTCAGAATATTTCATCATTTTAGTTCCTACAAAAATCAAAAAAAGATTTAAGTTCCTCATTTTGCGTGTTGGTATTTGACGAGGCTGATTTTAAAATTCCAAAAGCTTCTTTCAGCATTTGTAACTTTGGATCGCGTTTTTCTTTTTTACTTGGCGGCCCAGATTGTACTGAGCTATTTGGTGTCTCCGAAATTCCTTCTGCTCCAGCTGCATCTTCATTGTCCTCACGTTCCGTTGTATTGCTTACCTAAAATATGATAAAAATTTAACTGGTGTGTTATCGCTTGCAGATTCCTGACATCTCACTGGACTGGAAAAATATATCCGATGACTTTATCAATTTATGGAATTTTCCTCACTGCGTCGGAGCAATAGATGGAAAGCATGTGTTGCTACAAGCACCGTTCAACAGCGGAGCAGAATATGTTAATTATATGTCAACATACAGCATCGTTCTGTTTGCCATGGTGGATGCAAATTATAACATTCTTTTTGCGGATGCCGGATGCCAAGGGCGAATCTCGGATGGAGGAGTGTTTAAGAATAGCAAACTATGAATATATACATGATCGAAAATAATATTCTTCAATTGCCCACACCTGTACCTTTGCAAGGCCGAAATAAGCAACTGCCATACTTCATTCTGGGTGATTCTGCCTTTGTGTTAAGTGAAAATGTGATGAAACCTTACCCCGGGCATGCTCACGCCAAAGGGTCAAAAGAAAGAATTTTCAATTATAGACTCAGTAGAGCTAGGAGGATGGTGGAGAACGTCTTCGGGATCATGTCAGCCGTGTTCAGGGTACTAAGAAAACCAATGCATATTGAGCCAGATAAAGCAACAACAGTAATGATGGCCATCGTTCACTTGCACAATTTTTTGAGGCGCAGCTCCTCCCGACCGCTTTATATACCAGGTGGCAGCTTCGACACAGAAGACGAAAATAGAGAAGTAATTAATGGAGCCTGGCGGCGTGATCAAGAAATGACGTCATTCCATGCTTTAAGAAATGTTGCTCGCCGTTCATGAATTAAAAACCTACCCAGTGGTAGTGGTAGTTTGAATGACTTTTGTCACCCCGACTATTCATAGTATAAGATAAGATTAAATAAAGGAACTTACAGTATTCAATCTGTTTTGGCGTGGAGTGTCTCGGTTTAATAAAAATCACATTGCATCAAAAGCAAACCATTTACTTTTATATATCTCTGAAGTTCCTGTAAAAGAACGTTAATATTATTATACCACATTTTGTAAACAATACCTATTAATAATAAGAGCGAGTGATAGCCTAGTGGTATGACCGTTGGACTGCCAAGTCAAAGGTCGCTGGTTCGAACCCAAGGCACACACCTCTTACTTTAAGTTATGTGTGTTTTCTCGCTGCATCGGGTTAGATAAGATGCCGACCCCAATATGATTGGGAATAATAAGGCTAGGAGGAGGACCTATTAATGTTAAGAACATTGTTATAGTTACGCATTTGTGAAAAATATTAATAAACGTTTCATACCTTTACCAGTTCCATTACTTTTTTTTATTTTCATTCTCTCTCTCCTGTAGCAAGACAATAAAGTGATCATCTTATTTATGGAATTTGACAGAAACTTCTTATTGTTATAACGATTGTCTAAAAGTTCCCAGCAACGATCGTAATTTGCGTCAGCGAGCGATTGGTGTATGACGGATCAACTGTTCAGCTTCACCAGCAAGATGCGCTTTCAAATAATGGATTTTGTACGTTATCCAGCAACTTATTTTTATGAACGAGTGACAAAAATAGATCACGGAAGGTGGTCCGTTCTTCGTACTTACCCGAAAACACGGGAATGGTTATTTTCGGCAACTTAGCTAGTGTAGTCGAACTTGAACTATTAATTGTCTGGTTAGAATTCGGGTCGCTACCTTTGTTCAAAATTGTTTTCATAATCGATTTGCATAACGTATAATTTTCTTCTGTTTACTCATAAAGCTCATTCTGTGCATATAATGATTTTTTAATAACCTCCAACTTATAGCTTTCATAAATCTTATTATTCGTTTCTCTAAAACGCAACCAATCACTTTCCAAAGTTTCAAGTTTTACTTTGATATATTCTGTTGTTAACCTATCTTTCGGACATTTTTTTAAATTTACAAGGGCTTTACAAATAGATTTATTCAAATTCTTTTGAGTATTAGTTAACGATTCCATTTTCACTAATGAAATATGAAAAGTGTAGGCCGGAGAATACTGAAGATCTGACCTGATCTGATCTGATCTGAATACAAACTTAATCGCAAAATGAAATATTTAACATAAAAATATGAAAATGATTAGAACTAGCTAAGATTAAACTGTCTATTTTCCCTGATACCTACAAAGTAAAGTACTCACAGTGTTTCAAACACTACCCTTATTCTCGATTTGATGCTGTTGTATACCTCGGAGACGCTAACCGGGTCCACCCTTCAATCAGCGTTGATGCTCTGCACCACTGAACGCGAGAAGAGGAATTCCTCTCGCCTCCGTTGGGTTTCTTGTTCTGAGGTGCATGGAGGGGGCTAGTACTGTACCCGCCGCCAGTGCTGCTGGTATTCTGGAACGTGGGGGAAGGGATAGTCCTTTTCTTGGCCACACGGGTGTTCCCGTGTGATTTTCAAGGTGGTGGAAGGCTTCCACCGTCCACGTTGAACTCCACAAATTGGCGCCGAACTTCACTGGTTATCACACACTGACTTACTGCACTGCACTTGTACTAAGAGATACGGGGGCGTAGTGTAACCAGCCCGTACTCCTCACCGTAACTTGCCACTGCGATCCAAAGTGATTATAGCGGCCACTTAACCACAATCCAAAAAAATGCCACCAATCCGGCTCGGATACAGACTAATGTTTTGAGTTGACCTACGACTGATAAAAATAGAAGAGATTTTAATTATAAACAACCCGTGAACTCTGTAGGTACATAACTATTTATTGAATAATAAAATCTGAAAGTCTTACAATTGACAAAAAGCAACGATAGCGCGTTCTAATCGACTAGTAGCGACATCTATGTAGTTCTGAAACGCTTAACTACTCGTGAACATTAAAGAGGATTCATTTCAAACACAAACAACATTTCCAAACATATAATAACATAGTTTTTCATGGGGATGATCAATATTTTTTATTTTCATCTTTGTGTGACACTTTGATAAGTAAAATCATCTCATTTGAGAAAAAAGATAGTGGTTGGAGTCTTAAGGAAATAAAAGCATTGGATATGAATGTTAATAAATTTAACCCTCTTCGCGGTACTTCATATATTGAGTTGTCGAAGGATATAAGAACTAAAAAAGCTGTAGTAAATGTGTTAAAAATTGGCACAAATTATTCTTCAAATGGATGCCCATTGCTTTCCATGCTTTCCGCTTTGTACCCAGTTAACAAAAATGTTGATCTGGTATCATCATACACCGCACATTCAAACAAATTAAAATTTGATAGAGTACATTTTCCTGTAAAGATGTCTGATACATCCAAAGTCGAAAAACTAAACAATATTAGCATTAACGTGTTTTAAAATCTCGCAAAGATGTTCACGTATTTATTATTGATTTCAAACGGAATTAATAAACACTATTGCTACATTAAAAACATGTCGCGTTTCGTTGGTAATAGTAGGTCGCGCTCCCCTTTCTTTACGTCACTCTCAAATCGTCAGATTAGTGGAATATACACTTTTTAGCATGTCATTAACTCACCCTACCTTAATCTGACGCGCTCAACGAACACTGATTATGCTATGTTTGTTGTTCAGAATGTAGACAATATATCGAAGAACGTAACTCAGTAAACTTCTCCATACAAAAGTAGACTGTAAACATGTAAATTTATTTTTATAATCAAATGGGGCGAGCGTGGCCGCCATTGACCGCTCGGGAGTTTACGCGCCATATCTAAAAGTTATTACTATGTATTTTATTATCCACAAATACTTATAAGAGCATAATAAACAGTTTTTGTAATAATAAACACCCCTCACTATCGATAAATCCAGTAAAACTCACTATTTCTCTCACACACGGTTCACGACCTACCGCCGAGCAACGCGAAATTTTGACTGATGTCAAACTGACGATGAAAGACTGAACGATGACAGACTACGTAATATTTTTTGCTCAGAATGTAGATAATATATCAAAGAACGTAACTTTAAATGGGCGAGCGAGACCATATATGGTCTTACGGGGTTTGACGGAATTGCTTGGCGCGAACGGTGAGACCATATTTGGTGTTACGGGGATTGAGAAGGACGTAAAATTACGTTAGTAATCGTAAGAACTAATTAGAAAAGTACCTACTATAAATAATAATACCAAATACAATAATAAGGCTGCCATCATAGGACGAGTGAGCGATGGGTAACTCAACGAAACGTAATGAAAAATAAATAAATAATGCTGGCCATTTCACACAGCATCATCTAGCCCGAAAATAAGGAAAGTTTTCGTTATGGGAACGGTTCCCTGGGTTCCCTGGGACCGTACAACCCCGTTTCGATTTAACTCTGTAAAAAGTGTAACCCCTTCATTGGGTATGCAGTCGATGGGGTTACCCTTTCGTTTGAGAAACCTCTTCCTAACACAAGCGAAACTGTAACCCGTTCATTTGGGTTTTCAGTTGAAAGGGTTACCCTCTCTGAGGGTATCTGATTTAATAAGGTTACCTCTTGATAGGGGTTTTTAATGTAACACCATTGTTACCTACCATTCCATCTAACGCTGTGAGGTAGGGAATTTTGAAAATAAATTTATATACTTGATTTGTGTTATACATTAGTTTCGTCCGCCCGATCGCTTTGTACGGAAAGGTTGCACTAGAAAGGAAGTGCGCCACAGCGTAAAAACTAAAACCCAAACAAAATTTTGTAAAATTGAGTAGGTAAAGTTAAGTGTTTTCAACTCAGTATGTATGTAGGTATACCTATATATCTTCAGTGATAATGCTACCTACAGCTGTTATTTGCCGATCTTAATACATTCTACGTAGGAATTCTTTCATAATATTATTATTAGTACTTTCCTGTTCATTTAATTTATATGTAGGTATGTATGTACCTACTGATACTTACTTATTATTAATAGGTATTTAAAAGCATTACAAACAAACAACTGAACATTAGAGATATTTTAATTTTACTGATCGTAGGCACAATATCAATGTCTATTAATATATTACCACCCCTATACTAGGTATTGCCCCGTTCTCGAGATATTTGAATAAATGTAACCTAACCTCAAAAAAAAATACTCTAGTTAAAATTACCAGTCCAGATGTTACATACCAGTCCAGATGTCCAGTAGATCAGCAAGGGTCAATTGTGAAGGCAGAAAATCGGTGTCCAGTATATAAGCGTAGGTCAATCGTGTAGGTAAACAAACAAGGTCCAGAAGATAAGATAAACCAAACAACCAAAGTCGTCGAAAGAAGCCATATGTCAAAGACATCGGTTTTTTACGTATGGCGCGAATTGGCGCGGTTACAGTGAGACATGACAGGTTTTTTACGTTTCGTTTGCATCAATTTTGGACAACATGATAAACCACAGACAACAAATACGACAAAGATCAGATATACCGTGACCTTGTATTATTTTCTGGCGCTGCGGCGGCCGCTGCCGCGGCACGCTCGCTATGCTCGCTCGCCTTGCGCGTTTTTTTCTATACTCCAACATAACCTACCTAGTGATAGGTGATAAGTAACCAAGTGAGATATACCGTGACCTTGTATTATTTTCTGGCGCTGCGGCGGAAGCAATCACTCCAATTTGAATAGGGAAATGAGACGCCTATATACCAAAGGAATAGGGCAATATTACTTATAGGGTTTTTGTATAATTTATTTAATAATATAAATAAATAAATCAATAAATAATCCCGGACATTTCACACAGCATCATCTGGTCCCAAAGTAAGCAGAGCTTGTGTTATGGGTACCACATGACTGATATACTACTTAAATACTTTTTTTTTTTGTAAATACATACATATTATACATAGAAACACCCAGACCCGAGACAAATATTTGCAGATCATACATTTGTCCCGCGGCGAGAATCGAACCCGCAACCTCCTGCGTCTCATATATTTATTTATTTATGTTTTATTAAATAATAGCAGCGCCCTGCATTTGCACCGTCTCCCATCAAGATCTATTCATATTTAGTATATATGTATAGGTAGTAAAAAGATAAAAGTTTGATATCAACAATATTTATTAAGTTATTTGGTTGAAATCGGTAAATCTCCAGGGAAACTGAAAAGAAAAAAATATGGTATTAGTATAAGGCATTTTTAGAGAGGACTCTGGCTACACCTTGGAGCCGTGGATGATGATGCCTGATTTGGATGCTGCACCAAACAGTGCTGCTGAAAAATAACATTGACAGGATGCTTCATTATGAGGCTTGACTTTAGTAGTGCGTCGCACGAATTGGAGGGTGAAAAGACTCACATCTGGTAGGGTTTTGCTTTCTGATTACATATTTACCACTAATAACATTAGGTTATTCTTAGTTTTCGAGAAAATAATAAAACATTTTTAACCTCAAATTAAATAAATCAGATAAAACTACGTAAAAATTGACAGATAATAATCATTTTTGTCGTATTCTTGTCTATGGTTTAACATGTGTGCAAAATTGATAAGAACGAAACGTAAAAATCCTGTCAGTTATTTTGTTATGGCTTCTTTCGACGACTTTGGCTTATCTTCACTTCACTTGGTTACTTATCACCTATCACTAGGTAGGTTATGTTGGAGTATAGAAAAAAACGCACAAGGCGAGCAAGCGTAGAGAGTGTGCCGCGGCAGCGGCCGCCGCAGCGCCAGAAAATAATACAAGGTCACGGTATATCTCACTTGGTTACTTATCACCTATCACTAGGTAGGTTATGTTGGAGTATAGAAAAAAACGCGCAAGGCGAGCGAGCATAGCGAGCGTGCCGCGGCAGCGGCCGCCGCGGCGCCAGAAAATAATACAAGGTCACGGTATATCTGATCTTTGTCGTATTTGTTGTCTGTGGTTTATCATGTTGTCCAAAATTGATGCAAACGAAACGTAAAAAGCCTGTCATGTCTCACTGTAAGCGCGCCAATTCGCGCCATACGTAAAAAACCGATGTCTTTGACATATGGCTTCTTTCGACGACTTTGGTTGTTTGGTTTATCTTATCTTCTGGACCTTGTTTTTTTACCTACACGATTGACCTACGCTTATACACTGGACACCGATTTTCTGCCTTCACAATTGACCCTTGCTGATCTACTGGACATCTGGACTGGTATGTAACATCTGGACTGGTAATTTTAACTAGAATATTTTTTTTTGAGGTTAGGTTACATTTATTCAAATATCTCGAGAACGGGGCAATACCTAGTATGGGGGTGGTACCAGGGGGAAGGGGGGGTCGTATAGGTAGGTATGTCTTGTGTAACTTTCGTTCTAACGTTTGCATATCTCGCGTAAATATACTTGAGACATGATTTTCTTGAGGAAACTATTCAATATTTCAAATTATACTTTTATAACCACCTTCAAAGGACAGTGATTAATATTCCCTGTCATATGTCAAATAAATTTATCCACGTTGTTTAGAGGCTGTGCTCTGGGGCGGGGAGTAGCGGGACATAAAGTCTACGATAAACGTCAAAGGGAAACAATATATTCCTTTCCCCGAAGCTGTGCAATGAGAGGTGGAAAAGGAATTTTTTTTTTCTACTGACAGGTGGATAAAAACGGGGGAAAGACTATTTCTCCTCGTGCCGTGCTAGGCCCGCTGCTGGTGTTATGCTAACCCCGTGCAGTCACGTCACGATGCGCGACGTCAGAGGCTCACCCTTCTCTTTCAAAATTCAAAATTTAAATATATTAAAAGACATTGATATTGTGCCTACGATCAGTAAAATTAAAATATCTCTAATGTTCAGTTGTTTGTTTGTAATGCTTTTAAATACCTATTAATAATAAAAGTATCAGTAGGTACATACATACCTACATATAAATTAAATGAACAGGAAAGTACTTAATAATAATATTATTTTTTGATCCCAATTTCAGTGTCCAAGTAGAATCATTCGTATTAAGTACAATCACATCGCTCCTACCTTCTGAAAAAATTGTAGAACTCAACTGGCCTGAGATACAGCTCACTTTAGCTGACCCAGAGTATCATACACCAAACAAGATTGACATCTTGCTTGGCGCTGAAGTGTACGAATTCAGCGCCAAGCAAGATGTCAATCTTGGTACTTAGAGAAGGATTGACTCAAGGTCCCCCAGGCTTTCCCGTAGCCCAGAACACAGCCTTGGGGTGGATTTTGTCTGGTCAAATCCCATCAAAATCTGACTCGAATATTCATTGTCATCACGCCAACATTAGCCTGCCAGATCAAGCTGATGACAATACACTGCTGAAGCAGTTTTGGGAGATCGAGTCAGTGATTCCCGGATCACCAAAGATCCTTTCTAAGGATATGCAGCGATGCGAGGACATCTATTCCCAAACCACTTTCAAGGATGAAAGTGGTAGATATGTTGTTAACCTTCCGTTTCACAATGTTGATCCGCAGTGTCAGTGTGGCAGTTCTAGAGATTTAGCTGTAAAGAGATTTCAGCTTCTTGAAAACAAGTTCAAGGAGAATCCAGAAGAGAAGAAGCGTTACTCCGAGGTGTTCCACAAATACATCAATTTTGGTCACATGGAACGCGTACGTGGTGATGATCTCAAAAGAGCGAAAGCGGTTTACTTATCTCATCACGCTGTTGTACGTGAAGACAAGTCGACAACCAAGGTTAGAATTGTGTTCGACGCTTCGATGATGGGGTTAAATGGGATCTCTCTGAATGACGACCTGTTGGTTGGTCCCACATTGCAACCGCTACTGCGACACATCATTATGAAATGGAGAATGTACCCCATTAGCATATGTGCGGATATAATTAAAATGTACAGACAAGTGAAAATCTTACCTGAACACGTAGATTTTCAAAGAGTAGTATGGCGCGATAATCCCACAGATGATATTGAAGATTTTCGTATGCTGCGAGTTACCTTTGGGACGTCAGCAGCTCCTTACCTTGCTGTGATGACATTACAGCAGGTAGCCATCGACGAATGTTCACACTGTCCTGAAATAGCTGAAAAAATAAAACAAGAATATTACGTAGATGATCTAATGACAGGATGTCAGACAATAGAAGAAGGACTAATGCTGAAGAAGAAAATGACAGAGGTACTTACTAAAGGTGGCTTCCAGTTGCAAAAATGAATCAGTAGCTGCAAGGAGTTAAATGACATGATATTAGAAGATCAAGGGGATCAGGAAACAAAGGCAAGGGATATTAAAACGGATGACGTTATGAAGATATTAGGAATTTCGTGGTATCGAGATCATGATGACTTCAGATATTCTGTAAAACTTCCTGCGCAACAGTTTCCTATCACGAAGCGGCGAGTAATTTCAGACATCTCGCGCCTATTTGACCCGTTGGGATGGGCTGCACCGTGTGTTGTCTAAAACATTTATTCAAAAGCTATGGCTTTCGGGAGTAGGTTGGGATGAGGAGTTGCCGTCAGAGTTGTTGATAGAGTGGCAAACTTACCGACAGAATCTTGAAGAGACGCGTAAGTTCAGCATTCCTAGAAGGATTTATACGTCAGTTGATAACTTCAGTGTAGAATTGCATGGCTTTTCTGACGCCTCTGTTGCTGCTTATGCTGCGGTTGTATATGCCAGAGTTACACACTTCGATAAATCCATGACAACTAGTTTAGTCACTGCGCGTACGCAAGTTTCTTCAGTAAAACAGCAATCCATTCCGAGGCTGGAATTGATGGGTGTGGTACTGCTGGCTGAATTGTTATCAGAAGTGTCTGTAGTTATGAAGATCCCTCAAATTCTGGTTCTTGCTTGGACAGATTTATCCGTCGTTTTAGCGTGGCTAAGCAGCCACCCTAGTCGATGGACTACCTTTGTTGCTAACAGAGTTTCAGCCATTTTGTCTCAGTTCGACAATTCACACTGGGCACATGTCCAGTCTTCTCATAACCCAGCAGATATTGCGTCGAGAGGGTTATCTCCGTAAGAGCTTTCTTGCAGTGTTTTATGGGCTCAAGGTCCACTTTGGCTACGGAATAATGTCATAGAGTACACAAGACCGAAAGCCATATCTAAAAATATGGAACAGAGATCGGTTAAGGCTCACGTGGTTACTGAGAACTCACCGGAAGATCCCTTGTGGACTAAATATTCTTCTTTGCAGAAACTAGTAAGAGTCATAGCTTATTGTCGTGGGGTTTTGAAATGGAAGGACCAGAAGAATGGAAGTTGAAGATATGAGCCGTATTTAACATATGAAGAGATAGAAGAAGCAACAAAGGTTTGTATAAGATAAGTTCAAAAGCAGGAGTTCGGAGAAAAGATTGCAGATTTTAGGAAAACAGGAGAAGTTAAGACAAGAAGCAAAATTAAATCTCTTTGTCCAATGTTAGATAGTGATGGGATATTGCGTGTTAGTGGTCGCATTCGTAATACCACTTTGGATGAAGCCGCAAAACATCCCATTATTCTACGACAAAAAAATCACTTCACAAATCTGTTGATTAGTGAAGCCCATAAGAAGACGCTACATGGAAGTCCTACCTTGGTCTTAAATCACTTGCGTACCAAGTATTGGATAATTGCAGCCAAAACTTTGGTGTCACTTGTAAACGGTACTTTATATCGGCTCAAACCCAGTTAATTGGTCAGTTACCGTCAAGTAGAGTGACACCAGCAAGACCATTTAGGCACAGTGGGGTTGACTTTGCTGGTCCGGTTAACATCCGAGTATCGAAAGGTCGTGGTAATCGTTCCTATAAAGGATATATCTGCTTGTTTGTTTGTATGGTTTCTAAGGCCATACATTTAGAAGCCATAAGGGACTTGACATCTCAGGGCTTTATTGCAGGGTTCAGAAGGTTTGTTGGACGTAGAGGTGCTGTTAGCGATCTTTGGAGCGATAGCGGCACCAACTTTGTAGGCGCCTCCAAAGAACTCAAACACCTTGTCGCTGCAGAAAAGTCTTCTGTAGCTGTAGATATTATGGAATGGTTAAGTAACAACGGTACTAAGTGGCACTTCATTCCACCTCATGCTCATAATTTCGGAGGTTTGTGGGAGGCTGGAGTGAAGTCCACTAAGTTTCACCTGAAACGGGTGATAGGCAATTCGACTCTTACATGTGAATAAATGTCCACAGTTTTGATCCAAGTCGAAGCCTACTTAAATTCACGACCGTTGTCTATGATGCCTGACAATATTAACGACCCTTCTCCCTTAACGCCTGGCCATTTTCTTATAGGCGAGCCTCTGATAACGGTGCCCGAAAATAGTAATATGAAATAATATGAAATATGAAATAAAATAATAATAATTACCTATAAACAATAACTCACATTAAATAATGTCGCTTCTACGAACTCGCTCTTTGAACAGTGAAATATGTCAACGGTCAGCGCCACCAGATTTAGCACTTGTATAGTCCGCGTCAGTGGCGCCTTGCCTACCAGGTTTGTCCTTCCTCGAGGCACTGCGAACAGAGGAGGCCGCCTGCAACGCCCAACATACTCGTCCGGTACGCACAGTGTCATCATCTCCAAGATGGTCGGATTGGATATCATCCCTCGGAACACCCGAACCACATACAGTGCTAGCGCCATATCCCTCCTAGTTTCCAGCTTGTTGTATCCAACCATACCCAAGACGAATAAGGTTGGATACATCAGGGGATAGAACGGATAAACGCCGTATGTCTTCCAATACAGATATCTTGTAAACTTGTTCTGTATGCGCTCCAACATGAGGCTATATTTAGCATCATGTGGAGCCCATACAGAAGCTGCACTTTCCATCTGGCTTCTAACCAAGGCATTATACATAGCCGTGAGAGCCCTTATGTTTGTGAAACCGTTTGCTCGGCGTAAAATGAATCCTAAAATTCTGTACACCTTTTTACAAACGGTCATAACATGGACTCTGAACCTCAACTCGATGTCCAGACGAACCCCAAGATCTCTTACCGATTCCACTCGCTTCAACTGCGCTTTCTCAATCTAGTAGTTGTAGTGAAGTGGGGCTGTTGCTCTACTAAATGTTATTATGGAACATTTGTTCACATTAAACTGCAACTTGTTTCGTCGGCCCCACTCCACTACCCTATCCACGTCTTGTTGAAGACGGGCGCAATCTCCTTCCTCCTTTATTGGTAAGATCAGCTTGAGGTCGTCAGCGAACAAAAGACATTTGGCCGCTGTTACAACTTCGGGCAGATCGTTAATCATCACGATAAATTTCAACGGCCCTAAGTTGCTGCCCTGACTCACACCTGTTTTCGTGAAGTAAGGTTCGGATTTGTGTCCACCGCACTCCACATACTGCTGCCTGTCCTTCATGTAGCTAGTGAAGAATTGGAGCAGTTTGGGGGTGCAGCCGATTGTCGCCAGCTTGGTCAATAACATGTCATTATCGACCATATCAAAAGCTTTTTTAAAATCAAAGTAGGCGACATCGACTTGCACCCCTGCGTCCACGTTCGGGAGAATGTACGACATCGAGTTGAGGAGGTTGCTGGTTGTACTGCGGCCTGGCCTGAAGCCATGCTGAGAATCCGAGAGATGAGCCGATACTTGCTGTTGCACGCTCCGCTGCACCGCCGACTCAAACACTTTTGCCGGTGTTGAAAGGATTGCAACGGGTCTGAATCCGCTTACCTCCGAGCCACCGTCACCTTTGGGTATAGGGATCACCCGGGTAACCCTCCACCGTTCCGGGAAATATGATTCTTTCAAGCACAAGTTAAATATATGGCTGAGTGGCTCCGCTAGAACCCTACGACAGTCCCTCATTACAAACACGAGTATCCCGTCTGGGCCTGAAGAATGTTTCGGCTTAAGTCGTGCGAGTGCCGCCCATACCTCTGCCACTGACAGCTTCGGCACGTGAACGCGCGAGCTCCCGGCACTGCTCAATGCCTCCGCTTCACTCACGTTGAGGGCCGCCGTAGAGGTGCCGTATACCGAAAGAAAATACTTAGCAAATTCCTCTGCACAATCTGCCTCCGGAAGTGTACTAACTAAGTGTACTCTAACATAATCCCAGAAAGCCTTCGGGTCCTCCACTAGTCGGCTCTGCACTCGCTCCTGGTGTTGTTGATGCTCCGAGTGTATCATTTCCTTGACTCTCGCTCTACATTCCGAGAAAGCCTGGTAATTCTCCTTGGACCCTCTCATCTTGTACAATTTATGCAGCCTTGCCTTATGTTCTATTTCTCGAATGATCTCTACATTATACCACCTTGGGTAACTATATCTTGAATGTACCTTACCTGTACGTTTTTTAGGTACACATTTATCAAAAATCAGGATACCATAAAAACAGTCTAACGCGTCTTCTGGCTTTTGGACCCGAAAAATAGCGCACCAATTAGTTGCCGCTATTGAGGAATATAAAGCGTGGTAATCCGCCTAACCAAAGTTCCAGCTCGGTAAAGTGGTTGGAGGTGGCGGTTTCGGGCCCGGTTCCGCGCGCGCACAGCGCCGCATCGTCACCGCGAGCGGTGGGTGCTGCTGGTCTACCGGCACCAGTGCCTCATCGGCCATGCCCACGTGCGCTTCATCCATTTCTGAAGAGACCAGCACCAAATTTAGTTACCTGTCATTACAATTTCTCACCTCGTTCTTCTGAGCGAATCCGCAAAAGGCTACAAAATATTCAAAATAGTTTTGAACGTTAACATTACATGAATATAAATTAAAATCCCCTATAACTATACATGACTTATATAGTTAGGACACCATTTTTCTAAAATTTGGAACAATATTAAATAATCATCTTCAGTACTATTTGGTGGAATATAGACCACACAACCAAAAAAATATAAACTTCTCTTTTAAAAACACTGCAGCACCAACTAATTCGAACGCGCAGGTGTCTATATCAACGCCATCCGGAACCGTGCGACGTCGCCAGGAATATTCCCCCCTGCTTACGTCCGTCCGCCCGGTCACATCTCAAGATCTGGTATCCGGGAGGTACTATCTCGGCATCGTGAATGGACTCTACACATCCCGTCTCTGTGATTGCAAATAAGTCTGCACCTGAGGATTCGATATTGTTAAATTACATATCCAACTTTGTCCGTAACTCTCTCACATTCTGGTAATACACCTCTACTGCTCTATTTTTCTTCGATTGGCCTATTTGCCTGTCTCCGAAACCAAAACCATTCGCCAAACTCAGAATTGACCGGCCAGACTTCTGGCTGGTATAGTATTTCGTACTCTTTGCGGCACTGTGATAATAAAAGAAGCATAATCCCTCTCCGTCTTATGCCTAATTTTATCAACTTTTATCGTGGGTTCTGTGCCACATACGCTCTTTACGTGGCCCGTCATACTTTCCACAGTCGTTCCAATCGCCAGCTTCCATACGTGAATGTATCTCTTTACTTCCATTGCTTTTATTTTCATATTAATATTATCGTTCCGGCCTATCTTCACCATTTTAGGTTGAACGCTCTCTCTACCTCCAATGCTACTTACCATGCTAGTAGTACTAACTGCTTTCGTATTTCTCGAAGGCCCGTGGTTGATACCACTGGTGGTCGCCTTCGAATTGTCCGTGGTCCTATTCGCGAATTCATTCTTACTAGTATTTTTCTTGCAAACCGTGATCCAATCATTCTCCTCGGGTATCGGAGCCTTCGGTGGTGGCGGTGGTGTGATCATAGTAGCAGCTGGTGGTCTACTAGTAGAGGCGTGCGCCTTACTACCATGGGTTTGCATAGGCGATACGCTTGGCTTGTTTTGGCGTTCCGATGAAAAGTTTGTACTTGGCTGCTTAGTTTTTTTAACAAACTTAATTCCTTTGGGCTCAGACTGATTTCTGGGGCCCCCCTCTTGTACGTCTGATGCAGGAGAAGTTATTTTAGCTGGCTCCGAAGGCCGAGGCTTAGTTGAAACTGGTGCTTCTCTACATTTACAAGAATTCAATTTATTCTCCAAGGTACTTAATCTTCCGTTCAGCCTGTCAAACTGATCCAACATTATTACTATCAAATTTGTATCCATTGAAGTCGAAACTTGCTCTGCTATTGTTTTACTTACAGTAGTCTTCAGGCGCTCATACAGCGCATCTGTACTCTTCTGTAGTTCCCCTTCCATAATAGTACGGACGTGAACGTCTAAACCGCCGTTTTTCGAATGCGATGTGAGATGAGAAGAAGGAGAGAAATGAGTTTGATGCATTCTTATTTGTCGATTCTTTGTACGTCCAGTAACCTTGCCATGTTCCTCCGTGCTAGAATTCAGCGTGGACGAAAGGTAACAGCTGCCGCGTACAGGAGTATTACGATTTCCACAATTTGGAATTTTGCTATGACATTCCACACAAACCCAAGAGCTAAGATACTCCGGTGTAAGTGTTTCGAAGTCGCTCTGATTAATGTTTGCACATAAAAGGTCGTATGTGTGTTTGCACGTAAAACAAACCAAGTAACTCTTGTCCGTTATTTGGCCTCGGCATCCTGAACACATTGATCTGAGATCCGTAGTCGAAGTCATTGCTTACTATTCCGCACAAGACTAAGTGAAACAAGCTGCGCCGCAGCTTCAGTCGTAGTACTGCAGTGATTTGCGTTTGGCTATGTGTACCTCCGCCGGCCGGCCGTTTAGCGATGATTCACCCGCACGAACAGCCCGCCTAGCACGGCTAGAAGATTATTAGCCCCCGGGGAAAGGATAAAAACTCTTTCACCTCTGTCACTTTGGTCTACCTTGCGAGCACGGCCGCGCTAGGGAATAGTTTATAAGGGTGGATTTACGGGGGGAATAGCGTTCTCTACCACATTGTTGCCATTTTAGCAAATTAAATTAAAATGACGTATCAGTCTTCAATATTTCCATCAATCCATCAAAACTCCAAAAATTTTTCGTTCCTTGTACTATCTGTGGTTGGTAGCAAAACAAAACTTGAGCAAAACACCGTTTCTATTAGATAAATTACACAATACATGTTCAACTAAAATAATATGAGTGAGAAAGTAAGTAATGTGATAACTTGTATTGTTACACAAATACCTATATATAACATATTTTCGAAAGCATCGTTTTTTTACGATGAGTGCTTTCGTTGTTTTGATTTTGATAAAGTCAAGAATTGTTTTTCAACGCTCACATAATGTAATGTACCCATGATGTAGATATTCTTCATATTTTGTAGATTAAGGAGCAACAAATTGCAAATTAGAGTCAAGGTTGACTTCATGGCCAACAGCAGCCAATCTATGAGTTCACTGGGCCTCTAGAAAGCTGAAAAGCAGAGGGCCAACAGCTCAAGCTGAAAAGGTTGTCCGGACTGGACCATTGAGCAATGGAAGCAGGCTATATAATTATATTGGTTTGTATTTTGTTGTTACAAGTTTAACATGAAAGAGACAAAATGGTGTGATTGCAATGTAAAAAATGGGAATAAACAGCTAGCATTTTATAACTATTTTGTTTATTACAGACATGGAAGGACTTAAAGACAAATGCCTGCATTGAAAATGCATCCAGTGATCCTTGTTTGGTGCGAGCAACATTAGTAAGTTGGTTTCCTTCACACATTGGACTGTAGTGGTGTTCTCTTCATTTGAGCTTGGCTCTATGTTATCCATTGGGACTCTGAAATAAACAAGGTGATGGAATGTAAGTAAAATAACACTGGTCATATATGAAACTATCCCTATAGGTAACTATAATTTCAATTAAACTCACCTATAGTGGTGCATGATATTGTATATTGTTGCACAACAGTATATCAGTTATGCCTTTTCGGGATCATAATGAAGCATCCTGTCAATGTTATTTTACAGCAGCACTGTTTGGTGCAGCATCCAAATCAGGAATCATCATCCACGGCTCCAAGGTGTAGCCAGAGTCCTCTGTAAAAATGCCTCGTACTAATACCATATTTTTTTCTTTTCAGTTTCCCTGGAGATTTTTAACCAAAAAACTTAATAAATATAGTTGATATCAAACTGTTATTTTTTTACTACCTATACATAATATATATACTAGTATTAATAGATCTTGATGGGAGCCGGTGCAACAGGGTGCTGCTATTAACTAATAAAATGTAAATAAATAAATAAATTATACAAAAACCCTATAATCATTAGCGTCTCATTTTCCTATTCAAATTGGAGTGATTGAATATAAACTAGTCATGCACTCTCCCTGGATACCTTGCATTAATGTTTATTATCCGACAGGCCATGCTTTTCATGAAAACCAGTAGATACACGCTGCCTTGCATGTTCTGTTCCTGGGAATACAATCCATTTTGGCATTAATCTGAAAATTCAATACATAACCAGTTAATTTATTGCAGATCAAACTAACTTATGTGTAGGTATGAAATCCGTACTTATTTCTGGTTTTATTATCTTTGACTTGCAAGAGAATAATATCTGTAGGTAGGTACCTATATTTTCTAAACTAAATGTTCTTTTAGACAATTGTGTTAAAAATTGAGCTTGCATTCTGATGATAGCACCAAAAGGTTGGGTCAGATATTTTTTGACAGTGGTCTGAGCTATCACTAGACTGGTCTTGGCCTGTACCTTGCTGGTAGCTACCATCTGTCAGGGATGTGCGGACCTATTGTTGAAAATTTTCTACCTAAGAAGGTACTGGTAGGATTTGTTTAGCTTTAGTTGGTATCAGACCGAGGTAAATATATCCTAGGTAGTAGGTACGGATTTCATAGAAAACCTAAGTAGAAAGATACTTGTAGGTATGTATTATTTACCTTGATATGCACCGGCAAACCATCCCAAGGATTTAGAGGCTGCAAGGCTTCTTCAACTCCTCACACAAATATAAGGCCATTTCTTTAGTATCGCGAAATATGTGGCGAAACTCATTATCCGGGAATTCAAAGGCGTTACTGACATCTCGGATAGGGATGTCTAGTGTAACTTTCGTTCTAACGTTTACATATCTCGCGTTAGAACGAAATTGTAGAATACTATTTTCTTGAGGAAACTATTCAATATTTACAAGTTATATTTTTTTTATACCCACCTTCAAAGGACAGTGATTAATATTCCCTGTCTTATGTCAAATAGAGATAAATTTATCCACGTTGTTGATAGGCCGTGCTCTGGGGCGGGGAGTAGCGGGACCTACAGTCACAAACTATAGGATGCTAACGCATCCTACAGTCTACGATAAACGTCAAAGGGAAACATTATATTCCTTTCCACGAAGCTGTACTATGAGAGGTAGAAAAGGAAATCATTTCCACTGACAGGTGGGTAAAAACAGGGGAAAGACTATTTTTCCTTGTGCCGTGCTAGCCCCGCAGTGCGAGCTGGCGGTGAATGGTCGGTTACACTAACTTTTTTGAAATGATTTTTCTGTTTATTATTGCAACACTGGTCCGATTACAATTTTAAAAACGTCACTGGCTCGGGTATTGCCCTGGCTACACGGTTATATAAGTCACAACCGATTTACTTCGAATTAAACCACTTTTTCAATTTAAAAACCGCTGAGCAAACGAACGTAGTTGTTGCTTTATTGACCGCGATCGGCACAACTTGTTGAATCAAGTTGAATCTTGCTCAGTAATTAGATCTCTATGTATAGTCGTTGACTGATTTTCTGACTAGGATATTCTTTTCTACGTTGCTAGTGCAAACGAGACATCCTAGAAAATATTGTGTCGTGGTCTAGTCTTTTAAAATAAGAATTCGGTTTAATGAAGATTTTTATTACATTATTTTTTATTCGAAACGGGATATTTACCATGATTTGTGACTTCTATTGTAAATATCGGGAAACAATTGAACTCACAAATCATGGCAAATATCCCGTTTCTAGTAAAAATTATGTTCATAACCATGATAGTTTCCAAAAGTTTTAAAACATTAAGTTCCTAAATGAGCCATAGAAGAACAAAGATCCTAAATTTGCCTTTATAGAATATAATATTAGTGTTGATTAGGTTTAATGTGCAATAAAAAGTTTTTGATTGATAGAAACCTATGTTTTATTTTAAGTCCAAGCTTAATAAGCGATTGAGGTTGCAAAGTTTGAGAACCACTACTTCAATCTTCCCCCCGGTGGGGTAAGTGCGAAATACAAAATAATAAAAATCAGTTTTATCTTTGTCAAAAACATGTATTTTGGCACTACAGTCAGTTCCAAATGTTTAAGGTACTAAACGCTATAGACTAGGGACCTTTAACATTGTCTAATATACATATTTACGATCGATTTTTTTTCGATCTTACCCCGTCACCTTTTCATCTTCCCCTGTTTTAATTTCGTGTTAAAAATATTTTGTTTTATATTTTTCTACTTTCGGGACAGATTTATCAGGCTGTTATCGATATAATATAAAAATATACTATTGGTCCTTTTATGTCCACTAATTTATTTTTAGCTAAGGAAAATATGTATTCTTCTACAAGAGTTCAAACACAACACTGATCATCTCATTAAAAAAACCTTTCGGTCTTGCCCCCACTCACTCTATAGCATTTTTACATCTACATAGAACAATTATAATAATTATGAAATAATGGATGGAACTACAATAATCTAATAGTTTTTTTTTCTATTAGATTAAGTTTTTGGATTGTTGATAAGAGCAGTAGTTTGTTCAAATTAGTTGATTTTCTGAAAATAGATCTTATGCCGCCATTTTGCCGCCGCCGCCGCTTAACACCATATTTAGAAGTCTAGATTTAGGTTCGCCACTCTTGAATAAACATTTATTTTCTTCATATACAAAAAAATAATTCAAAAATTTCTTTAAAATCGCGACAACTCAATTATTGAAAGGAAGAAAGAAGTTCTGTTCTAAAACAATGCCCACCAATATTATGCTGTTTGGTGGTTTAGGTAGGTATGTAAATAAAACTTAAACAAATGTCGGAAGGTTAGGTAGGTACCTACGAGAAGCCTACCTACTTTAATCTTCAAACCTAGGTGAGCCTAGCTGTTTAGTTTGCCTAGATAGAACCCATGCATAATAAATGATTCCTAAATATTAGGTACGTAATACCTACATACAAATACCCAACATACTTTAAAGATGATTGCTAGGTAACTGTAGGTAATAGGTCATATAAAACTGTTCTAAATGATTACCAACCAATATTATGCTGTTTGGTGATTTAGGTAGGTATGTAAATAAAGCTTAAACAAGTGTCGGAAGGTTAGGTAGATACCTACGAAAAGCCTACCTTCTTTAATCTTCTAACCTGGTTGAGCCTAGCTGTTTAGTTTGCCTAGAAAGAACCTATTCATAATTAATGATTCCCAAATAGTAGGTACGTAATACCTTTATACAAGTACCTAACTTACTTTAATGATGATTGCTAGCTTACCTACCTATGTACCTACTCTTGAAATGCAATTGTTCAAAAAAAATACTTACCATCTTACCTACATTCCGTCACAGATAGATTAATCTGTGTCACGGCCCAGACCTAATATAGCGCTGTCACTGGACAGCGCTAATATGTAAGAAGCGTTTGGCTAGAGCGATGTGTCGCCACCACCTGTATCGCTACGCCAACAATCAGGTTTACCCTCGAATATATTCGATTCCTATAAAAATGTTCGATTCCTACCGCACCCTTATACTTCGACTTTGGACTTATACTTCGAATATGTTTACCTACTCGAACGATCAAAAAGTGGAAATAGAAGAAGTTGAAAGCATGAAATGTTAATGAAAAGACAAAAAAATTAAGTGCCTATTTCAAACTCAGTGATTTTTTTTAATACCGATTTTTTTAATTATTTCTATCAGTTAATCAGGTTTTCAGACGACCAGTTCATTTGGGGTGTTGGTTGTGTTCACAAACTATTAAACTATTGATAAATAAATAAATATTGCTGGACAATGCACACTACACCATCTTATCCCAAACTAAGCATAGCTTGTATTATGGTGACTAGATAGAATACTTATATATTTTTCAATACATACTTATGATAATTTTTAACACCCAGTCACAGAACAAACACCTATGTTCTTCACACAAATGTTTATCCTGGGAGGGAATCGAACCCTCAACCTACAGCGCAGAAGACAGAGCTACTACCAACAGGCCACTTTTTTTGACAGGCCAGTCAAAAGCCAGAATGCTATAACGCATGTTGTATTCTCTTTGTTTTGTATTCTTTCTGGAAAGTGTTAGAATGAAGTATTCAGTGATGCCAGATGGGGAGAACTCCTTACAAATTCGGGGGTATTTTATATATCAGGGGAGATTTTTCAACAGAAAATATGAATGGGGATAATACATTTTTTTTAGAACATAGCTTTATTTGATGTACGTTGATTTGAGCAGGGAATCAATACCTATTAAACATCATTATTTGTCCAACACTTTGTTCGTGAATCAGTCATCACTCGTAGGTAGTAGACGTTCACTTTGTCCCGGATTGATAATTCGTTCGTTCAATCGACGTATATTCATCATTCATTCAGTTTACATCCATGTTTGTTTGTAGATTCATTGATTGTTGGTTTGATTTATTAATTTCAGACTTTCGGTCCGTGTTAAATTTAACACAAAAACACTAGAATCTCTAACTGACTTCGAATGTGTTGAGTTGTTTAATATTTTATTTATTACCCAAAGAAATTAAAATTTAATATTTAATGTTGTATTGTTAGTAAAAAAACCTTGGTTAAAACATTTTTTTCTAAATACCTGTCTTTCGGGGAGATTTTGTGCTAAGATTGGGGATAACTCAGTACAAAATCTCGGGGTAGGTAAATCTTGGGGTAGACTAGTTTATTTCAGTTACTTCCATAGATAGTGTTATGTCAAACGGCATCATTCTCTGGGGGAAAGCAGCTGATATTGGTAAAATATTTGTGATTCAAAAAAGGGCAATACGTGCCATTTATAAAATGAAACCACGAGAATCTTTGAGAGAAATATTCAAAGAAATTAATATTCTCACAATAGCTTCACAATATATATATGAAAATTTGTTATACTCACATAAAAATAGAGATGGGATTCAGCAAAATAGTGACCTTCATAAAATCAACACTAGGAATAAACATAAATTATACATCCCTAGGTTTCGACTAGAAAAAGTTAATAAGTTATTTATGGGGAACACGGTGCGCTTCTATAATAAGCTTCCTGAAAATGCTACTAAACTACCTATTAAAAAATTTAAAGCATACATAAAAGGTAGTCTTTTGAAGCAAGCTTATTATAATATAAATGACTATATTATTGATAAGAATGCATGGCCTCATGTCGCTCTGCCGTCAGACAGTTAACCGACACACTCGAAATGTATAAACTCTCTTGTATTAGTATTTCATAGTTAAGGTAGTTATATCATCAGATGGATCATATAAATAAGCCCTAGAACCAGGACGAGTTTCTTGCCAATTCTTCTCGGGCTTGGGTTAGGATGAATTGGCACCTAAATTCACCTAGTACGTAAGACGTTTCAAAGTGATCCTTGTGATTGTATTGAATAATGTATCTATTGACTTGACTTGATATTAAGATAGATCTGGCAGCACTGAATTACTGCACAGTATTACTCTATGTCTAGTCTAGTCTAGTCTATGTCTAGTCTATTTTATTGCCATTCGTCTTCGTCGCGTAGTTAGTTATAGTCCGACAAGAAAGAGTAGAAATTAATTATTGAGGAACTAAAATTTACTATAAACTGGCAACTCCTTATGAAAGGCCAGTGTGGCCGCTGTAGTGAATTTGTCGCCAGATTCAACTTTTCTTTGCAAAATTATATTATGCACGTATTTTTCTTGTTATAGTATCGTCATGCTTTGATACATACCTACTTTTGGTTATATTTAAAAATCATGCTTAATTCGTTTTCGAATTCGAATCAAGCATTTAAAAGGTTTTGTTGACATAATAATATACAAATTGCTAATGATAATAAAATATATTGGTATTTATATAGGTAGGTATGATGTGATTTATGTATGTAGATTAATTTTCATTACAATAGAATGAAGAATTAAAAAAAAACAGACGTAAAAATAATATCTTGAAATTTTATTTATATTTCTGTTGGACTAACTAGAAAATTTTTCCGCTAGTGGAAACACTGCACTATTTTATAGTGCAATCCTTTATTTTTGATACTTTACTTATCTGGAAGCGATGCTGTGAACATGTGAAAAAAATGGAAAAATAATATTATGAGCGAGGTCGAACCATGTACCAAAACATTGAACAGCTGGTAATACAACACGGTGATGAAAGCTCTAGCGAGGAATCTGAGAGTGAAGATGAAAATTATGGTATGGCAGGAACATCTAATTATGTTCTACCACAACATTCTGAAGAAGAATCGATGTCGGGTATCTTTGAGTCATTAGTCAGTATTATATTATTATTCAACAAAATTGTCTATTATGGTGTTTTTTCCCCTCTGAGTGTATATATATAAATATTCTTGCTTTCTTTCTAAGTAGGTACCTACCAAGAAACATAGTGGGTTTAACATAATGGGTTTGATTCTTATTCAGGACAAACCTTTAATAAAATAAAATAAATAAATAATCCCGGACATTTCACACAACATCATCTGGCCCCAAAGTAAGCAGAGCTTGTGTTATGGGTACCACGTGACTGATATACTACTTATATATATATTTTTTTAATACTTACATATTATATATAGAAACACCCAGACCCGAGACAAATACTTGCAGATCATACAAACATTTGTCCCGCGGCGGGAATCGAACCCGCAACCTTCTGCGTCTTGGTCGGGCCTAAGCCCACTGCGCTATAGAGGTCGTCATCTTTATGTGATGAGCATAAATGTTTGGTGTAAAATTTGATAACATAAGAACAGCAATGTGTTATTTAAAAATATCAAAACGTTCTGCCATAGTATATGGTGATACCATGTAAACAATAGTGGCGCCCTCATTTATTTTCATAGTATAGTAGAGTAGTGTAGTACTAAGTAATTTTAGTAATTTGTGACTTGTGAGCTTTTATATATTTTTTTGTTGCCTCCACAAACTATAGGATGCTAACGCATTATAATATATATAATGGTTGCCTCTAAATGTAACCTAAAACCTGAATATTTATTTATAATTTTCATCATGCCTCGTACTTAATGCGTGGACTCTGGGCTGGTTTCTGCAGCTAGGCCGCTGGTGGGCCCTTGTTACGTCATGCCTCGTACCAAAAAACGTAGCCCTTGTTTCTGGACTCGTAAGCTGGAACTGGATCTTATAAATTTCGTTAGACAGAGACAAGTTTTATGTAAACCAGCGGGAAATACTAATCACAATATCCAGTTAATAAAATACACGCCTTGTTCGCCGCCATGGTGAGCCAAGGATTTACTGGTAAGTAAACTATTACTTACACCTTTCATGAACAAGCGTGGTATTAACCGGTAAACAAGCAATTTAGGTTTCTGGACATTAAAATGCATATACATACAACCATAATAATGCTTAGTTTCCGTATAGATTTTGCGTGGATAGTCCACCAATATTTATTTACTTGATGGTGTGTCTCTCTGTATATGTATTAGTCTGCCTTGGCACGGCTAATCTCTTAAAAATCTCTTAAAACATCTTTGCTAATTGGTAAAGAGACCATGAGTGCGAAGCCGTTGCTGCTCACGGCTTGTTCCAAATAGGTTCTGAATGAGGACCCATTATGATGGATCCTCAGTCAGAACACATTTGGTACACCAAATGGGTCACACAGTTTTTTTAAAGAAAGCTCCTTTGTATTGATAATCCTTCAAGAACAGCCCCATTAGAAACATGAAATTATAACCGATTAATGACTTTCAGTCAAATATTTTTAACAGAAAAATGATAATAGACTCTCTAACCATATCTTTAGTTTACTTAGTCAACCAAAACAGCTGGTCAGCCATTAGTTGATAATTTGGAAATACAAACATAATTGTATAATATTCATAGTATTCAGCAATAACTTAAAACTAGTCTTTTCCAGATCACTCTGTAAAGTATTGATGAATGAATATCCGTAGCAGATGCAACCACCAGGAAAATTGAAACGGAAGCAGCAGTCACCTTCCTCTCACATCAAGGTGTATGTGGCATGCTGGAAACGTCTGCAATTCCTCAGAGGTGGTGTGAAGTTTGAAGTAAAGGTACTACAAGTTTATTAATGACTTTATTTTGTAATTTCTGTCTGCAGCTTCAAATCTACCTACTTAAAAAGTAGCCTTTATGCTATTTTAGGTCAGTCTACATATAGATATTGATATCATAGTAAGTACCAAGTTTAATCTAAATCTGTTTAGCCGTATAGCTGTAATCTGTTTGTCCAATTTATAACATGGGACCCAGAGAATCACTTTAATTAAATTTTAAGAAATAAGTATCATGACAGTGCCTTGCAGTATATTGGTATATGAAAATCTAATGTATGTTTACAAAAATTATCATTTAAAAAAGCAGCGATAATCATAGTATTAATACAAGAAATAAAGGTAAATAAATAAATGTTTTCATAGTTAGTCTAAAGAAAATAAGTCTTTTATAGGGCAAAGTGAATGCTTTTATAACAAGGTCCCAAGTGACATGTTAGATTTGTCAATTGGCAAATTTAAAAACATAATAAAACAGGAAATTATTATATATCTGATTATTTTGATGAAAAAATAGCTAGTTTTAATGATAGTTTTAGCTTGGGATGAATCTGCTCCAACTTGACTAGGCATCCATAACAAAATTAGTAAGGTTCATACAAAAAAGTTGTGAAGACCAGACAAGTTTTTTGTCGGATTCTTCTTGAACTGTTAGGAGTTACTGGCACCTAGATTACTAGCATGTAACAAGATGATTCAATGTGTCCGTGTGATTTTATTGAATAAGGATTTTCTGATTTGATTGTCCATAGAGTGTGTGAGTGTGATTTACATACAACCATCCAAACACATAAACATTTGCATTTATAATATGTATTAGTAGGATAATAAAACCCCTTGTCAATTTAACAATAATGAACAATCTGACATTGGCCTCAATTCTGTTGGCACCAACCTAACTAATTTTAGCTAAATTATGTTTTGAACTGTTTTTAAACCATTATTAAACCAACTTATCCTAATTTAATTTTATCTAATTTAATTAAGCGTTCCTTAGTTAATTAGATGGTACCAACCGAATAGGTTTAACAAATGCTATGACTAACAATATATTTTAGACAATTCCTAATTTTAGAAATGAACCAACCGAATCGCCACCATTGTCTCTGTCATTATCTTAAAAACTTCAGATACTAGATTTTCAGATAATTTTTATTGCGTTTATTTTTCATAGGCTACACATTTATAGACTAGAATTTAGAGAGCTTTCAGTTTACCACAATACCTTGTTGAGTAATACCACAATACCACAAACTTTGGGGAGTACTTCTCTGTCAGCTCAGTTGGTAGTAGCTCTGCCTTCTGTGCTGTATGTTGGGGGTGTGATTCCTACCCAGGACATACATTTGTGTGGTGAATATTGGAGTTGGTTCTGTGTCTAGGTGTTGTAAAGTATCATAAATATGTATTAAAAAATATATAGGTATTCAATCAGTCATCTCGTCACCATAATACAAGCTATGCTTAGTTTGGGACTAGATGATGTTGTGTGCATTGTCCAGTATTATACAATATTTATTATTATTATTATTTTGTGGGGATATGTGATTTGTGATGATATTTCAGATCAATAAACATGAAACAGGATAAATATACACTCACTGTTTTTATTAAGGTAAAGGTATTTCCTAAAGTTTCTAGTATGGCGGTGTGGTTATGTCAGGAGTCAGGAATAGTATAAAACTATTGTGTGATTACAATTAATTTGTAATCCTATATATCTTTCTTAATTTCAGATCACAGACCAACCATTACAAAAACTCGATGTGAAAGAGGAAATTAAATGAAAGCTGAAGTGTTTAATACAAGGATGGGTAAAATGAATACAGACAGGTCTTGAATCAATAAGATAATTCAACCTAAAACATCAGTAAAATGAATTGAAGTATTGATACCTTATTGAAGTTCTGAACCCATTGCTGAAGACACCACCAAAGCCAAGCTTCTAGTTCTTTGGCAAACATGCCACAGAGAGGCTGGAGTGTATGAGGCATGATGCTGAGAGTGCTGGTCAAGAGATCATGAGACTAGTGAAGAAATAGATCAAAAGTTGACATTAGTATGGTGACCTGGGGATTGGGTATCTTTATGCGTCAGGCATACTTTTTACTACATTGGTTTCCTTTGGTTTTTTAAAGTCATTTGCCTCTCAACTACACATAAGACTTAGATTTTTGTTTTTTAATATGGTGGATATGATTTTGTGTTCAATATCAGTTTCACTTTTGTCCTCACAGCCTTATTGCCATTAAAATATGCACTGGCTTCTTTCTTTGTAGTATGTTGTTCTTTAAAAAACAAATGGTAAAAACAGAAAATCTATATACTTGTACCTGGGTGAATTAACTACCACAACCCACATAAAAAGCGTAAATATTTTTAATAAAAATAAACTTTGAGTTCTTGGTTGATATAGGCATTACAAATATAATCTACTACAATTCCCTAGACGGGCTATGAAGTATAGTGTAATTAAAGGCAGATTTATTCAAAACTAACAAACAATCTGTCACCTGAGTTACTTGCATTCAATGTTCATATAAATGATATAAATGAAACATGAAAACTATAATCATTACTATTTATAAAATTTAAAACTGCAATATTATCTATTTTAACATCAGTCTTCATTCAGTCTTCATATATTTTTATTTTTTAACATAGTAATAACTGATATTTATAAAGGCAACTAATCTTCTTATCCCTTTTGCGGCATTTCTTTTGATTGATCAAAAAACAAATAAGTAATAAGTTTAAGGGTGGCCCGATTTTTTAGTAATAAGTTTAAGGGTGGCCCGGGCCACCACAGCTAGTGCAAGTGTAGTTGATTGATCTACCTACTAGTTGTACACATTCTATTCAGTTAATGAGGCTGGCTGACAATCTCTTTAGATGATGATTTCTTTATCTTCTTTTGTTACTAAATGTGACATTTTTATGGCAGCCAATCTCATTCTACATTATGGTTGCTTCTATTAATGTTCTTTCTAAAAAATATTCGTTTTGTGGTTTGTAGGATGTGTTTAAAAGATGAAGATAATAATTGTTTGGAAATTATAATTTCTTTCTCGATGATCCGAAGAAGACATCCATTATATATTTCTAACATTGTTTAAGAATATCATTTGTTCAATGTCCTGCACAATGTTCTTACTTGGGCACTATTGTTTGATTCATGCTACAACATTTTCATACTCCTATTTTAACGCCTTTTGGCGATTCCCGGCTAATCGCATGAAAATGCGAGCCTTAACTCGCGTGAAAACGCTTTTTATTCCATGTACGTAGCGACATCTAGTGATTCCTAGGAAAGAAAAGGAATGCGCTGTTTAATTCAATCACTATGCTTTTGTATATGCGGCTCCATAACTGCCTGTTCAGTAATTTCTCGGCTGATTTGCTTGACAATCACCTTGTACATAACAAATACAATTGAAAAAAAAAGGTTGTTTAATGAGTCTGTTCTCATGATGGTCTGGAGCAGAAAGCTTACACTCGAATTCCATTTAGATGCATCCAAATCGAAATTATTGAAAGTAACAAACAGTCTTCCTGCATCAGGCAAACGATCGTATTCTGCGCTCTTCTGACACTCTCCAAGCTCTTTACGTCCTTAGTTCAGATATGTATGGTGAATCTTTGACTGTTCAAGCTGTACGCTTATGGAACTTACCTGCATCTATTCGCGCATCCAAATCTATCCATATCTTAAAAGTCAAAGTTCATGATCATTATCTGTCCATTTCTGGAAACTGCTAACTGGTATCATTTATAGAATTTATTTCATTTATAGAAAGTTTTTTGTATGTGTCAATCAATGTGTTTATCGTGTATGACAATTAGTATTAATACAATAATATTTTGTATAATTTATATTTTTCTGTATTTATTATTAGTATATTAAGTAACTTTTTGTACACCGCCGTCGTTCTGTTTTTGTTTATCATGTCCATACAAAGGTTGTCTAGAAGAGATCGCTTTTAGCGATAAGGCCGCCCATTGTACAATTTTATTTCTATAATTTATTCTGTGTTCTTTTTGTGTACAATAAAGTGTTGATCTATCTATCTATCAAACACAACTCGTAGCTCGTAGTTTTGGACTCGCAAACTGGTACTGGATCTTATAAATTTCGTTTGACTGACACGTAGTTTCGAAGTTCACAAAGAATACCCTTATTGTCCGACAACCTCTGTGGTGCAGTGGGCCAAAGCCCGGCTGAGACGCAGAAGGTTGCGGGTCCGATTCCCGCCGCGACAAATGTACAAATGTTTCTGGTACCCATACCCCAAAGTATGGGTTTCTGGTACTTTGGGACCAGATGATGTTGAGTGAAATGTCCGGCATCATTATTATGATTAAGTATTATTATAGTATTGCTATGTCAGTCTGTCTGTCTATCTGTCCGCCTATCTGTCCCCGCCTTTAGTCAGGGCTTGTGCTTGCAGACTATTAGTGTTATTGTGATGAAGTTTTGGTTTTGCACATATTAGTGGCTCCTACAAAGTCATGAAGGGTGTATGGTACTAAGAGGGTTTAAATGTTTACCATATTAGACAATCTGGCTTCACATGGGTATGAGGTAGTAAAAGGGAGGAGGACTTTCATAGCTTTATCAAACAGGCATGAATAATTATTAGATAGATAGATAGACCAGCAATCGAGACCCAAAATTTTGTTAATTGCATACGATTGAAACTATATTTTAGTGACCATACATTCTGATATATCAATTAGTCCTTTACTTCCTTTTGTTGATATACCAGTTAGTAGGTGGTCTTGAAATTAGTTACAAATCCAATTCAATAATTCGAGCTTTTTCATCTCCTCACCGAAATAGTCGTCAAAGTTATTTTTATCATTGATTAATGGGTGGAAATTGCAGACACTACGTTCATCTTTGGCTGCACTTAGTTTTCATCAATAAAAGTGTCAAGTGTTTCAAAACAATAATACTTCCCATCCTCAATAGAACTCTTCCACAACAAAAGCTTTTTCATGGAACTTATGATGCTTAAATTTAAAAATCACATGTCTTTGTAAATTCTCATAGTAGGTTCTAATCTCAATTGAGACTTAACTTGTTTATAATCAGTCGTTACCTAAATATAATGATTAGCACTTAACACTACGGGTTATAAAAACTAAACAACAGGCATCACATTTCTTTTCCTACATAATCATTTAGCAAATCAGCAAAATCATTCAGTAAAAACAAACAAATTAAAAGTAGTGTAATCAACATATTAATGCTTAAACAAACAAAAAATATTCAATATAAAAATCCACGACTTAAAAGTGTATGGATTGTAACAAAACGTAAAATAAAACTTCTAACAATATTAACCCTTTATAGGGCATAACGATCGGGCAGTGGAAAAATAAAACTGGTAGTAGTTTTAGCTTTAGCATGAATGTAGAAACCAAAAATTTTTTTTTTCTTACTCCTATTGTGGGAAATATATTCCCTTTGCCTGCCTTGAGAGTTAGGTTTTGTGGAAGTAAATAATAAAACTACGATTTGTAAATCAATTCTCTTCGGTATATTATCTATTAGTTTAGGTACATTAGGTGGGTAAGGCCGCCAAAATTGTCAATTATATTACAAAAGTAATACAACGGATTTTGTGTTACCGTTACACAAATGTAACCCAAAAGTAACACATCTTTTGGGTAAAGTTGGTTTCATAATGGTTAAATAAATAACCTAAAATAATAGGTACATGATATTATTTTTTTAATTTAGAATATCCACTTACTAGTCCTCTAGCGAGAGCCACGTGAAATTCCAGATGCGATAGCATTACATTGCTCTTCTTGCTCAATAAAAAAGCATTTGTGATGCTGGTGTCAAGAAGGAAGTAAAATAGGCGAAGCCACCATCTTTTACTTCTTCGTGCAACGGTGTATGTACTCCTAAGCTGGTCGAATCGGTCCACTCCCCCCATTCGGTTGTTGTACTGCTTGATGGTACGAGGACACTGAATCGGCAATTTTGTACCATCTCTTTGGGTCCTCATCGTAGTGGGTATACCGACTTTTGGGTGGAATGCAGTGCTCAAAACCAGTACCTCTTTGTTATCTTGCCAAACAACGAACGATACATTTACTCTCCCCTTACTCTCCACTTGAATTCACCCTTTGATAGCTTTAGCTTCTTTGCCTTTTATAAGCTGAGGCAATCCCACTCGGTGCCTGCGTACGGTGCCGGAAGCGTAGATGCCATTTTCATACAGATACTCTAAAAGCTTGTAGTCTGTAAAGAAATTGTCGAATGTAACATTTACATTCTGTATTTCTTTCTCTATCAGAGAGTTCGTCAATTTTTTTTACGACTTTCGCTCCTAGGCCTTCTACCGTATTTGCAGTTTTATTACCAGTGTATACGTCGAACTCATACAGATACCCAGTTTCACTATCACACCGACACCAAACTTTATATCCTCCCTTTATTGGCTTGAGCGGCATGTACTGCTTTAAGGATCGGCATTTGAACAATACCATCGACTCGTCGATACTCTGCGAAGTGGAGTCCTTAGCGCAGTGTTGCCAGCTCACAGAAAAAAAAATCTTCAGCTAAATACAAAAAAATCTCTAGATTTCTACATATTTTTACCTAAAAAAATCTCCAAAATTCACTAAAGAATTATTTTTATCAAGGGTTAAGTATTAAATAAAATTACAAGTTATTTGTTAAGAAACATAATTTTAATCGTAAGAATAATAATTATTAATCTTAGTGACAACTTAAAAAGCAATTTAAGAATTTAAAAATCAATTTTACTTATGTAAAGTAAATCAAAACGTTAGGTTAGAAATCGACATTATATACTTCGTTTGGTATTTCTTCGTCATCTTGATACGGTGACGGGTCTACTGATGTAGACGGTTGAGATGGGTCAATTTTTGAGTATTTCAAATTTTTGCCTACAGCAGAGATCACATCGCTCGGGAGCTCATAGCTATAACAGGTTTTCTTCATTATTTTTAATTGGTTTCTTATGAAGAGAATACTATTTAAAGTGTTTACAGCCATTTTGTTTCTTAGTTTATTTTTAACAATATTCATAGCACTAAATACTCTTTCCACTTCAGCATTTGAATGAGGAAGGGACAGGACGGATAAAGCGAGATCAGATAACTCTTGAAAAGTATTAATTCCTGCAGCATTTTTGTAATTTCGAACTTCCATCCAAAAGTCAATAACGTCACTTGTAGCTGTCCAATGCACAAAATTTACTCCATGCCACTGTTGTAGCAATTTGTCTATGGTCTCGTCACTAAATCCGGGTTCTTTGGCTAGATCTGCTATTCGGTTGTCTTTGCCCTGACGAAGAGTATTGTCCACGCTCAATAGACACATTTTTTCCAAAATTATATAATTAGAAGGAAGTCTCTGCTGAATTTCTTTCGCTAATTTCACTGTGAAATCAATGCAGCGTTTTCTGACTGCTTTAACGACATCATCGGTTAAAGAGGTCTTTTGTGCGTGAGTTTCAAAAAGATATCCTAAATACGGAACTGGATTTAAGTGGGCTTCTATTTTAATGGTTAAATAATCATTGTCAGTTGTTGCAGCCGACGGCATCAATACTCTACTGCAAACAGAACGAAGCAAAGTCATCAATGTATTTAGTAGGGCAACAGGATTTGAGTTCTCACTCTCAAAAGTCTTTACTCCAATTTGTACGTCATTTAGGATGCTCCTTAAAAAGTTCATGTAAAGTAAATTTTTCTCATCGGTATACATGGAATGAAGTTGGTCTGCTGTGTAACATTTATCTTTATGCAAAGAAAAAAGCAATTTTAGTTCTTCCCATTGAGACAGTATCCTAGTCACTGTTTCTTCAACGGAGAGCCACCGAGTATCACAAGAGCATAATATTTTTAAAGGCTTCTCGCCACAATTTATAGTCTCATATATATATCTTTGTACTCGTCATAGCGTTTAGGTGAATGTGAGAACCAATTATAAGTTTCTCTAATAAGAAACTCTATATTCCGCGGCAAAGTGTGCTCTGATGCATGTGACACAGCTAGTTGAAGTGAATGGCAAACACATCTAACTAGAATTAAGTTGGGCAAGCCATACTCCGTTTTTAACCCTTTCCTAACGACTACTATAGTTATTTAAAAATTACGAGTTTTTGCATTAAAATCTTTTAGAGGGACATATAAGGAAACAAAATTTTTTTTTTCAGATTTTTATTAGTATTCTAAGTAAGTTTTTCAGAACCTGGACTATTTGGTACCGTCAGTGACTTTCGAGTACCAAATAGTCTAGGTTCTAATAAAAACATAGAATTTTTTTGGACTGCAAATCAACGTAGAAATTCAATAGAATAATATTCTACTCGTATTCTATTGAATTTCTACGCCGTGATTCTCTGAAAAACAGTTCTTTTTCTCATTCAGACAAAGTAAAACATTGCAATGGGAGCATTTCGTATGAGGCTTCGACTGTATACTTTTCATGCTGCAAATATCACATCGTCCTCTACTTTTGTCAAAGCGAGGCCAATGTATTCCTCTGTTTCCCATCCTTACGTCTTTCAGGGTAGAAAACCCAGATTTACGACGTTTTGATTGGGTGGGGCTTGGAATATTCTCTCGTGACAATCTCTGTCTCTTAGACCCCGGAGGGTCTTTCTTTGACATCAAACCTTGTGCAACCGATCTTCTGAAGTCTTTTACTGGCATTTTATCTTGTAGCAGTCCATGCACAACGTAGGCATTTACAAAGGCTATATCCATCATGCCCCAGAATAATCTGTGCCACCACTTTGGAGACTTTCTGTCAACACAGTATAACGCTCTCAAACGATCTGCGGTATCTACCTATCCCATAAATTGGTTGTAATCCTTTACAACGGTGGGGCAGGTAACTGCAGATCTCGTCCCTTTCTTTTCTTTTCGCGAAACTGTGGCTTCCTCACTTCCGTGAAAATTGGAGACGAAGTGTACGACTTTGTTGTCTTTCCACTTCCAAAATCAAGATTCGAAAACCTGTAGTCATAGTCTCCTCTTTTCAGTGTGTTGTCAGCTTTCATGTTGTTAGGGAGTCCCTTTCGATTAGACCTGATGGTTCCACAGCCATAAGTCCCTTCGGTCATCAATTTCTCTAGTAATGGTACAGATGAGAAGAAATTATCGAAATATATCACTTTGTTCTTGCGCCATTCATTTTCTGTCAACTCTAACACAACTCTTTCTCCCAGCGAATAGTCAGCAAATTTTGCAGACATTTCTTCATCTTTGCCTTGATAAATCATGAACTTCTTGATAAAACCTCTTTGATCTGCCAAGCACCATAGTTTATACCATCTCTATATAGGTTTCATGGGCAGATATTGCTTCAGAACCGATCTACCCTTGAATTTTACCATCGATTCATCAACACTCTTCAACATCCGACACTATCGCAATCTGGAAGGTCTTCTAGGAGAATCGCTTCAATCAGCGCGCTATTTTTTGAAATATCCATCGCGAAAATCCTAAAACAATAACAATAATAACTTTACAACTACTATTAGAATGTAACAGTAATTTATTCAAAAAAGATACCCTAAGTCACTGACGGTACTTTGTAGTCCACTTCAGATTTTCGTGTTTTTCGAATATAAATTACTTCAGAAATGTGCATCACTTATAACAATAATAATATTGATAAATCTACGTAACTAATTCACAAAGAAAATTCTAACTTACCACGAAAATACTATTTATTATATACTTTTGAAATTTCTCACTTCACCCTGTTCCACAGTTATTGCAGGTCTCAACTTGCAAGCACCACTGATTGATTGCTATTGGTATTATTTCAAATAAAGCGCTCTGATTGGCTTACGAAATGGTACTTCTTTGGATCGACAGTATCGTTTGTACGTTGCGCGATCTGGAATTTAAAATATGAGGCGGGAAAGTAGGCAGTACGAATTAGTACCGTCAGATAGGAAAGGGTTAATATAGTATGTACGCTATTATGGATACCCGTCATGACAGAGGCATTATCCACCCCAATTCCAATTAATTTTTTTATGGGCAAACTATGTTCTTCTAAACAGTTGAATAAGGCAGTAACAATTCCTCGAGCATCCGCGGTTTTAAGTGGTTGTAAGGCGAGAAATGAAGAAACCACTTTTTTGTGTGTGGAACTGAAGTATCTGATTACTACACCCAACAATTTTGACACACTGAGGTCAGTGGATTCATCCAACAGTAAACTATACTTTTGTAAGTGAATATCATCCAATAACTTTTGTTTAAAATGTGGAGCCAACACATTTTTTATTACTGCACTACACTTTGACCTGTGCATTTTTATATCCATGACACTCTTTGAATCGGAAATACATTTTTTTAAAGCCTCAGTTAAGTGGTCAATTTGCTGTATGGACGTGTGTTCAGCAATAAATAAAGCCAAAGTTCCTTCTATTTTCAGTGAGTTTGTATTATCTTTGGAAGCGGGGAGAAATTCAAGTTGTTTATTTTTAGTCACCAAGTCTGATTTTTCCTTATGTTTCTTCGTATCTTTGTGTTTCTTAATGTCACCAATTCTAGCATAAACTTCAGCATGACAAAACTTACAAAAAGCTTTAGTAGGATCATTTGACACAGGCCGTAACCACATTTTAAATTCTTCTTGGGTTTCCCATTCTTTTCGATATTTTTGAGGATAAACAGTCTTTTTTTTCACCGGCTCATCCATAGTAATTATTTCACAAATTAGAACTTCAATATAACTTTATAATAAATTAATAATTCTGATACATTCGTTACCGAAGAGAACAACTGACTACACTTACACAAACAAAACAATGCATACGTGTCTTGGTATGGAATGGGAATTCCCCGAGCATCAACATTATTTAGAAAAAAAAGGATAGCACTATTTATTTCATTAGAGTAGGTGGGTGGTCTACACTCTGGCGTGGGGATTCCCGTCTTCAAGGGCGGGCAAATAGGGTTGCCATTTTGTTTTCTCTAATTACCCCAGATTTTAAAAATATCATTAAAAATCACCAGATATTTTTCTAGTGATATCTTTTCCAAAATGTCACCATGTAGCCCCTAAAAATCACTAAATCTAGCTACAAAATCACCAAACTGGAAACACTGCTTTAGCGTTGTGTTTGCAGGCTTCGTTTATTATATTTAGCTGGGGTCTCAGCTTATAAAGCTTGTCATAGTCGGGGCTATGCCTCTCAGGTTGTTGTGTGTTGTCGTTGAAATGTAGACAACGCATAATTTTTTTGAACCGCTTTAAGGTCATTATATCCGCTATGTCATTTTCTCTAAACCCTGGATCAGAGGACCAGTAAAGGTCAATCGAGGGCAGAACTTTATAGCCCATTATTATAAGAATACCTAAAAAGGCTTTTAGTTATCGATGGTCTACTGGCGTCCATTCTTCAATATTCTGTTGCTCTGCGTATAAGTTTGTTTGCAAAGATATAAGCTCAATGGCTTCATTAGTGAAGTACTTTTCAAAGAAGCATATAGGTCTTGTTTTGCTGTTGAAGAGTTGCTTTGTGCTCATAAGGACTTCGTTAAAAACATCAGGATCGGGCCGACTAGTAGTCCAATATACTTTTTTCAAGGTCTCCTCGTCTGCGTCAGAATCATCGGTATCATCAGAACTTCGGTAACTGGCTGTGGAACAGGTGGGCGCGATATCCTTGTTGTGCCTGAGCTACTTGGTGAAGGTGCAGCGAGGCGAGGTCGTGTTATCCGTCTAGTTTCTGATCTAACAAGAATTGGGCTATTATTACCAGACTGTTGGCACATAGAGCCGGGCTGGTCATCAGATTGCAGAAAAGCTGAACTAGCATGATCATCTCTGAACGTTTCTGAAGATTGTGGGCTAGCCTGGTTATCCTCTAAGTGCATCGTCGAGTTACGACCAGAACTATCGATATCCTCCAATATTCTCTGTGCTAAACGTAGCGCATGCAAACCGATAATCGATAACCGATAATTTATCGGTAATCAGTAAATTTTTGTCAGTGATAATTATCGAAAAATTTCGATAAAAATACCGATAAACGATAATTTCATAATGGGTTTATGTAATCATTCCTATCACTACCGTGGGTCAAATAAACCCCATTATCAACTCAGACCGAGGTAAATATATAGACGCCTCGCCGCTATCAACCAAAGTGAAATCACCATTTGTTAAATGGTTCCCTATAATTAGGTAAATTTGTATGATTGCGTAAAAAGTTGTGGTGGTTAAATCATTTACAAATCAATTATTATGTTGTGCACTTCTACAACTAATAACGGTGTATTTTTTTGTAACATTTACGATCAGGGTTCATATTGCTTTAGTAGTTAACGGGTATTTATCGCGTGTTACCGCGTATTATAATTAATGCCTAATATTTCGGTTATGTATGTTTATTACATCGCCATTTATTGAGCCATTTAGAGTTGATTTTTAAAAAAATGCTTTTCGAGATATCCGATAATGGATATTCGCTTTTGATCACACGATAAAGTCCAAAACTAGTTATGCACAAGTCATCGCATTCAAAATTATTTGAACAAACCACGCTTGTTTTCGATTACGTTTACCCTAGCCTATAGATGTTTCACATCAAAAAACAAAGTGTTTTAATCTTTATGTCTTTATTTCTTTGTCTCATCATAATCAAAGCGAATGCAAATGCTACGGACGAGAACGAGGACTCGAGGACGGCTCGTACCAAAGAGCCAGCTCCTTCCGACGTCCAGTCATCCTTACTAAATATTATACATTCTAAATATTAAATTATAAAAAATGTCCGTCTGTCTTGGTCCTTGATTGTTGGTTTGTAATGTCTGCACGTTAAACGGTTGAAAATACTACAATCACTGCTGTCACTCTCCTCTGAGTCGTCATCTTCACAGCATTGGGAGTAAACAGCTTCATCACTAGAAAACTTATCATCTTCAGAAATACTACTTCCACTAATTAAAAACATTATGCCTCACAGTCATCATAGAAATTTCTTATCGTAACCAAAATTTCTTCTTCGTCTTTGTTCAATTTATATTTATTTTTTTCCTTCATATTGTCTATCATTTGTTTTGACGGTTTGAAATTTACACAATTTCCTTGGGATCGGATAAAGTGCTTAGCTAGTAAAGTTCTCGCAAGATCCTCACAGCGCCGCGGTAATTCTTTGCAGGCCGCACTGGCACATAGGTGCATGGAATGACATTTGAATATTTTGATTCCCGGAAAATTATTTTTCAATTTACTGCTAACAGAATTGTGCGCGCCCATCATAACGTTACACCCATCTGATGCAAATCCAATAATATTTGTTAGAGGTACATCTCGATCACAAAAACTTTTAATAATTGCTTCATATTACATTTGCAGTGCAGCCTTCTACATTTTTGTCAAAATCGCCATGTCTAAACAGTGGGACTAACTCCCATAAACATGTTTCAATTTTTGAAGAAGTAGTATCGTAAAATTTTACCACAATACACATAGTTTTGGAGCAGGCAATATCTGTAGATTCATCTATTAAAACACTGAATCTTGTTTTTTGAAGCTTTAGAGCGAGGGCGTCTTTATGTTGTTTGCCAATTACATTTGTAACTGTAGCCGTACATTTTGTTCTTTTTAGTTTTAATTCAGCTGCTATTTTTGAGCCCGGAAAACAGGATCGCATAAGTTCGCTAAGATGATCCATAGCGAGAAACGAAATGTTATGTTCAGCAACGATAGCGCATAAATTAATTTCTGCTTCCGTCACCAATGTGTCAGAATCCTTAGAGGTTGAGGCACCTTTAAAATATGATTGAATTTATTTAGATTTGCCTAAATTGGATTTATTTTTCTGATGTTCTTTGTTTTCATTGTGTCGCTTTAAAGTTGACGATTCGTAGCTCAATTTCACGTCACATAATTTACATTTTGCTTTATATACATCGTTATCCACGGGTTGAATCCAATCTTTAAATTTATCATCTTGCTCCCATTGTGAACGGTATTTTTGCGGTACGTGTGTTCGTTTCTTTACCTTTTTTGGAGTACACGGCCCTTCTTCCTCACTATCCATATTAATACTTTACTCACACACCACACTAAATAAATAAACAACAGTATATCTTCTTTAGCTACCTACATTACAAAAATTAATGAATGAAATGTATGCATTTCATACCATAAGCAATGAAGTGTGCGCGAATCTGTGTTTGATGCGCGTCGGGACTTCCCCGCTCGCTCATAGAGTCATTCATAACCACGTCTAGTGATGTGCGTTATAATGACATCGAATATCGAATTTTTTTCGATAATTTATCGAAAAAAATTAGTAACCACTGCACTAGTAACTGCCGTGTACCGTGTTTTATTGTTGAATAGACCCAAATTGCCGTGTAACACGGCAATTGCCGTGTAAATGGCAACGCTGATTACGATATAGTCGCCAAGAATTGACAATAGCCAAGTCAAGAAAGTGTATGAGTAATTTCAGTGTCCATTTCTTTGTTTTGATGAATGTTCGGTAATACTCCATCTGCTGGTCTAGAACATCAACACCCCCCATGTGTTGGTTGTAATGTTCGACTACTTTTGGAGCAGGTGAATCTGCATACATCTTTATGCGTTATTCCCATCTCTTGACCATTGGAGATGAGGACGAGTCGTTGCAGTTTGACGCCATTAAAACATACTTTGCTGATGTCTGACGTGGCTGATGTGGTGATCAGCCGGCGAGAACTCCCTGCCTTCCACTTCCACCTTCACGCACCGAATGAGTCAGGCACGGCTGAAGAAGCCCAGCGGTGGCTTGCATAAGGTCGCATAAGGTTGCATAAGGTTGATAAAATAACTATTGCACTACTGATCCGTCTAAGAGTGGCAACGTTGCCAATAATGGGACCTTTACTTTCTTCAGCTTTTCCATCATATAATAAGATGAGTTCCACCTGGTTGCTACATGATTATTTAGTTTTAGGGTGTCCTGATTCAAAGATTTTTGCATATTTCTTAGTATATTGCTCGATTTAATGCTGTGCTTAAAGAAGCCAACGATACCGAGACATTTACTAAGTAAAACCAACAGTTCGGTGTTAACTTCAATTTCATCGCTGTTTATATTTTCCTTTTCCAGACAGTCTTTGACAACGAGATTCAAAGTATGGGTGACACAAAAATGATTTCGTTTCTGAAGATGTTTCATAGCTTTTTTCATCGAAGACACGTTATCCGTTACACTGACACGACCTTATCAAATATTTCCCATTCGTCTAAAAATGTTTTGATGGCTTGGACGGTATTTACTGCATTATGAGATGACGTGA
Organism: Lampropteryx suffumata; assembly: GCA_948098915.1. NCBI lineage: Eukaryota > Metazoa > Arthropoda > Insecta > Lepidoptera > Geometridae > Lampropteryx > Lampropteryx suffumata. The sequence continues at coordinate 17,713,088 of OX402555.1, read as the reverse complement.
TTTTACATATTGCAATGACACGTGAATCTAATTTACCATCAATTATATAATGAGCCGTAATGCTTAAAAAAGATTCGTTGCTATTGGAAAACCAACCATCAGATGTGAGCGCCAGGTTATCAATGTCTCGGGATTGTCTTTTAAAGGCAGCTGAGTGAATAAAATATTTGTCCTCCAGCAATTTGACCACTGTTTTACGGCAGCGCATTTTATAATCAGGGTTAAGTCTCTTGGTGAAGTTCAAAAACCCCTCATTTTCTACAATCTTAGGCTGGTACTCAACAACTATTATGTCCAGCAGAGCATCATCAATCGTTTTTTGATTTATCTTCAAAGGTGCAAGAAGCCGCATCTGTCGAGGACGCTTAGAATCAGGCTCATCTGCAGATTTTTTCTGTTCCACCGCTGTTAATATCTGCACCTTAAGTAATAAAAGTAGAAGACTTAGCTGTTTCCATGTTTTTATTTGCAGATGTAGATAATCTTGGATTACCTCCTGATTCCTCTATTAGCGCTTGGTGGTTTTATTCTTTAAATGTGTCATCATTGTTCTTATATTCCTCATTTATAAGAAACAGAACATAAGTTGCCCTTCACAGTACCACCGCTGTCGGGTTGGGAAAAGTGATCCCAAACTAGGCATGGTTCGTACTTGTAAAATCGAAAACCAGAGCTTCCAAGTACATTCACATATAAACACCAGGTTCAGAAACCAGAGTTCAATATGTCTTCAAGGTTTTTCTGAACAAACTTGAAACATTATACATCCTGGCAGCCCTGCTACGAGGCACGCGGCATACGCGTAGCTCAGCGCGCGGTTAACTTAAATACTTGCATAGGAAATAGATCTGTGTCATCATACGAAGAAAGAACACATTTGCTTATCCACAATAAATACTTCCAAGACATAAGTACAAGTAAAAAAACTTGCATAGCAAATAGATCTGTGTCCTCATACAAAAAGGAGCACAATTGCGTTCGCAGAATAAAAACTTTCTAGCCATAATGCCCGGGCTACACGAGGCTAGTTTGTCAAGCTAGGATAGCAAGCTAGTTTTTTACCAAACTGTCCTGGCTTGCTGACCTAGCTTGGAGCATGCTAGTTCTGTTTACATGAGGATAGATTTTTTTAAGCTAGTACGTGCTGAGGTGACCACTCGTCCAAAATGAACTGCATACGAAAAAAAAAAAACACTATTCCACTAAAACAGTTATTATATAACAGTGCTATTTCGCGCTAGACGAACTAGAAGATGAACTACAAAAACGGGTGTGGACAAGACCGTGGATTTTACGAAGAGATAAACGTGGATCATCTGCTTTACTTTTGGATGAATTTCGCAAAGAAGATTTGGGAGAGTATAAGAGTATTTTGCGAATGACGCCTGATTTGTTTGATATTCTGTTGAGTCTGGTAAAGCCAAAAATACTACGAATACATTTATGAGACAGGCACTACCAGCAAAAATAAAACTGGAGATCACACTAGATTTTCTTTCATCTGGCATTAACTACAGAAGGCTCAGTCACTTTTATCGAATTGCTAGATCTTCCATTTCCAAATTTATACCAGAAGTCTGTGTCGAAATCTACGAGGCATTGAAAAAATACATTACGGTTTGTATTATGTTATTAGAAAATTAAGTATCATTAAACAAGTAAGCAAAATTAATCAAGTAAGGTATCATTAAACAAGTAACCAAAATTAAAATTCTTATCAACGAGGCTAATAATCAATAATTGACTATGCATTTCTAAGTGCTTCGGCAATGACATTAAAAACTTCCGTAGAAGATATTTGTACTTCATCTGTCGTGTTTGAAGCTGGTTGTAATTCATATTCGGTTGTTGTAAAAGTCGTGTTACACATATCAACTGTCAACTGTTATACAACTATTGACTGTTGTGTTTGAAGAGTCGTCGTGATTAGGTGTATTGTGTGACAATGTTGTATTAACCATATTTAAATCTGAAACGGCAACGAGTTAATACACTATTGATTCCGTCCCGAGCAATAATAGCCTGTAGAGGCGATAACATTTTAAGTTGGCTAGCTACAAATGCACCAAAAATATCATGCTCATTTTGTTGTGACAGTGATCCACATGCGGGTGTACTATTTAATTCATTCTTAATCGACCGAATTTCGTTGACCAGTGTTGCCACTTGAGTAATTTTTTTCTTTTTTGCAGCTGGTGCACTAGGAATTTCGGTAGGTAGTTTTGCAGATGGTGCTGTAGTTTTTGCAGATATTGATGTAGGCGTAGATGGTTGTGTTGACAAATTTTCAGAATTTTCAACATTGTTAACATTATCAGAATTCTCGTTACTGTTCAATAATGTCAATGTGTCATTAATGTCACAAGTATTTTCAGTATTGATTGGTTCTGATTCTTGACTGTCCTAAAAGAAAATAACAATCATTTTAACAACATATCTTTTACAGATTCCAAGTAATGACGAAGGTTGGAGAGAAATAGAAAATGGATTTAAAAACAGGTGGAATTTTCCGTTTTGCAACGGTGCTATTGATGGCAAGCATATTCATATTATAGCACCCGATAACAGTGGAACTGTATATTTAAATTATAAGAAAGTGTTCAGTATTGTGCTTATGGCACTAGTGGATGACGACTATTGCTTTCGATACATAGATGTCGGAGCTTGTGGAATGGCATCAGATGGAGGTGTATTTAGAAATTGCGCCTTATACAATAAACTGGAAAATAACCTTTTACCTAATGGTGGAGTAATTGTTGCTGATGCCGCATTTCCTTTGAAACCATACATGTTAAAACCTTATCCAGGTGACAATTTAGAATGGTCACAGAAAGTCTTCAATTACCGACTATCTAGAGCCAGACGTGTAGTGGAGAATGCCTTTGGGATATTGGCTAGCCGATTCCGTGTATTTCAAACACCAATAGCTGCTGATGTTAATACCGTGGATAAAGTTGTATTAGCAGCAATTGCTTTGCATAATTGGTTGAGATGTGAACATCAAAAAACTTATATAACCAGCACTGATGTAGACCGTGAGGATATCGAAACAGGAAATACCTATTCTGGTTCTTGGAGAACAGAAACTACAGGTTTACAAAGTGTAGGCCGCCAAGGAAGTATCCATGCTGCGATTTCAGCAATCCAGAGACGAGAAACCCTTAAGAACTACTTTAACAATGAAGGTGCTGTGCCTTGGCAATCAAGAATGATTTTGTGATTACTGAAAGCTTTTGAACGTGCGAATCTCGATACAAATGTATGATCCGTTTTTTTAACCCAAAACTAAAATGACAGCTACAAATATGTCAAACGTAAAAAGTTTCAAATCGAATAAATTTTATCTTTAAATTTTAGAAATATATTGTGTAACGTTGTAACATGAAATGTCATTTTAGATTTACACGTGAAATGTCATTTTAGATTTGGGTTAAAAAACGGATCATAGATAACATCAATTTTACATTTCAAGCGGACAGTCAGATACACAGACGGACAATAAATAGGTCGTAAATAATAATAAATGAACGATTGCAAATAACTTACCGTTGTTTTTCTTTTAATAGGTACATTTTTAATGAAACTGCATTTCCTGGAACCAATTTAGCTTCGACTTATATTCTTCTTGAGAGCCTGCTCCAGATCGGGTTGATTTATCAATATTCGTCAGTTCTTGAGAATACGTTGCTCTTAAATTTTTTATTTTACTTTTAATGTCTTTGGTAGTAATATAAATTTATCATTGCGTTAATGACACAATCGAAAAAATAATTTTTACCAGCATTCGGTGGCGAAAGTACAAATATGCAGTTCTTTTTTGGAATCCTCATATCCAATATTTTGAATAGTATTTGTAAAAAATTGAAAACATCATCTTTGTTATCATGATATTGATATAACAGTAGTTGTTCCAATACATCAACAGATGTAGGTATATCAAAATAGTACTCTTCGATTCTATTCCATCGTGCTGTATATATCAATCGTTCTATGTTGATAGTCCGCGTTTTCATGAATATTTGTCTTACAGTCATATCCACCACTTTTTGTTGTTGATTATGAAAGCAATTTTTAACAAATGCATCATTTTTATTCCAATACCTGTACTTTGATTCGGTCCACCATTTCGAGAAAATTATATTCTGTGGTGGCGTTATTATGAAACTATTCAAGTACTGTTCTAGTTCCGCGGTTTTCGCTCCACCTTTAAATTTTTTATTTCTTGGATATTGTTCATGATCATTGTTTTCAGTTGATCCACCATTTTCATCGCACTTGAAGTCTCCGACGCAACGATTGTTTTGCTCCGCCATTTTGCTTTCTTCCACCAGTCCTGAGGCTTGGAGCGACAACACTCGTGAAAGTCGTAGATCTCTAACTTTATAACCTTGTATCCACGTTCTCCCGGCGAAGTGAGAGTAATAACATCGCCGCGGCTCTCGAGAGAGATAGATTGAGAGATTCGTCCAATGGTCGACGCCGTACTCGCCGCCTGCATGAACGCGTCTACCATATCGTCGAAGGCCTCTGGTTTGAATTGTACCTCTTCGTCTGATCCGCTCTCGTTTTCCGTCTCCGCAGAACGATGTTTCTTGAATGACACTTTCTTGTTGGGTTTGGTCTTCTTCTGAGGGGGAGGAATCTCGTTTTCGCTTTCTTCCGAGTCGTTCTCTATCAAGACGTCCTTTACGATAGGCTTCCTCTTCGTCGCTTTCTGAGCTAGTTGAGTCATCTCTGAAGTCACATGTGCTTCCTCCTTTGATTGGGACTTGGTATTCTTCGAGGGCTTGGATGTGCCTGCAGCGACATGTGCATCCTGAGTAGGCACAGTCGTGGACAACATGAATGTGTTTGTTGTGTTCTGCGATGAGTAAGACTCCACGGTTGTATCCTGTTCTACTATCAAGTCTGATAACGTTTCGAATAAGATGTTGTCGAAAGTTCCGATCGAATCCAACGTTTGGACGTTCCCATATATCGTGCAGAATCCGTCTCTTGACAGCCACCCCTTGAAGTCCTCTACTGATACATGTTCTAAGTTGGGACAATCTTTTTTGATATTCGTAACGAACAACTTCAGCACTACCTTCATGGCTGTCCACGCCGTGTATTCCGTCTTCAGTTTCTCTCTCATGATGCGTGTCTTCATCCTGTTCAATAACTCTAGGGCGTGCACTACTATTGCTGCGTCCCAGTATGCCAGCAAGCACTGTATCAACGGATGTGAGAGAACCACTTGTTGTTGACGAAATAGGGTTTGTTCTTCGGTTGGTGGTGATTTCTTTTTTCCTTTTTTTACGACAACTTTCTTCTTCATCGTTGCTGGAATCTCCAAGATTTTCTGCGTACATTCCATTTCGTCCTCCATCGGCAATTGTGGAATCGTCAAATTTGGTTGAAGCAAAGTACTCTGAGATGGTTCTCCGTCGTCCGAGATTTCCGTACAAAATAGTTCCGGAGGGCAAGTCTTGGAGGGCGTAGATTCTGCCTTCGAGTAAATTTTGTCGTTTAGATCCACGTTCATTGCTTCTTTTGCAAACGCGAAATTCGTATTGTAAGACGTCCAGCTTGGTTAGCTATTCGCTTTAAACTAATTCGTTAACTTGAAAATTTTCCTTTTATTCCACAACCACAGCCACAGTTAATCACTAATTGTTAAGCATACGTACGTGCGAAGCACATCTACATGTATATGCTTAACAATTAGTGATTAACTGTGGCTGTGGTTGTGGAATAAAAGGAAAATTTTGTCAAAATCACCATTGTCAAAATCAAAATCATTTATTATTGTTATTATCAAAATCTTCATAAAACTTCATGCAATAGTTTTCCCATGCTTTGTTTTTTAATATGCGATTGGAATACTCCACTGTTTGTTGATCCCAAATGCATGGCAAATTGCGAATCTCCTCAATAAACATATCCGTGTCAAAAGTCTCGGAGTCGGACATTTTAATTTTTCGCACAACCACGCGGCAACTCAGTACAACGCAGAATGAAAGGGGGGAGCGCAGGCGCCAGCTAGGCGCGCGCTGTTGATGACGTCATGTCGTGGCGATGTGACCGCGGTGCCGCCGCCGGTGGTGGCGTTGCCGTCGCGATGTGGTTGCGATGTGATCGTATTACACAGGTGGTCGATAACAACGGCAAAATGTAGTACGTGTAAATTGTAATATTAATTTTCAATACAAAATATACGCCCGACCACATGGCGTCGTTGTGGTGTGGTTGTGGCTGCGGTGTGGTTGTGGTACGTGTGAATTGACCCTTAGAAAACAAGCCTTGCTGCTTGTGGTTGGCTGACTTTTGGCGCTTTTGTTTTCTGTTTTGCACACTGGTTTTCCATCAACAAACTTTCATGCACCTCATACCTAAATACCTTTAGAGGCATTTTGGATTTCTTACCGCCATTGCTTTGATTCCGATGAACTCACCAAGCATTGTTTAGACAAATATCAATTATTTGTGCAAAGATGTCCAAGTACCACCACCTGCTCTTGAATGGTATTTTATAGAGCGATATAAGCATATCGGCGCCTTATATCCATCAACGCCTCCCATGTGTTTGTTGTACTGTCGTACTATTTGAGGACATTGTACATCCACTTTCCTTGTCACGTCTTTTGAATACCACTGGATTTTTTCAACAGGCACTTGCACTTTTTTTTGCATTCCAGCGAACTACAGCCAAACGGTTGTAGTTGCACGCCGCTTTTGCAAAAAAGCCTCTCTCCTTCTTCACTTCTTTTTCCGTGGGTATAACTTTCAGCTCCTCTGAGGCGGTTTTTTCTAATTATGCCTAGGGCAAAAATGCCGTAGTTTTCCCGCAGAATGTAAATGAGCTCTGGTGATAAGAAGAAATTGTCGCAGTAGATGGTTGCCCGTTTTCGCTGAATACTTTGGCATAAAGCAATCACTACTTGAGCTCCAAAACCAAGAGACGATTCTTCTTCAGAGAATAAATAAATAATAATAAATAAATGATCCCGGACATTTCTCACAGCATCATCTGGCCCCAAAGTAAGCAGAGCTTGTATTATGGGCATCACATGACTGATATACTACTTATATACTTTTTTTTTGTAAATAAGGTGATACTTGAAAGTGTCTTCGCCGCCATACATGATAAAGTCATACATTATGCCTGAGACACCTGCCCGCGCATAGTTTTTAAAACCCCACTTATTTGGTTTATCCTTCATGTACTGCTTTCTCTTTCCTGCCTTGCTACCTTTGTACGCTATCATCATCTCATCTATACTAAATTTGCTTTCCATTCTTTGCATTTTCAAGCAATTCAGTCTTATTTTTTTCCAGAAGAGGACGTACTTTATAATACCTGTCGCCGTCTTCCAGATTGTTATTGGCGAAATGTAAGTAGCGTCGTATCTGCTGGTATCTTTTTAAGGGCATTATCTCGGCTACTGCAAAATTTGAATTTCTGCGACCAATAATCAAGATATGAAGGCATTTCAACGATGCTTATGAGATATATGTGGATAGCCAAAAAATCATCAAATTCATTTTCGGTTAGTAAAATTGACTTCCCTGTTTCTTGGACTGAGTGGAAATTTGACTGTTCTACAATATGTGCCTTGATATCTCGTGCAAAAAAATTTGTGAAAATATGTCAAAGGCGATGCGTCGGCTTCAGGTAAATCAATAAATTTTCGATCTTCTGATTCGTCTTCGATAATTGTTCGTTGACGAAACGCTGCTTTTTTCCACTTGAAAACCTATTGGAACCTATTTTTTTCTAATTTCTTTTTGGTGGTTGTTTCAAATTAGTTGTTTGAATCTTGTTTTTGGAAGTCTAGTATTCGTTGCTGGTGTAAATGGAAGTGAAGGAATGGCAGATAAAGTTGATGGCACATTCTCTTAGTTCGATTCTTGAATTTCTTGCAGGATCGGAGTAAGTGGCATTTAATCTAAGATGGCTGAACTTTCATTGTTTTGAAGATCGCCTAATCTGTCGCTAGGTTTATTGGCAGTTACAGAAAGTGGGACTGGATCGCATAAAGTGGGTTCATCCTCGGATTAGGCACGTATATAGAAATATTCAGATTTGCAAGAGATCCTATTGATGGTGAGGAGACATCTTGCTGTTTACATTCTGATTCTGATTGATCGCTTGCATCCGAAGGAGCATGCTCTTTTGGAACTAAAGCTAATATTCTTAAACCACGGGAATGCTGTTTACAAGTGAAAACAAAACACAAATAAGCGACAGCCCAAAACCAAATGTTCATGCAAATAAATATATGCTGTTTTACAATTACTAGTTCCGCAAAATAAAACCGCAAAATGTTAGTATTACTAATTTAGACGTCATTTTAGACGCATATTACATGCGTTCCAAAGGACATAGCTGTACATGTTTAGATATCTACGCCTTTGGCAATGGTCAGAGATTGGTACGCGTTGGTAATTAGAGTTTTTGACTAGTTTTTTTTATTTGGGTCGTGTAAGAAAGGGCCTATTTGCTTTACATATAATTTCTTTGTCGGTAGAGTGAGTTATCCCAAAATATTATTCCACATCTGAGTGTAGATTCTACTGTCCTGTAATAACCCGTGAGCAGAGATTGTATATTAACAGTTGTGGATCCACATCTGAAAATAAAAATACATGCGTGCAAAAAAAAGTTTACATCACGAAGTGGGGTGTCTTACATAAATGTCTTTGTTCATACATTCCAAAACATTTTTTATTTTGATTCCAAGTTAATAAAATTTCTGAGATACGATAAAAATACTAAAAAAACTACGGTAACGAAAGTTCCTATTAATAAATGCCTCGATTGCGCAACAGGCATCAGAGAGAGAGGTGGTTCAAAAGAATTAAGTCCACAAGAGAGAGACGGCAGGCCAGGTGGTCGAATTTTTCCTGTTTGGAAGATTCCCAAAGAACTAACGAGTTCAATATCGAGCAATTTAGCAATCGTTTGAAGAGTTTCATGTACCACTTCAAGTGTCGCTTCCTTTCTTCCAAATAGGGCTCTAACATTTGGTCTTAGCGGTCAACTCCCCCCATGTTCTAATTGTAGTCAAGGATGACTTGGGGATTCCAGATCGTGGATTGGCGATTACCTCGGCTAGTGGTGACGGAGTTAACCTCTGTTCCGTGAAACGTGCACATGGTACTTTTTTTATCTTGCCACGCTAGAACCACTACGTCACCAAAATGCCTCGCCAAAAACTCGACAACAATTGCCTGTGCCAACGACAACAGCGGTGGTACTCCTCGCTGTGACGACAACAAAGTGCCAACGCAATTGTTTCTGTGAAGCTTCAAAAACATCGCTAGAGTTGGCGAGTTGAACTAATTGTCCATTTAAGCGTGTAGCCTTTTCCGAGAATCGAACCCATAAGCTTAGTCACTATAGAGGTACTCTTTAGCACCGACGGGGAGTTTTCCTCATCGTCAGTGCTACCTTTCCCTGTGTACACTATTAATGACCGCAAGTAACCTTCACACAATTCAAAGGTTTTATTGCCATACTTCGCAACTTTACTAGCAATGTATTGCTTGAAGAGCAGCAAACCCTTACACAGCGTAAGGGCGCCTTCAAATTAGCCGCAAATTGTCGCGCGGAGGCAGCGCGGCTGCAGCGCTGCGGCCGCGCTGCTGTAGCTTGGTTCGAGAATCATAGTGTTGTATATTTAGTTTCACGATGGACTCTGACGAAGAAACACTGCTATTAGTGTAACTATTAAAAAGAAAAAGGATTTTGGACAAAAAACAAAAAATAAGCCTAAGAAAACGTTACCGTTATTTTGTATACCTCAACAAACTGAATTTTATAAAGTGAAAGATTACAGTGACAAAAAATTTCAGAATTACTTAAGATTATCAAGAAAACAATTCTACGAATTACTTCCCCGTTTGGAACGTTATATTGGAAAACAAAATACAACCTTCAGAAATACTATTTGTGCTGAAGAAAGACTATTTATAACCCTCAGGTGAGTAAAAATTGCCAAAAAAATACATAATAATTGTTTTTTTTTTTTATGTAATTCACTTAACACATTTTTCTTATTACTATTTTTAATTGTCATTACTCTCTGAAAACAAATTCTCATAAATAGACGACATATCAGTCAATTGTGATTCTCGTATTGACACATTGGCTCGGCTTTGGCTTGATTGATTCGTAGAAGTAAAATAACCATGATGTTGTTGGTAAGAATATTCGAAATTATCATTGATAAATCGTCGTATCAGTCCGATCATTTCGTACTTTGCGTCAGTCTTGCGGTGTTCAGGTAATTTCTTAAAATCACTTAACAATGATAATAAAAAACACCGATCGCCATCATTTTTAATAGACTCATCCTTTTTTTGCATTCCTTCCAAGAGTATTTTCAAAATTTTATTAGTCTCATCTTCTACCGGCTCCGAAACTTTCCTCTTTTTTGACGTCGAGGGCTGATTAGAAATATCAGTAGGTCTGGACTCCGACAAACACGATAAAAATTGAAGTCGGTCAAAATGTTGATATTTTTGATGTGATGATGCAGCTGATCCACTCTTTGATGCTCTTTGCTTATTAAGTTCACGACTATAAGAATCCCTTATGTTTTTCTTCTTGGCAGAAGGTTGCAGTCTTACAAATTTATATCATACGTATAATCGTGGGCTGTCTACGATATGTGCTATTGTCAAAGAAGTTTGTCGAGCAATTTACGAAATCCTCCATACTATTTATATACCCGAGCTTCGGGAAGAAGATTGGTTAATTATTGCAAACGGATATTACACCAAGGCCAATTTCCCTAATTGCTTGGGTGCTTATGATGGGAAACATATAAGAATAATCAAACCAGAGCATACTGGTTCTTTATATTATAAAAATTATAAAAAATACTTTTCTATTGTTCTTTTAGCGATATGTGACTCAAACTATTGTTATACGTACATAGATTTGGGATCATATGGAAAGGCTTCTGATTCGCAAATTTTCAAAAACAGCAACTTCTACAAAAGACTACAAGAACAGACATTAAATATTCCCAATCCGTTACCAATTACAAATAATGGACCACCAGTGCCTTTTGTTTTCATTGGTGACGAAGCATTCGGAATTAGTAATTTTATACAACGACACAACGATTATAATTACGCTGGCAATTACCTAAATGAGAAGAAACGTATTTTCAATTATCGTTTATCGAGGGCAAGAAAATACATTGAGTGTTCGTTTGGCATAATGGCAAATAAGTGGAGAATTCTTCATCGTCCGATAAATGTACAAATACCCTTTGCTGAAGATATCGTTCGTGCGTGTTGTGTGTTACATAATTTACTTAGGAAGACAGATTCAAAGTCATAAAGTCATCCAACTCCAACCCGACAATACTGAGATACGATTTACAAAACATACAACAAAATCAAAATAATCACTTACAAATAAGTGCTGCGGCTATACGTGATACATTAGCTGATTATTTTGTTAGTTCAGAAGGAGGATTGTCATGGCAAACAATGAAAACATAAAGTAGTTGTGTTAAAAATATACTTACATGTTTCATTTTTTTCACTTGCGGTCTTGTTTGTGTAATTTTCAATAAATTTATTACATATTTCTTCCCACGCCTTTTTCTTTTCGATTTTATTGCTGTACTTGTCGGACCTCGAATCCCATATCGCTGGACGACTCTCAACTTCATCGATAAACTCTTAAACCTGATTTTCGTTCATGTTTAGACTTGAACAAAGAATACGTGCGCACCGTCACTAGTCGATCGATGAACTGATGCGCGGCCGCAGCGCGGCTGCAGCGCTGCAGTCGCGCGTTTTTATTTTATATGGATTTAGACAGCAGCGCGGCCGCAGCGCTGCAGCCGCGCTGCCTCCGCGCGACAATTTGCGGCTAATTTGAAGGCGCCCTAAGACTTTCATCTATACTTACGTCCTATGAAGGAACATAGTTTGCCTGGAAATCTCGTGTTCAGGTGGTCGAGAACAGGACGGAGCAAATACAACCTAGATGCATTGAGAGGTCTGGCATCATTGTTGCAAAAATGCAGAGCGCGACAGAGGGTATAATAACGCTTGGAAGTATACATTCTTCTAAAAACCAATGTTTTTAGTAAGGGTTCAACGAAGAACAAAGATTTGATAGTAGGCATTTTATTAGGGCCTTTTTGTAGCCTAACGACCAAAGAAAGCCAAACCTTAGTCTCTGCTTGGCCTGGCAGGCCTTTCCATATTAAGTACTTCTGCCAAACGGTGATTATGGTGCCGTTTGCCGTTTGATCGTGCCTCTTTTGACCTGACCAATTCAAAAGCAAAGCTTTGTTGACCTTCTAAGAACTCCACCATTTCCAATTCCAATTGACGTACAGTCTGCGGTGTTGGTCCATATTATCCTGGTTATAAACGATTTTTATAAATTTAAACCATTAAATACTCAATACTAGTAAGTAATGTAAATAAGTATCTTACACTTTGTTAATATACTTTTCAACACACTTGCTCATAAAGTGGCTCTATGGTCACCGCAATTAGGCACAGAATGACACCCATAATCAAATTGTGACTTTTTCATTGCATTATCTCACTAGTGAGTTATAGTTTTTTTTTAATTTTATTGGTTGAGGTGCTTTGTTCCTAAAAAAGATTTTATTCAAAAAAAGATCGTGTTTAATAGAACAAATAAATTAATGTTCCTATTGCTTGCTCATTTTATGCAACTTCTTATTTAAATAGATAATTTTAACTCGTACGTGTTTAATAAATAAAACTTTCACTCAAATATACATTTTGTTTTCTCTGCAATAAAAGAAAACTTTAAATTCCCCATTTTGTACGTGGCAGAATAGGCGCAAACCCTATGCGCGGAAAATAAAAAAAAGCCTCATCCCTTTAGTCTGTGGCTGATCGCAATGCGCGCGCATAGGAAATTCAAACGTAATACAATTTCAAATATGGGAATGCTAGGGTTATTGTTAGGTGCAGAAGCAAAAACGAAAACAAACAGAAAGTAGTAATACAAGTTGGGTGAAAGACTATATGCAACTGTAGGGGTTAAAGATACCTTTTTCCATTTCTCAGCAGTTCCTGTTAACTCTAAATTAAGAGCATTCCCGAGCTCTTCCGATTACCTAAATACCCTAACCCTGCCATGAGGTCTGTCGGCGGGGTTATTTAAGTCACAATTTCTAAAAATAAAAAAAATATGATACAAATATCTTTATCACGTAGAATGTACCATTTATGTAATAGATGGTTACCTCTCCATAAAGTCTATCATCATTTCAAATTGAAATGCACTTGTTTTAATCATTTTTAATTAATATTCAATTCGTTTTTTTTAAGTTTTACCACAACACAACACAAAGCACACACACAACCGACAAAACGTGATTCAAAACGTCAAACAGGTAGAAAGCAATATCTGTCCCTTTTCTTGCCGATGTGTAAAAGTGGTAAAAGTTTATAGCATGAAGATCGTTCAATAGTCTAGTCGATTGTCGATACCGTGTAAATTTCATTAGAAAACGTCAACTTCAAGTTAGAGATTAAAACGAGTAGTTAAGCGTACCCACGAAAACTTTTAGAGTTTACGTTTTTTGTAAATTGGTACGAGACGTACATAGTTTATTACCACTTTAGATTTATAAACCATTCGTCTTTGGTCTTAAACAACTTGGCAAATCATTTTTATTGAGGGCTACGAAAGATCGATTTTGATAATCACTTAACTTTTTTTTAATACGCAGACGTCTGATGATTGAGTATCGTACGCTGGTGAACCTGAATGCATGTTGATAAATTTGATACAAAGAACTCAAGTATACCAGGATTATAAATCACCGGTGAAAACAATGGCAGTAGTGCTGGTTATTCATAACTGATTTTAGTTGAGCCCGACGGTATATTGTATTCATCTTTCCAATCTTTCCAAATTTGTTATCATGTTACCTGTAATTTCATCTAATAAGCGTACCTATCACATTTTCTGTGTCCAATTCCACAATTTCCTCGGTCTCTTGTTCTTGGTATATGTCTTTTGTTTCCTCCACAGTAGCATTTCTTATAGACCTTCGTGTTGTCTGTGGACTATTTGTTTCTGTCGAGATATCGTCAACACAAATCGAATTTCCAGGTTCTGCGCGTACTGGCTTCTTTTCACTTGCATTGGCTTAGGGCCCTTGTTTCTTGGACATATTCTTATAAAGTCGTATCTATCCCATATTCAGTATCGTCAAAATACTCAGGGATTCTTTTAAAAAACGTTTCTTTTTCAGGCCATATGCCTGTGGCTCTGAAACCTCTTTAGATATTTTTGCTTTCATTGTGATATTTACTATTACTTAATTAAATAAAGATTTGTCCTGTATTCTTGAATTTGTAATCCAAAAGGATCTTCCTCCACTCTATTTTTAGAGGGCCAAAGAATGCTACGTCGAGCGGTTGTATTAAGTGAGTGAGTGAATGAATTAGGTGGTAAAAATACCAACCATATATCATATTTTTGACACAACTATACGGCCGGTTACAGTGCTCCACCGACCGTCAGTGCGTACCGTCGGTGCTGATGATGCGCATTGACCGACCGTCAGTTTGTATCATTCAGTGCTCTGCGTACCAGTAAACTGACCGGACGTGTACAGTCGCTTTCAGTATCCATAAGGTTCATGTTTTTCGTGGCGACAAAGTCGTGGCGTAGGCGAAATGGACGCGTTTACAAATAGTTTAATTGCTGCATATTATCTTCGTAGACGTCGAAGAAACAGAACACGTAGATATCACGTACACCCGATCGTCGCCCAAAGAGCTTTTCAGGGGGAATTCAGCACCATATACTCGTTATTGCGCGAAGATGAAGAAAAATTTTTTAATTACTTCAGGATGTCGATCAAAAGTTTTGATGAATTATCAGCCAAATTACAAGACCACTTAAAACATCAAAACTTATTTCGAGCTCCTGTATCACCCGTGGAAAGACTTGCAGTCACTTTAAGGTAGGTAAAATAAACTGTGTGTCGTGTTTCTAGTAGTTGCCTTAGAGTATGAAAAAAGTATGAGTCTTTACAAACACAGACGCCAACGCAAAAGGGTTTTGCGCGCTGATCACTCTCTATACTTTTCTCATACTCTAATGACTGTGTTAGCTTGGTATAAAAAAAACAACAACAATCATGAAAATTATTTATTGTATTAAACTTATCAGTTACGTTTATATAAAAGGAGGTCAGAAAAATCAGTTGCTTGATCTGTTTGCTCTACGTTAGAATGCAGTGGCATATCAACATAATAATTTGAGAGCAACTGTTCCGATTCTTGTGTTGCATGTTGTGAATAAGATTCTGGCGATGTTACTATTAATGTGGTACTGGAAGATTGGGGACGACTAAAGGTTGTGATGTCATTATGGATCATGTTAGCTATTTTTAAAACTTCTGAACGAAAAGCCAATTTTTGAGAGATGGTAAATGTTTTTGTAATTGGCAATAGGGAAGTGAAGAATGCCATATCGTCATTTTGAAGGATTTTACTATTGTCTTGAAACATTTTCAGCATCTGCTTGTCGAAATCAGAATCTTCTTTATTAATAGTCCTTTTAGATTTTATTTTTCTTTTAATATTGTTTTGACTTTTGGCTGGGATGCAGGAGCATTTTCTTGGTTAGTTGACGGCTGGGATGCAGGAGTGTTTTCTTGGCTGGTTGACAGCTGGGACGCAGGAGTGTATTCTTGGCTAGTTGAAGGCTGTGGCTCGCAATCAGGCACCGAAATCTTTGCCTGGGGGCCATTTGCAGTAAGAGAGTCCTCAACTTCGACGGGGTGTTTCTTGTCGAGGAATCGCATGTGATCGTAGTAGATATACTTTTTTTTTATATCTCCACCACGAGATCCGGACTTCGTATTAATAATTGCGGTTTTCGATCTTGTGTACGCATCCCGAGCGGTTCTCCATCTCTGTTGTACATTTTTATCTGTAACAAAAAATAATCAGAATTACTTCTTCCTTTCAGGTACTTAGCAACAGGTCATACGTTCACCGACTTGCATTACAGTTATCGTCTTGGGGTATCAACAATCAGTTCTATTGTTAAGGAGGTGTGCAAAACAATTTGGGTAATTCTACATGAAGAATGCCTTTCATTGCCAACATCGCCAGAGGGATGGCTTCATATCATAAATGAGTTTAACGGAAAAGCAAACTTTCCAAACTGTGTTGGATGTATAGATGGTAAACATGTGAGAATAATCAACCCAGAACATAGTGGAAGTATTTATTGCAATTACAAGAAATTCTTTTCTGTTGTTTTACTTGCTGTATGTGATTGTGACTATCGTTTTACATACATTAACGTCGGTTCATGTGGAACAGACTCCGATTCTTCAATATTCAGACACAGCAATTTGTTTTTAAAATTACAAAACGAAGAGATGTGTTTTCCTCTCCCTAAACCATTGCCTAATACGACCGAACCACTTCCATACGTTATTGTTGGTGATGCGGCATTCGGTATTTCAAAACAAGTATTACGACCTTATGCACGTAGTAACATGACTTACAAAAAGAAAATATTAAACTATAGACTAAGTCGTGCAAGGAGATATATAGAGTCTACATTCGGTATAATGAGTAACAAATTCAGAATATTTCATAGACCAATGAACACTTCCTTAGAAAACACAATTACTATCATCAAAGCTTGTTGTGTCTTACACAATTACATAAGAGAACGAGATGGTTACAAAATAGAGGATACATTAACAATTACAGGATTCGAACCAATAACCCACAACAATGACAGTCACAATCATAATATTAGATCAGGGGACATGTTGAGAGAAAAGTTTGCTAATTACTTTACATCTCCAGAAGGTGACGTGCCTTGGCAAAATAATTGTATATATTGAACTCATAATGTATGTACTTGTATCAAAATAAATAAATAAACATGAATATAAAGGTATTTTGTTATTTACTCACCAAAATATTTTTGCTCAGTCGAAGACATTTCGTCGAAATTCGGACATAATACTTCACATATTTCCTTCCAAGCCCTTAAGCCTGGCATCGCGGTCTTTATATAACTTGTGGCCTAAATCCCAGAGTGGTTCACGAAGACGAACTTCGGTGATCAAGCGTTCAGTATCAAGGTTCATATTTGTTTTTACGAAGTCACTGGAGTTTTGACAACAATAATACACGCATGCATGCGGTCAGTGCACCGGTCGGTACAGCACTGAACGCGTTCATTTGTTTACATAGCGCGTCAGTCGACCGACGGTACGCATGCGCACGCGCTCGACCGACGGTCCTCGTACGCAGTGCGTAGCAAAATACGCGTGCGTACGGTCGGTCTAGCACTGTACGGTTTATGAATTTTCATACATATGACAAGCGCGACTGACGTACGCACTGACGGTCGGTCGAGCACTGTAACCGGCCTACAACTTCGACGATAATATGGGAAGTCAAATAAATTGTCACCAATGTTCATTTTTGGCGAAGGAACTTGTTACACTCATTCAATTCATTTCATTCATTCAATATTCATTCAATAATAATGGTTTTGAAATAATCTTCGAAAGAAACTCTTTCGAACCAATCGGACTTGGCACAATTGTACCTTGTTTCATCTGGACCACCTTCCACCCAGAATATAAATTTCTGGATTTATAAACCACATATGTTGGTAGGCTTGTCCCAGCTGCGCTCGCAGTTGTAATAAATAACCTGCAGGGCAAACTCAGATCAGTTGGGCAATCTTGTAAGGTTCTACGGCATATCCAGAAACTCCAGTTCCAGTTTTTCCTGGTCCTGGTCCGGGTCCGGGTCCTGGTCCTGGTCCTGTTCCTGGTCCGGGCCCTAGTTCTGGTCCGGATCGAACTCCTCACTATATAAGGCCTGTGAAAAGTGATCCGGAGAAGCGCATTGACCTAGACGCCAAGACATCTAAAAATATGGAATGTTATTCAATTATCAGTAACTAACGACAAGGGCTAACGGTTTCCTCTAAAAATAAATGTTTTTAAAATTAAAAAGACAACCGACTTATGTATAAAAAAGGAAAATATCAAAATTTCGTTTCATACAAGTAGATGACATATTATTTTCAGTTTTTTTGATTTAAAAACCTAGCAAGTACTGAACCTATTTTTATGAAATTTATATGGCTTACTCCGGCTACATTTTTATATGCATTAAATTGTAACAAAAAAATAATTTAAGTATGGTAAATTGTAATAAATGGAATAATAGAATATTAAAAAGAGATTGAGTGACGCCAAAATAAAAGAAATCTAATAAAACTAATGTGTTCGGGCGCCAGGCCTCATCCTCAATCTAATAAATTAATAACTCACCAGGATAGGAGTCGCAGAACCTGACTTTTAATCGTAGGGCTGGGGGCAATAATAAGCCGGTGTTTGAATTACAGTTTAATGCATAATTTAGAATGCCCGTTGTTGTCTGAGGTCTTATGGTTATATAAATTAGGCCTTACATAAGTTTATTACATGTTTCTGGAAGCTGGAAGTTCAGGCTGAAGGCTTGAACTTCTTATTACAAAGTACTCGGTTACAAATCTGTTCTAAAATTATACTATTATTATTAATATTACATCCTTCAAAAAGTAAAAGTTGAATTTAAGTACCTTTAATCCGGTTAATATCTAATTTTAACCCTGGGTACTAATCTGTTACTGGGCGATGACGGCCGCCAGGCCGTCATGGGAGAGGTCTGCGGACCTTGATGTCTCCAGCAACCTCAGCACGCAAAATCACAAAATCCCATCAAAAGAAGCTTCTTGTAAGCTTTAAAGAAACAAATTGTCAAAATTTATAATTAAAAAAAAAACGCCCATTGTATGGCTGAAACAAAAACACTTCCATTAATAATCATCTTTGTGAGCACGCGAATACATTCAAAATACGACGGGAAACCATACCGTTTTTTTCCAACCAATATCAAAAAAGTCAAAAATCTAAAACAATATCAAAAAAGTTATAAAATTTCACGGCCGACATTTGGAATTTGAAACGACGCACTTTTGAAATAGAACTTACCGAATGTTAAATATTTGTTTTGGGAAATGCCCCTGGCCTTGTGGAATCCAAATCTTCACAAACATGGCCCAAATGTCTCGGGATTCGGTCAGGGTCACCTTGAACAGGGACAACGTGACGCTGTATAACTGGACTGAAGATGAATACCGTAAAGGCGCAAATGAAATAGCGTCGGCCGTCTGTAACACGCTTCAAAATAAAAATGTCCCTGAAAATGTTAAAACTGTTCGTCTGGTGGCGGATGGATGCGGTGCCTAAAATAAAAACAGCATTATGCAGGCCTTCCACTGCGAAAGGGTAATGAGCGGAAACTGAGCTGATGATCTGAGCGGACCGGAGTAAAAATAGTTGTACACTTCCACTAAGAAAGAGTTTCAGATTTTGCCTTCCACTGCCAGAGGGCTTTGCGGAGCGAGTGAGGTGGGAAATGAGCGGGGTCGGATGAGCGAGTTGTTGGCCTTCCATTGCCAGCGGCGCGGCGATGAACGAGGAGGCGCAGAAATATCTCAGTGCCAGGCGATCCACAGAGGAAGCAAGTCGCGCGGTATATTTTGCGATAACGATGTCTGACGATTCCAGTGAAGAGGATTACGTAAATACTATAAATAAATGCTTGCTACTCTACCATTATAACGAAAAAAAGAAGCGTAACAAACCAAGATTCTGGATAAGCGACCATATTAGAGAGAGACCTATCAAGGGTGAATTGATGCGGATGTTCTACGATTTACAAGACAAATATTTCAAAAACTATTTTCGAGTCGATAGAAAACAGTTTGAAGAATTATTATCACTCATAAATGAAGATATTACAAAACAAGACACAAACTTTAGAAAAGCTGTTTCACCAAGAGAAAAACTTGCGATCACTCTAAGGTAAGAAATAAAAACCCCTATTTTTTATGACTTTATTAATAGAAAGAAACTTACAACTAGTACTATGTGTTGATATTCTTTTCTTTAATCAAACGTATCATTTTCTTAAATCAAAACAGTTTATTTTAAGGAAGTTGTTCATAACAGATGTAGATGCGGTGGAGTAACCATAACCTGTGTTATAAGATTCCATTTCTTCTTCAGTGTCACACACAATTTGTAAAACCTTTTTCTTAATTTTATTTTGGAAATAAATTGGCATATTTTTGGCTGTTTGGGCCATACTTTCGAAAAATAAATCCATGGGATGTTTTTCTTGTTGTTTTTTTCTAATATTGTCTCTTTCTTCCTGACGTCTGTTATGATTTTCTTCTATATCATTGATAATATCTATGATATCAACATCATTCTTTCTTTTTCGTGTTGTTTGTGTTTCTTGAACCTACTCATCAGTCCTGGAGGTGGGCGTTGAGACTGCTTCACAGTTTATAACTTTTGTAGTTTCATCGTTTTACTTGTAATTTATGTTCACTTGTGTACTTTGTTCTGAATAAACAAATTTTTAATTTAATTTTTTAACTTGTGTACATTCTGGACCTTCATTGTTTGCCAATGGAATCAACATAATAGATTCTTCTACTTCTTGTGTCGACTGTTGAGTGCATAATTCACTGTCTTGGGTGGAATTTTGATCGATGATCTCTTGTGTGCATTGAGAGTTTGTTAAATTTGTGGAAACTTTTCTATTTTTCATAAATGGTAGC
Source organism: Lampropteryx suffumata (assembly GCA_948098915.1). Lineage (NCBI taxonomy): Eukaryota > Metazoa > Arthropoda > Insecta > Lepidoptera > Geometridae > Lampropteryx > Lampropteryx suffumata. The sequence continues at coordinate 17,692,414 of OX402555.1, read as the reverse complement.
AAAAAATCCATGATTTGGGCATATTTCCAATTATTTATAGCTGGTGCTGCTTGGCCTGTTTTGCCACACTTTTGCCTTTTCAGGCTATCTCGGTGATTGTCTCGCAGTTTCTTCCACTCAGATTTTGCGGTCTTGACTAAAACAAATAAAATTTTGTTAGATAAAAAGTGAGTAGGTATCTGCGTGCAAATTTGCCTTGTAGGCTTCAAAATATATGTAAACCTTAATTTTGAAGAAAAAAAATTAAATACCTACGTCTTTTTTTTTCCTTATGACGGCAGAATACTTCTCAAGGTTCAACTTGAATGTTGTTTCAAGTTGAACCTTGAGAAGTATTAGCACCTATGATGTAGGTAGTCCTTCGAGGTTTTTGATTTTTAAATTAATATAAGTACTTTTTTCTTTTTCAGATATTTGGCAACGGGCGACTCATTTAGAAGTCTAGGTTACAATTATCGAATAAGCGAAATTACCATTTCAAGGGCAGTAAATGATACATGTACTGCTCTATGGGATAGATTGCAACCTCTGTTTATGAAAACACCAATGAGGAAAGATTGGGAAAAATAGCAGAAGATTTTGAATTAAAGTGGCAATTTAAAAATTGCATCGGGGCCATTGACGGAAAACATGTTTCGATCAAATGTCCTCCTCATTCAGGAAGTTCTTATTTTAACTATAAAAAATTATATTCCATCGTGTTATTAGCAGTTGTTGATGCGGACAAAAAATTCATAGTAATTGATGTTGGATCCATGGGCCGTTTTAGCGATGGCGGTATACTCAGCGATAGTCTATTTGGTAGGAAATTGTATAAAAATGAGTTAGATTTACCTATTGATCGACCTTTAGACGATAATGGGCCAAGTGTGCCTTATGTATTTATAGGAGATCAAGCTTTTGCACTACGTAAAAATTTACTTCGGCCATATCATATTCGGCCGACACCAACTACCATTGAAAATCGAGCAAAAAGACATTTTAACTATCGTCTCTGTAGAGCACGCAATGTTGTTGAGAACGCCTTTGGCATATTGTCCAGTAGATGGCGAGCTTACCGTCGACCATTTGAGTGTAAACTTGAACTGGTTGACAAAATAATTCAAGCAACATGTATATTGCACAACTATTTGATGTCATCGCCATCTCCAACAACTTATGAAGACGAAAACAATATAAATATTTTTTTGTCGATAAATAATGACCGATTACGGGCCACAAGAGAGGCTTTTTATGTGAGGAATGTATTCTGTGATTTTTTTAATACTACTGGTGCACTCCCAGGCCTCAACGTTTGAAATGTAATAAATAATATGATTATTTACTTACTGTCTGTTATTCCGGGTATCCCGATATCCACAATCATTTTCCATTTCATATCTTTTTTGTCAGCATGACGATAGTCTTTGTGGTTGGTGTCCCACAACAACGGGTACTGCCGCACTGATTCAATGAACAGCTCCATGCCGACACGTTGCGCGTTCTGAACTGACAGACGAAAGCGATCAAGTAAAGGGGAAGGGGAGGCGACGGGGGGCGGAGGTGAGCTGAGTCCGTTCAAAACTCGCGTGCGACGCCATGACGCAGCGGACCCATTTTAACTCGCTCAATCCGTTCCGCTTTACTCGCTCGCAGTGGAAGCACTTGTATGAAATTTTGCGTTGCGAGTTGAACTGGATCCGTACGGAGCCCGCTCCGCTCGCAGTGGAAGGCCTGCATTATGGTCGGTATGTGTGCTAAATGGTTGACTCAGGCACCGCGCCATATTAAAACAGTCGAGCTAGTTTTCCCGATTCCCGGGCACTCATTTTTTCCACCTGATCGGGTTTTCGGGATTATTGAGAAAGATATAAAACGTATGGAGACCATTATAAAACCTGTGGAATACATAGAAGTCTTTAAAAAATATGGGTCTGTTGTGTTATTGAACAATGTAAGAGATTGGAAAACTGCTCTCGGAAATATAATTCGTCCACTGGCAAACTGGCATTTCCAGTTTAACCAATGCAAGAGTTTTTTTTCAAAAAAATAAATAGAAGCAATGATGTGTATGTAAGAGGGGAGCCTAATTACAGCGTTAAATTACGTTATATCAATTACTTGGCAAGACAGATATTAAATAAATTACCTAATTAAGCACTTACCACTGTATCAATAGGGTTATTCCTGTCATGTAAAAAACTGAATGCTTCATAAGCAAACAATTTAATTTATAAGCCTTGTTTCTACCTACAACAGAAGAAAAGACTATTTAAATTGCCTACTTTTTAATTGTTTGTAAAAGGTACAATTAGGTTTAACTTTTTATATTATGTACGAGTACTTGTTAATAAAAAATAAGATTAAACTTACCACAACCAGTGACATTCGTTGTTTTTTCTCTGTTTCTCTCCCTTCTGTATGAACTTAAAAGACTTTTCATGTTCATTTTTAAAACTGCTTTTGGTTGTTCGAATGCTCTTGCAATTTCATCCCATAGATCTTCTCTTATGTTATTATTGTGGTAATCTTTTCGCCTAGTATCCCATAATGGACCATGGGAGCCATATATTTCAATTAAACGAGTAGCAGTTTCGTTATCCATTTTACTTAATGAAATACGTCTACACACAATCACTGGCGAACGAACAATACTTCATTCGCGCGCGGCAGTCGTCCAATCACAGCGCGAATGGCCGCGCGCGGCCGCCGCGTTCAAATGCCGCGCTATGATTGGACACACCTTTAGAATCTAAGTGATTGAATATAGTATACAAATAAACTAACACCTTTCCTAATAAGTATCCTACAAAAAATGTTATAACAAAACATTACTCACCTCTTTTTGTAACTATGGAAAAGTAAATATTAAAAAACAAATTCGCTCCGCACGCACGCAAAACCTACGGCAGCTCGCTAGTGACTTGGGGAGGGGAAGTTGTAGTGCAGGGCGCATCGTTTGGCGTGAATTGCACTCATCGGCACCGTCGCATTTACGCGATAGAGGGGGTGGCTCACTGTATACTCTTGGGTCACTGTTACCCTACTTACCCTACTCCGCGTCACATCCTGAGCATTCAATATGTGCCCACAACCTACATGATTGGCACTGAATCCAAGTTTCACTTCGAGTAGCTTGAGCTTGAAGAGTGGTATCACCTGAGCTTGCTAGGTAGTCGACTTCAGTAAAATCGTTTCTATTAATCGGGCAAACACCAGTTGTTCTGAACCCATTTACAGCAATAGCTCCTGTTTGGCACCTGAGATAAGCACGTCTCAGCAATTCAGATATTTCAAATGGACTTAACGTCTGGTTGGAGTTGAGTAACCACTGTCTAATTTCTTCACTGTAGTACGTTTTCAAAGGACCCATAAAAGACCTGTCAAGATGTTGCATCTTGTGTGTTGAATGTGGAGGTAAACTTATAATTGTAACGTTGTTAGCTCTAGCTGCAGAACCTGGTGGAGCTTCGTTCATCAACGTTTGCGTCATATTTTGGCGTGGAAATACGAACAACGGTGGAATAAATATGCCACTCGCGCTCATCGCTGATACAACTGTCACCAATGATCCACGCTCAGCCGAAGTTATGTTACCTACTTGTCTTTTCCCTCGCAGACCAATTACTTTAACCATTTTACTTTGTACTATAGAAAGCCCTGTTTCGTCGACATTAAAAATTCTCTAGGGAGAATAAATCTGTTTTAGGAATTCTTCTTCAAGGAGATCAAAGAACTTATCCACTGCTTCTTTATTGAAACCTTGAGCCCGAGCATTGGAAGTTCCTGTTGGTGATCGAATAGACAGTTTATCTTTGTGCCGTAATAAGAAATGATCAAGCCAAGCTCGCCCGGCTATGTTATTTCGAAACGGATGTTCAACGTTCCATGACATCAGCTCAACGTAATTTCATAGGTTTTCAACAGATGTCGTTGTCTGTTCCTGGGATATTAAGGGTTCAAAATTATCAGCAGGTTCCAAATTACCAACTCTTCCTCTATGTTAGTATAACTTACTTGCTAAACGCTGGTTGACGTTCATTGGCGCGCGAGCCAATATGTAGATGCCAATGCGAGCCTGTGCGCTAGGTGGGTACGCGGCTATTAGCCGCGTACCCACCTAGCGCACAGGCTCGCGCGGCAGCCTCGGTGCCCGGATCGCGAGCGATGGCTCCCGCGGCAGCCTCAGTAGTTTTGTTCAATTTACACGAGGCCGCCTCGCGAGGCAGGCTGAGCCATCATAAGTCCGCGAGTATTCGTAATGGACAGTCGTGTATTTTCAGCTGCAGCTATTTTCCTAGCTGCTTATTGTTTAAAGAAACGAAAACAGTCACGTATCAAGAAAAAACCTAGACGCTTCTGGATTAGAAAAATGTATGAGCGTCGCCACCAATATGGAAATAGATTACTTGGAGATTTAGTATATGATCAGACTGTACATAATTTTACACGAATGTCCGTACAAGAGTTCGAAAATTTGTGCTCATTGTTGTCTGATAAAATAAAAAAGTGCGATACAAAATATAGAGAAGCAATCACTGTGAAAGAACGAGTTTTAATAACTTTAAGATTTTTAGCAACCGGAGATTCTTATAGCAGCTTGCAATATTTATTTCGAGTATCGAAGCAGAGTATCTCAAGAATAGTTCCAGAAGTTTGTGACGCTATTATTGAAGCCTTAAGTGATTATGTAAAGGTAAATAAAAATAATTTGACAAATTTAAAAATCAATTGTTTATTTTAACTACAATTCAGTGATAGTTTCGAATCCATCATTGGCATTAGGTGATGGTGTAATGGCATGAGAAGACGTAGCGGTATGTGATGCTGATGATGAAGTGCCAGCTGAGTCCATTGTAGGGGAATTACTGTACTGCTGTGTATAGTATCCTGTATTAATTTGTTGTTGTGTGTATTTCCCTATATCGGCTTCAAAAATTATATTATTGAAAGCGTTCTTAACATACGCTAATGTGTGCGGATCATATTTCCTTAGCTCGTTGGCTATGTATCTTCCAAATGAAGAGTATGGATCGATGATGTCGGTCGAAGACTTTTGCAAGCATTCAAGGGCTTCTGAGAGCATGATATCTGCCGGATCTTCCTGTGGCTGCGTTTTCTTAGGATTATGTCGTTTTTTTTTACGAGCAGGTTCTGATGGTGAAGGCATGATAGTTTCCGAGGCTAGGTCTTGTTGTTGTTGTGGTGGCGCTTCCTCGATGCTAGCCTCCGGCAATTGCGACTTGGTCGGAGCGTTTTCAGCCTCTGTGTGTCTCTCTACGTCAGAAGTTTGTGAAGATTCCGGTATTGTCTCCTGAAAACATAATTTTAATTAATAGATAAATTTGTGGTGCAGTGTGAATGTGTATATAATGTGGCAGGACCCTACGTTTAATCCGATTGGAAGCAAAAGTTTAACGTCCATAGTATTTAATACCTTCAAGTACCTTAGTAGCGATATCTTAAATATTTTTCTAGCAGGATTCTCCATTGCTTGAACGTCTTCAGACTACCACTAAAAGGGGCCAAATATGGAGTGGTGTATAGTACCTAATACAACCACTCATAGGGGCCAAATACGTTTAGTCTGAATACTTTCAAACAGCGGAGGGTCCTGTCATGCTGAGTACTCTATAATTTTTTTTACAGATCCCATCTACAGAAGAAGAGTGGCTTGCTATATCAAAAGAATTTGAAAATAAATGGAATTTTCCCCACGCTATTGGAGCGATGGATGGAAAACATGTTATGTTGCAGGCACCGATTAACAGTGGCACTGATTATGATAATTACAAGCAATTTCCAAGCATCGTGCTTTTTGGATTAGTTGATGCTAGCTACAATTTTTTGTATGTAAATGTTGGTAGCAAAGGGCGAATCTCTGATGGTGGTGTTTTTAAAAGCACAACGTTGTATAAAAAGCTAGAAAAGAAAGAATTGAACGTGCCTAAAAAGAAGATATTGGAAATACCATATGTAACAGAAGTTCCTTATTTTATTTTATCCGATAAAGCCTTTGCACTCAACGAATATACCATGAAACCATTTGAGGGCAACCCAGAAAATGGTTCTAAAGAAAGAATATTTAATTATCGCCTTAGCCGAGCTCGACGTGTCGTTGAGAATGCATTTGGTATATTAAGTGCCATATTTCGCGTTTTTAAAAAAACCTATCTTACTAGAGCCAAATAAAGCAACAAAGGTTGTCTTAGCAGCTGTATATTTGTACAACTACATCCGAAAAAATACTTCAACTAATCTTATTTCACCGGAATTGTTTGACAGAGAACTTGATGGCGCACTGATTCCTGGCCAATGGAGAAATGAAATAAATGAAGTTACATTCGCACCAATTGCAGCGTTTCCAAGGCGTAGTTCTAATAACGCAAAAGAAATACGGTTGCACTTGGCAGAACATTTTATAACTAATGGTTCTATACCATTTCAAAATCATTATGCATAGTTAAAAATTCTTACATTCGGCATCGTTTCCCGAGTGTCACCAGTTTCATTTTTATCCTTAAGAAAATGGAAATAAGGATATCCAAACCACTTCGAATTATAAACATCTGCAGCGCCTGAAACAGAACAAAAAATAAAATTTATATTTCCATAATTTAAAATATTTTAATTGTATACATAAATTTTCTTCAATTTAATTAGTATATATTAAGTAATTATTTTATCAAATAATTTGTAAGTTCATATTTTTAAGTATAAAAATGCATACCTGAACCTGTTATGCGACTTTTTTTCTCCCTGCTTTTCTCTCGACGATAAGAACCACACAAGGACACCATTTTGTTTTTCCACTTCCTTGACAGGCATATTAATTTGAGCAGATATTTGCCGCCAACTATCTTCCCGCTGATTTTTGTTGAAATATTTTGGATCTTTGGGGTCCCAAAGCGCATTGTACGTGCTGTACAGTTGTATTAAGCGAATGGACTCCTCCTGACTGCCCATGATATCAAAATTACAAAATACAAACACGGCAAGAGACAAAACTTGAAGTAGCTTCGCGCGCGAGCCAAAACATAACCGTCCCCACCTAACGCACAGCGCTCACTGAGGCACCTTTGAGCGCGTCAAGTTTACCGACAACAGATGGCTCGGGGCCGAGCCGTGCTCGGTCGAGCAAACGCGCGCCCGAGGCAGGCCGAGGCACGTCCACACCAGCCGAGGCATTTGGCTCGCGAGGCTGCCGCGCGAGCCTGTGCGCTAGGTAGGTACGCGGCTAATAAAATTTCGTAGAACGCGGCTGCCTCGCGCGGCAGGCGATCCAGTTCGAACACCCCGCGGCGGAGAGCCAGACCAGTTCATTCTTGTAAAGTAAGGACGCGCGTGGTCGGGCGGCTGCGACTTTTATTGTGATCCATCATCTTATTTGTAAAAGAAATAAACGAAAAAGGCGTTGGTGGATGAAGAAATTATATATAAATAGATTGCAATATGGTGTGAGACTTCTGGAAGATATGAGATATGAAGCCGTTGTAGACACTATGAAAATTTTTACGCGTGTGTCACCTACCGAATTCGAGTTTCTAAAATTATTAATAGAACCAAGTGTTATGAAAATGAATACACAATTTCGAGAAGCAATTTCAGTTACTGAAAGATTAGCAATAACTTTAAGATTTCTGGCAACTGGAGACTCCTACACTAGCCTGCAATACCTTTTTCGAGTATCAAAACAGTCAATTTCAAGAATTGTTCCTGAAGTTTGCGATGCACTATGCGATGCCCTAAAAGATTGGGTAAAGGTAAGTAAATAAAATTCAGTCTCATTATTATATTTATCAATCCAGTCTCATTATTATTTTAGTTTATATTTTTTGTTATAGGTAATTATTATTATTATTATTATTTAGGGGAACAAATCGTGTAAAGAAGAAGGCGTCGGTTCACGTTCAGCAGTCGGAGTAGTATCTGGAAGCTGAGAAGACGGAGTTGGAGGCTGAGGAGACGGCGTTGAGCTGTAGTGTGACTGTGTATAATATTGAGTGCAATATCCATAGCTCGAATATTTTCCTAAGTCAGTTTCAAATATCACATTGTTAATCGCTTGCTTGACGTAAGTTAAAGTGCGTGGATCATATTTACGAAGTTCATTAGCAATATGCTGGCCGTAAGAAAAATATGGGTCAGATGATGATGCAGCGGATTCAGTTAGAACCTGAAATTCTTTTTTCAGCATAGTGGAATCTTCTTCAGCGTTTATCTTTTTCTTTTTCTTTATTCTCAGATTATCTGAAACTTTGATAGTTCTATATGTTGTTCCGTAGCTGAAGGTGTTATGGGTTCTTATCATTATCTTTTGTTGTCATAGTTTGTTCTGTTGGTGACTGTAAAAAAAGTGAGTTTAATCAAAAATATTAATGTTTAATTAATTATTGCAGGTACCAGACTCAGAAAAAGAATGGTTGCAGATAGCACAGGATTTCGAAACCAAATGGAACTTTCCTCATGCAGTAGGTGCTTTGGATGGCAAACATGTAGTGTTGCAAGCACCAATTAACAGTGGCACAGAATTTTATAACTACAAACAGTTTTTCAGTTTAGTACTACTAGCTTTAGTCGATGCAAACTATTGTTTTACGTACGTAAATGTGGGCTGTCAAGGTAGACTTTCTGATGGCGGTATTTTCAAAAATACAAACTTATACAAAAAACTAGAAGAAAAATCTATGAAACTTCCCCCTCCATCCATTCTTCAAGTATCTTATGCCTTCAAAGTACCATATGTGATTCTAGCTGACAAAGCTTTTGCTCTGAATGAATATACTATGAAACCTTTTCCAGGAGACCTAGATAGGGGTTCCGAGGAAAGAATCTTTAATTACAGGTTATCTCGAGCACGTAGATGTGTGGAAAATGCATTCGGAATTCTGAGCTTAGTTTTTAGAGTTTTGCGCAAACCTATGTTGCTACAACCAAAAATAGCTTCAAAAATTGTTCCTACAACAGGACACATACATAATTATTTGAGAAAAAGAACTCTGACAAGATCACACTACACGCACCAGGCTCTTTAGATAGTGAAGGAACGGAGGGGGAACTTATACCTGGAACTCGGAGAAATGAAACTGCCCCTACATCACTACTGCCTCTTAACTGTATCCCAAGAAGAGGGGGAAACTTTGCACACCAAATGCGTTCGCACCTTGCTACCAATGGTGCCATTTCCTGGCAAAATAGATATAAAAATGTTTACTCACATTTTCAGCCATCGTATCCAATGTTTCATTGGGTAGGTCTTTATCCTTCATGAAATCAAAGTCATCGAAAGCAAACCACTTGGAAACGTAAACTTCACTTGTCGCTGTAATAAAAATAATTTACGTAATTATAATAATGCGTTTAATTTTTTGTTGTAAGTTCTAAATTCAAAATAAATAAGTAGGTACTCACCAGAACCAGTACGATAACTTTTAGCTATTCTGGACTTTTCTCTTCTATATTGCTGGCGCCTCACATTGGCTTATGACTTGGTTCCAACTAGTGATGTGAACCGATTACTATTTTTAACACCGGTCTAAACCGATTCGTTATTTGAAAAAACCGGTTTTTAAGGTTTTTCCCAGGTTTTTTCTAAAAAAATACTAGTTTTTAATAATTTATAGTTTTTTATTATTAATTAGGCTAATATTAAGTAATAATTTTTCTTGAAATATTTAGGTACAATAACAATCTCAAAAAATAAAGTGTGTGTACACTTTATTGCGTAATTTATTGCGTGTGCAAGAAATTACCAGGAAATTTATATTTTGCCTGTTTCTAACAAATCGTAGTTCTGATTTATGAAACAAATTTGATCAACAGCACCTGCTTGTAGCCTGCTCCTTCTAGAGGATAATATATATCCTGATTTAGAGAACATCCTCTCCGAAGGTACCGATGTCGCTGGTATGGCCAAATACTTGAGCGCTATTATATTTAATGGCGCCAAGTGTTTGTTACTGGACCAAAAAGCTCCCGCACTGTTAGCTGCTTTTGTGAAGTCAGCTTCTTCGCTTCGTGGCTCTGTCTCCAAATACATCCGTAAAATATTAACAGCAGAAGCAGTTGAATTAGTATTGGGTCTTCTTTGTTTTAAGTAGTCCAGCAATCCAGGCTTTTTCTGTTCTGTGCTACTACCTGGCTGCTCCAAAGTCGATGGCACAGAGCTATCGACGGAATCTTTTAAGTTATGCGATAATTCTTTTCTTACTAACTCTTTTGCAGACAGCATGTTCTCCGGATGACGAAACCCTGTTCTTAATGCTGGATGTAAATATGCAGCTATTTGGGTCACAGTTCTTGTCTCATACGCCAGGAGTCTGTCTGACTTACTTATGTTTCGCCTCACTGATGAGTGAAATATCTTGCCTATATCTGTTGTGAGGGAAATTTCGATAGCGTTCAGTTTTTCAAATAGTCCACATATTAATGGAATGACTAGTGAACTAGTCGGATACTGATCAGCGCTAACGAGTTTTGTAGCTTCTTCGAATATTTCCAAAATATTGATAACTTCTTTTGCTGCTTCTTCTTCGGAAGCAGTTAAGTAGTCTGGCGCCTGATCCAATTTCCTAGACACCAATGCGAGAACGTCACTTAATTGTAGTATTCTCTTCATCATGTAGAACGTGCTGTTCCATCGTGTAGATACTTCTTGTATCAACTTTAAAGGGGTAGAGTCGGGGTTTCTTTCTTTCTGGGCTAATTTAAGCGCTCGCCACCCTACAGATGATTTCTTAAAAAATTTAACAACGGCTTTGCATTTGTTAATTATGTCCTCCACCTGAGAAAGCTTCATAGAATCGTTCAATGTTAAATTGAGTGTATGGGCAAAACAAGGCATGTGCCGTATTCCCAGCAAATCGCACATCTTCACCATGTTAGCACCATTATCAGTGACAATAGCAGAAATTTTTCCTAGTATTTTCCATTCTGTTAATAAATCTCTCATAATTTTAGCTAGGTTTTCGCTTGTATGTGAAGTTGGAACATCACATGTAGTTAATACGTAGCTTTTTAAAATGTTTTCGTAAAAAAAATGTACTGTGACAGTAAGGAAACAATCCATGTTTTGATTCGACCACATATCAGCGGTCAGTGCAACATTCATTATATTTTCAAGCATGCTAGCAAGCTGCGACTTTGCACACTGGTAAAGTTCTGGCATTAGGTCATACCTGATCTTTTGTCTACTTGGTAGTGTATAGCCTGGATTCAATACTTCAACTAGCTTCCTAAAACCCTTGTCTTCAACAATTGAGTACGGCTGATAGTCCGTGGCGATCATCATTGTCAAATATTTATCAAATTTTTTTTTATTACTTGCTGCTGTCAATTTCAGAGTAGTCTGAAATATGGGGCGCGGAGTCTCCGTTGGTCGTTGGTTAGAGTCTTGTCCTGTACCAGTAGACGGTCTCTGTGTCTGTGTGTCACCTGGCTGATCACCTACTTCACGTCGATCCACCTCCACTGTAGCTTGAGGATGATTTCTCTTGATATGTGCCAACATATTCGAGGTTCCACCTCCAACTTTTATCACTTGAGCGCATAGTGTACACTTTGAACTTAAATTGTCTATCTTCTCAAAATAATTTCTTGTAATTGATTTTCCTTTTACCTTAGGCATTTTTTCGCAAACTAATCTGTCAATTCCTAAGAATTCGTAGGCAAAACTGAAATATTTTAGTGTAATGAAGTTAGTCGCATATTAAAACAGGATATCGGGTGATTCCCCTTCCCCTACCATAGACAACATTTAAACAGAACAGACTCATGTTCGGATACATATCGAAGACTTCGATATGTATCCGAACATGAGTCTTGAAGTCTTCGATTGACTTCGATTCGAAGTCAATCGAAGACTCGGATACAAACATTCAGAACCGGCGATTATCGGTTTTAACAAAAACCGGTTTTTTAAAGGTTTTTATGAAACCGGTTCACATCACTAGTTCCAACGTTGGCTACGAATAGAATGGCCAATAATTGCAACCAAGATTGCGGCCTCATATTGGCTCCAATATAATTGGGCAAACACTCAATGCCAAGAGCATTGGAAGGTTGGACGTTTGAGCAGGTATCATTTAATCGTCAAATTTATTGCTAGCAAGTCATGTCGGACGGGACACTTTTCGCTCTGGCTACTTACGCCCACGCATTGAGCACATATTATTATTATTTAAATACTCAAAGAAAAAAGAAGCCAAGGAAAAGGCGATTCTGGATGATAAAAATGCACGCTAATCGAATAAAGTAAGTTTGATCCTATATTGCTTTTCAAGACGTGTTTTGTCACACTACCTTTGTTTATACATACCTATATCATCCTCATTGTACACATGTCTTATACAAATAAATTTTCTGTATTTTTATAATAGGTATATTTTATTTGTTACATTTATGAATATTTTATGAATCAACTAGGGGAAGCAGGGGTAATGGTGCTCGCCGGGTAATACCGCAAAAAATCAAATAGCTAGTAAATCAAATGTTGTGCTAGCTATATGTATGCCAGTTAGCACATACACATGACAACACGTGCAAGAAGCTGGTATGCTAGTGTACAAGCTACGGGCATGTTTATCCCCAGCTTAACTTATTAAATACGTTGTCTTGAAACATATCGAGCAAATTAATTTTGTACTTTGTTGATTTCAGAAACGACGAAGGAAATAATTTACTAGCAGACTTGAAACATGTACCTTCAGGACAGTTTGAGAATTTTTGTCGGATGTCGTCGAGTGATTTTGAATATCTACTTAATAAAGTTGGTCCAGTAATAGCAAAGAAAGATACACGTTGGAGAAAGGCTCTTCCAATTAAAGTTCGCTTGGCAGTAACGTTAAGGTTTCTAGCCACTGGCGATACATATAAATCTCTTCATTTTCTATTTAGAATATCGAGCCAAATAATATCAAAAATTATACCCGAAGTTTGCAATGCGATTATCAATGCTCTCCACAGCGAAGTTAAGGTGAGATTTTATTATCTACAAATATAAAAACAATTTAATTATTATCCATTTATTTACCAAAATTACGCAAATTCAATCAACCTTGTTCGGATTAGTGAGAGATCCGGCCTAAGAAATTTATTCACCCATCTGTTATTTGATTATGACTAGGCTTATTATGGTAGCACACTGGTTGCCTAGCCAAATCGCGTACAGAAGCTGTTAAATATTATAAATTCTCTTCTCTTTGCATCCCTGTCTGTCGCATGGAGAATTTATAAATGTAACAGCTTCTGTGCGCTATTTGGCTAGGCAACCTAAGTGCGATATATTTATTACTAAATTATCTGCCATATAAGCCAAGTCATAATCAAATAACAGATGGGTAAGTAAATTTCTTAGGCCGGATCTTAGACCATATAATGTTATGTTTGCACTAGTGAGCCACTGTTCATTTAATTTTCTTCTTCTTCTTCTTTTTCTTCAAGAATGTCTTGGGTCCCATCAGTTTCTGCTGATTCATATGCTTGTTGTATAATATCTTGCGACAGTAGTGTGATTCGCTTACTATTCTTAGAACGAATGCTAGACTGATTGTTAGGGGTGGATATAGAAGTGTTGGAGGTGGATGTAGAAGCTCCATAATCATATACATATTGGTTGAGGGATGGTTCAACGTAGTCATTTGTATCGATTTGATAATAAGGCGAAGGAGTTTGAACTTGACCATTGTATGTAGTATTAGAACTGGTGCTACTAAGTGCAGTCGAAGGTCGAGACGAATAGGTAGTCTGGTAGGTCAGAGCATGAATATCATACATTAGTTTGTCTCGGTCGTTCTCGTTAATTTTTTTCAATTTCTTTGCTAACATATGACAGAAATAATCGGTTTCGTCAAATTCTTGGCGTTTTGCGGCCACTGTCATTACTTCGTAAGCATTATCCATCTGTTTTTTAATTTGCTGAAGTTCAAGATTCGGTACAGCAAAGTTTTTGTTATGAATCTTTCGTCGTGTTTGTTGTTCTTGCTGCCCAGTTGCTTCTTGTCGTTGTTGTTTTGGCTGTGGTTGTTGTGTTTCTGGTACATTAGTTGAGGTCTCACTTGACTCCTGTCTGTTCTGAAAAGAAAAAAAAAATATAATAATAGTATTAATTAATATTGTTTACTTTTTTTTCAGTGGCCTTCTACGACAGAAGAGTGGCTTCAGAAAGCATCCAAGTTTCAAGAACGTGGGCATTTCCCACATTGTCTAGGAGCCCTAGATGGAAAACACGTTCGTTTACAGTCTCCTATTCATAGTGGATCTGAATATTACAATTACAAACACTATTTTAGCATTGTTTTGTTAGCAGTTGTAGACAGCGATTACTCGTTTATGTATGCTGATGTGGGGTGCCAAGGAAGAATTAGTGATGGAGGGGTCTTCAATAACAGCACTTTAAAGGAAAAAATACACGCAAGTGAAAACTACCCTAGCGACAGATGTTTGCCTGGTCGTACGACTACGTGCCCTTTTGTATTTCTCGCTGATAACGCATTTGCTCTAAGTAATAGAATAATGAAACCGTTTCCTGGTAATCCGCCGAATGGTAGCAAAACCAGTGTATTTAATAAGAAATTATCAGGTAGCCGAGTTGTAGTTGAAAATGCCTTTGGCATTATGTCATCAGTTTTCAGAGTGTTTAGAGTCCCAATGCTCTTACAGCCAGAACAAGCAAAAGTGGTCACTTTGACTTGTATCTATTTACACAACTTTTTTTTAAGGAGTAAAACTTCTAGTTCTATGTATTCTCCAGATATACACTCGTGAGCAACCGAATCGAATCACCCCTACAAAATTTACAAAGTGTAACTTTTTTCCAAAATGACCTGAGTAATGCATATAGAATATATTTTTTTTTGAAAGCTTGATCTTTAAGCTTCAAAATTACACCATTATTTTGAAAATCTACACAGTATTTTTTTAATTAATCAGTTTTGAATGGAAACACAACAAAAGTGAAGTTAATTTAAGTTAACATAGGGCTAATCAAAATTAAAATAAAACAGAAAATTTATGTTTAATACTCTTCATTTATTTAATCAATATTTGGTGTTGCCTCCTCTAGCTCTAATAACACTTTGAAGGCGGTTTTTCATTGATTTAATAAGTTTTTTAATCAGTTCTTGAGGTAGCCTTTCCCACTCCTCTTCCAGCGCTATCTTTAGCTCTGCGATGCTTGTAGGCGCCGGATTTCTGGCTCGTACCCTCCGTTTGAGTTGGTCCCATACATGCTCAATCGGATTGAGATCAGGACTTAATGCTGGCCAGTCCATGGTCCGAATGCCAACTTCATCCATGAACTGACGAGTGATTCGTGCTGTATGACACCGGGCATTGTCATGCATTAACAGAAAGCCGTCCTCGATGAAGCCTTCATAAGGCAAGACATGATCCAGAAGAATGTCTTCCACATATCGCGCAGCAGTCAGACCGCCTCCTCGGCCTCCACCAGGGATGAAAACGAGCTCCGTTTTTCCTTCCAGCGAAATGCCCGCCCACATCATACACGAACCACCCCCGTAGGACACGGTTTCGGCAAAACAGCACTGCGCAAACCGCTCGCCTGGGCGCCTGTAGACCCGAGCTCTCCTATCACTGCCATGTAGACACACTCTGGTTTCGTCAGTGAACAGGACTGACCGCCATTGCTCAGCACTCCAATTAATGTGTTCGCGAGCAAATTCAAGGCGCGCTTGTCGGTGAGCTGTGGTCAATTTTGGGCCTCTGGCAGGCCGTCTTGGAACGAGGTTAGCTTCTTTTAATCTTCTTCTGATTGTCCATTGACTGACAGACACTCCTCGAACTTCTCTCAGCTGCTGCTGGACAGAAACACCGGTAAGATGGCGGTTTCTGAGACTCGTCGAAACGATAAAACGGTCGTCTCTCTCAGATGTTACCCGGCGCCGACTGGTATCTGGCGTCCTGGAGTAAGAACCAGTCTCTTGGAATCTTCTGTACACCCTAAACACAGCAGATTGACTCAGGTTTAGTCGACGAGCGACTTCTCGCTGGCTGAGATCCTGTTGCAGCAAAGCAACAACTTGAGCGGCTATTTCTGGTGTTGTATCCATAGTGGTTGTGAATCGGCGATCGTAACTTGCGTAGGTGTGTTCAGGTCAACGTCTGATGAGCGACTGATAAGTGTGCACTGCTTGCACGGGGGTTTTATAGGGGGTTGGAACGCGCCCGCACAGCTACTGCACAAAGCGCATTTTTGATGCTTGCACTGATACAGCGCTATTTTAAAAAGAACTGAACAAATTTAAATGATAGTAGTGTTATTTTAAAGCCTAAAAATTAAGCTTCCAAAAAATATACTATTTTATATGCATTACTAAAGTCATTTTGGAAAAAAGTTACATTTTGTAAATTTTGTAGGGGTGATTCGATTCGGTTGCTCACGAGTGTAGAACACAGTGAATTACGTCAGGATACTTTGATGCAACAAGAACAACAAGCTAATGCATTCCGTCCAATTTCGAGAGTTCCTGTTAGACCACCGACAGCGGCTATAAATGTTAGAAACGAATTTGCTGATTTTTTGTACCAACAGTAACAAATACCAGAGTTACTTCATTGTACACTTAGTTATTAAATAAGGCTAGCGTATTAATGTGCCCCTACCACCACCCCCTATTAGCTATCAATGTACCACATCTCCCCCTATTACCTATATTATATGTTAATATGAATACCTAACGAAGTTAAATTGTGATAAAAATATTGTGAAATTATATCAATGTACCCCTTCTCCCCCCCCCTATTACCTATATTGTAATATGTTAATATGAATACTTAACGAAGTTAAATTGTGATAAAAATATTGTGAAATAATATCAATGTACCCCACCACCCCCTATTACCTATAAAATATGTTAATACCTACCTATAGAGGTTCAATTGTAATAAAAATATTGTGAAATTAAAATGCGTGAATTATTAAACTTACCTCCGTGTCTATTGTTCGTTTGCAATCGTAATTCTGCTCCAAAAAGGAATCCAAACTTTGGTAAGCAAACCAATTGGTTTGGTAAATTTCATCTGCACTAGCGCCTGATTTTAAAGAATTTTTGTATTTTTTGAGATGATATCTATAAGTTGTCATCAAAGATTCTTTTTTCTTTTTTAAATCGGCAACAGTCATATCTTCCACGCACATCTTTTTTCGTATCCTTTCCCACGAATCTGCTAGTACATTTTTATTTTTGTGGTATTTATTAGCTGGATTCCACAGTGCTTCTTCTGCTCGATATAATTCAATGAACTCCAACACTTGTTCATTCGTCCACTCGGCGTTCGGAGAAAACATATCGCAGCACGTCCAACACTCACATCGGCAGAGCGCGTACTGATGCAACCAATGTGTGGATCGAGAAGTGACGTTGGACCCAAGTTGCCCCCCCGCCTACACACTTCACTCCCCTCGCCTTTGAACTTGTACAAAAAACCGACACAAGTCGGGTTGGCATTGGCTATTGGACGCAATGTTCCGTTTTTATCCAATAACGTTCAAAGATCGATCCTCACATTGGTGTGTTGGATCCAACAGTATAACTTGGAGCCAACATAGCCAATGTGAGGCGCCAGCATATGACGCCAAAAGTGTAGTCATTTTCACTTTTCAAGTCAGGAATATGTATATTAATTTTTTTACTTATTTGTACCCACGCATCATGCCTCAACGATTTATTGTGGTAGTGTGAGGATTTGCTATTCCACAAAAAGTACAATTGAATTTGTAGACGGCACTTTTCGTTGTCCATTTCTCGGAATTCCCCGCGCGAGCCAATTCACCAACGACCGTCCCAACTGCGCGCGCGCGAGCGACTGAAGCTCCTTTGATACGGTCTCAAAAACCGACAGCGAACGGTTCGCCCCGCGGCACGTTCGAGCGCGGCAATGCTCGAGTCGCGCGGCGACCCCGTCTACATAGCGTGCGGCCGCCGCGCGCGCCAATGTTCGATAGTTTGCCACGGTTAATTTGCACGCACCTTTAAGCTGCGTATCGATTATGCGCTCCTGGCGCGCGCACCATGATTGACCGCGCCGAGAGTGCGTTCCGCGGAACGCGTGCCAAACTTTTGAAGTATATCAACTAAGCGCGCCTGGCGCGCGTGGCAACCGTTCCAGTGTTTGACCCTTCATCATGGAAGCCAGTCGTGTACGAGCAGCAGCAGCTTTTGTAATTATTCACAGTATTATAAAGAAGAAAAAGGAGAAACGAAAAGTGCGTTGGTGGATGAAAGAGCTGTACCGAAAAATAATGCAGTATGAAGTGACACTTATCAGAGATATGCAGTTCGAAGTGGTAGAAGACACAATAAAAAACTTCACAAGAATGTCGACAGAAGATTTTTATTACGTGAGAAACTTGATAGAGCCAAAGGTGAAAAAAATTTACACCCGGTTTCGCGAAGCTATTACAGTGACTGAAAGGCTGATATAACTTTGAGATTTCTTGCCACTGGAGACTCGTATACAAGCTTGCAGTACTTGTTTAGAGTTTCAAAGCAAACTATATCTAGGATAGTCCCAGATTTTTGTGATGCTATCAGTGAGGTTTTAAAAGATTGGGTAAAGGTAAGTGAAACACGCAATATTATTATTATTATAATAATTAGTATTATATTTATTTAACTTTTTTAAATTAAATTATTTTGAGTTGACGTACTGGCCAAAGAATCATTGTTTGAATTTGAGTGATTTTGAGGTTCTTGTGTTGTGTTATACCCATAATGTGGAATGTATCTGCCTAAATCGGCTTCAAAAATTATATTATTTATTGCCTGTTTGACATATATTAGAGTATGGCTGTCATATTTTCTTAATTCATTTGCTATGTGCTGGCCATAACTGAAATATGAATTAGCTTGTAGCTTGAGACGTTTCAGTTAAAATTTTAAACGCTTCTGTCAACATTTTATCGTCCTCATCTTCCAGCTTCCTTTTCTTCGGGGTCTTTTTTGTAGTTTTTTCCGGTGCTTTTTTAACAGTATCATTAAATTGTTCATGTGTATTACACTCTTCTGAAGTTTTTTGGGAAGACTCGCCTTCATTTTGTAATGTAGAGTCCTGAAATATGAACGTGCATTTATTTTACATTGTATTTTATAATTATTTGTAATTTTACAGATCCCCACATCCGAGAAAGAATGTTTACTGAATGACTACTGTTTTAGATACGTTGACATTGTTTCCCAGGGGAAACTTTCGGACGGGGGGATCTTTAAACGCACTTCATTATACAAAAGACTCGAAGAAAAGTCCATGAAAATGCCTCAGCCATCGATACTTCAAATACCATATACCCTCAAAGTTCCATACGTTATTCTGGCAGACAAAGCATTTGCACTAAACGAATACACAATGAAACCGTTCCAAGAGGAGCTAGAGAGGGGGTCTCTAGAAAGAATATTCAACTATCGTCTGTCAAGAGGACGTAGAGTAGTGGAAAATGCTTTCGGAATAGCAAGCTTGGTTTTCAGGGTTTTAAGGAAACCTATGTACTATCACCCAGTAAAGCTACAAAAGTAGTTTTAGCTGTTGTACATTTGCACAATTTTTTGCGAAAGAGGTCTAGCCAGAAATACACACCACATGCATCTTTAGATACGGAAACAGAAACAGGAATCACACCAGGTAGTTGGAGATATGAGGGTGAACATTCATCACTATTCCCTCTCACTAATGCGCCACGTAGAAGTGGGAATGACGCAAAGGAAATACGTTTACATCTCGCTCAACATTTTGCAACCAACGGAGCAATACCTTGGCAAATTAGATATTAAAATTAGTAACATTATTTACCTGCGTATTGCCTGTTGTATCGTTTGACTCATTATTCCCATTGTATTGCAAAGTATCTATTGTAACATTTGGTGTACACTTGTCTTGCATGAAGTTGAAGTCATCAAATCCAAACCATTTTGATACGTAAATACTATCCCGACCTGTGAACAATCAAACAATAAAATATTTAAAATGTATGTGAATTTTTATTTATGTCTTCTAACCTTCTTACAAAGTTTAGTTAGTCCTAGTTTAGTTAATTTCTCCGTAAAATCACCAAGCAAATACATGTTAATTTTTATAAAAAACTGTCTTTTTGAGTTTATTAACAGGGGTAATAAAAAAATCTGTAAAATAATTACCAGAGCCAGTGGTTTGGATATTCTCCATTTTTCTCTTCTGTACGATGATAGGAGCGCAGTCATTTTTTTCATTAACTCCGGCACAGGGACTCCCATTTCACTACTGATTTCTCTCCAAGCATCTTCTCTCAGCGATTTGTTGTGATACGAAGAACGTTTGCTATTCCACAGCAGTTCTTTTGTACCATACAGTTGTATTAACTTACGGCAACTTTTTTTATCCATAATGGGAGCGCCCAAACACAAAAAAATACAACGTGTCCGTCTCAATTGGCGCGCGCGCCGCGATGGATTCGTGGTAAAAAACCGACAGCCGACGGAACGGACCGCTCCGCGTTCGGGCGCTCCAACGAACACATTGGCGCGCGTTCCAAAATGGTATCCATTTCGCGCGGCTGGAGCGCGCGCCAATGTTCGATCTCTTGGAGCGCATAATCGATACGCAGCTCACATGATACTGGTAATGTTCGTGCAACTCAAGTTAACGCTAATAATAATTAAATTACTCAAAAAGTCTGTTATTATACTATGCTCGATGTAGATACCTACTTGTAACATCAGCATCATCATAACATGAATTCGAATATTTCAACATAGAGTTCATTGTTCGAACGTTGTTTACAATAAAATGTATGTAAATGTATGTTGCAAGAGTATGTGGTAGTCGTGCTTATCTACTTATACAATTGCAAAATATTACATTACTAAATATCATTCTAACATTCTAAAGTATTGCTTATTACGAATATCTTATGTAGTTTAAGATATGTCTAGAAAAAAAAAAATGAGTGCACCCGCATCAGTACCACTGTGTCTTATTTCTGTGGCACAGGGCTCAAAAAGCCTCTGAGGTACTATGCCGAAAATGCTCCAAACCGTCGATTCACTATAACTATCCAGTGGTAAACAACACGAAGTGTCTGTGTGAGCGGTTTGCGGGTGTGTATTATTTTATTTATACCTACCTACTACGCCTAAATTACTTAAACTACTACATAATATATGTTCCTAGCAATATAAATTTCATTTCATTTCTACTTATTACATAATTCCTCCCTTATTAAGTAGGTAGTCCTAAAACCTTTACCTTGAATACTTAAGTTATAAAACTAAGTAAATAACGTAGGTAAAAGTAAAGAGTATATCTTAAGATAAATCTTGATAAGTATTTGCAAAAAACTTAAATATTAAAACAAATCGGGGAGCGCACAGTCCGGCCACTTCGAGTTATGTTACATGGATTAGAGTTACTGGATGAGCTCGAAGCGTGGTCGGGTATTACGTCACCAAAATCGTTGGGGATGTCATTAGAAGTTACATTAGCCGTACTATTCTGTTCGTTAAGAATATAAGCAGGCTTAAGTCTGTCAATAGAAATATTGATACATCTGTTTGGTAACTGTATTTTAAAAACTTTGCTACCTCTATGTAAAACACGATACGGCTCATCGTACGGAAGTTGTAAAGGCTTACGCACTGCATCAATTCTCATGAAAAAAAAATCACACGACCTTAAATCTGGATGAATGAACACAGTATGTGAATCACGTTGTTTTACTGGTACTGCTCTCAAATTACGCATCTTTTCGCGTAACTGTAATACCAAAGAATGAGGGTCTGATGCTTCTGACATAGCAGAGACAAAAAACTCTCCTGGCAACCTTAACGTACATCCGTATGTTAATTCAGCGGCGCTTACGTTCGAATCACTGCGTAAAGTAGTTCGGAGTCCTAGCAAAACAGTAGGTAGTTCGTCTACCCATAACGTGGAAACTAAGCGAGCACGTAGTGCTCCTTCAGGCTTCTGTGCCATCTCCACGGCTCCATTACTCTGTGGATGATAAGGTGAGCTTCTGATCTTATGTATACCCATACATTTCATTAATTGCGAGAAAAGTTTACTTTCATACTGCCGCCTTTGATCTGAAGTCAAGTAACGACACATTCCGAACATAGCAATCCAACCGTCATAAATTGCCTTAGCTACAGTATCAGCAGTAATATCTTTGATAGGTAAAGCTTCCGGCCAATGAGTAGTGCGATCAATGATAGTGAGTAAATACCTAAATCCGTCAGAAGTAGTTGGTACAGGTCCTACTATGTCAGTGTGGATATGTTCAAAACGTCCAACCGGCTGAAATTGTCCTAAAAGCGATACAGAATGTCGTTGAACCTTCGACCTTTGACACTGAATACACGTTTTCGTCCAACTACGAACGTCTTTGTTCATACCCGGCCGGAAAAAAACATTGGCTTACCAGTTTAGGTGTGTTATTTATTCCAGGATGACTTAGCTCGTGTATTATTTTAATAGTTGAATTCCTGAATTGTTCTGGTAAGTAAGGTCTAATATTTTGCGTTGACGTTTCGCAATTAATCTGCCTAGTACTGTCAGGCATTGTTACTTTTCTAAGAGCTACACTGTTATCCGGTTTCCACTTTGTCAAATAAGCATCAACGTTTTGGGCGGTCGCTAATTCTGCGAAATCTAAAGTACTCGGACACGTGATTGTTTCTACCCTGCTTAGCGAATCAGCAACTACATAGTCGCTACCAGCTACATACTTAATATCTGATGTAAATTTACTGATATACATGAGTTGCGTAGTTCGTCTTGGTATTTCTATAAAACTTGACAATTTGGAAAATGCGAAAGTTAAGGGCTTATGATCTGTAAAGATGGTCAGCTCCCTACCTTCGAAAAGACTTCTAAAATGAATGACTGCTAAATAAATTGCCAATAACTTCCGATCGTACGTACTGTACTTGACCTGCGTATCGGTGAGTTTGCGTGAGAAGTAACCTAACGGCTTCCAATTACCTTTAACCAATTGTTGTAGTACGGCTTCTACACTAGTATTTGATGCATCCGTCATCAACGCTAGAGGAGTATTAGACATTGGATAAGATAATATGGCAGCTGACTGTAAACCTTCTTTACACTTACTAAAAGTTTCTTCAGTCTCGTCAGTCTAGTCTATTTTAGCCTTGTCGTTTTTTTTAGAACCACGTATGAACTTGTTTAATTCGGCTTGATAAGAAACGGCATTCGGCATATGCGGACGAAAAAAATTAACCATACCTATAAAACGTCTTAGTTCCATTATCTCATAATTCAAGAAATTACAACTAAGCTTAATTGACTAATAAAGGTATAGGTGGGTCGATGTTCACTTATTCTTAAAGACTAGTTTTCTCACTACCAATAACTATTTAGAAGACTTCTGATTCTTGACAATCGGAGATTGTTTAGCCATAGGAGCAGACGGTTGCACCATAACACTTGAGACAGGTTGTTAATCAGGATACATTTCAGGTGATGCAGTTGCTATTTCTAGAAGAGTCAGTTCTTGATCTATGCCGGTTGCAGACCGAAAACTAAGCTATTCCAAAGCTAAGCTAGGGAAGCTAGGCTAAGCCAAACTAAGCTAAGATATAAATAAATGGCGTGCACACAAAGAGCTAAGCCAAAGCTCAGTTAGTGTTGCGGAGTTCAATTAGACGGACGTCAGGCGATTGCTATGAATATAATCGATGAACAAAGTTCCGATGATGAATACGTTACACATATAAAAGGAGATTAATACTGACTTATTATTATTATATAAGAAAACGACATTCTAGACCTTGGATATGTCAACACATTGAATCTCGGCACGCAAGTGGAGAGTTTAGAACTTTATTTTACGAATTAGATGATGAACATTTTCAGTTATATTATCGTGTTACAAGAGTTCAGTTTTATGATTTGTTATCATTGATTATCGGAGATATTACTAAACAAGATACTAACTATCGGAAGGCTATAACCCCAGAAGAAAGATTAGCTATTTGTTTAAGGTAAGCAAAACAATTTTAATTAAAAAAAAAAATTATTTATATTTGTTATTGGTAAATGCCAAAAGGTTACAAATTCTCTAAGTTATCGTTTTGAGTTGGCGTCGAAAATGTGGATGATGATGAGTACCCATATTGATAAGTCTGCCTAGACAAATAACTTTCATAATTTTCCTCTGCTTCGTTTACAATTTGAAAAAGCTTTTTTTTTACATCTCTTTGTATCCAATCGGGAAGCTTTTTAGTTGACTCGCACATACTGTCAAAAAATAAATTTAACGGATGTCTGTGTTTCTCCGCCTCTTTTGCCTCCTCAGCCTTCCGTTGCTCTCTTTGCTCACATCGCTTCATAAAATCGTTATCGACTTTCTGAAGTAAGTCGTTTAATGATGCGTCATCGGCATTTTTTCTTTTTTTTATCCTTGGTGGTTCGGAAGTATTTTCATAATCATCATTCGGAATTTCTTCGAAAATCTCAGTACTTTGACTTTCGGTTGATGTACTGGGCAAAGTATTTTGACTTTCGATCGAAGTACCGGGCAAAGTATTTTGACTTTGAGTTGATGTACTGGCCAAAGTATTTTTATCATTAATTGATACGTTACCAGTTCTCTTACGGTTTTTCATGTGGGGTAAAAGAAATTCGAGTAACTCGGCATATTTCCAGTTATTTGCCGGAGAAGCAGCCTGACCACTTGTACTGGCTTTCATCCTTTTGAGTGACTCTCGATGACTATCACGTAATTTTTTCCACTCATTCTTCGCAGTTTTCACTGTAACAAACACCAAGTCAAACTTAGTAATAAATATTTATGTGTTTCAGGTTTTTAGCTACTGGCGACTCTTTTAGAACAATTTGATACAATTACAGAGTGGGTAATAATACAGTTTCTTTGATTGTTAAAGATGTGTGCAATGCACTTTGGATTCATTTGCAACCAATATATATGAAGTTATGGACAGAAAGTGAATGGGAAGTTATTGCAGAAGACTTTAATGATAAATGGCAATTCCCTAACTGCCTTGGTGCCGTGGATGGGAAGCATATCTCAATAAAATGCCCTCCTCAGTCGGGTTCTAATTATTTTAATTATAAAAATTTTTATTCTGTCGTCCTTCTCGCAGTCGTTGATGCACACAAAAGATTTATTATAATAGACGTTAGTTCAATGGGCCGATTTAGCGACGGAGGTATTTTTGCAGATAGTGCATTTGGCCACAAATTACAAAACGGGCAATTAAACTTGCCCAATCATAAACCTTTAACGCCTGATGGCGATCCAACACCTTTTGTGTTTATAGGTGATCAAGCATTCCCATTACAAAAACACTTTATGAGGCCGTACCCACGGAGTACATGTTTAGATAACAGAGCAAAAAACACCTTTAACTATCGTCTCAGTAGAGCACGAAATGTAGTAGAAAATGCGTTCGGCATATTAACAGCGCGATTTCGTGTGTTTCGTCGACCATTTGAATGTCAATTGGAACTAGTGGACGTCATTACAAAGACTACCTGTGTCTTGCACAATTATTTAATGTCTTCAAGAACGACAACTAGTAACGCCAATACCGTCAATATTGAAGAACAGCAAACTTTAAGATCGGTACAATACGACAACTTACGAGCAACTAGAGAAGCATTTCGTGTCAGAGAGTTATTTTGTAATTATTTTAATAATGTAAATTAGATTAAACTTGAAATAAAAAATAATTAAACTCACCGTCTGGTATGTCTGGATTACTTGTTTCCTCCACTATTTGTTTCCATACAACATCCTTTTTAATTAAATTGTGATAGTCCTTTAACTGTGTGTTCCATAACACAGGAAACTGTTTAACGACTTCGATAAATTGCTCTTTTTTTTGCTCTTTTAATTGCTCGATAAATTCGCTACGAAACGACCGTGCGTACGACAAAGGACACTGGACAGCACTGGCGAAGGATGTGCGAAGGGCGTGCGGGGAAGGCGGGAGGGACATAGCTTAGCTCGCGTAGCTGCGCATCGGCATACACAACTAACTTAGCTTCGCATATTTTAGTTAGCTCACATAGCTTAGTTCACATAGTTTGCGGTCTGCACACAAGTATGGAAAACTGCGTCAGCTATGCGAGCTAAGCTAAACTAACTTAGCTTAGCTCTTGGTCTGCAACCCGCATTAAGATGTTTTTGAGACTTGGAGTTACTATATTTCTCTATATTCCTAGGAGTGAGAAAATATGTGATAGCAGCATCCCATATTGAGGCGAATAATGTCCACCCACATCCATACACTTCGTACAATCCTCGTGAATGTACCAGAGTATCAAACACCCATTTGATCACTTTGACATCTAGTAAGATGCCAAAAATACCCGAAAATAGATTCCCAAAGATCAAGAATTTAAACCAACACTATCGAAGAAGTCGTGAGCAGTATCTTCAACCATTTCTTTAGACAACAGATTCTTTAACATGGATGTGTCGGTGAAGAAGGCATCTTCATTGATTGCTGAAGATATAGACTGGGCCATAGCTTTCCTTTCAGATTGGTACATCAATTGACTTCATAATTTGTTTAATTTTCAGACGAATATATGCCCTGGTTTGCTAGATCTCCTGCGTCAGTATATACCCATCTTGGGTTGTTCCCTGTTGTTAGTGTTGTAGGTGCATGTACATGAGTCAAACCAGCATGGGAAGAAAACCAAGACCCAGACAACAAGAAAGTGGGTTTAATCAGTACAGAGCAAGATGTGGGAGTCTTTTGTAAGATATGATTTTTAGGTCTTATATACATTATCTGACCGGAGTAGTTTACTGGCATCTCGTTGAAGCAACCATCCAACTTTGCTGATGTGACATGGACTGGTCTACATTGGATGACATGGCCTGTTCTCTTATAGTTACTCCTGTATATCCTGGTTTTGCTGTGTAGACATACGCAAACTCAACAGAATCTACTGTCGCCAATGAGAGCTGAGTTTTTAGAAATTGTCTGTAATGAAGAGCTCTCGTCGTATGTGTTGTTCCAAGTGTGAGAATTTTGCATTTACATATAAGAATATATCCATGTTGTTTGTCTCTATCCGTGACTGCTCAAAGTACGTCATGCCATTCTTAACACATTCACTGCTTAAAAAATTAATAAAAAATAATAGCTGGAAACCAAAACCATTTAAGGCGAATTTTGATTGAGTACATATGCATGTTTGAAAATATGGATAAATGTATGTTGTTATTATTATTATCTTATTAAAAAAACTCATTTTTCGGATCCGAGTGTTCGGCACACAGCACGTTGGGTGCCGAACACTCGGATCCGAGCGTCAGGGATGGGATCAAAACCAGTTTTTACCTTATGTCGGTTTCCTTCGGTTGATGAGCAAAATCTTGTATAACATATGACCGACACACACACATACACACACACACACCCACCCTCACATAGGACACACGCACAGGGCATACACACATTACATACACATAACATTCAGTTCAGACGTACCATCAACATGTGAGACGTGTCTTGTTATCCTTAAAAAAAATAGTAAATAAAATATATGCATTTGGAGAATTATTTATTTAGGAAGACATTAACAAATCTGAGCAAAGTAGCGATACAATCAAAAGTATCAAAAATCAAATCATAGCAATACAGTAGTAGTATCAAAAAACATCATAATTATACATAAGTTTATTTTAAAATTTTGTCACTTTGAATGACAGTGAGATACTTAAAGAAAAATACAAAGAACTGAAACAAAACCCAAATCTAAAAAAAAATTGTCACTAGCAAAAATGAGTGATCTCTTGACATCAAAAATATTAAATATAAAAAATGCAGTTTTAAAAAACTTAAGAATGTGCTAGGCAGAAACATTTTGTGCAGAAACCTGCAGAACCTTCACTTTGCTTACATTCGTAAATTGTTTGCACTCTCTTTTTCTGTGCTTTGCAGCCTTTTTATTCTTTTCGGGCCACTTTGGTGGTTTTTTTCACGACACTTCCTACTCTCTTCTTTCTCGCTCGGGTCTTTTCTATTTTAGTGAGTTCATGCTTCACTTTCAAAACATTGCGTCGATTGACTTCATTACGATCAGGAAGCTTTTCCAGTATCTTCAAACGGAAATCATATAGATTTATTTTATCATTCGCCGAAAATTTGTTGTACAAGTAAAATGCATTACTGAGGCTCATTTGCAGCATATGCACAAACAGCTTCTTGTACCAGCGCAGCGTCTTTCTTTGGACTGGATAATAAGCCCGACATAAAATTATTATAATGGACGATTGCCATTGGTTTCAGTGCTGCAGATCCCCTTTTGGTAGTAGTTTCCATCATCTCGTTATCATTTTCTGTGGAAATATAAAGTACGTAACGTTAATCCCTCCATTCTCCAATATGAACACCATTCAAGAATAAGGATTTGTTTTCTCATTTTTTCAATGAGATAGTCCCAATATCAACAGGATTATCTTTGTTGTTTTTTCTTAACGTTCCTGTGCAGTATGTCTGTCGATCTAGCAATTTCACAGCCAAACCATATGAGTTGTAATAGTTATTCATATAAACATGGTGGCCAGAATCTAGTCTTTCTTCTAGGAGTTTGAAGACTATCGTTTTTTACGGTATAGTTAGGAAATGAAACGGCAGAATTTTGACAGCCGTGAAAAATGTTTAGATACCATTCGTCTTTAGT
This sequence comes from Lampropteryx suffumata, assembly GCA_948098915.1. Lineage (NCBI taxonomy): Eukaryota > Metazoa > Arthropoda > Insecta > Lepidoptera > Geometridae > Lampropteryx > Lampropteryx suffumata. The sequence goes on along the minus strand of OX402555.1, from coordinate 17,663,767 downwards.
GCTTGTAGCTTTAGGAGAAGTATTTATGGCAGAGACTGGACATGCACGTGATAGAGCGTCTGGTGTCACATTATCAGCGCCTCGACGGTGCTTCATTTCAAAATTAAAAGCAGATAGTCGCACACCCCAACGAGCGAGACGACCTGTAGGATTATTAAGATTTAAAAACCATTTTAGTGCAGAATGGTCCGTATAAACAATAAATTTCAGATCATTATCCAAGTAACACCTCCAGTGTTCGAGAGCTACAAGTACCGCTAGGGCCTCCCTTTCAGTTATACTGTAGTTTGTTTCTTGAGCCGATAGTGATTTGCTCATATATGCGATAGGGTGTTCAACTCCATTTATGGTTTGTGTTCGTAAACCACCTACTCCGTAATCACTGGCATCAGTATGAACTTGAAATGGTAATTCAAAGTTAGGACATGAGAGAATAGGGGCAGATATTAAACAGTCCTTTAATTTATTAAAAGTATCATCCGCTTCATTAGTCCAAGTGAAAGATTTTGCCTTTTTGCTAGTAGAAGTCAGACTATTCAAGGGCCCAGCTATAGCACTAAAGTTAGGTACAAATCTTCGGTACCATGAAGCTGTACCAAGAAATCTCTTTTTTATTAGATGGTACCGGAAAGTTTAGGATAGCCTCCATTTTGCCCGGGTCAACGTGTAAGCCTTTATCGTTAACAACGTAGCCGAGGTATTTTAATTCGTCTCTAAAAAATTTAGATTTTTCGAAATTTATAGTTAGATTTGCCATTTTCAGTTTCTTTTGTACTCTTAAGAGAAGAGCAATATGACTTTGAAAATCAGGTGAGGTAATAATAATATCATCCAGAAATACATATACGGAATTTTCGAACTCTGGGCCATAAAATAATAGATTAATCGTTGTTAGGTAGCTGGTCCGTTAGTTAGACCAAACGGTACGGTAATGAAGCGGTAGGTACCCCGATTAGGTATATAAAATGCCGTTTTGTCCCGATCCCGTTCCGCAACAGGTAATTGCCAATAGGCGCGGGAAAGATCGATACTAGATAAGAATTGAGCGTTTTTTAAATTATCTAATATTTCTAAAATATAAGGTAGAAGGTTAAACATCTTTTTTGTTATAGAATTTAATTTTCGACTATCCAGACAAAATCTTAACGAACCATCCTTTTTAGGTGTTAGTAAAACCGGAGAAGACCAGGGACTCTCACAGGGTTCGACAACGCCTAGTCGAAGCTTTTAATCTAGTTCGTTCCCCAAAATTCTCTGTTTTTCTGGTGAAAGCCTGTAGTAGCGTTGCCTAATAGGTATAGAATTGCCTGTATCAATACAGCTTAGTACGACCTAAGCCATACTTCTCCGAAGGTATATCATTGAATTGCTCAATAATGTTATCAGCAGTAACTCGTTGAATCTCAGTGAGTTTAGCATTCCAGAAGAATTATTTATTTCTGCAATAATGTTAATAGTATTATTTGTTAGTTTAATTGAGCTTAAAAATTTAGGACATAACTCGAATTTTTGCCAAAAATCAACACCTGGAATAATGATATTAGCTGCGGTATAACGTAATCCTTAAAAATGTGCAAATTATTTTCAAAAATAATTGGTAGGTTTATATAGCCAATGGAACATAAAGAGTGTCCACCAGCAGCCACAAATGATTTAGAACTAGTAGAATTTACTAGGGTAATCCTAAAGCAAGGAAATGTACATGCGAATTGTCACCGAGTATAGTAACAGCAGATCCCGAATCTAGTAACCCGCAAATCGATATATCGCTGTCTCCCGGGAATAAAATGGTAATCGAAAAAACGAAATTTTACAGGAATAATAAAAACGGTTTTTTACAAATATTTCATCAGCTAATAAACATATCGAAACTGTTTGAATACCAAAAGAAAGGTGAATTTTTATGAGACATTTCTATGTAACTGTATATAATATAACTTTCTTACAAAAGTAGTAATTCATTAATTTAATATTACAAAGAATTAAAGGTACAAACTTTAACCGTAAAGCAACATTACGATATTATTCGCGTAAAAAGTGATGCAATAACGTTCCAGTAATAAGGCATTGCTATCTTTTTCGTTGATAAATTGTGATAAGATCCCATATCGTAACGTACTATTACCATTTTATTCGCTGACTTACAATCAAACAGGAGTTGTGGTAATATCAACTTATGTCTATATTCCAGGAAATATGTAATATACATAATGAAGGTAAGCACCAAATAATTCATTAAAGCATAAGCATATAATTCATTAAATATAATACATTCAATTACAGCCAGTTTAGTTAGAACTATCCTAGGTCTCGTAGATTTCTGGAATGATCCCGTTCAGAGTCCGGTACCGACCTTTTAAATCTTTACCACCACCATCTCATGCCCCACTACCTTATGTCATCTTTCTTGAGCATTACCAACAATACTGTTTTAGCCTATTAGTGGCGAGTTTAAATAGAAAGTGTATTGTGACATACAGAATTATTGTTACTCTATACACTTGTTCGGGGGTAAATAATAATTTATTTTTCATGGCTCTTTCTATGCATGAATGCATGCTATCTGTGAATCATAAAATCTGTGGGTTAAATTCTTTAGATCATGAATTCTTAAGGCGTAAAGATATAATCCAAAAATATACCTGTTTTTGTATTGACCAGCGCAGCCATCGGAATAAAAAGATATATTTTTTATTCCTCGGAGTTTTTCTTGTTCGATGAACTTCAACAAGCAACTGCCTATTTCAATTTACCCTCTTTTGGCAATAGACAAATGCCAGACAAAGCATTGTCCAGATTTGCGCAGTGTGTCGTAGACGGTAAAATTATAGATGGGGTATTTTCTCTTGTAATGAAAAATCCCCACTTCAGACTGAGGGATACTAAGGACATTTTCGAGATCAAACACGGCAATAGTGGTACTTCTTTGGTCTACTGCTACTTTTTCTTCTTCTTTTAACAGGCGAACTTTTAATTTCCTCTTCAAATGTTCCCTATACTTTGTCTCCAGAGAAATATTCGTTATTTCATCAGCTTTTCATACTGAGAGCAGATTCCGCATAAATCCTTTTTTGGTTTAAAAAATGAGTAATTAAACTCTGTGTTAAAAACGAATTTATAATGTCGCTATTTAGCGTTCTGTTCCGTAGAATAATTTTGATTTGGTAAATATAATCATATAATCGGTACATTTTGGAAATGTTTAGTTGTTCTGATAAATACAGTCGCTGCGTATCTTTTCTGACATAATGGGATTCTACGACAGGAAATATTTCAATATGCTTTATTACGCTTTCTTTTGTAGAATTACTCATCTTATGGGTCAGTTTAAATGAGTTACCCTGTTGTCGATTACACTTTCATCTCTTTTTATTTTCTCTAATGCAGTGTTGACTGTTTGCTCTGATATTTTAAGTGTATTTAAAAATAATACTTTGCAAACGTTAATATTAGTTCCCTCTTGAGGAAAGCTATATACATATATATATATATATATATATATATAGCGACATAAGTTAAAGTTATTTGTTACCAGAATAACATCGTGTTATACTTGACCTACAATAATGTGGCAAACTTTCCCGGGAATAAGATTGTAATGGCAACTTACTGGAAAAGTAACACATAAAAAGTATTGGTAATAATCCCTAATAATTTTATTCGTCGCTTAAAGTTTTTTATATGTACAAACGAATTATGTTGTTAAATACATAACAAGTCTCGTAATTCCGGAAATAGCCGTAGAATTATTTTGAAAAAAATAGACAAGGTGTAATCAGACCTCTAGATACCGAATATGCAATAAAGTTGTAACTATCATAATAGCACATTACTATTTTATTCGCAGGGGACAGCAATATCACCCACTTTAATAGTTACATAGGGACGTACATCGTTATCAGGTTTGCGATATAAGATTGATGCAATTGAGTAAGAAGATGAAAAGATGTTTATAAACTTTAACCACTCCTTCCATTCTGTTTCATTAGTTTTAGATTTAATAAAATTTGTTTTAGTACTCACATTGCAGCAATCTAAGTTACCTAGTTTTTTGAAGTCGTTACCTCTGTAGGGTTGCAGTTAGTGCAATCAGGGTATTTCACTTCGTTCTTTCCACATTTAAAACAAATTATAAAACGTTCTCGTCTACATTGTCGCAAGCTATGTGAGTTATTGCGACACCAAGGACAGTAATGTACGCCATTTTCTTGTCCCTTTGAAGCCACAGGCGCGCGGTAAGCATTAAAATGACCAGCCGAGTGCTGATTTGTAGGTTTCCCGGTATTGTACGACTGACCTGAATTTACGCTGTTTTTATGCGTATAATAATTTTGCCTAAAATTCCTATTCTGTGCATTTTCTTGAGGTCTAGAAAAGGCTAGGTCTGGAGCTAGAGTCTTCTTGGTAACACTAGGAGGTTCATGAAACTGTGCAGACAGTGCCTGAATTATTTCATAGTAGCGGCATAGCGACCGAAGAGTGTCAATAGAATTAATGCTACTACCATATGAAACAGAATTCGCATAGCAAGGCCTAATATTGTGTAGAAGTATCTCCAGTTTATCCGCTTCAGATATAAACTTAGACAACCTAGAGAATAGCTCAGACATTATCGCTAGGTATATTATAATATTTTCAGATTCACCTTGAGTACGGTTACGAATTTTTGATACTAGCCTATAGTCGTACTCGAAATGACTAAAGTCAGTTATTAGTAACTGTGTTAAATCACCCCAACAAGTCAATTCTTCCCTAACACTACGATACTAGTGCAAAGCTTGGTCAGTAAAATTTCCGTACCATAGGTTAATAATTTTGTATGGGAGATGTTCCTAGACGTACAAAACTCATTCACTCTCTGTATAAACACACGCACACACGTCTTTCCGTTGAACCTTAGTTTGTGTAAGTCAGATATGTGGTTACGTTCACAGCTGGACGAACCACCTGTAGAGTTACTGATAGGTAGCGACTGATTAGTGTTAGACTGCTCAACCAACGCTGGAGTGCTTGAAGGATTAACCTGAGCCAGTTTCGACAATATTGTATATTGGTTATTAAAGTTCTTGTGTAGAATATTAATTTTCTCCTTAATACCTGTCTCATCGATCCTATTTATATGGTAGTAAATATGATTTGCTAACGCTCTAGTACGTTCGAATAAATTAGAATCATACTTTTCTTGAAGTGACTTAATACGCAAAGCTAATTCTAGAAAAGATAACGATACACCATCATAATCCGCTTCCGGTTCTATGCCCGATTCTTGTATGTCACCCGAAGGTATAAGAGTAGTCAATTTATTTATTTGATTTCTTAATTTAAGAACAGTACCAGCCGGTTCCTCGCCTCTGATAAGGACTTCGTAAGACAACTCATTTTTATTTAGAAGTAGAAATTTAATAGAGTGAGTTCCCATTATTCTTAGATAAGATATGATAAGCAGAAAATGAAATAATGTATTTACACTACACACAATAATTAATCAATAAAGGTAATAAAAGCTAAAACTACTAATTATGTGCCTAATTACTCAACCTGTTTCACGAATAACGGCGAGCTGCAACTGCCGAGCGCTCGATAAAACAAGTTAGCTGTCTGTTACAATACGATTAAATAACTAAACTACGAGTAGGTGATTTCGTTTAAAGCTATGCAGTAATGATACGATGTTGCAAAATCAGCATGAATAATTGCGAACCGTTACGTAAAATAAAACTTACCGGTGGGTAAGTATGTTGTTAAAATGCCGTTAGTTAAATCTTTAACAGAAATTAAGATCTTACAATAGATAAATAGGTACCTACGTAACAGTTAACATTGATTGATAACAATGGCGTTTATGCTAATGATCTAATCTACCACACCAGAAAAGCAATTAAAAGAAACACTAGATAGGTACTAGATACACTAAATAGACTAGAAAGGTACGTACCAGTTCACTGAGTCCTTCGTTTACACGTTTGAATTCTAGAAATGGCTAAACTGCAAGTTATTTTGAGTGCTGTATAATTAACCACATTAAATGGGCGCCACTACGACGTTAGGGGAATATTAGGGTTCACCCTACTGCCCGCAGGTAGGTAGGTGCTTAGGGTCGTGGGAATAAAAGCTGGTTTTAGAGACTCAGGCTTTTATTGTCCATACAAATTACACAGCCGCACAGTTCCGCACTAGGGTCACAAAAAAAGTCACTGGCCTGAACACTCGCGAACACTGATCTGCGCGACTGATCCCTCCGTTCCAGGTCCAAACGCCAGGTTAGGCAAGGCCTCAGGTGCGTCTTCCTTTCCCGAACGTATAGCGCCAATACCAGTGGTAGGGCTGGACTGTGCGACTATGAGAAGCGGCGGCTTGCAGGATAGCGGTAAAGCGGTCGTAGGTTAAGCGCAACCCGGCAGAAGGTTACTCCCGTAATGGAATCCTGGAATGAGAGTGGGATGTCTTAGGATTCATTCCAGAAGGAATCAGTTGACCGCCATAACGTGCTAGAGGTCACGGCTCGCGTAAGCTTGCGTGCAAGGTCCAATGACCGTTGTGACTAAAATAACGGCAGTTAGCTTAGACGATGCAGACAGCTTTACAAGAAGTAGAAAATGCTAAGCGCTAAAACAGACAACAGTGGGTATGGTAATATTGTGAACTCACCCTAGAGGGATTCCAATCACATTTTGAGATAGTAGATATTTGTTAGAACGTACGTGCGTTCGTCGCAAAGGTTTGCTGGCTTCTGACGAGCGAGACGAGGGAGGGACGTTTTCAAATGCCGCGGCGACACAGAATAGGGCATAGTACTACGCGGTGCTGTTATGTTAGTTTTTCATAAGTAATATTGAATTAGCGGTGGATTGAGTTTTGGTTTAAAATGTTATTTTATAGTAACTGCTCTAGACGCAACGTTACACATGAACTCCTTGCGAATACACTTCTTCATCACTATATTCTCCATAACCTTCCGAGTCATAATCATCACTTTGTCGACGTTTTTTTTTAGCACGAAATGTTAAAATAATCGGTTTAATTTTGGACGACCCAGCCTTGCTGTCCATTTTTCGTAAGTTGACTATATGTCCAGAGTGCCCGCGCAAAGCAACGTTGACTCGCCTCAAACGCCGGCGGATTACTGACTACTACAAAATTAACGGGACGCTCGCTCGGATCCGAGTGGGAGGCGCCGCTACTATAGCCCCGCCCCACTCGGATCCGAGTGGTGGGCAAGCCTTGCTGTCCATTTTGGCGCGAAAATACCTTCCGTACGATCGTGTGTACAAATCACTACCACACTGTAAGAATGAAACCAATACTCGTTTTCGTAAGTTGACTATATGTCCAGAGTGGCCGCGCAAAGCAACATTGACTCGCCTCAAACGCCGGCGGATTATGGCTGGTTTACACAGTGCGAGCTGCTGCCTGGCCAGTAGACAGCTACTCGGTTTGTCTACTCGTACGCCAGTAGCTTGGCTCGCCTTTGCTGTCTACACCACACCTAGCTACTGCTCAGTCCGAGTCGTGTCGCGATGTCGAGTGAACTTGTTTTAATAAAAAAAACGGTGATACGCTCTATGACAACAATTTTATGTCAGGAATTGGAAAATATCTATAACCATAGCCAATATAAGAAAAAAGAGCGAAAGAAAAGGATTTGGATTAGAGAATGGATGGCTAGAAGATCTTTAGGGGCAACACGTATGATTCTCAACGAGCTTTACCATGAAGACCCCCGAGAATATAAAGCAGTGATGAGAGTGACACCTGAACAAGTCGAAAGACTTTTAAATTTGATAAAAACAAAAATAGAACGTCAAGACACATTGATGAGAGATGCCATAGCAGCAAGGGTAAAGTTGGAAGCAACTCTGTGTTTCCTAAGCTCAGGAATGTCATTCAGACTGCTATCAGTATTTTTCAGGATATCTAAAGCTTCTATATCAAAATTTATACCAGAAGTTTGTGACGCTATTTCTGAAGCTTTGGACGAATATTTTCAAGTAAGTAAAAGTTAATTAACTCAATTATACATGACGTGTGACTCATTCATTTATTTTTCAAAAACAAATTAAACCTTAACTAAAACATTATTGCATGTTGTTTACATTAGCATTTATCATCGCTTTGACTATTGGATCATTAAAGTCAAATAATTGTCCTGCTTGAACTGGCTGCTGCGCAGAAACCGTTTCTAAATTGGCTGCCTCGTATGATGAATGTGATGATTGGTGATCAACTGTTTCTGTAGGCTGATAAGTTGTGCCTGGGAAGGACACACTGGGTCCTGATGATGGTGACGCTATGTAGGACTGTGGTGACGAAGCACTGTATGAGGAAAGGGCAGATGCGTTCCGAGCGTATATAGCTCTTTTTCGGTATCGTGAAAGTACTTGTTGAATTTCATCTTTGGCATCTAAAAAATCTAGTAATGGGAGCTGCCTCAATTGAATAGCGACATGTTTTCCAACAACATCATACTCGTCTTCTTGTCTAGAAGAGCTGGAAGATTCTATAGTACTGTTTAGTTGTTTCAGCTCATCAATAGCTGCTGTAATTCCGCTCATTTCTTGGGCAGTATTATGTGATTTTTTAGCTTTACCCGGGTTTTTTTTCTTTGTCAATGTGCTGTCACTGGAGTAGATTGATCTATCATCAGATTTATCAAGAGTTTTATCACCCGTTTTATCATCAGTATTTTCATCAGTGTTATCCGCCATGTCTTGACTAACAGCATTTTCCAAATCCGCCGGTGTGTTGTCTTTCTGCAATTGGAATATAAAATTAATATTACATTTTTCAGGTACCCAGCAGAAAGGAATGGGAAGACGTACAAGTAGGATTTCACCACAGGTGGAACTTTCCAGGATGTTGTGGAGCCATCGATGGCAAACATGTGGTGATTCAAGCTCCGCCCAATTGTGGTAGTGAATACTACAATTATAAAGGAACTAACAGCTTGGTGCTCCTAGCGATCGTGGATCATGACTACTGCTTTAAATATGTGGACATAGGCTCATATGGGCGAAATTCTGACGGTGGTGTTTTCCAAGCTTCCTCATTGTATCCAGTGTTGGAAAATGGCACATTATTGCCAGAAGGCGGTATTGTAGTGGGAGATGATGCTTTTCCTCTTAAGACGTACTTATTGAAACGCTATCCCAATGAGACTACGACAGCTGAAAAACTTACAATTACAGATTCTCTAGGGCAAGACGCATAGTAGAAAATGGATTCGGTATTTTAGCATCTCGCTTTCGCGTTTTGGGAAAACCTATCCAGTTGCAAGAGGAGACCACAATAAAAATTATTCGAACTACATGCGTACTGCACAACTGGTTACGGAAATCTTCACCACACATCTACACTCCTCCTGGTAGTGTAGATTATGAAGATATTACAAATTTCACTGTCAACCTTGGAACGTGGAGATCAGAAATAAATGCATTACCGAGTATCGCCCGATCGCGAACAAATAACAGATCAAAAGCAGTTGCCGAAAAATTGAGAGAAAAATATAAAAACTACTTCTGTAATGACGGTGCTGTCTCCTGGCAAAGTCGTATGATTAATATCTAGAAATGTAACCAACTACATTTATCAGTCAAATAAAGAATTAGGTACTCACCAGATTGGATGTTGTTTTCTTTTCTTTTAAATTAATTGTTTTCATTATATAATCCATTATATCAAACCATTTTATGGATGGTTTGTACACATCGTCTGCGCTAGCGCCACTCTTCTTGCTTTTTTCGATTTTATTCACTTCTTGATTGTAGGTGGACCGTAAATTTTTTATTTTCTTGGTTACCTCACCGGTGTTACCTAGGTGCATTTCTTTTGCGATATGTTCCAAAGATTCTTTTCTCATATCTCTATTTCGATAGTTTTTATCGAAACAATTCCATAGGTTTTCTTGTTCTCTGTAGAGTTTCATGAATGAAATATTATTGTCAGAAGACCATCTATCCGTACTCATTTCGAACTCGATTTAGTACATAGGCGTAGCACACAAAAAACACGGCTTCCACTCACAACTGTCCGGCTGGCACTGGCGAGCTACTGCCGAACGCGTCCAAACGATGCGAGCGACGCACGAGCCGCTGTCATGTGCGAGTTGCTGCCGGGCGAGCAGGCGAGTGAAAACAAAAAATGTTGAAGTAACTCGGATGCGAGCTACTGACCAACTCGCACGTACGAGTTACTCGTAAGTTACGTCCAAACAGTGCGAGTAACTGCAGTGCAGCTACTCGGAAGGCTTACTCGTACGCTAGCTCGCACTGTGTAAACCAGCCATTATTGACTACTACAAAATGAACGGGACGCTCGCTCGGATCCGAGTGGGAGGCGCCGCTACTATAGCCCCGCCACACTCGGAACCGAGTGGTGGGCAAGGAATGTGTCTCTTGGATCAGAAGCTTAGGATGGTCAGTAATAATGGTAGGTATCCCACATACTTTTTTCTCTCCTTTATGGACTAACGTGGCTAAGAATTTATCGTCTTTGATGGAGTAGAGCGTGTATGCTTCTTCTTGTAAGGCTTCAGAATGGACATATATCTTGGAGACATATCCTCTGTAAAGAACCTGGTAGGATGATCTTGAACAATCTTCTGTTTTGACATTATCCCACGTAAGGTAACCGTCATTCGCATCTCATAATTCAAGAAATTACAACTAAGCTTAATTGACTAATAAAGGTATAGGTGGGTCGATGTTCACTTCTTCTTAAAGACTATAGTTTTCTCACTACCAATAATAATTTAGAAGACTTCTGATTCTTGACAATCGGAGATTGTTTAGCCATAGGAGCAGACGGTTGCACCTGAGACGGTTGCACTTTAGACAGGTTGTAAATCAGGATACATTTCAGGTGATGCAGTTGCTATTTCTAGAAGAGTCAGATTCGGTTCTTGATCTTTAGGTTGTTTTTGAGACTTGCAGTTACTAAATTTCTCTATATTCCTAGGAGTGAGAAAATATGTGATAGCAGCATCCCATATTGAGGCGATTAATGTAGACCCACATCCATACACTTTGTATAATCCTCGTAAATGTACCAGAGTATCAAACACCCACTTCATCACTTTGACAACTGGTAAGATGCCAAAAATACCCGAAAATATATTCCCAAAGATCAAGAATTTAGACCAACACTATCGAAGAAGTCGTGAACAGTATCTTCAACCATTTTTTTAGACAACAGATTCTTAAACATGGATGTGTCGGTGAAGGAGGCATCTTCATTGATTGCTGAGGATATAGACTGGGCAATAGCTTTCCTTTCAGATAGGGACATCAATTGACTTCTTAATTTGTTTAAGTCTTCAGACGAATATATGCCCTGGTTTGCTAAATCTCCTGCGTCAGTATATACCCATCTTGGGTTGCTCCCTGTTGTTAGTGTTGTAGGTACATGTACATGAGTCAAACCAGCATGGGAAGAAAATTAAGACCCAGACAACAAGAAGTGGGCTTAATCAGTACAGAGCAAGATACAGGTGTGGGGGTCTTTTGTAAGATATGATTTTTAGGTCCCATATACATTATCTGACCGGAGTAGTTTACTGGCATCTCGTTGAAGCAACCATCCAACTTTGCTGAAGTGACATGGGACTGGTTTACATTGGATGACATGGACTTGTTCTCCTATAGTTACTCCTGTATATCCTGGTTTTGCTGTGTAGACATACGCAAGCTCAACAGGATCTACTGTCGCAAATGAGAGCTGAGTTTTCAGAAGTTGTCGTTTAGTCTTGTATTGGTCTTTAATGAAGAGCTCTCGTCGCATGTTGTGTTGTTCCAAGTGTGTGAATTTTGCATTTACATGTAAGAAAATATCCATGTTGTTTGTCTCTATCCGTGACTGCTCAAAGTACGTCATGCCATTCTTAATCTTTTGGATCAGAAGCTTAGGATGGTCAGTAATAATGGTAGGTCAGTAATAATAAAGTATGTGGGATACCACATACTTTCTTCTCTCCTTTATGGACTAACGTGGCTAAGAATTTATCGTCTTTGATGGAGGAGAGCGTGTATGCTTCTTCTTATAAGGCCTCAGAATGGACATATATCTTGGAGACATATCCTCTTATAATCAGACATATAATCTTCTGTTTTGACATTATCCCAAGTAAGGTAACCGTCTTTCGCATCAATGCAAAAACGGTTTGCGTACTTACAAGAGATACCGGACTTCAACACCACTAAACCATCATCCACCCGGAGAATGCCTGGTTGATCTTTTAGTGTTATTGACACCTGTACAATCTTGATGACAGACGACCAAGAGTTGATCTATCGTAATGCTGCCCCCATTACATGTACCATCTCCACTTACAGACCCTGATAATGTTACAGTTCGCACTGATGATGAATTCACCACTTTACCGATGATTGACGTGCAGTCTATTTGATGAACTAACTGATCATTTACTTAATAGAAGTTCTTTCACTATATTGGGGTTATAAGTTAAAACACCAAATCAGTGAACAAACGGTAATAATTATTTGCTGTGAGTCCTTACGCTAAGTTACATCAATAATTACATTTGAAACCACTGTGCTGAATGCCAGGTAGGTGAAGACTACCGGCTTTCTTACGTTTTGCAGAGCACGCAAAACGTGACAAGTAAACAGTCTTATTGTGCAACTATAGTGCTACAGAATGATATTTTATCGATGTCATCCGTAACCCTTCAAGCGCCATCGTGCAAAACCAGGGACTACCGTTAAGCGTCAAGCGCCATCTCTGGAGTCAAAGGCGCTCTGTACTTGCGTTATTGTTTACAATTTTTTTTTACTTAAATCATGGGTTAAAAATAAAACATATACATACTATGAAGTCATTTATTTATGTAGCTTATTAAACTATTTACAAATTTTAATAAAATCGTGAAATAATAATAAACATTATTTGTCACAGTCAAAGCAGGCATACAAACAATTTGACCCACTTGACAAACATTCCACTCACTATTGTAGTTAAATTTGTACACATGAGGTTTAATTTATGGCTTTTCTAATAAAATAAGGAATATTACTAAGCTTACAAAAATACTTCATGTGTTAACAAGTAGTAATAAAGAGCGTACAAACCCTTACAAAAGACCCATTGGACGCGCTGTGACACAGAACACAATAATAAATAAATTCATATTCTACCGGAAAGTGTTGTAACACTTCCTGCGTGAATATGGGCGCTTCCACTCGACCAAGGATTTGTATTAGAATTGTATTTGCCAGCAACGCGTTGATTAAGTTTTTTCGGAACTCACGATGCTTTGTAATCTGCTGCAGTGCGGGGCTCTTTTTATGTATGATAAATGCGTTGGGGACGCTTACATTTAAAAGACGCACGAAAAGCTTTTTGTACGAAACCTGTGTACGATTCCTCTCGATGGGATACGCACTCAGCATTTTTGGTATTTTTTATTGATTCCACATTACATTCCATTTTTGTTCATACATACGTTGTAATCATGGATGGCGATCAGCTTAGTTTTTTCCCCAGCAGTATGACTAGCGACAATGATAAGTCGAGATCAGAGCTACACGATTGTTATCTCGGCAAACCATGACGTCGACGTCCCCACTTGTGCGGCCAGAAATCTGTCCGATCGCCATTTACGATTTTTTTAGGGTTGCTAATTGTTGTGGTACACATTGGCAGTTAGTCCTCAGTGTACCAAAGATAACCCTAAAGATATAAAAACGCGTGCAAGAGCGGGGCTGTTGTGGAAATTGTCCATCCAAACTGTATGTCTCTTTTTCCTAAGCCCCTTTAGGAGCTCGAGAACGAGGGTCGCTATCACACCGGACACAGGCGTAATTTCAGTCTCAGTGGTTTCCTCTCGCCCAGCATGCGCCTCAAACCTCCACTAATATCCAGTTTGTGACTCGCAAACTTCAAACGTTTTGATGCCAACCGATGCAGCTTTGTTGCTTTGTTTTTAATAAATTGCTTGATGTCAAGCCAACCCTTCCACTGTGTGAAGGCTTCACCAATAGCAATATTGCGAATTAGTTTGTAAAGGGTCTGAAATTTACTAATTAGATCGTTAACTATAGGGGCAATTTTAAAAAGTTTGGCTTGTGGACGGGTCAATCGTATTGTCTGTATGTCATTCGTATTGTCGGCAAAATGTAGGCAGCGAGAGAGCAAGCTGAAGCGATTGATGTTCATATATTATCCGAAGTTCGGAGTGGCCATGAGTTCATACTTGCACCAGTATTCTATTAGATCACCTTTGATACACAGGCCCGTCGCCAAAAGTAGTCCAAAGTAGACGTACAATTCTATAAGTTTTTTCTGCCTAGTACCTTGACCAGCGGCGGTATGATGCTAGCTTCCACCAGCACTTGAGAAGACTGGTCCCGTCTTTAAAGCAGGATGCCAGCTCGGGCTGCAAGCGTATTGGTGTCCAGCATAGAGGATTTGATACCTGGTAATTAAATATCCTACTATGTTTATAAAGTATTCTATTAGATCACCTTTTATACACAGGCCTGTCGCCAAAAGTAGTTCCAAGTAGACGTACAATTCTATAATTTTTTTCTGCCTAGTGCCTTAACCAGCGGCGGTATGATGCTAGCTTCCACCAGCACTTGAGAAGACTGGTCCCGCCTCTAAAGCAGGATGCCAGCTCGGGCTGCAAGTGTATTTCTGTCCAGCATAGAGGATTTGATACCTGGTAATTAAATATCCTACTATGTTTATAAATACAAGCGTTTATTTAGATGTTTGGATTTATTATATATTTCGGAAATCGCGATGCTTTGTACTCTGCTGCAGTGCGGGGTTTTTTTATATATGATAAATGCGATGAGGATGCTTACATTTAAAAGACGCATGAAAAGCTTTTTGTACCAAACCTGTGTACGCACGCTTCCTCTCGATAGGATACGCACTCAGCAATTTTGGTCTTTTTTATCGATTCCACTAATAAACACTCTGTAATCATGGATGGCGATCAGCTTAGTTTTTTCCCCAGCAGTAAAACCAGCGACACAATGATAAGTCGAGATCAGAGCTACACGATTGTTATCTCGGCAAACCATGACGTCGACTTCCCCACTTGTGCGGTCAGAAATCTGTCCGATCGCCATTTCCGATTTTTTTTAGGGTTGCCAATTGTTGTGGTACACATTGGCGGTCAGTCCTCAATGTACCAACACAATCGAACCCTGAAGATATCAAAACGCGTGCAAGGGCGGGGCTGTTGTGGAAATTGTCCATCCAAACTGTATGTCCCTTATTCTTAAGCCTCTTTAGGAGCTCGAGAACAAGGGTCGCTATCATACCGGACACATGCGTAATTTCAGTCTCAGTGGTTTTCTCTCGCCCAGCATGCACCTTAAACCTCCACAAACAAAGAGTTTGTGACTCACAAACTTCAAACGTTTTCATGTCAACCGATGCAGCTTTGTTTCTAATAAATGGCTTGATGTCAAGGCAACCCTTCCACTGTGTAAAGGATTCATTAATAGCAATATTGCGACTGGGTTTGTAAAGGGTCTGAAATTTATTATTTAGATCGTTAACTATAGGGGCAATTTTAAAAAGTTTGGCTTGTGGACGGGTCATGTCCACAATGTCTGTATGTCATTCGTATTGTCGGCAAAATGTAGGCAGCGAGAGAGCAAGGTGAAGCGATTGATGGTCATATATTATACGAAGTTCAGACTGGCCATGATTTCATACTTGCAACAGTATTCTATTAGATCACCTTTGATACACAGGCCTGTCGCCAAAAGTAGTCCAAAGTAGACGTACAATTCTATAAGTTTTTTCTGCCTAGTGCCTTGACCAGCGGCGGTATGATGCTAGCTTCCACCAGCACTTGAAAAGACTGGTCCCGCCTTTAAAGCAGGATGCCAGCTCGGGCTGCAAGCGTATTGGTGTCCAGCATAGAGGATTTGATACCTGGTAATTAAATATCCTACTATGTTTATAAAGTATTCTATAAGATCACCTTTTATACACAGGCCTGTCGCCAAAAGTAGTTCCAAGTAGACGTACAATTCTATAATTTTTTTCTGCCTAGTGCCTTAACCAGTGGCGGTATGATGCTAGCTTCCACCAGCACTTGAGAAGACTGGTCCCGCCTCTAAAGCAGGATGCCAGCTCGGGCTGCAAGCGTATTGGTGTCCAGCATAGAAGATTTGATACCTGGTAAATAAATATCCTACCATGTTTATAAATAAAAGGGTTTAAGCCTGGCGTTACTCCTGTGTAGCAAAAGATATAATTATCATGTTCTTCAATATTGCAGTTCATTCTTCTTACTTCTGCGAGGCCTAGTATTTCAATTTCTATTTTCTGTAGTGAATATATCAATCAATTCTATATATCTTTCCTCTGACCCTAGTGATCTCACATTAAGTGTTCCAATTTTGAGTGACTTAATCGTTTCCTTTGTGTAAACTGGAGGGTTGTGGTCATTTTCCCCCACGGGGGCCAGCCGGCTTGGGGGAGGTTTAAATAATATGTTAGTAATATGTTAATATGTTTAAATGGAACATAGAAAAAGATGCGAATAAAGACTTGACAAATAGAACTTTACTTTCACAAATATCTCAACTCTACGATCCGCTAGGATGGCTGTCACCGGTGACTATAATGGCTAAACTTATTTTTCAAAAAGTTTGAACCGAGAACTTGCAATGGGATGAACAGCTACCAAAAAATATTCAGAATGAATGGTATAAACTAAAAAACGAAATATCTAACTTGAAATCTATAAAAATAAATAGATGGATCGGAACTACTAGGCAAAACACAACTATTTGGATTTTGTGACGCAAGCGAGAAAGCATATTCGTGCATTATTTACACGAAAACAGAAAATAATGAAGGGCAACCAATGTTGAGCCTACTTGTGGCTAAGACTAGGGTTGCTCCACTGTCACAAAAATTATCACTACCTCGCCTCGAACTTTGCGGAGCACTGCTACTTACACAACTATGTTACCATATGGGCATGGTGTGACTCGAAAGTAGTATTGGCATGGCTGCAGGGTGAACCAACTAAATGGGAGAAATATGTGGAAAATAGAGTTCAACTTATCAAACAAGTGATTCCTGCTCATCGGTGGAATTACATAGAATCCGAGAACAATCCAGCCGACTGCGCTACAAGAGGATTATACCCAAATAAAATTCTAGACTTCAAACTATGGTGAGATTACTCTCAACTCATGGCAGACCTCCCACCACAAAGAGTGACACTATCACGACCCTTCACTCATACGGGGGTCGATTTTACAGGACATTAGCGATGAGACGTACTTGTAAAATCGAGTACCAGGGCTTCCAAGTACGTCCACATATAAAAACCAGGGCCAAAAAACTTTCATGATTTTCACATTTCAAAACTTTCACGTACGAGTACGAATGGGTCGGCGGCGGCGGGCCGGGTGGCGGGCGCCATGCACTTGAAAGTAAAATACTTGCATTACTTGCATAGGAAATTGATGCGAACCCGCATGAGAATAAAGTTCATAATTGTGTTTGCGCAGAAAATACTTCCAAGTACAAGCATTCGACTAAAAATACTTTCATAGAAAATTGATCCGCGTTGTCTTTGTTATAAGGAACAAAATAGTGTCAACCAAAAATATACCCGAATAGGTTAGGTACCTACTTTCATTTCGAATTGAAACCCTTCCTTCCTACTTAAAAAACAGGCTTAGGACTGTCAGCTGAAATAATTTATGAATGAGTAGGTAAGTAGGTACCTAAAGTAGGTAATACTTACGAGGGAATAAGGTGCAAAGTAGGTAGATACTTGAGTACCTACCTACTTTTATCTGATTTTGATAAGCAGACATAGAAATAGGTAGGTACCTACCTACCTAAGCATACGTAGGTAGGTAGAGTAGGTACTACCAACTAGCTTTTACTTTAGAACAGCTGGCGTAGTTAAAAGGTTTCAATTCATTTTATGTACATATTTAAGATTATTTACAATATTTACACTTCTTTTTACATGTATTTTTTTATGTGTTTTCTTTTTTGTATTTTTTTGTGTTTTTCTTTTTAAATATTAACAATGGTCCTATGTAGGTAGGTAATAGTTTTTTTTTTCATTTTACATTAAGTATGTACATTTACAAATATATTTAGAGGATAGGTTCCTAGTGTACCTTCAACCTATTGTTTGTTTTGGTTCAGAAACAATAGTTGTTGGACCTTGCGACAACCAAGTCGGTTTCTTCTGTCAGTGAGAATGTTTCCTGCTGCTGAATACAATCTTTCGCAAGGCACGCTAGTCGCCATTGCGTTCAGCTTACTTCTGGCAAGTTTTGCCAAATTTGGACAGACGGCCTGGTTGGAGCGCCACCAATCCAACGGGTTTACTTCTGGAGATGCTACGGTATCCTCTAAATATCTCTGAACTTCGATAATGGCTCGGCTATGGGCTGTTCCTGCCGGACGAACATTTAGCATGGTGTTGTTATAATGTTTCCACAACAGGCTGTTGGGTTTCCTGGTCGGCTCTTGCGCTTGGGATGCAGTCGTTGATGGGCTCTCTTCATTTATAAGAGCTGTAACCAGGGATGTCACAAGTCTCTTCGTGTTTTCGGCCACAGTCGGATTCTGGAAGTATAGCTTATACCGTGGATCCAGAAACATAGCTACCGTGAACGTCCGGCTATTTTCCACATTGGAAAACCTGTTTTGTAGTTCCGACATTAGGGTTCGTCTGCACATTTCAACCTCTTCCGTGAAAGGCGCGATGTGGTTATTTTGTTGGTATGTTGGATCACCGATTTCAGTAAGCGCGCTGGTGAGGCCAACTGTAATCGGAATAACTGAGCTACCGCTCACATAGTTTTGGCCGCTCATCTCTCTCGTGACCTCCTCACACGGTTGCAGCACTGGTATAAGGGCCTCGCACACGTCCCATTCATATGACGTGAGCGTCATTACGTTCGCGTCTAAATTGCATAAGGTGCATTTTATCTCGTCTTTAAGTTCTACGAATCGCTGGAGCATGTAATACGTGGAATTCCAGCGTGTAGCTACGTCTTGGATTGGTCTTTTCACTTGCTTATTTGCCTGTTCCTGATATTTATTAAGTTTGTTCCACGCCAAATTACTTCGTTTAAAATGAGTCACAATCGCCTTCACTTTGTTTATGATGTTAGTTAATTCTGTGCTGTTCAGCGCTTTCTGCACATCAAGATTGAGGCAGTGGGCATAACAGCGAAAATGTTTCCAGCGAAGGACATCAGTGACAGCGTTTGTGATGTTTGTTGCATTATCCGATACGACAAGCAATATTCTGTCACTGACGTTCCATTCGCGGGCAACATCCATCAGCTCTTCCGCCAAATTAATGCTCGTATGGCTTTTTTCCAGCACCTTGCATTCTAAAAGCACTGATCTCAGGATGAAGTCTTTGTTGATATAGTGACCCGTAACCGCCATGTACGAGTCATTATTTCTTGACGACCGTCGTCAGGCAAATGGTTAAGGCCTCTTCATTAACTACAGCTTTAGTTTCATTTTTTACTTTTTCATATTCCCCCGGAAGAATGTTGTTTGCAAAGTACTTTCTACTTGGAATTTGATAATTGGGAAAAGCGTAGTTAATTAAATCCCTAAACCCTTTATCTTCGACCACGCTGAAGGGTTGCATGTCTTTTATAAAAAGGTTCATTATATGGTCGTCAATCTCTTTTTTTATTTTTGAGCAATCACGACGAAGAAATGCCGAAATTGATGACGCTTGCGTTCTTCTTTGGGGCCGCTGCAGTGGCTGTGATGGTGCGGATGATGGCGCCGCTTGCTGCGAGACATCTTCGCGTCCAGTACTTGAACCCGGTGGTATCGGTTGTGACGATGATGGTGGCACTTGCTGCGAGCTATTTTCGTGTCCAGAACTCGACACAGGAATCGCTTGCTCTTCTCTACTAATTAAATTCACGGCCATATGTTTTCTTTGCACATGTTTAGTCAGGTTGGACACCCCTGGCTTAAACGAAATGTTTACCTTGCACATTTTGCATTCAGCTACAGAGCCACCCTTATCAACAAAATGATCCCACGCTACACTCATTTTGGGTGCCATAACTGCCTACCTACCTACTAACTAGGTAGGTAGGTAGGTACCTAGGTACGTAGACCAACACACAACTTCACTCACTAAATGTTTATAAAAAGTCGAAACAAACTTAAAGTCACGCACATCGATAGAAAAATCAATTAAACAAAAATATTGAACTGACCCACGCAACGGAAGTTACGGAAGTAGTACCTAATGAACCTATCAAAACAAAAAAGTTGGTGCGTAAAATTAATCACAACACAAGACTTTTCGTCTTCGCGCTATAGTTAACCTTATTGCTACGTAGTTAAACTCTATAATAATAATTCACTTTAGTTCAGTTCAGTTCCTTATTGTGACTCAAAAATATTACCTACCGACATGAAAGTTAAATTTTAAGATCCCTTATTATTTAAATTATTTACTTATGTAATTATCTAATATACTAAATTCTATTTGATATGTTTCGTCAAATAAAGTCATCGAATCTGTCCCTTTCGTACCTACGTCACGTCATATCCGCATTTAACACTCAAAGTAAAATACTTACAAGGGAAAAAGATCCGAATTACAATAGAGATAATATTCATAATTGCGTTTGCAGAGAAAATACTTGCAAGCACAAACACGGCTGGCTACTTCGGCTATCGGCTAAAAATACTTTCATAGAAAATTCATCCATGTCACCCTTAATATAAGGAACAAAATAGTGTCAACAAAAATATACTTTCCCGAATACTTGGCCTCGCACATAATAAAATACTTGCATAGGAGTTTAATCCTTGCCAGTCTTGTAATAAGGAACAAAATGGCTGTCAGAAGTCAGTCATCGCATCGAGTCCGCGGCAAGCCCCGAATACCGAATACTTGCAAGACCTTCAAAGTATTTCGACTCGTACCAAGTTTCCGTACTCGCAAGCAAATACCAAGTATAAAAACCTGGTCGAGTAAATACGTCTCATCCCTACAGGACATGTGAATGTCAAACTAAACAAAGAAAGATGAGCAAAAACTACAAAAGGGTAGCCATTTTTGTGTGTATGGCCACTAAAGCGGTGCACATTGAACTAGCATCTGATTTAAGCACCGAAACTTTTATCTCCGCACAACAAAGATTTTGTGCAAAGCAGGGAACTCCCAAAACACATCTACTCAGACTGTGGCACCAACTTCATCGGAGCTTCAAAGATGCTTAATAACGAATACGAATTATTTCAGAAAGAATTATCACAGGAATTCTTCGGACAGTTAGGAAAAATGGAGATTACATGGCATTTTAACTGTCCTGCCTGGCCAACTGCTGGAGGATTATGGGAAGCTGCGGTACGTTTCATGAAGCATCACCTACGGAGAGTTTTAGGTGATCAAAAGCTCACCTATGAAGAGTTTGCGACTTTACTCACAAAGATTGAAGCTTGTATGCCCTCTCTGTCCATTAACCGAAGATCCTGACGAATTCTACGACTGCTTGACACCAGGCCATTTCCTTACAGTCCAACGATAACCTTACCACTATCAAGCTATGATGAAGCACATAACGTCGATCTACGCAAACGATGGCAATTGATGGAACATTTACTACACCAGTTTTAGAAAAATTGGTCGAGTGAATACTTGACCCAACTTCAAGCTCATAGTAAATGGCAAAAGGCTACAAAAAACCTAGGAATCGATGATATTGTTTTAGTGAAAGAGGACAATGTGCCTCCCGGAAAATAGGCTTTAGCAAATGTCATTAAAACTCACCCTGGAGCCTATAAGTTTGTTCGGACATTAACAATAAAAACGCAAACCTCAACAATGAAACGGCCCATTACCAAGCTGACGCTGCTACCGATAAGAATAAATGAAAGCAAAGATACTTCAGCTGCGAACTCTAATACCACGAAACACAAGAAGAAATAATGGCAGCCACCTACTTCAGCTCTTCAGCTCTCACCGCTCACCGCTCATCTTCTTACAACAAACTTGAATATGTTCCATGAGATGCTATATGATACATTGATCGATGTCTTCAAATTGTTGACAAACTACTACTTTCTATTTGAAATACGTAAGCGAGTGATGTGATGAGTGAACTATATCGGGCTATCTCGCTGCCCATACATCTAAATAAACATCCAGAAAAACTCATATGTGAGCATAGATCAAAGTAATATGCAAAGTAAGATAACTAGAGGTAAGATATGATATCTCTTCGGAGTCCTCATTGTGTAAATCATAAAGGACATTCGGATCATCCAAAAATTGCCATGTCATCTGAGGGATATCCAAGACCATCCTTGCGTCTTGTATAAACCCAACAACCAAAAGCGTCCGAGTTTCCCGAGATTTATGGAAGACTATGAACGTAGTTGGTACCATACGATTTCGGATACTGACGGGTACTCTTACATTTAATACTTATCTTTGTGTCTTTCCACCATCAGCCAGTGTTATAACGATTTGTTGTTTCCCGAAGTGAAAACCAAGTTTTCGTAAACATATATACAACCCGTAAGTCGCAACGCTTGTTTGTGCATAGGTATCCACATAGGCATTACCGACAATTTTCGCCACACCAATTTCAACTATGGGTCTAAGACGAACATCACTATGCACATCCACAGAGCAAAAACTTATATTCGGCTTTTCTTGGTTTGCCAGACTTGACTGAGAGCAAGTCGGGCATTTTGATCTAACTACTCCTGGGGTACCACATCCGTAGCGTGAAAACTTTGGCTGTGAAGGTGCTTGTGTTCCTGAGGCAGTAACTGTCAGTGCCGGCTTGTTTGAGGAAGTTCCACTATCTGTCTCGGAAGATTATTTTCTCTGCCTTTTATGGAATGTCTCAACCTTGTGTCCTGGCAATCGGCAAAAAGTGCAACTTCTTTTTAAAATTAGCGGCTTCTTTTCCCATCCCTTTTATCTTATCTGTATCTTTCTCTTCCGGAGGTGGCTTTTCTAACAACAGCTGCTCGACTCCTCCCGCCGCCTTCAGTAAAGCATCAAAGGTACTGACTGACTATCTTGGCATCTTAACATGAATTTTATACCGTATTTGGCCGCAAATCATGTCTAACTGCTGTGTTCCTAGATGTGGCTCAGGCCACTGCGCAAAAAGTGTCCATTTCCTTGCCACAAACGCCTCCGTCAACTCCTGTTGACTCCTGTTTCTGTTGTTTTATACACACAATGTTTTGGTATAGTTGGTATGCCGGTCTCTTTGAAGCAAAGGCGTGGCGAACCCTCGCTTGAAAATCCGCCCATGTAGCTGTTCCTTCACTCCATTCTACCAGATGGTTGCCTCTTCTTTCAGGATCAACGGAATGCTCGTGATAGGATCTTCATCGCTGATTTTCTTCACCGACTTAAACACTGTCGTTGCAGCAAGGAACGTCTCCAACGTCTCGGTATCTCTCGTTCCACTAAAGGAAACCTTGCATGAAGCGAATGATCCATGTCGCTGCTGATTGCTTATCGCAGTGAGTATCTTCTCGAACTGCTCCATTGATAGGTTCATTATGGCTTCTTGCTTTACCTTGTTTCGTGTTTTTACACCTATACTAGGCTGTTTCCGGGCCCCACGTTGGGCGCCAGTTTGTAACAGTGGTGTTCTCCTCTCTCTCGTCTTCAACGAAAACACAACTTTTTAGGTTCAGAAATTCTATTTCACCGACAGAGCTATTAGTTCGAAAATAAAATATCTATTGTAATTTTAATTGTTTATTTGTATTATGTTTTTAAAAAAAATCTTGGTAATTAAGCACATTTTGTAAATTTAGTAAAATATTTGCATTTCGTTAATATTTACTACCTTTTTGCTATCTTACATATATTTTTTCGAGAATTTTAACGAGTCCCGTTCAATAGTTATTTAGAAAAACGAAGAAACCGTCCGCACAAAAGATTACATAACATTATGTATTTAATATTTTTGAAAGCATCAGCATCAAGCCTTGTTCATATCTGTGTGTCGTGTTGTGTTGTGACGCTCTCTGACGTGATGGCTACTGTTCACATTTGTATGACGCGTTATGACGCATTCTGATGCAATTTTTAGTTCAGTTCGGTCTCAGCGCTCGGGTAGCTGACACGTTCACAATGTTATTTCAAGAATCATCCGATTCAGATTCCGATTTTGAAGATGAATTGGAATTGTTGGCGCTTACTATGATGACAAAAGAAAGAAAGAGACGGAGATATTGGATTCATCCAATAAATAGAAAAAGGGAGCCTAAGAGCGAGTTTCATAGTCTCGTTAAAGAGCTTGAGAGTGATCCTGAAAGATTTCATCAGTATTTTTAGAACGTCTAAGGCACAGTTTGAACAAATTCATAGTTTGATTGCAGAAGACATCAAGAAAATACAGACAAAATTTCGCAAGCCTATTGCTACAAAAGAAAGACTAGCAGTATGTTTAAGGTAAGATTTTTATTTTTATTAATATGAATTATTTTCCTCAGAAAATTGTACATAATATTCCGAAAGACGAGAATTATGTTCTTCCGATACCAATGTTTCTATAGGTGCTGTGGATGTACGTGTGCAGAAGTCTGATGTGCTTGGATATGACGGCGTGGATGTAGATGGGTGACCTTGTGACTGCTGTCCTTGTTGTTGCGGTTGAGAAATAATCTGCCTAGTAATATGGATGGGTGTTCTGCGGATTTGGTCTTGTGCTTCAAGAAAGCGAATTTCGGCCTGTGATATCGCAGTGTGCAAATCCAATTTTATTTTCGACTGTTCGAGTTTAGGAAGTTTCTTTACGGCTTTGCTCATGCTTAGAAAATACAAGTCAGTGTCATCCATTTCTTTGTCTTGCTGCTTATTTTGTATTTTTTGCAGTCGTAACTCATGCGAAGATTTTATCAAACCGTATAATTCCTGTAAATTTGTTTTATTACGTAAAGGTCTGCCTGATTGTGAAGAATTCGATCGAATCGATTGTGGTGTTGGTGAGCGGTTATAAAATGGAGATCGAGTGGCATCTTCATCGAATCCTTCCGAATGAGTATCTGGTAGGCATTCTGTTGAGTTTGGTGGTGACACTGGCGATTCAAGATTTGTTACCGTAGGCCGAGATTCTATATACACCTGTAAAAAACTCATCTGCTCTTCATATTTCCACGGTGTAATAGTCTTAGCAGCCTGCCCACTTTTTTTAATTTTACGCCGTTTCATTGCATTCAAATAGGCATTTCGCAATTTAGTCCATGCATCTTTACATTTGTCCGCTGAAACAAAAAAAAACATATGCTTTATTTTACAGATTTTTGGCAGCTGGAAACTCATTCAGGTCAATGGCGTTCAGCTATCGCATGGGTGTTTCTACAGTAAAAACCATAGTCGAAGATGTATGTACTGCGATATGGAAGAATTTGTCACCTATTGTAATGCCCAAACCTACAGAACAAAAATGGAAAGAGATTGCAACAGGGTTTGAAAAAATATGGCATTTCCCTAATTGTCTCGGAGCAATGGACGGAAAGCACGTTACTATGATATGATAAAATAAATAAATGCCCAATAAATGCCGGCTCAACTTATTTTAAGCATAAAAATGAGCATTCTATTGTTTTGCTAGCACTTGTTGACGCCCATTACCGATTTATTATGGTGGATGTAGGGGCATATGGTAAAAATAGTGATGGTGGTATATACCAGGAGTCGTTAATCGGGAAAATGTTTGAAACTAATTAGTTGAATGTGCCACCGAATAAACCGTTAAGCCAAAATACTGAACCTTTACCTTACACTATTGTAGCAGATGCGGCATTTCCTTTGAAATCTTATTTGTTAAAACCGTACAGTAAAGTAAAATTAGTTAACAATGATCCAAATAAAATTTTTAATTACCGTTTATCACGTGCTCGCCGCACAGTAGAAAATGCATTCGGAATATTACGAGCGAGATTTCGAGTATTTCAAGGACCTTTACAAGTACAACCGTACATGGCGGACAAGATTGTACTTGCAGCTTGCTGTCTACATAATCTATTAACTCGTGACACGCAAGAAAATGAAGAAATATTGACGGAAGAAACTGATTGCGGCAGTACATTCAGGAATATCGGCCCTACACATAGGAATCCGTCCCAAGAAGCCGTCCAAGTTCGCGAAGCATATAAAAACTATTTTGTGAGTTTAGAAGGACAAGTTCCATGGCAAATTCAAGCTATTAGACAAGGTAGCACTCGGTATGATTAAATAAAAACACTTTACTTACGAGGTTGTTTCATTTTCTCTGCTATTATCTTCCAAACAGCTGCTCTAATAGCTTGATCTTTATACTCCTTACATTTTGTATTATAAATTACATCGTATTGCCGTACGTATTCAATGAGCAGCTCGAGATCCATCCTAATCCGACGCGTCACAACAGAATACTGGCGCGTTCACACTAGCAAATGGCGCTCTGTCGTGTCGCTGCCCCGCCCCCCGTACCTCACCCAATCTGACGCGGACCGGGATCGCTTCTGATGTGACACATTAGAAGCCGTCACAACACAGAGCATCAGACAAATGTGAACGCTCCTATATTAATTGTATGAAACCGATACCGTTCTGATGCGTCACGACACAACACGTCAGACAAATATAAACGCGGCTTCAGTAGGTAGCCAATATTTTAATAAAGGTAGCAAATAGGTAGTAAATAATGTGCATAGTTTGTTCTATTTTTTACCTATCTATAAATCAAAACCAGGAGATGTTTGATCATCTTCAAGTGAAGTTTGAATATTTAATATCTCAGTCAGTCTTCAGTTGACAATGCCGACATT
This sequence comes from Lampropteryx suffumata, assembly GCA_948098915.1. Lineage (NCBI taxonomy): Eukaryota > Metazoa > Arthropoda > Insecta > Lepidoptera > Geometridae > Lampropteryx > Lampropteryx suffumata. The sequence goes on along the minus strand of OX402555.1, from coordinate 17,636,965 downwards.
GCGGGTGATAGATAGCTAGGCATTGTTTAGAACCCTAATAACTATATACAACAATAAAAAAGGCACCTTTCAAATAAAAAATAACAAATAAATCAAAATCAAACATAGTCAAATTCCCATACAAACCAGGTACAGCTCTAGTGCGCTGTACCTGGTTAGCGCCACCTAAAGGAAGACTATCGTTAGATTTCAATCTACGAGTATGCGAGTAGTAGGCAAGTTTTTCAGTTATTATATTGTATATATTCCTAGCAGGTTTCCAATAATTGTTTCTGCACATCATAAACATTATTATCATCATCATCAAAGTTGTAAGTACTCAGTTATTGCGAAATATACCTACCTAATTATTACCTCGTAGGTTATAAAAAAAGGAATATACAAAAATATGTTTATTGCAATACACAAACTTACAAGTAGATATATAAAGATAAAAACAGCGCAATAAGTTCGCCCAGCACACTGAGATCGAGGCCATTTCGCCTCACTCCAGAGTCCACTATCAATCTGTAAAATGAAATAATAATAATAATATATATCTATTTACATACTAAGAGCTCGCATTTAGCGTAGTAGAGAGAGACCTACAAAAATATAATAATTTAGTTAGTTTATACAACATAATAATAAACCATACCGATATATAATTTTAAAAGTGGTTTCGTCTGTCTTTTACCTTTTCAGGGCTAAACAAATCTTGATGAAATTTGGTAAACAGATAGATTGTATCTTGGAAATGGACAGATACCACTATATACCTACTATAGTATATATAAAAAATGTAATACCTTTCTCCAAAGGCCGCGTCATCAAATGCTTCCTCGTCGACATCCAGTACCCCTAGTACAGGTTTTGATAGTTTACGCCAACTATATAGTTTATCGTTTGCTTCCATACATTTACATGCAGCGCCTCTAGCGGTAACTACAAAGAACTAAAATCGGCAGTACGGGTTATATCGAATCGTTCGATACGAAAACGAATAAAGTTTTCGAACGAATTAGTGCGTTTTGGCAGTATGAGTTCCCATTTTGACAAGTCGGTGGAAGTAAACCTTGACGTTTACAAAAACATTCATAGTTTGTGACTCACTGAATAAATTTTAGTGAGAGCAAGTGAGAGATTACAAACAACTTCTATTTTCGTTAAAATCATTCGATTTAATTATGTTAACGAGACCCTATCTTGCGTGGAGGATAACCATGGAGGCTAAACGAAGCTGACCGTCGTGATAAGGAGCGTCGGGAGCTCGTGCAGAGGCGAAGGCTATATATATACCAAGCCAAATCTCCACCACTCATATTGTGCAACGGTACCGGCTCACTCAAGAAGGTTTTTGTGTTCCTTTGTGATACACTGAGGCAGAACACAAATCTGAGAAGTTCTCAAAGAATCTCACTGGAGACCAAGGTAAGATAATAGGAGCCTATATAAACGTATTAGCACTTTGGTTATGTTGTAGAATGAGAATAAGTTATTTTTAACCCATTCATTGCCACCAAAATTTTAAAAACATCACCTGGGTGCCACTTAATTTTTTTATGGATTACAATTGGAAAGGCGTAATTTAATTTTTTTTTAATGACAAAAACCCCATAAACAAGAAAAACCTATAAAAAATGGTAAATGCACCATATGTGTTGGTGGCACTGGAAAGATTTTTTTTATCTAGGTACTTTAGTCAAATGATAAAATGTGCAACTAGTAAATACCTAACCTACCATCTAAACTTACTCACCTGACCCAAAAGTTATTATAGGTACGGTAGGTAAACATCATTTTAGTGAATAATTAGGGGACATTGTGACAAAATAAAAAAAAGAAACCCATGAAGATATACATATTTATTATTAAAATAAACAATTAGTAGTTGTGGTACTCCTTAAAACAATCTTTTAAACAAAACCCGTGTATTGTTCTGGACAATCGGCACAGAAATGTGACGTATCTTTTCTGCTTTTTTTTTTTTGAAACCCAGCACCGCCTACACCGACGATGTAAAATTTTTCTCTTACTGCCATCATTTGTACGAGTACACTGTTGAAGAACATGCACTTTACTTTTTGAGACTGAACTCTGCGTGGTTTCTTCTACATCAACATTTAATAATTCAATTATGACTTCAAGTCTGAAATCATAGAAACTTTTCTTAGTCGAAAAAAATTTGTGCAGCGTGTACGAGTTGTCCTGGTGATCTATACCACCCATGTACTTATAGTATTTTACTACCACTTCAGGCTTAGAAACGGTTTCATCGCGTCCATTCGTAACGCTGGTCATATCAGATCCGTATTGTGATGAAATCATTAATACATCCCGCCGGTCTTTCCATTTCATGACACAAATACCACTACTGTTGAATTTTGCTATCGATTCGCCACGTTTAAATTTTTTTTGTACAACTTCTTTTGGATTATTTTTTCGATTAACACGTAAAGTACCCGAACAATATGTTTTGAGAGTCAATAATTTGTGTGCAAGATTTACAGAATTGTAAAAGTTGTCCATATAAACGCAAAACCCTTCGTTCAAATAATCAGATAATAAATTCAAAACAACTTTTTCAGTGTGATTGACACCTCCCACTAAAGTATCCGAAGCGCCGGCGTCTATACAATAGACTTCATAACTACTCCATATTCGTCGGTTAGGATATAAAGTTTCATAACGTAGGGATGCTTTTTGCCTTTGCGATATTGACGGAATATCAACCGACCACGAAATAAAACCATTGACTCATCTATGGCCAGATCCCCTTCCCCTTCGGTTCTCATTTGGAACGGACGTGTTTGTTGCTTAACTCTGCATTAATATTTCAAATAATTAAATTGTCGGGCTTCGCCACGTTGGTCTTCGGCTTCTGTGCGATACTGTTGGTGCTGCGCCCCGTGCCGCCAGGCGAGGCTCATCGGTTCATCTGTGCAAGTGAGTTGCTTTTTTTGCATTTTGTTCGAATGCGAACCGGTGATCGTCTGCGTCTCGGTCGTGTGTGCTCCCACTGCACCAGAGGTTGACTGAGCGACGGCGGCGAAATTACGTTACGGAAGGAACGTCGTGTGCTACGGACCTCTACGAGCTTGCTACGAAACCGTTCAAGTGCTACGAAACGGCTCGGCTACGCAGGATTGCTTGAGCGTCCTACTAGCAGTCGCTTCTAGCCGCGTACGCTGCTACGCCCTATAAAGTCACCTGTTATGGCTGGTTTACACAGTGCGAGCTGCTGCCTGGCCAGTAGACAGCTACTCGGTTTGTCTACTCGTACGCCAGTAGCTCGGCTCGCCTTTGCTGTCTACACCACACCTAGCTACTGCTCAGTCCGAGTCGTGTCGCGATGTCGAGTGAACTTGTTTTAATAAAAAAAACGGTGATACGCTCTATGACAACAATTTTATGTCAGGAATTGGAAAATATCTATAACCATAGCCAATATAAGAAAAAAGAGCGAAAGAAAAGGATTTGGATTAGAGAATGGATGGCTAGAAGATCTTTAGGGGCAACACGTATGATTCTCAACGAGCTTTACCATGAAGACCCCCGAGAATATAAAGCAGTGATGAGAGTGACACCTGAACAAGTCGAAAGACTTTTAAATTTGATAAAAACAAAAATAGAACGTCAAGACACATTGATGAGAGATGCCATAGCAGCAAGGGTAAAGTTGGAAGCAACTCTGTGTTTCCTAAGCTCAGGAATGTCATTCAGACTGCTATCAGTATTTTTCAGGATATCTAAAGCTTCTATATCAAAATTTATACCAGAAGTTTGTGACGCTATTTCTGAAGCTTTGGACGAATATTTTCAAGTAAGTAAAAGTTAATTAACTCAATTATACATGACGTGTGACTCATTCATTTATTTTTCAAAAACAAATTAAACCTTAACTAAAACATTATTGCATGTTGTTTACATTAGCATTTATCATCGCTTTGACTATTGGATCATTAAAGTCAAATAATTGTCCTGCTTGAACTGGCTGCTGCGCAGAAACCGTTTCTAAATTGGCTGCCTCGTATGATGAATGTGATGATTGGTGATCAACTGTTTCTGTAGGCTGATAAGTTGTGCCTGGGAAGGACACACTGGGTCCTGATGATGGTGACGCTATGTAGGACTGTGGTGACGAAGCACTGTATGAGGAAAGGGCAGATGCGTTCCGAGCGTATATAGCTCTTTTTCGGTATCGTGAAAGTACTTGTTGAATTTCATCTTTGGCATCTAAAAAATCTAGTAATGGGAGCTGCCTCAATTGAATAGCGACATGTTTTCCAACAACATCATACTCGTCTTCTTGTCTAGAAGAGCTGGAAGATTCGATAGTACTGTTTAGTTGTTTCAGCTCATCAATAGCTGCTGTAATTCCGCTCATTTCTTGGGCAGTATTATGTGATTTTTTAGCTTTACCCGGGTTTTTTTTCTTTGTCAATGTGCTGTCACTGGAGTAGATTGATCTATCATCAGATTTATCAAGAGTTTTATCACCCGTTTTATCATCAGTATTTTCATCAGTGTTATCCGCCATGTCTTGACTAACAGCATTTTCCAAATCCGCCGGTGTGTTGTCTTTCTGCAATTGGAATATAAAATTAATATTACATTTTTCAGGTACCCAGCAGAAAGGAATGGGAAGACGTACAAGTAGGATTTCACCACAGGTGGAACTTTCCAGGATGTTGTGGAGCCATCGATGGCAAACATGTGGTGGTTCAAGCTCCGCCCAATTGTGGTAGTGAATACTACAATTATAAAGGAACTAACAGCTTGGTGCTCCTAGCGATCGTGGATCATGACTACTGCTTTAAATATGTGGACATAGGCTCATATGGGCGAAATTCTGACGGTGGTGTTTTCCAAGCTTCCTCATTGTATCCAGTGTTGGAAAATGGCACATTATTGCCAGAAGGCGGTATTGTAGTGGGAGATGATGCTTTTCCTCTTAAGACGTACTTATTGAAACGCTATCCCAATGAGACTACGACAGCTGAAAAAACTTACAATTACAGATTCTCTAGGGCAAGACTCATAGTAGAAAATGGATTCGGTATTTTAGCATCTCGCTTTCGCGTTTTGGGAAAACCTATCCAGTTGCAAGAGGAGACCACAATAAAAATTATTCGAACTACATGCGTACTGCACAACTGGTTACGGAAATCTTCACCACACATCTACACTCCTCCTGGTAGTGTAGATTATGAAGATATTACAAATTTCACTGTCAACCTTGGAACGTGGAGATCAGAAATAAATGCATTACCGAGTATCGCCCGATCGCGAACAAATAACAGATCAAAAGCAGTTGCCGAAAAATTGAGAGAAAAATATAAAAACTACTTCTGTAATGACGGTGCTGTCTCCTGGCAAAGTCGTATGATTAATATCTAGAAATGTAACCAACTACATTTATCAGTCAAATAAAGAATTAGGTACTCACCAGATTGGATGTTGTTTTCTTTTCTTTTAAATTAATTGTTTTCATTATATAATCCATTATATCAAACCATTTTATGGATGGTTTGTACACATCGTCTGCGCTAGCGCCACTCTTCTTGCTTTTTTCGATTTTATTCACTTCTTGATTGTAGGTGGACCGTAAATTTTTTATTTTCTTGGTTACCTCACCGGTGTTACCTAGGTGCATTTCTTTTGCGATATGTTCCAAAGATTCTTTTCTCATATCTCTATTTCGATAGTTTTTATCGAAACAATTCCATAGGTTTTCTTGTTCTCTGTAGAGTTTCATGAATGAAATATTATTGTCAGAAGACCATCTATCCGTACTCATTTCGAACTCGATTTAGTACATAGGCGTAGCACACAAAAAACACGGCTTCCACTCACAACTGTCCGGCTGGCACTGGCGAGCTACTGCCGAACGCGTCCAAACGATGCGAGCGACGCACGAGCCGCTGTCATGTGCGAGTTGCTGCCGGGCGAGCAGGTGAGTGAAAACAAAAAATGTTGAAGTAACTCGGATGCGAGCTACTGACCAACTCGCACGTACGAGTTACTCGTAAGTTACGTCCAAACAGTGCGAGTAACTGCAGTGCAGCTACTCGGAAGGCTTACTCGTACGCTAGCTCGCACTGTGTAAACCAGCCATTAGAGTATCCGCACCCCTGCGGATACTCTAACAGGTGACGTAACCATCTACCATCACAAATCAACTCAATCAGCATGTTATTAACACATGAGGAAGAAGTTCTTGGTATCTTAAATGGATTAAAAACAGACTGTGCTATTGGATATGATGGAATATCAACGAAACTGCTTAAAATGTCAAGCCATATTTTGATACCTGTGATCACGAACATCATCAGCGTCTGTCTTCTCACTGTTAAATTTCCTAAAGTTTTTAAAACTTCTATTATTACCCCTATTCATAAGGGTGGCATTGGAGACAGTGTTAACAATTACAGGCCGATTTCTGTACTAACTACGCTTTCAAAAGTTATGGAAAAGGTTATAAATAAAAGGCTGACTTCATACCTCGAAAAATATAACCTACTATCGCCAAATCAATTTGGTTTTCGTACCAAGAAGTCCACAGATATGGCAGTAACATCATTGATAGATCTTATTGTCTCTAAGATAGATAAAAAGAAAAAAGTTATTGGATTGTTTTTAGATTTAGCCAAAGCATTTAACACTGTCTCCATGTCAATCCTTTTGCGAAAACTCGAACTGATAGGAATTCGTGATAGCAGTCTAAACTTTCTTGAAGATTATTTAACTGATAGGTTTCAGAGAACTAAAATAGGTGACATTATAAGCGGAGAAGCGCCAATGGCTTATGGAGTCCCTCAGGGAAGTGTACTTTATTTTATTTTATTTCATTTTATTTATTTTATTTTATAATTTTCGGAGAACTTACAGCTAGGTACATTAATAAGAATTACAAATAATACATGTTTATAAAACATGTATGCAGAAGGCCAATTATAAGTTCACACTGATAGATATAAAATGTATATGTATGTAATGAAAAATACAGTACAAGTGAAAACCTAAACAATACAAAGTAAAACAAAAGAGAAAATAACTGGGAATAGTTTAAAAATACATAGATCAAACAACAAGATAAAACGAAATGAGTACTTGTACTATAAAAAGAATTTGTCACAGAGCAAGCGTTTTAGCTTGCTCGTTGCTGTATTAAATATATCAATATCTGCGTTTGCTAAGGTGTTAAATAAGGCGCTTGCTCGAATAACAAAATTATTTTGCCTATAATTTGCTTTAACCGTTGGAACATATAAGATGTTAGGTCTTCTAAAACTAGCAGTATTAGTACGCAGCTCCAATAGCTCCAGCAACTCAGAACAGTCCACCGTGCCATTTGCGATGCTCATCAAATATGCTATATCGGCGATATTTCTTCGTTCATAAAGTGGGAGGAAATGAAACTTGCGACATCTAGCTATGTAATCTGGAAGGAAAACACCTGTACGAAACTGCAAGTAACGCAGAAATCTTTTTTGAATGCGCTCCAAGCGCGAAGAATACACGTCGTAACATGGATTCCAGACCTGGGATGCGTATTCCAGATGACTGCGCACATATGCACAATACAATATCTTAAAGGATTTAATATTTGTAAAGTCCTTAGACATTCTCAAAACGAATCCAAGTACACGGGATGCTCTATTTACAATGTTATTGATGTGGCAGTCGAATAAGAGTTTACTATCAAAAGTGACACCTAAATCGCGAATTGTATCGACCCGTATGAGTGGCGAGTTGTGTATTGTGTAATCAAATTTAATAGCAACTGGCTTACGAGTAAAAGAGCAAACGTTACACTTGGAAACGTTCAAGTCCAATTTATTGATCACACAATAACTTTCAAATCGAATTAAGTCTTCTTGAAGACGATATGCATCATTAATCGTTTTAATTTGATGTAGAATTTTCATATCGTCAGCGTATAATAGAATTTTAGAAGAAAGAAAACATGAAGAGATATCGCAGATGAACATAGCAAAGAGCAGCGGTCCTAATAAAGAACCCTGAGGGACTCCTGACGGGATAAACATGGACGTTGATGAATATCCACTAAGAACCACCGTCTGACATCTATTAAAAACATAAGATGTGAACCATCTAAAAAGATTACCGCGTATACCTATACGTTGCAGGTTCTTTAATAAGAGCGAATGATCGATTCGATCAAAGCACTTGCTATAATCGGTGTAAACTATATCAATTTGCGAGGGTTCAGACATAAAACGAGTCAAGAACTCGGTACACAGCAAGAGATTCGATGTAGTGGACCTACCCCTCACAAAACCGTGTTGCTGCGGTGCAAGATCCTGCTTAAGAGCGGAGTATAGTTGAATGTAAACAATTTTTTCCAACACTTTAGCAAATAAACACAATTTGGATATGGGCCTATAGTTCTCTATATTGTTTTTTGGTCCTTTTTTATGAACAGGAGTAATAAGAGCAGACTTCCAAATGTTAGGTACGATTCCTTCGGTTAATGAACGGCGGTACAAAATAGAAAGCGGCAAGACTAGACTTCTCGCACACTTTACAATAAAGATTGCTGGAATACTATCTGGTCCCGCCGATTTACGTAAGTCTAAGGTCTTAAATAGTTTAAACACTTCCTCATTGATCACCTCAACCATGCCAATATCAGTAGATGACACACTTTGATGTTGATAATTAATTATATCAGATACGTCCGAGGGTGTATTATTTTGTAAAAAGGTAGAGTGGAAATATTCACCAAACATGTTGCATATAGTATCACCTTGATCAGAAGAACGTGCACCATACTGCATCATAGAGGGGTACGCGTTGGACTGATTTTTACTTTTAACATAAGACCAAAAGGCCCGTGGGTTCATTTTTATGGAACTTTCAATATTTTTTATATAATCACCAAACATCTCACTTTCCATATGCCGCGCTCTGTCTCTTAAAATAACAAAAGAATCATGATCACTGACATTACCACAGGTTTTGTATTTATTATGGAATTTGGCTTTTTCCTTGAGAAGCTTTATCAAATGTCGTCTGTACCATAACGGATACTTGCGCGATGGAACCACAGTTTTGGAGGGTATATAAGTGTCACGAAGATAATAAAATTGACTATAAGCTAATTTGGTAGCCTCATCCACACATCCGCAACCGAGTAAAGTATCCCAGTCCGTATCATCTAGCTTAGAACAGATCGAGTAATAATCCCCATCCTCATAAACAAACTTTGTATACGGCTGTGGTTTTATCGTGTGTAGTTGAACAAAGTCTGCCGAAATATATAGTGAAGGATGGTGGGGGTCTTCGGGTACTAAAGGGTAGTGACTTTTTGCGACAGATACGTCATTGTTTGAAAAAATAAGGTCTAAAAGTCGCCCATGACTCCTATTCAAAATAGAGTTATATTGAAGGAAATTGCATGTGTTAAGGCTATCAATAAAATCGATTTGATGAGCTCCTTGCAGATTACTAGGTATTAAAGATAACCCATCTTCACTAGGTGTCCAAGAGACAAATGGCATATTGAAGTCGCCAAGTACAATTACCTTATCAAGTGGGTTATCTAAAACAGATAACCCACTTGAAACAGAAACAGAGATTTTAATCAGATTATCAGAAAAAAATGATAATTGTGAGTGCATTGATATTTACCTAAATTTTCTTCACATATACAGACCACACAGATGTGCATTTTATAAGAAACATTGGGATTACGATTACGAATGGTCAACGTGACCCACAGGTCTTCAGCAGAGGAAGACCATTCAGACCGGCTCTCGGAAACAAGTTCACGACGAACAGCAATTAAAACCCCACCCCCTTTAATCTGTTCTGTTATAGAGTAGTTACGGTCCCGTCTCCAAACAACGTACCTATCGTCAAATAATTCACTATTATTTATACTATCATTTAGCCATGTTTCAGTTAAACAAATGACGTCATACGAGTTAAGGCAGATATTTCTGCACAAAGTACTTACCTTAGTTCGCATGCCACGTACATTTTGATAGTACATACTAATCGAAATCATTGATAAAAAATAAATTGTAGGCATTGAATATGTAAAAGTATAGCATTAGATTAGAATAGATGTTAATTCGATTGTAGCGTTCAGAAGGCTTATAATACATTGAGAATAAAGCGTAGTTATAACAGTTAACAAAAGGTGTAAAGCAAGCAGAGTTAATAATATAAAAAAATTGAGGTAGACCAAAAATTACTAAAATTTTAACGAACAGAAATGCATAGCGAGAGGCGCATAGCAAGCAAAAGGTCGAATGACTCACCCTAGCCGCCGGCGCAGTTGGCGACAAACGGACAAGATTATGACGCATAGCAAGTGTAGATGCTAATGAGGCAGCGTTAGTAAACTTTAGGTCGCAGATATTGATATAGATAGGACAGAGCATAGGTAGCACACAAAAAATACACAGTAAGCACACGATACAGCAGTTTAAAGTTTCTTCAGGTCCGACTCCGCTCGGATAGTTATCACTGGAGAAGTCAGATTTTTCCGGAGATGCAAACCCCCGGTCCATTGCCAATGCTTTTGTCTTGTTGAGCAAGATTTTGTTCTCTAGCGTCAAATGGTCGTTGACGAAGATCCTGGCATTGCCCTTTAACCCTAGATCCGAAGGGGTCGTTGTGCATTTTTTGGCTGCAGCTACAAAGTCATCCTTTATGTATCTACTATGCACACCCACTACAATCGTCTTATTCTCTTTGTCATTACGCATTGGTATTCTCGCGATGAAGTTTATTTGCTCTTTCGGTAAAGAACACTTTATGTGCGCTCCAATTTTTGAGACGACTTCAAAGAGATTCTCGCCCTTGGTCATTGGAACCCCTTTTATCTCTACATTATTCAGGCGTGACCGCTGCTCATTATCACGAATCTGGTTTTCTAGTATTTGCACACGTGATTGAAGAAACTCCACATCATTTTTCGTTTTTTGAAGAGTCTTTATGTCCTTCTCCATTTCCAAAATTTTATCGGACAAAGCTCCAATCCTAGAGTCCACAAACTCAATGGACTTTTTTATTTCCGATAGCTCCGGTTGAATACTCTTTAATGAAGCGAGCTCGTCCTTAATGGTCTTTATGTCCTCGTTTAACTTAGGAAGTACACCAACTTGAAGAGAGAGCCACTTCAACTCCGCAAGCACAGCATCCATGCTTGCTGGCACTGGGGATTTAGCAGAAGACTGCTTACCTGCTAATGATGCTGGAGGCAAAGGCGGCACCATAGGGCTGGTTGCTCGGGAATTCTTGCAGGAAGCGCACTTCCACAAAGACTTCCGGTTTTCCCCCAGTCGGCTGTATCCCGTTTCCGTGACTCCAGCACAGGCAAAATCAAACTGACCCAGGCATACAGTGCACTGAGCGCCGTCCATGAACTCTTCTTCACAACTCTTGCATTTGAACATGCTGAAAATGTTCAATAAGATTTGCGACCCACGAGTAAAAAAAAGGAGGAAAAACTTGATAATCCCTGCACAAGGTGGCGAGCGCAAAACCGGTCGGAATTAGCGTGTGTATTGTCCGATGTCCACTGACTGACTGACTTGGCCCGACCCTCTTCCTAATATATGTCAATGACCTTTGTAATCTAAAACTTTCTAACGCCAACATTTTTTCATACGCAGACGACACAGCTATTATTTTTGAAGGTTATATGGGAGGAAGTTAGGGCTTACGCCGAAGAAGGTTTAAAAACTGTAATTAAGTGGTAACAAACCAATTTACTATCACTAAACATAGAAAAAACAAAATATATGTCTTTTAGAAACATTTGCGTCAAAAGTCCAAACATATCATTAAGAGCTCATGTTTGTTCCACCGATAATTGCGACTGCCCTATTTTAGAAAGAGTTACCGATATCAAATACCTGGGGCTCATTATTGATGACAAAATAACCTGGAGGAAACATATAGACACATTGGCCAACCGTGTACGGAAGTTAATATACATATTCAAGTATCTAAGAGAGGTAGCAGACCGGAAGTTAATAATAAACATTTATAATGCCCTATGTAAATCAATACTTGCCTACTGCAACGTCTCTTGGGGAGGAGCTTGTAAAACCTATATGCTGTAACGGGACAGAAGGTCATTCCGTTATAATTCACGATTATTATGGTATGCTTGGGTACAAACCTTATTAATATCACGTAGGCATACATGGGTCATTCTTAACAGAACAGATTTACCAGCAATTCTATCTCAGATCTTTAATTATTGAATAAAATAGTGCGTAATTCATTACAATGTAAATAAACAAAGCATCTGTCATAACAAACTATACCATAGACAGATTATGGCAGATGTATGTCATTGTCAAGGTCCGTGAGTGAAAGCTAGCAAAAAGTAATTAATACTAAGTTTATAGACAATGGTTTAGAAATATCTTACGACTCATACGGCCTTATCCCAAAACGAAGACTAAAGATAGTCTAGGTTTAAACCTGCTGATAAACCAGGGTCTAATCCAAAGCTTATTACAAAACGAAGTTTTTCTCTAGATACTGTAACATCTATGGTACTAAAGATATACCCACGAGACCCCTAGTTTATCTTTGAATCTTTGGTACTAAACATAACCTCAAAATTAAATCAATCAAATAAACGTCAAACAATATCCGTTGTTAGGATTTATTCCTAACAACGGATGGTTGATAACAACAATCTGATGGATTTAGAAGATCTAGGTGCTTTGGATATGCTGGAGACATTCGGTCGGCAACATTATCGGACACGATATCCCATTTCAATTACATGACGAAGATTTTAGTTTGAAAACCTATATTTCAACCCCACAACTGTGCAAGAACAAAACTACAATTGATGCCACATCCGTACCCGGAACACCGTGGAAAGATGTTTTGGTCTATGGAAACAGGTTTCGCTGCCTATTAAGAGGCATGTTTGGGGATATTGAAACAATTAAAAAAACAATTGTTGCATGTGCCATGCTTCATAATATTGCTTTTGATATGAGGGAAGACCTGTTTTCCGGTGAGAAGAATAGCAATGACCAAACATCACGGGAACTATTAGAAATACAGAGATATATTCCTAACACGATAAGGGGAAATATTAGGAGAAAGCAGTTTATTGAAACTCATTTTTAATAATAATATATAATATTTTTTACAATATTTATCTATAGTAATATGAAGGTAGGTTAGGAACTTATACTACACAATGTATTCTATATTAGATGTATTTTTTGTACTGTAATTATAATAAACATTGTCTACATATAAAGTTGGTACAAATAGAAACAACATGCTTTTGACTGGAATCTGGATATTTAATATATTTTACGAAAGAGAATCGAAATACGAACCTAAACTGAAATAATATTATTTCATTAACAAATAAGAGAGTTGTAAGTTAAATACTTTTAATAATAAAAAAACGACTATTTAAATCATTACAAAGGTACCTACATAACAACCATAGTATGTAGGTACCTTTGTAATGTAAACCACTCTTATTGTAACACCGACAGTTTATTTTTTATTTTTCACGTAAGTAAATTATGTAAATCGAAATAGATTAAACAATATTAGACGTGCATAAATTTTCGTCTGTTGGCTCATGCATAAACCTATCCAACAAATTTTATAACTGCAATGCCACTGAACGCACCGTTTGCGATTTTATTCTATAAATACATGATGATATTCTATAAATTTAAGATTATTGCTTACCTTTATCTCCCAATTCACAAATTTATAATGAACAATCAATAAAACTCCAGTTATTTGCAAATCAAAACAGCCCTTCTCAGCACCAGCCGTTTTTTAGTTGTCAAAACAAAACTGACAGTATGAACCAAAAACCATCAGTGTTTTTACATTAGAAATTTCTACCGTTTTTATGTCATGCAAAAAAAACTTCAAGTGGTCACTCAACGCAAATGTTGCGTTGGTGGCATGACGTAGTAAACTCGATCAACGCAAATGGTGCGTTGGTGGCAATGTATGGGTTAATATTTTTTTTTGATTTGATTTATTATATTTTATAGGTATTAAGTGCATTACTTTTCTATGGAAATGGAGACTACCAGAGGGTGGTTGGACTGGCTAATTCTCTATCCCAAGAGGCAATTAGCCGCTACATTCACCTAGTGACTATGGCCCTCAACCACTCAAATATTTTAAACAAATTTATAAAGTTTCCCAACACACCAGCGGCTAGAGAACAAATCAAGCAAAAGTATGTATGTAGATATGAATTTTAATGTAGCTACAACTTTAACCACACTGATTCAAAACAAATTATGACTTTTTCTTGAACTTGATTTCATAGCTGCCTAGCCTAGCTTCATAGCTACCTAGTTTGGTGTCATAACATTCTATCTTGGTATCGTAGGCGGTTATCACAGACACGGCGTTGCGAAGGTGGTCTCTAAGCACGACGAGCTCCTGTCGTAGGTCACGAATCTCCACATTAAGGCCCAGCGTGTCATTTTTTTTCGGTGAAGTTACGTGGACCTCCTCCTTGAGGTCCTCCTGGAGACCTCAAGGAGGAGGTCTCTATACTCGTATAGTTTCCTTGGTAACAGGGGGCTGGGGTATCTTCCTCCGAATGGTAACATTGGGATCACGGACTTTATTAGAGGCTCCTACTGGGGTATGGCTGTTATCACCCCCTTTCTTAATCACGCAGCAGCATTCGGGGCAGATCCAAGTGTCCGAATCCTTACTAAGGCTGTTGGTTCCCACACATAAGAGGTGGTATATTTTATTACAATTAACCCAAATACATCGTAGACAGTCTTGTTCTCCAATTACACTACCACAACAAGCAGAGCAAGACATTTCTTTACTAATAATTTATTAGAATTTATTTATTATTGTTGATTTGATGTTGATTGTCAGACATGACATAATGAAGTTTTTTTGTAATAATAATTGTATACGAAATGAAGATGGGCTTTCATCAAAACTAGCGAAATTAGGACCTGTCATCAGGCATTTCAATTCAAAATTTTGAACCCTGTATTACTTGGCTCGCGAAATCTCTATCGATGAGTCTTTGACCTTATTCAAGGGTTGCTTCTCCTGGATTTAGGCAATAAGGACAAAGGCTGCTCGATTCGGCAATAAGTCGTTTGAGCTTTGCGAGTCAAGTACTGGGTATATGTATAAATTTGAAATTTATACGGGGAAGAACTCAGCCAACCTCACTGTCACGCCTAGTACTGATTTGGGTGGCAAGTGTACTCTAGTAGTACTCGATTTATTGACAAGTCTCGAAAACCTGGGGCACTGTGTTACCATGGATAATTATTATAATTGTCCATCGTTGGCACGATATCTCTAGAGTTTGGGATTCGATTGCTTAGGAACATTGCGTACGAACCGTAGGCACGTGCCCAATGACATCGCGAAGATACCAAAGAATGTGGCTAAGGGTACTATGGTAGCTCGTCATTGCGGAGATGTTTCCGTGGTAGCATGGAAAGACTCAAAATTGGTGACTATCATATCCACCTATCACAACGATGATACCTACGTTGGATCGAGGGCAGGTAAGGTGCTGGTGAAACCGGTTAGTGTCAGGGACTACAACAATACCATGGGAGGGGTTGATCTGAAAGATCAAAAACTCTCAATGTATCTGTTAGAGCGTAAGAAAGGTCTGAAATGGTATGTAAAGATGTTCAAGAGGCTGCTGAACGTAAGCAAACACAATGCTTTCGTTATGTACGTCAGTTCGTTGAAACGGCAAAACAAAGCTTCAATGACGCATCGCGAGTTTCGGTACAGTTTGGCCAAATCTTTGGTGGTCAAGCATCGCGCTTGTCTTCCGGAGGTTGTCCAGCCTGTAGGGGAACTCATAAGGCTGAGAAGGGATGTGGTGCATGTTCCCAAGTACGAAGCTGGCAGAAAGAATCGAAAACGTTGTGTTGTTTGTTTTCAGCAGAATATCAACAAAATGGTTAATACACAATATGTCACATGTGGCGTATTCTTGTGTTTTGAAGTTTGCTGGGCTGAATGGCATAGTTCAGTAAACCTCAAAGGACGAGAACCACGCGGGCGCACAAAGGCGCGTTGATGTATGAAGCTGATTTGTTGAGCGTGAATGATGTGTGTAAGCGAGATTTGTTTTTATGGAATGTTGTGTAAGTAATTGATGTTCTTTTGATAAATAGGACAATTGTTACTCGGTACATATTTGTACTTGCCAGATATTTACACGTATGTAACCGTCAGTATTAGGCAGAGTTCTTGGGGTACTTGGACAAGGGTTTTTTATACATGGAATGTATGGAAGTCTTATGTACAGCAGTTAGGACTACCGGTTGATGGTTCAATATTCATATTGATATGAACGCGATCAACCCTTTTACATGTTTTTTTGTACAGTTTTTGTGGTGATTTATTTTTTTGTAAAAAATATGCGTGAAATACTTAGTACTATTTGCTGACGACACCTCATTAGTTTTGGTTGAAGGCTTATTACTATGACGTTAACGCATCTCTGTCGCAAGTACTAAGTTTTAAGAATACGAAATAGTCGTTAAACTGTGTGACTGCTTCTTCGTCAAAACTAAAAAAAAAAATGTGTTAGATCTGGCTGTCTACGTTCCTATTACAATATTGGTCGAACTGTCCTAACAGATGAAGAAAACATACCTACCTATTTTCCATTATGAAAAGTCATCTTCAATATCTTCTTTGGGCAGATACGCCAAGCTCATGCACATCTTGATATGTTTGACAGTTTCTTTAATGATCCATAAGATGTAAATACGTCGCTTTTTTTATTACATTCTTTGAAATTGAAAATGAAAAATGTTTCCATTTACTTCAACACCATGAAAAACCGCCATAGCTATGTTGATCGTTCCGATTTTGAAATCAAATATACACTTTGATTGAGACCATTCCGGCAAAGCATCTTTAATTAGTTGGAACATTTTTTGTACGTTTCACCATCTTTGTTTTCCAACAGTACATAAAACAAAGGTGTGACATTTGTCGCTGTTTCGGTACTCCCCATGTCGCCGTGTATGACGTAAACTTTTTTAAATGGTCCTGGGCAACCGTCGAATGTTCCATCGTCAAAAACATGCGTTACGTCTTTTATGTGCTGCTTTATTTCCGTTGAAGTCAGAATCAATATTCTGTTCCCGTCTTCGCTGCAATAGTCGGACAATACAGATTTGTGAAATTCTTCGGGTATAATGATATCAGCCGGATTGTTAAATTGAGTTTTTGGAACTTTGAGGGATTTATTTCTTATTATAAATACTTACGGGTATTTATCGCGTTTATTTACCTATTTTTCCCGACGTTTCGACAGGTTTACACTCTGTCGTGGTCACGGGATGACTGGAGTACTGGAGCTACCGCCTCTGCGAAGCGGGTGCAGCATTTTTTGCAACTACCCTCACTTGTTTTTCCGAAATAGTAATGTCCATCTGCACACTCGGACGACACACAACACTAACCGTGTCCATTACGCATTGAGAAACCGGTCTACGTTGAGTACACTTAGCTATAACTGGATTCCATGAGGCAGAGAGTCTGAAACCGTCTTCACGATTGAAATTAGGATATTTCTTAATTTCAATCGCTTCCCGAACCAAGTAATTCCTTTCATTACATAAAACTTGAGGTTTATGTAATTCAATCCAGTGATTGGGTCCTGAGTCCACTATGTGCTCTGCTATTGCAGACTTGTTTACTTGTCGATTTTTGACCGCCGCTATGTGTTCTTTAACACGTTCCGCGACCGTGCGTTTAGTCTGGCCTATGTAGGAACGCCCGCAGCTGCAATCTATTTTGTAAACCCCAGGAACTTGCAGAGGTACGACGTCTTTTGGTGTTCGTAGATACTTCGTCATTTTTGTGAGTGGAGTGTAGATCGACTTGATTGAAAATTTACTGAGCATGTTACCAATTTTGTCCGTAACTCCTTTCACATAAGGCAAGAACGCAGGCTGTCTTTTCACATCAATGTATTCCTGTTTGCGCCTCCAGAATAGAAGTATTTATAATAATGTGTTCTGATCGCGTATGTTTAAAAAACTTGATTTATTTCTTTGTCTGTACAACATTGTTTTGACCGATGATAGCCCTTATCTTTTAAGCATAAACGATTACGTTTATCAGATTCCTTAGAATTTTTTGACAAAGCATTGTTGCAAGAAGAAAGTGATGAAATAAATTTACAATCAAAAAATTAACTGGTATTATAATTTCCTCAAAAGCAAATTATATTGTTAATAAAGAATATGTTGATAAGCAGTCTGAATCATACGCAAGCAAGCAAGAGGTTCATGATTTGATAAAGACTATATAATCTGATATTCAGAAAAATAAAATATTCAACAGTTTAAAAGAGAATACTGCACAAAAGCTGATTTGGTCAAAATTAGTAAATTAAACTACAAGTTGTTAACGAAATTCACAAGGCAGCATGTAAAAACTTTATTTGACGTCTGTTGTGATAAAAGGCATCGATGATCTAGCAGCAAGCAGATCTTATCGATTTTCAAAACTTAAAAAGTTTTAATCATGGTTATACTATTATATTAGTAGTATTAGATTGTTTCTCAAAGTTTGCTTGAACCATTCCAATCAAAACTAAAACCAAATCTGAGGTAGCTAAAGCTTTCAAGAAGATCTTGGATGCATCCCATCGTAAACCCGATAACTTACAAACAGACATGGGAACAGAGTTTTATAATCAAGAATTCAAAAAAATCATTTTGTTTAATAATATTAACCATTATTTTTCATACTCTATAAAAAAAGCTTCAATAGTAGAACGGTTAATAAAAACATTGAAAAAAAAATTATTTAAATGTTTTAGTTTGAGCGGAAGTTACAAATGGGTTGGGAAACATTTAGAGAATGTTGTTGCCACATACAATAATTCTGTACATCGCATAACAAAACATAAACCAAACGATGTTAACCAGTGTAATCAAAATTTAGTGATGAGAAATATAAAAAAGTCGCAGTTAATTATCCAATCAAAGAAACACAAATGTAAAGTAGGAGATCTGGTGCGTATAAGTAAATATAAAGGTTGTTTTGAAAAGGGTTACACGCCTAACTGGTCTACTGAATTAATTATTTTTAATTAATAAACTTTTGTAATTGTAAATTTGCAATTACAAAACTTATTATTAATTAATTAATAAACTTTTGTAATTGTAGATTTGCACAAACATCCAATATTGGGAACTTTTTATGAACAAGAACTTCAAAAAACTAACTGTTCTAATGTTTACTTAATTGAACGAGTAGTCGGGAAAAAGGGTAGTAAGCTGTTTGTAAAATGGTTAGGTCTCCCAGATAGCGAAAATAGCTGGATAGAAATGCGTGCACTTTTGTGATAGATATAAGTATATCCGTATTTTATACTATTATTATCTTAACAATGCATGGTGGAGGTCTAGTTAACAGTTTGATAAATAAATTACCATTTGAATTACATATACCTGGATAACATTAAACAGATGGACAAATATTTAGTACAATTCCGCTAATCTATTCCTAAAGAGTTACCTCCAAAAGAAATTCGACACGTGTTTCGCCTCTCCACGAGGCATCCTCAGGAACACTTGACTCACTCCGCACCCGCACGCATGTTTTGTAATGGATTTCCGCAAAGTCACGCCTGAATCAATTATCTATATACCTGGATATAATTGTTGTGGGCCTGGTACACGATTAAGAAAACGGTTATTGAGAGGAGATAATGGAATAAATCAGTTGGATAACGCTTGTATGCAACACGACATCGCATACGAAAGTTCTAATAATTTAAAAGATCGACATAAAGCTGATTTAGAATTGATTAACATGACGAAACAACAAATGAAGTCTAAAAGTGCAGGAAAAGGTGAAAATTAGCTTCATGGTTAGTAAACAAAGTAGTGAAAACCAAAGTAAAGCATGGTGCTGGAGCGAAAACATTCAGATCTATTGTTTCTACCATTCATAAACGCTTAAAGTAATTAAAACCATCTAACAATTCTAAAGCTATACAGACGGCGTGTTCAGCTGCAAAAAAGCTTGTTAAAAAAAATAAAGGAATTCGTGTGCCTCGCATCATACCGTTACCAAAAACAGGCGGTATTCTTCCATTGATACCAATATTCGCAGGATTGTCTGCACTTGGTGCATTAGCTGGTGGAGCTGCAGGTATTACTAAAGCTGTAAATGATCACAAATCTGCTAAAAATAACTTTAAAGAGGCTCAAAGACACAATAGAATGATGGAATCTATTGCCTTAGGAAAAGGTCTTTATATGAATCCTTACAAGAAAAGAAATGGCTTGTTTGTTAAAAGTTCAAAAAACTTATGAAAAAGCTACCCAATTGTGGTCTTACTAATATAGAATTGGTAAAATATGCTTATGAACACATACCTTATTTTAGAGATGTTTATATGAGAGATGAACTGCCTAAAAAACCACGTAATATAGAATGAGGTATTGTAAACTTAGATAGTTCAAAAAACGAAGGCACACACTGGGTAGCTTATGTAAAACATTTTGATTATTGTGAGTTTTTTTTAAGATAGCTTTGGAGATTTAAAACCTCCGTCTGAGTTAGTTACATATTTGAAATCAAATTTAACATATAACTATTGTAGTTATCAAAATTTTAACACATTTAATTGTGGTCATCTATGTTTAAAGTTCCTTCATGAGTTTTGGGAAAAAAAAAAGATCTACCTGATTTAGTACAATAGCTAGGCATATAGTTATTTATGATACGAAATATTGTATATGAATAAATTTATATTTGAAGACTGGTTTCATTTTCTTCATTTGTAAAATGTCGTTCACACTATCTATAACAGGCAATACGTCTGCTTTATCAACTAATTATAACCCTGCTTTGCAATTTGATGGTGAATATGAATGTGCTTTGTTGCATTTATCAACGTTTAATTCAATCCCTAATATTGATAGTAAAAACAATATATTTTTTTATGGTGACAATGAAACTATAGAAATACCAGAAGGTGCATATGAATTGCAAGACATCTCTGATTATTTGAAATCAAATGTAAGCAAAGGTTTGAAAGGTTTATTGTTGTTAGAAAAAACTACTTTTAGTTTATTTTCTAACCACAATACATTGAAAACGTTTATTTTCTGCTCCAAAGACATACATTTTGAAAAAAGCAATTCTCTTGGAGCTTTATTAGGATTTGGCAAAGAAACTCTGGAAGCCAATATAATACACGAATCACAGCTACCAGTCAACATTTTATCAACGATTGTGGTGAGAATCGAATGTGATATAGTGAGCGGCTCATATATTGACGGACAATTAAGTCACATTATTCATGAATTTTCGCCTAAAGTTCCACCAGGATACCGAATCATTGAAATACCTAAGAATATAAAATATTTTCCTGTCAATCAAGCAAATGTTAGCTCCATAAACATTCGGTTATTGGATATTAAGCATAATCTGATAAATTTACGTGGTGAAGAAATTCAACAATATTTGCATTTAAAAAAAAGATGATTGACTTTAATAAATATGGTAAACAAAAATCAAAACACATCAGTGCTATTCGGAAGATCCACAAAGAAACAAATAAGAAAAAGAATAAAATAACCGAAAAAAAATTAAGATTTCTAAAGTTAATCGGACTTCTAAAATGAGTATTTTGGATATATCGAGTTCATCAACATTCGATAATACCGTTGATGGTATCGAATATCATTCATATAAGCCTTATGTAACAAGTTTTAACAGGAATGATGAAATTCGTACCTATTAATATCATACCTATTAATCAGCAAGAATTATACATATTACCGTCAGCAAGTACTCTATACCTGGAAGGATCAGTGAACATTATAAAAAGAGATACTAAACAAAAAGTTTCAAGTGTGGAATTTATCAACAATGCATTGCTTTATCTTTTTCAAGATATTCGTTATGAACTTAATGGAGTGGAAATATATAGAATTAAAAATTCTGGTATGACTACAACTATGAAAGGCTTATTATCTTTTAATGAAAACGATGCCAAAATATCAAAAACCTGGGGTTGGGATGTAAATGGAACTAAAACCAATGGAAACTTTTCTGCTTCTATCCCTCTAAACATAATTTTGGTTTTTCTGAGGATTATAAAAAAAATATTATAAACTGCAAACATGAATTGATACTACTACGCAGTAATACCAATTTAAACTCGTTTAAACTTTCATCAGATGAGTATATTGTAATGTAACGTTAAGGTATCCGATTAAGAAAAGGTTAATTTACTGTAGCTTCTAGAAAAAGCTCGACCTCTCCTATGCGCATTTAGAAATTGGGTTTTATATGAGTATCCTCTGTTACCACAAACTACAAAACTGGTCAATCAAAACCTCATCACAATTAGAAAAACCTAGATATGTGGTCATAGGTTTTCAAACAAATAGAAAAAACTTAGCAGGAACAGACATGTCTAGATTTGACCACTGTGATTTTAGAAATGTAAAAGTTTATCTATACTCTACATATTTTCCTTATGAGAATATGAATGTAAGTTTTCCGGATTCAAAATTTGTCTTGATATACGAACAGTATGTCAAATTCCAACTTATTATGGACGCCCAAGCGAACCACTTTTAAGTGCTGTTGATTTTAAAGAAAAAGCACCGTTGTTTGTAATAGATTGCTCTAGACAAAGCGAAAACCTTAAGTCAGGACCTGTTGTGAGCGTGCGCGTAGAAATTGAATGCAATTCAGAGATACCAGATCAAACAGCAGCATATTGCCTCATTTTAAACGATTGCATCATTGAGTACAGACCTCTGAGCAGTATAGTGAGAAAAATATCATGAATCCTGGTACTGTAATCGTAGACCTGCAAGGATTTAATAGGACTCTAAAAATAAATTTATCATAAAAGAGTTTTCTATCTTTATCAATGGATACACTCAAACATTTCTTATTAAACCCTCATTTGCGTTTAATAACTTGTTAAATGAAGAAAAAAACCAAGTGCGTTGGTTAGAACATAATCGAGGATTATCTTGAAGTAAAGGTTTTATCAGTTTAGAAGAATTCAAGCACACTATTATACCTTATTTAAATAAAAAGAAAATTTTAACCAAGGGCATGGAAAAAATAAAGTGGATTCGAGAGTTGTGTAAAAGCTGAGACATTATAGATATTGGTGAAAAAGGGTGTCCTAATTTGTTTAAATTGTATAGTGACTATGATAAATCAAATGTTTCTTTGAACTTTGTACATCATAAGAAAAAGTGTGCTTTGAAAAATGTTTTGTGTATAAAATTGTGGTGTGCTGATAATAAAATTGAAATTTATTTATTTTTAAATATTAGAAAACTGTATCTCATTTTCTTATCGAGATTTTTGTTTTTAATTGTCATACATTATTATTGTAACTATAATAAATAATTATTAAAATTTTATATAATATATTACTGTGCACTAAAAATATTTGGTTTTAATTTCTACCTGCACTTCCTAAACTTTATTAAACTATTAAAAAAATAAAAAATAATCAATATTATCATTTATTTTAAAGATCTTATATCTATTTACTTACAAGTTATTGTTCACATGATATATGTTCACATATATTTTTAATTAAACGTTCTGTTTGGTCCATAATATTATCCGCATTATTAGTAACCACATATTGTGCCGATGTCACAACATTATTTTCACTGTCACTTGTTAAGCTAATATCTAAAACTTTAATTTGTATAAGTCTTCTGCCTGTATATTCCTCACGGGTCATAACATAGGACGATCTTCGCACTCGTTTCTTTAGTTGTAGCATCTCTCCGCTGTGTTTACAAATCTTCTTTGCCTTCCGCTTAGGCTTTTTAGGGCGGCTCATAGCGATCAACGGAAAATCGTCATCAGATCCACCAAGAGGAACTTGCGCACATTGAAAAAGGTCCTCTGTGTTGATCCCTAGCAAGTCATCTTGGGATCTAGCAATGATATTGTTCTCCATAATCTGAAAATAAGGAAATAATATAAGTAAATGTTAAATAAAAATTTAGAATTCCAAAAGTTCGTGATGTATTTTAATGTACTTACCACAGCAGGCTGTAGAGACGTAGTAGCGTATCAACAAAAAACGTCTGACGCTAATAAAGTTAAGGCAACAAATGATAAATGACACTCCTACTTGCATCATTATACTCGTGCACTGTTCACATTCGCACACACATGTAATATGCTGCGTTAGGGTAATACTATATATTTCTTTAAATACAGTTTTGTCTTGAATATCTATAATGTTTTCATTATACCTACTTGATTTTTATTACACTAGAGTAATGGTTTAAATGATAACAATGTGGTGACTTATATATGTTTTATTGAGTACTTTATAATTTTACAATATTTAAGTAGGTACATGATTATCACTAGATTAAATTTTTACACAAAATACATTAACACTATAGAGCATACAAAAATACAGTATTTTACAATAATTTAAATCCCAAGAATAGATATATGACCCCAAGCCTTACTAGATATCTTATTAGATGATATGAGACGCTTATCATCATCGCCAGAAAGTACAATTTTATTTACAGAGCGTGTAAATAGTTGATGTTTAATGCTTTTAAATAATATATTCTTTTTACGTAATATATCATCTGTTATTAAAGTTTTTTTGTAATCTGCAATATCAAGATCTCGCACAACACACGACTTCACACCTTTGGCTTTTTTTATTAGACTGTCGGTTTTTTGAACACAATAGTGCTTAGAGCGTAATCCTACAAATTCAGTTATAATTTTTCCACCCATTTCATCTTTGAAAAGCCCTGGTACTTTTTTATTAATTATCGGTAATTCATGAATATTTTCTGGTGAAAAATTACTTGTATCAAAATAATCAATTAAATAAGTTTTCAAATCTTGATAAAAATATTTTGTTTCAATGTGATAAATAAAATTGTCTGTATCAGTGTAACACATCTGCAAGCGGTCTCCATAGAGTGAAAGAAAGATGCTATAGTGAAAATCATACATGTGTGATTTAGATAATTCAAGAACTGTATAACCTATATACAACGGTTTGTCTAAAACGATGCGGTCAGGTTTTAATTAAATGGCAACTAAATTTTCTGTGAATATTGAGGCGCTATGAAAATTTGGTCTAGCGATCATTTTTTCTGCATTGTTTCTTTTTTTTCGTTCTATTGCTATAATCACACCATTGATTAACGAGTTGAACGTTAACTTTTTTTTTATTGTTTTTAAGGTTTTGCCGAAAACACTATTGTTGAGCAATTTAAAAAAATCTTGTTCAAATGTTGAAGTAGCTTTTTGTCTCAAACATGTATTTAAATCAATATATTGTTTTAAATAAGCACTCTGTCGAAATGTAATAACGCGGTGTATTTTTTTCAAGATTATACCGTGTTTAATACACGTTTTTAAATGCACGTAATGTATAACATAATAGTATTTGTCATATAAATTTGGAATGAGCTTTGGATGTTTACCTCCTGGAGGAATGTCATTTTGTGGGCAAAACGGTAAGTCATTGTGTTTGCAGTGCAATTCTCTTGGGTATAATAAATCCACTTCTAGAATGTAGCCATACTCAGAATCATCTGGAATATGAACTACATCCAAGTTATCAGTTTCTGATTGATTGAGAAATCTAAAGTTTGATAATGGTAGTGTTTGACACATACTATATCCATAAAGATTATTGCAGTCTATGTACACAATGAACGATTCTGGAAGTAACGGGTCATGTTCCAAAACATATTTATTGTTGGCTTTTGCATATCTTTGAGAACACATACATACTCCACCTCTTATGCCTGATTGGATCATGTTTATAATAGCTAAGTCATCAATGAGTTCTAATTCAACGCTTGTTCTATAAAGCATAGCATCGAATGATAAACTCGGTGCAGTTACATAAAATGCGGGGTCTAAGTGGTAATGATGTTTTTTTTTGTTTTTATTTGTCCTACGAAAATTTTAAAAAAATCGGTCAACAGCAAAACATCTGTTTTTAAATATAAATCAGTATATTCTCCTAAATCAACTATATCGAATTGAGTCCACACCAATATTGCGTTACAGCTGCAGATTTGGAGGTCGATACAACCACTCGTACAGTCGCCTCATCTGCACTCCGTTCAGACCCTGACCATTCGACACACCCACAGATTGGCTTACCAACTGGAACAACAACGGGAACAAACCTCGAGGCTGTAGACATAGAGCCCGAGATAGACAGAACAGCTCCTATTTTCCCACCCTATGTAGTAAACTTCTACTCTGACTATTCTACAGACTCCGAAATTGTCTCTAAAAACAAAGACAAACCTCAAGGCCGCCAATTCAAAGCCAGCGACGCAAACAACAGCTACTGCTTTCCTCTCATCACCGTAACATCTTGGAGAATCCTTACAGCCTCAGCCTTATCCACCAAAAAAAGGAAGAAACGAAAAGGCGCCTCATGCATCGCAATGTCCAACCGGTATTCACCCTCAGCTATCAGGATCAGGTCTAAAAATAGTGGGACGAAAAAGACGTCATCCTGCACATAGAAAAAGTCAGTCAGGGCACAAGTCGCACGGAGGTTGACACTCAAGGGCCATACGCAAAAAAATTCGTCCTTATTAGTGATTTTTTGATGGCAACATTCATGTTTTTATTTTCTATCGTTCCCTGGTGTTCCATTTTCGAAGTACAGATAGGTGTCAATGTGCTATTTCACTAATTGTAAGAGATATGAAGGGAATTGTGAAGTGGCACATTCTCACCCCTACTGGTCAGGTGAGAATGTGCCACCATTTTTTAAATTTTTCTACCAAAGTATCATTCTTTTTTATAGTAAAATAAAGAACATGTAAACAAATATATAAAGAGATAATCTGTTTTATTTCCTAAAAAATAACTTATTTTGGCTTTGCTAACACTGAATAACCTTGATATGTGGCACATAGCCACCGCATTCTACGGTAAGTAAAGTCCACATTCAAAATACCTATGTACAACAATTCGAATAATATTATAAGTACATACTCTAACTATTTTGCACATTAGATTTAGGTACCTTGAACCTTGCAAGCGGTTAATTTTTTTTTTTTCAAAGTTAATGACGTAATAAAAACCACGAACCCTACTGCAGGAGGTATAATAGAAGTGGACAAATACCTCGAGGAGTCACTGCTAAAGAGGTCCCAAGACCCGAAGAAATGGTGCTGGTCAAAAAAAGAGGCTTACCCTCGATTGTACGATTTGTTTAAAAAAAGGTTGTGCGTTGTCGCAACTTCGGTGTTTTTTCAAAGGCCGGTCAAATATTTGTCGAAAGACGCAACCGATTGAGTGGTGACAAAGTCTCAAAACTTTTATTCATACCAATAAATATGAAGTAGGTAGATCGATATTATTATATTGTTTTAGGTTAGTATTCTGTAAATTTCTGTGAGTATGTACCTACCTAATAAATTGTATATTAAACAAATAAATTTCCTTTGTTAGATAGGTTACATTATTATAAATATTTACGGGTATTTATCGCGTTTATTTACCTATTTTTCCCAACGTTTCGAGAGGTTTACACTCTGTCGTGGACACGGGATGACTCTAATAATGTGTTCTGATCGCGTAAGTTTAAAAAACTTTATTAGATAAGTTAGTATTTAATTCAGCTTATAACTATGATCTAAGGTTTGTAAAACAAGAGCTCATTGGCAAATTCAATCATCACAATACCGAATTCAGTAACAATTTAGCCGCTAGTTTGTTTTTATCAAAGCTATTTTTTTTCCTACCTTCCACAGGGCATAGGTACAATGATTATATCTACATAAAGGAAGGTAAGTAGGTTTGCTTTTGCAATCTATTCAATAGATTGCAAAAGCAAAGTAGGTAAAGCTTATTGGTTACCAAAAACCAAATTATAGCCGATGAACCGACAGCTCAAACTTTGTCGATGTACTACCTAGGTATGTAAGTTTAATTTGACCCAACAGAAGTTGGCGTGTAATTTCTATCTAAGTAGGTAGGTATCATGCATGCATGACACGCACGAAACTCTGTTTGGGTCAGTCAGCTTACTTTTGTAGTAGGTAGGTACCTAACTTAAAGTAGTAAAGTACGATGACTGTAACTTAATAAGTTTATACGTTGAAGTTAGTAGTAGGTGAGGGCTTAAGTAAAACCGGGCCACAAACACAGTTAAAAGTTAATTTAAAGTAAGTTACGTAAAATGCTAGGTTTAACAAGTAAAGTTTAAGTTAAGACGATTCCTACCCACGACCCGCTTATTGACCGTTCATACTGCTGTGCTGTGATCATGACATGACAGCGAGGTATCGAAGGACACAAAAACATCATCGATGTATAAAATTTTTAGATTTTCGTTGATTTTTCAGCTCGACCGATTTTGATAAAATTTAAATGGGACCACCTGTGACCCTTTCAAACAATAAAAAAAAATCCAAATCGGATCTGGCGTTTTCGAGTAATCGGTGAACATACCTACATAAAATAAAATTATTCCGACAAATTGAAGTCGGTTAAAAATAGACATTAACCCCGGATAAATAAATAACCCCGGACATTTCACGCAGCATCATCTGGCCCCAAAGTAAGCAGAGCTTGTGTTATGGGTACCACATGACTGATATCCTACTTATATATATATTTTTTTGTAAATACATACATACTATGTATAATAGAAACACCCAGACCCGAGACCCAAAAAATGCATACCTATCTACCTACATTACGCTACAGATGGTTTAGGTAGGTACTTATGTAAATAAAACTTAAACAAGTGTCGGAAGGTTAGGTAGGTACCTACGAGAAGACTACCTACTTTAATCTTCATACCTAGGAGAGCCTAGCTGTTTTGCCTAGAACCCACGTATAATAAATAATTTCCAAATAGTAGGTACGTAATACCTACATACAAGTAGGTATCCAACATACTTTAATAATGATTGCTAGGTTTTCATTTATCTATGTACCTACCTACTCTTGAGATACAATTGTTAAAAAAATATGATAGATACCTATACACCTATATACTTTCTCACAAACAGCTGCTTACGTATTCGTCCGATTTCGAAATAAATAAATAAATCAAATACCAAACAAAACACAATCAAAGTTCACTAAATGCACACGGACCACCGCGATACGCGACTGCCAATCAAATCAAATACTGAATGAACACAGATGATGCAATTCTTTTTATTCAGAATGTAGATAATATATCAAAGAACGTAACTCAGTAAACTTCTCAAGTAAAGTAGAATATATCTACTTTATATTACAAATGTAAATTCAGTGTTTGTAATTTTACTATAAGTGAATTAGCACAAGACTATTGTGATTGTTTTGTTTGGAGCGAGGTCGAGGCATTAAGAGGAGCTAACGAAATAGCAACGTGTGTCTGGAGGTATTTGACGAAGAGAGCGTCAGAAATAAATGACAATAATTTACGTATCACATTTTATTCTGATAACTGCTGTGGTCAGCAAAAAAACAAGTTTATGTTCTCTATGTATGTATATGCCGTATCTGTTCTTAAAATAAATTGTATTACGCACAAATATTTAATGGAATACCTAAGTTACAGGTTATTTTCTGTATTTCCCGCTGTTTCTGCGATTAATTTCGCTATTTACATTGTGTAAATCATTGGTTTAGAGACCCGGCATTGTGTACGGAAATCAAAAAAATATCACGTCAATCCCGTCACATTTCAATACATTGAGCCCCCTTTTAATATAAAACGGTGTTTACGCATGGTTGTATAAATAAATATTCGCGCTTTGCCGAAATTTGATTGTTATTGAACAAAATACTGGGTCACGGTCAGATCTCTGAAGGTCAGCCAGTATAACCCGACCATATTGGCAAGGTCACGCGCACATACGCTGCACAGCACATTTAAAGTTGCTCTTTATTATTGCCGTACCATACGTTTAAAAAAAAAAAAAAAATGGCTAAATCTAATAAAAGTTCTGATGTCGAAATAGAAGACTCTAAGCTGCTTATAGTAAAGGCTAAACGCGAAGCTATCTTCGAGGTTATTCAAAGCATATATGACTCCTCGTCAAACATTCAATCAGATATTGTGAAAAGAGATAACTTCCTAGCAGAAAGTGCCAACATTGAGACATTACGCACTGACTTTATAAAGTTATTAGATGACTACAACTTGCGTTTATTAGCTTTGGATCCTACCTCAAAACCTGACTTTAAATGTTTAATGGCCTTTAAGCAAATATATAGCCGAATAAAAAGTCAGAGTGTTAAATATTCTGCATTATCACTTATTGATAACAAAATAGGCCCCGTTACACTAACAAAGACTCCGCAAAGACTGCCATCAATAGAGTTGGTCAGCTTTGCAGGTGATGTAAGAAAATGGCCAGTGTTTTATGCCTGCTTCAAATCAACCATTCATGATAATCCATCACTTACCGATGCAGAAAAATTATATTATTTAGTAGGCCGACTGTCGGGTAAGGCAGAAAACATCTGCACAGGTATTACACCCTGTCCAGAAAATTATGAACTAATATGGAACATGCTTGTTGATAAATATGAAGACAAGCGAACGGTTGCCTCCGCTTATTTGAATCAAATGTTAGATTTCTAAGTATTAAATTCAGCTACCGCAGATAATTTGGATATATTCAATGAACAATTTTTAGGTTCTTTCCGCGCACTAAGTAACTTACATTTAGAGAAATTAGATGAGTTAATTCTTGTTCACATAGCACTTAGGAAGCTGGACTCAGGTACTGTCCGAGATTTCGAGTTAAGTTTAGGCACAAAAATCCCTACCTTTGAGGATTTGGAATTGTTTGTAAAAAATCGTGCAAAGGTTTTTGAGCGCACAATTAATGCAGTTGAGAGTGGCCCGTCCACAAGTAAGCGTGTAATAAAGCTGAACGCACACAGTCTAAAGAAAATAAACAAGCGCCAAAATATCATGCTTATTGCAACACTACAGAGCAGAACAAATGTTTGTGTGCTAATGTAGTACACTAGCACCTATTCAAATGCCCCGAATTCCACAAATTAAGCCCCGCCGAACGTTTTAAGTTTGTCAAAGAAAACAGCGCGTGTGTGAACTGCCTTAGTATTAAGCATCGTATCTCACTATGTAAGTCCGACACGACGTGTCGCAAATGTAAGGCTCGTCATCACAGTCTTTTGCATTTTAATACGGGAACCGAACGCGCACTCGCGGCACCCGCTAACACTGTGCAGCCGCAGCCGCCTCATACTACAGGCGAACGAACAGACATTGCTGTGCGCGACGTCGTCCGTTGCTGCGCTTGGCCGCTCCGCGCCAGCGCACCGCACACATAGCAAGCAATGTGCTATTACAGTATTGTTAGCTATAGCGCAGGTATTTGTATACGATTCCGTAGGCAAAGAGCATTCATTGCGAATGCTTCTAGACAGTGCGTCGCAGAGCCATTTCATTACCAGGGAAGCTTATGATATGTTAGGTATACAAATACATAAAACGGGACACACCATTATAAAGGGTTTCGGAGGGACGGAAAAATGCATAGACTCAAGTTCGGTTAACTTAGATTTTCATTCCCGTTTTAATAAAAATGTTAAGTTTAGCATTTCACCGCTGGTAGTCAACCAAATTACAGACTCATTGCCTAGCGCTGTGGTAGACACATCGGTTCTATCGCACTTGCAGGGTTTACCGCTTGCTGATAAACATTTCGGAACGCCTGGTAAAATTGATTTACTAGTAGGCGCGTCTTTATTCGCACACCTTTTATTACCCGAGGTACGTCGCGCGCCTGACTTCACTTGCACACCCCAAACATTACGCACGGTATTGGGATACGTGGTCATAGGTTCCGTGCCTTCCATGATCTCCCGCCAAGATCTGACGTGCTGCCTAGTGCAGGAGCATAGTCTAGATATAGATAATCTTATTAAAAGATTCTGGGAGCTCGAAGAGCCTCCACGCGCGCCTTTTGTTCTGCGCCCCGATGACGTAGAATGTGAGGATTTTTATAAAAATACTACAACCCGCGATCCCGTTTCAGGTAGGTACACTGTGGGCCTACCATTTAGTGAGGATGTCTACTCATTAGGTCAATCCTATGAAACAGCAAAACGGCGTTTTTTGTGTCTTGAAAAAAAGCTAGAAGCTTCACCTAGCTTTCGAACCGCTTATGATGGCGTGATTAAGGAATACTTAGAGAAAGACTATATTTCACCCGCACCTCGAGGTATGTCCGATGACTCATCGCCTATCTACGTTATACCGCATCACGGTGTTATCCGTGAGGACAAGGCGTCAACACGTCTACGCGTAGTGTTAGATGCCAGTTGCAAAACTAGTACTGGAATCTCACTCAACAATATTCTGCACCACGGGCCTAATTTACAGGGTGATTTATTTCAGATAATATCCAACTTTCGCTTCTTCGCTGTTGCCATGGCAGCAGATTGCTGTCAACAATTTTTACAAATAGGCGTAAGGGAATGCGATCGTCGCTATCAATGCATTCTTTATAGATTCACACCGCAAGACTGTCTAACACTGTATCAATTCAAGCGTGTTTGCTTCGGCTTAGCCTCATCTGTGTATCATGCAATGCGCACGATACAACAGCTGGTTGCTGACGACGGCTCCAAGTACCCGGTCGCAGGTGAAATTGCGTCTTCATCGTGCTATATTGATGATGTTGTATTTTCGGTAGAGTCTGAGAAATAGGCGATTTCCGCCGCTACGCAATTACTCGCATTGTTCAAAGGCGCACAGTGGGACTTAGGCAAATGGAATAGTAGCTCACATGTTGTATTAGACAACATTCCAGATACGCATAAACTACCTACTGAGGTAGAGTTTGATAAATCAACTCAACACAAGATATTAGGTCTACGTTGGTCTACAGTTGATGACGCATTTTTTTATAAAATATCGCCACCCGCAGATGAGAAGTGCACTAAGCGCTCCATCTTATCCACTATTGCCCGGTTATGGGATGTAATGGGTTTTGTAGCCCCCGCAGTTCTTTTCGCCAAACTGTTAATAAAACAGTTATGGCAATTAATTAATTAGATTGGAATGAGTCGCCTCCGTCTCATATTATTAAATTATGGGAACAGTTTAGTGTCGAAGTACCAGCTCTCAATGAGTTGCGCATACCGCGCCATCTTGGAGTAGTCGCTAATTGCCAGGCCGCTCTAGTAGGCTTCGCAGACGCTAGCGAACATGCGTACGGTGAATCTACACGTCAGATCAGGCAGTGGCAACACCGTTCGCCTGGTTTGCGCTAAGTCTAAGGTAGCGCCAATGAAACCGATTACGATCGCTAGATTGGAGCTTTGTGGAATAGTCTTGTTAGCTTAACTAATGCGTACAATGATAAGTAACTTTGCAAAACGTCAGCCAATCCAAACATTCGCTTTCACTGATTCCAAGGTCGCTTTATACTCGATCAAAGGCTCACCTCATAGGTGGCAGACTTTTGTATCTAACCGCGTCGTACAAGTTACGGAGAATGTTCCAGCAGAGCATTTTTATCATGTTGCAGGAACGGACAACCCTGCTGACTGCTTGTCACGTGGTGTTACACCCCTGAATTTAGTCACACATCCCTTGTGGATGCAGAGGGGCCGCCTTGGCTAATGCTTGACATAAGTCATTGGCTTCTCCGTAACCTTGACGGTCAGCCTATCGAGGATATACCTGATCAGAGAGTGTTGGTGCACGCCGCTGTATTGACACCCGCCGCTAATTGCATAGTTTATGACACCGCATCGTGCGTCTCCTCGTGGTCTAAACTGCTTCGCATTCTCATATACGTTTTTACTTTCGCTAAAAAATTACCGCGCCGCGCTACTACTCCAGTAGCTGCGGATCAGCTTCAATACGCTGAAAATAGATTGGTTCTCGCTTTGCAGAATAAATATATTGCAGAAGAATTAAAAAACATACGCAATGGTCAAACTTGCTCTCGCGTTTTCAATAGGCTTAGGCCTTTCTTAGACGATAACGGTCTGATTAGAGTAGGAGGTCGTCTTGTTAATTCCGATCTGGATTATAGCCAGATTCATCCGCTGATTTTACCGCGCAGTGACCATATTGTAAATTTGTTGATAGACTATTATCACATCAAATACCTACATGCAGGTCCAGAATTGCTGATGTCGCTTCTCAGACAAAAATTCTGGATTCTTTCAGCTCGCCGCTTAGTAAGACAAAGAGTAAACTTATGTAATACCTGTTTTAGGTTAAATCCGCGTCCATCTTACCCCTTAATGAGCAGTTTGCCAGATTGTCGCGCACGCCAAGCAGTAAAAGCTTTCACGCACACTGGCCTGGATAATGCAGGGCCAATAGCTTACACTCCAATACCTCGTCGTGGAGTGCGCAGAGAAAAAGCCTACCTTTGTGTCTTTACTTGCCTGACAACAAGGGCGGTACACATCGAAGTTGCAACTGATCTCAGCACTCCCAGTTTCCTAGCCGCTCTCAAACGCTTTTTGGCGCGTCGAGGTCCTGTTCAAGTATTATACTCGGACAATGCTACAAACTTCAAGGGTGCGGATTCTTATTTACGCGATTTATATAAGTTCTTAAATGACGAATATCGTCCTAAACTAGAACAAGAGCTGGCCGAGAGCCGTTTAAAATGGTCTTTCATAACACCTAGATCTCCGCATAAGGGAGGGGCTTGGGAGAGCATGATTAAGGTAGTAAAAACACATCTATATCGAGTAATCGGACAACAACTTCTTTCTTATGAAGAGCTTTGTACTATTCTCACTCAAATAGAGTGTGTTCTTAACTCGCGACCGCTGACAGTGCTGAGTTCAGACCCTGCAGAGCCTTCAGCTCTCACGCCTAGTCATTTTTTACACACCGCACCGCTGTACTCATTACCCGCGCCTGACGTAGAGTCAGAGAAAATAAGCCTTCTTCAAAGGCATTCTCTATTGTATAAGTTAGTCCAATCCTTTTGGCATAGGTGGAGGATGGAGTATCTGCATGGGTTACAAGTTAGGCAGAAGTGGAATACGCCTTCAGCGCTTATCACACCCGGAGTTGTCGTGGTTGTGATAGAAGATAATGTCCCGAGTCTAGCTTGGCCTTTGGCTATTGTTGAGAAGGTTCATCCCTCTTAGGACGGAATAGTTCGCACATGTACGATTAAAACTTCTAAGGGAAAAATTTTAGTTCGCCCAGCTGTTCGCATATGTCCGTTACCACGCCAATAATTTTAAATAGATTTTTTTCCATTGTTTTAGTAGTTTAATTATCAATACAACGTAACACCGCTCATTTTTTAAAATAATTTTCTCGCACTTGGAGCTTCTATTACAGAACTCGATTATTACCGCTTATTACATATAATCCACTAAGATTGGGTTTTATCTTAGTCCCTTCTTTTTTGTTATGAGACAAGTCTCTTCCTAATATCATTTATGATAGTGTCTTTATGTTGACACATCAAGGGGAGGAGGAAATGGTGGCGCCATCTATTATTCCTTCCTAAAAACCTCCTAAATTCCTAATTGGCACGCATTTGCAAAACTGGCAAGTCAAGCAGATGTCAACGTCAGATGTGGGCAACACACACTTGACCTCACCGATTCACTACTGCGAAGCTTTTTCTTCTGCATCCGCCGCCATAAAATAAAGTTGTTGAATTTACAAGAAGTCAAGAAACCTCAAAATATAATATAACCCGCTCAAACCAAACCACCGCAATTAAATAAATCGCATATTCCGCGCCGCGTAATAAATTAGTACATTAATCTAATTTACATTTATGGTGAGTGCTAAAAAACGTGTTCGTCACCACCATCGAAGGAGATTCCGAAGCCGGAC
Source organism: Lampropteryx suffumata (assembly GCA_948098915.1). Lineage (NCBI taxonomy): Eukaryota > Metazoa > Arthropoda > Insecta > Lepidoptera > Geometridae > Lampropteryx > Lampropteryx suffumata. The sequence goes on along the minus strand of OX402555.1, from coordinate 17,601,126 downwards.
ACGAGGCTGATCTGGACCAGGAAGGAAAAGACAAGATAGCAGGTCAGTGCGTGCAATCCTGAACCCCTTCCAATTCCCGTGTAATTGCCCATACGCCACCACAATGTCTAGAAAATGTATTTAAAAGAGCTAAAGAAGTAAACTTAAAGTTTAACAAGTCAAAATGACAATTTGGTGTCACTGAAGTAAAATACGTAGGTCATGTGTTTAATGAAAAAGGTATTTCACCTGATAAGTCAAAAATAGAAGACATTTCAAAATTTTCAAATTGTTTATTTCAGTAGCCAAACATTACAACTTATAACAATGGTGGGAACCTTCTTTTAAGTACGAAGTACTTGTGCCAGATGGTTCCGCTCTTCCATATCCATATTAGTGGCTATATAAAAAAAAAAAAGAATAAAAACTATTGTACCCAAATATACATATCTTTAGATTACTCTAAATTAAATAAACAAAAACCAGACACTAATACTAAATAATAACAAACTATACATTTTAATACCTAAAAATCTCTTGTGTGTAATAGAGTCAAGGCTGTGAATTGACTGACTTATTGTGTGTGTGTTGTGTGTGTGTGTGTGTGTGTGTGTGTGTGTTGTGTGTGTGTGTGTTTGTGTGTGTGTATGTATGTGTATGTATGTATGTATGTGTTTATGTGTGAGTTTGGGAGTATATGTGTATGAAGGTCCTCTTGAGGACACCATGCTGTGGTATAAAGCATGTGTACAGAAGTCGTGCTGTGTGAGGATCTGTATGTAGTGTTTAACTGAAACCTAATATGTCATATTAAAACTTGGAACAGTGCCTCAATTTCTTCATACTTTTAATATTTTATCCATTCTGTTATATATTTTTACATTCATACAGTTGTTTAGGATAGATATCTAAGATTTTATTTATGACATTGTACAAATGAGTAGACTTTCTACAATATTGATTGGCGCCAAATGTAGTTCTAGTAACATGAGTTTTAACCACCTTGTCTTTCCTCCTCTTTTTTAAAATATCGCAATTATACACTAAGGTTTTATGTTGTTTTACAATAATATTAACAATATATAACTTTCAATATTGAATATATAACTTTCTTACAGATAGTAGTTGGGATATTTTATATAGGTCTACTGTAGGGTATCTGTAGGGCTTAAAATAAATTACTTTTATAAGAGAACGCTGAGCTCTTTCGAGTTCCATGAATTTAGTTTTACCAGCTCCGCCCCATATTGGCAAACAGTAAGTTAGTATCGATTGTGCTAATGAAATATAAATTCTATTTATAAGAATTCCCGAAGCAATATGCCTTAAGATCTTAAAAACCCACATGAGCTTTCTAATTCTTGTGCTCACTACTTCAATTTGTTGAGACCATGATAGTCTTTGGTCTATCATCATTCCTAGGTATTTAATATGAGATACCTTATTAATAGTGGGGCAATTACATTTTGCCTTAGGGAGCTACTGCCACAGCTGTGGATTTTTAGTATGTAGTCGCTTGCAGGTTGGGTACGGTTATAAATAGAATAACACATGAAAAACGTTTTTTAAACATTTAGTGGCTCAAAGAAAATATTGAGTATATTTTCTTTGAGCCATTTAGCAACAATAGAGAGTCCTGCCTCGGCGTAAGGTTCGTTCCACGAACCTTATTCCAAGTAGTGTCAGAAAAAACAATTGCCGTATCGTCTGCATATGAAATTATTTTGGCATTACCTATTTGCATTTTACATATTATTAATATAAATCAAAAATAAACTCGGTCCCAGGACGCTGCCTTGCGGGACACCAAATGTCATATTTAGTTCACTACTTATGCACTGCCCGATTTTTACTCTTTGTGTTCTGCAACTAAGATATTCTTTGAGTAATGATAGAGGTTTATCTCTGATCCCTATGTTTTTCAGCTTGTTTATAAGAGTGGGGACACATACTGTGTCGAAGGCCTTTTTTAGATCAAGATACACAGCCAAACATTTGTTCCCACGGTCTACTTGATCAGTGATATAGGAAGTGAGAGCCGTAACTGCGTCTTCGGTTGATCGGTTATTTCTAAATCCGTATTGTGTATCTGGCAATATTTTAAATTTGTTTAAGTAATTGATCAATCTAATATTAATAAGTTTTTCTACAATCTTAGATATTGCTGGCAAGACAGATATTGGCCTGTAATTGTTTACATCCGCTGTGTTACCGCTCTTATACACTGGGGTAATGATCGATTGTTTTAGTTGTTTGGGGAAGATACCGTTCTGAAAACAGAGATTAGACAGATGTGTGATGATTGGCACAACTTTATCTTTGGCAAGTTTTTAAAATCTGGTAGGAATATTATCCCATCCCGAGGCGCTATCTGATTTAAGGCTCCTTAGAATATCATGTACTTCTTTAGGGTCAGTTTCCAAGAGTACAAACGAGTTGGCTTGGGAGTGTTCTGTAGGTATGGATGTTTGCGGTGTACAAGAGCTAGAAGAAGAAAGAATATCTTCAGCGAAGCGTTCTCCTATATCAGCAAAAAAGCAATTTACGTAGTTTACTGATGCAGTCGGGTTATTTTTAACATTTAATAGTTTTGAATTGTCTGATTTATTTTGATTCATATAGGTAATTGATTTAATATTTTTCCATAAGCTCTTCTGAATTTTTTGTACTTATTTCTAATTTATTTCTTTCATAATTACATTTAAGGTTTTTAATTAATTTATTACAGAAGTTGCGGTATCTTTTAAAACTGATTTTAAGAATTGCGTTAGTAGGTTCTTGTCGCATTTTTTTCTGTAATTTATTCCTGTTTCTAATGCAACGTAGTACACCCTCAGTGATCCACGGTTTGATGGTCCGTTTACTTTTAGGTATTCGTACCTTGTTCGTATTTTCTAATAAAGATTCTCTTACTTTATCAATTAGTACGTCTACAACTAGATTGGGATCATGACAGAATAATAAGTAGAGAAGATTTTTTTTCCGCTAAGCTTATAAGAGCCTTATTAAAATTAGTGATGATCTTCATCTTTTCGCAGCGGTTTATTTCGTTTAGGGTAGATTTACAAATAAATGTTAAAGAATGGTCTGTTATAGATGTGTTGAGAATAGCAATTTGCGCATCTAGTTTATGTTTTTCGAGTTTTATCATGAAATGATCCAAGCAGCTGGGTCCCCTTGTAGGTAATTGGTGACCTGGTAGTAAACCATGCATTGATAGCATGTTGAGGTAAGAAGTTCTATTATTTTTATCGTTAGCATTCTCAATATCTTTTGGGATAAGATTAATGTTTATATCTCCAGTTACAATTAAATTTTTACGTAATTTAAGAGTTTCTAAGTGATTATCTAACGAGTTAATTAATCTCTCTGTACTAGCATTAGAAGGAGAATGGTATATACCCAGAATCGTGGTGTCACAGGTATCTAGTTGTATACAAGATGCTTGGTCTAGTTTTATTTCGTTAACGTAAGGTACCAAAATTTCATTCCTAAAATACATTACAAGTCCTGCCTCGGCGTAAGGTTCGTTCCACGAACCTTATTCCAAGTAGTGTCAGAAAAAACAATTGCCGTATCGTCTGCATATGAAATTATTTTGGCATTACCTATTTGCATTTTACATATTATTAATATAAATCAAAAATAAACTCGGTCCCAGGACGCTGCCTTGCGGGACACCAAATGTCATATTTAGTTCACTACTTATGCACTGCCCGATTTTTACTCTTTGTGTTCTGCAACTAAGATATTCTTTGAGTAATGATAGAGGTTTATCTCTGATCCCTATGTTTTTCAGCTTGTTTATAAGAGTGGGGACACATACTGTGTCGAAGGCCTTTTTTAGATCAAGATACACAGCCAAACATTTGTTCCCACGGTCTACTTGATCAGTGATATAGGAAGTGAGAGCCGTAACTGCGTCTTCGGTTGATCGGTTATTTCTAAATCCGTATTGTGTATCTGGCAATATTTTAAATTTGTTTAAGTAATTGATCAATCTAATATTAATAAGTTTTTCTACAATCTTAGATATTGCTGGCAAGACAGATATTGGCCTGTAATTGTTTACATCCGCTGTGTTACCGCTCTTATACACTGGGGTAATGATCGATTGTTTTAGTTGTTTGGGGAAGATACCGTTCTGAAAACAGAGATTAGACAGATGTGTGATGATTGGCACAACTTTATCTTTGGCAAGTTTTTAAAATCTGGTAGGAATATTATCCCATCCCGAGGCGCTATCTGATTTAAGGCTCCTTAGAATATCATGTACTTCTTTAGGGTCAGTTTCCAAGAGTACAAACGAGTTGGCTTGGGAGTGTTCTGTAGGTATGGATGTTTGCGGTGTACAAGAGCTAGAAGAAGAAAGAATATCTTCAGCGAAGCGTTCTCCTATATCAGCAAAAAAGCAATTTACGTAGTTTACTGATGCAGTCGGGTTATTTTTAACATTTAATAGTTTTGAATTGTCTGATTTATTTTGATTCATATAGGTAATTGATTTAATATTTTTCCATAAGCTCTTCTGAATTTTTTGTACTTATTTCTAATTTATTTCTTTCATAATTACATTTAAGGTTTTTAATTAATTTATTACAGAAGTTGCGGTATCTTTTAAAACTGATTTTAAGAATTGCGTTAGTAGGTTCTTGTCGCATTTTTTTCTGTAATTTATTCCTGTTTCTAATGCAACGTAGTACACCCTCAGTGATCCACGGTTTGATGGTCCGTTTACTTTTAGGTATTCGTACCTTGTTCGTATTTTCTAATAAAGATTCTCTTACTTTATCAATTAGTACGTCTACAACTAGATTGGGATCATGACAGAATAATAAGTAGAGAAGATTTTTTTTCCGCTAAGCTTATAAGAGCCTTATTAAAATTAGTGATGATCTTCATCTTTTCGCAGCGGTTTATTTCGTTTAGGGTAGATTTACAAATAAATGTTAAAGAATGGTCTGTTATAGATGTGTTGAGAATAGCAATTTGCGCATCTAGTTTATGTTTTTCGAGTTTTATCATGAAATGATCCAAGCACCTGGGTCCCCTTGTAGGTAATTGGTGACCTGGTAGTAAACCATGCATTGATAGCATGTTGAGGTAAGAAAATAGGTAGTTTAGTAGCATTTTCAGGAAGCTTATTATAGAAGCGCACCGTGTTCCCCATAAATGACTTATTAACTTTTTCTAGTCGAAACCTAGGGATGTATAATTTATGTTTATTCCTAGTGTTGATTTTATGAAGGTCACTATTTTGCTGAATCCCATCTCTATTTTTATGTGTATATAACAAATTTTCATATATATATTGTGAAGCTATTGTGAGAATATTAATTTCTTTGAATATTTCTCTCAAAGATTCTCGTGGTTTCATTTTATAAATGGCACGTATTGCCCTTTTTTGAATTACAAATATTTTACCAATATCAGCTGCTTTCCCCCAGAGAATGATGCCATATGACATAACACTATGGAAGTAACTGAAATAAACTAGTCTAGCTGTAGCTTCATCAGTAAGCCACCGTATCGCACGAACTGCATATGCATATTAACTTCATGTCAAGAGATATGCTCAAAAAGAAAAAGAGTTATATGCTATTGTGTTTGGTTGTAAGAAATTTCATCAATATATTTATGGAAAACCAGTCTATGTCGAAACAGATCATCCACCATTAGTAACTTTGTTCAAAAAACCTTTGTCTGATGTCCCAACAAGACTTCAAAGAATGATGATCACCCTACAAGCATACCATTTAATTGTAACATATACAAAAGGTACAGAAATGTATATTTCAGATACTTTGTCAAGGTCAAAGGTCAATAACATTGAAGTCAATGAATGTCTAAATGAAATAGAAAACAATGTAGAAATTCATGTCAATTTACTAACGTCAAATTTAGCTATCACACAAGAAAAGTTAGAAATTATTTTAAAATATACTAAGTCTGACAATAATTTACAAAAGCTGAAAGAATATAACATAAATGGATGGCCAAGTTGTAAACAAAATTGTGATCCAAACATGCTTCCTTACTGGAATATTAGGCATGAGATACATCTAATTAATTATCTAATTTTCAAAAGTAATGCTATTGTCATTCCGTCTATAATGAGATCAGAAATATTGTCAATTTTACATGCAAGTCATATGGGTATAGAAAAAATTAAAAATTTAGCCCGAGGAATAGTCTACTGGCCTAACTTGAATCATGAAATTGAAGTTCAATAAAACAATGTGAGTCTTGTCTAGCATTTAGTCCAAATAAAACAAAAGAGCCTTTGTTACCACATGAACAGCCTTCACTACCATGGCAAAAACTTGCCACAGATTTATATGAATACAAAGGAAAGAAATATTTAATTGTTGTAGATTTTTACTCAAATTATTTTGAGGTGGCACATTTAAATCAATACACAACACATTCAATTGTCATTACACAGTTAAAGTCAATATTTTCACGTCATGGAATCCCATTACAACTAGTCAGTGATGGAGGTCCGCCTTTCAACTCTTCAAGTTTCAAAGAATTTTTAAGTGAATGGGATATTGAACATATTGTCTCAAGTCCACTCTTATCCAGGTCAAACGGTCTTGCTGAAGCAACTGTAAAAATTGTAAAAAACATTTTTGGGAAATGTGATGATTCTAAAACAGATCCATATTTAGGTCTATTGCAATATAGAACCACACCAAGAGGTAATTTAAATTCACCTTCACAACTACTAATGTCTCGACAGTTAAGAACTAAATTACCAAGAGATTAAAGAAAGAATTAAAGAAAACAAACAAATATACAAGATACAAAAAATTATTATGATAAGAGTTCTAAAACCTTTCCAGAGTTTAATATAAATGATGAAATTCATTTTAAAAAAGACCCAAAAGGTATCCTATGGTCAAAAGGTACGATAGTCTCTAAAACTAAATTCCCTCGTTCATACATAGTCAAACATGAAGCAGGTAATAGTTACAGGAGAAGTTCCCAGCACATTCAGCTGAAATATAAAAATATGTCATATTCTCAGTCAAAGTCAAGTCAGTCACAAAAACAAAACACAAAGTCATATAGTCACAGTCAGTCTAAAAACTTGTCTCAGTCAAATAATACTTTTCACTCCCATCCAATACAGTTTGGAAAAATAGTTTTTTCATAAAATTGATCAGCTATATTTAACCAAATTTCTTCATTCGGGCAAGGCGTTTCTGGTTCTCGCAGCGTCATCCATATCACTTTGCAACATTCTTTATTTATTCCGGCTATTGTAGATACTCCCGCCAGGAAGTCGAGGGAAAATGTTTTAAAACTCATTCCTTGATAAATATATGGAATTAAATTAAACTTTATCATCAACTATTCCATAACCTAATAAATAAATAATTATTACGCTTTTATTGTAAACATCATGCACACTTTTTATTTCAGTTGTTGACCTCCAGAAAAAATGGAAGCATCTCCGTGATTACTATGTTAGAGAGAAAATAAAAGTCCGATGTCTGCAGTGGAAGTGCTGCTGCTGCAAAGAAGAGGAAACCCCATACGTAGAAATGCTTCGTTTCTAAGATGTGGTGAGAGAAATCCTGTCCGATCAAGGTACACCTGTACTGTACGAACAAAGTAGTTTATCATTGCCACAGACTTCTCAGTTTGAACACATTGGTTGTTTTACAACTGTCTACTACACCGACTCACCACAATCATCAGCGTCCTCGCAGGTTTCTACTGCAGATGATATTGAAGCACTAATTAATGCAAAGTTAATGTACTACGTTTATTTTAAATTTGTTTATTTTGGATTTTTGAATCATTATAATATACATGTCAATAATATTGAAATACAAATGTCAACAACAAAAGCAGTTATTATTACAACTTACCTGTATCTACTTATAATTTCTTACTTCAATGTAATGGTCAGTCTTTCTTCTGGAGTAATGACACATCGAAATTTCGTATCCTTTTTGGTTATGAAACATTTCACAATAGTAAGTAAGTTTTATCGAAAGATTCTCTGGACTTATGTCCAGAGAATCTGGAATAAGATTAAGGTAAAACTGAATAAATTTTGTAGGATCTCTTAACACGTTGAACGCCAAATACAAAAACATTTTGGTCAAAAAACTTTTTGTGTTATTTATGTTCGTTACTATAAAATGTAAGTTATTTTTTTTAAAATACTGTTTTCGAGTTTTTATGATAAAATAGTGATGGTGCCCACTAATGCCCCTCACGGCGCTCTGTATTGAATAATGCAAATATTCGTTACGAAGCGCCATGCCGGAAAGCACTGATTTCCCTTGCGTGAAATCAAAGTCTTCCATAGTAAGTTCAAAATAATTTTCTTGGCTGTACACAAAATTATTTTCCATTTTAAAATATCATCACATAACGTATTTGGTAAAAAAACGCCAACAATTATATCCACACAGAGAGAATGCAAACGACCGCCCAACGAAAGCGCCGGCGAGGGACTGAGGCGCGGGGTTCTCGGCGCGTTGGCCGGATATGATTGAAATTATTGGCGTTTTTTTTTTCAAATACGTTATGTGATGATATTTTAAAATGGAAAATAATATTGTGTACAGCCAAGAAAATTATTTTGAACTTACTATGGAAGACTTTGATTTCACGCAAGGGAAATCAGTGCTTTCAATGAGTTGGTTAGTAGAGAACAAAGTAACAAAGTAGTGGCAACGAATCAGAACAACTGAACTTGCCTCGAAAACGGAGACGACTAGTTATAGCTTCGGAAAGTGAAACGGATTCAGTCGAAGATTTTGTTTTGAGTAATTTACCTTCAAACTCACTCGATCACGCGCAGAAATGGGGGGATACCACGGCAATCCGCCCGTGTGATTCCATTCACTAAGCCCACAGGTGTAAAATTACCATACTCAACAATGATGAATCAGGCTGACCCTGAAGAGTTCTATGCTTTGATAGTTCCCGACGGATTATTTGAAATAATAGTAGAGGAAACAAATACTTTTGCTGCTCAAAGTCTCTCCGAGCGTCATCTAAAGCCATCTTCACCATCACATGCATGGACTCCAACAAATAAGGATAAAATGACACGTCTTTTTGGATTGATACTGTTCATGGGGCTTGTAAAGTTGCCTAAACTAAGTCATTACTGGTGCAACGACAAAGTGCTGGGTCAAACGTTCCCCCGTACCGTCATGAACCTCAACCGATTTGGATTACTTCTACAGTATTTGCATTTTGCAGACAGCGGTTATTGTTAAAAACTATTTGGATAGCACTGACAGAACGATTGCCCAATTCCTAATCAATATGCCAGAATATGAATGGGGAACTATTGTAGATAAATGAATAAATTTTTAGAGGTAAATGCGACAGAAGAATTTCGTGATAGTGATGACGAATCGATACAGGAAACTAATGTTTGCATGACAGTTGAAGCTGTAATTCATAAAATTGCAAAGTCTACGCCAATATAAAAAATTGAACTTTACAATCACTGAGCTTGACACCAAAAATACTACTTGCTCTGTTTGGAATGAAGGAGAAGGAGCCAGAGGTGTCAATGAGATAGGCTCTTGTGTTCTAATCTTCCTTAAAAATTTACACGAAGTGGCTACTGAAGACATTGATGTGGTGTTTTATAGCGATAATTGCTGCGGGCAAAACAAAAAATAATTTATGTTGCCATCTATCAACAAGCCATGAACGAGTTTACAAAACTCATAATTTTTTGATTAAAGGACACACCCAAAATGAAGGGGTTCTGTACACTCCACCATACAGCGAAATATCAAAAACGTGTTAAAATCTTCGCCTATTTATTTACCAGACTGAAGCTAAGAACCAGGGTATCATAAAACTGATAGAGAAAAATATCGTACGTCGTCTTATGAATCTTTTTATGTTAGTCTTTTAGGTGGTAAAGTAGGATAAGGTAAAGTTCCTAGTTAACGATTTTAATATCCTTAGGATCGACGTTAATACACCATTTAATTATTTTAAAAAGTGTTGACATATCAAAATTTAAAATGAATCTGACTTAGTTGAAACTTGAAACGTAAGATATCACAATAAACTTGAAATAGTATATTGTGATAACTTACGTAACTTTTTTTTTTTTTTTTTTTTTTTTTTTTTTTTTAATTAGTGTATAATTCTTAAAAAATTATACTCTAATATTATTACAATCTAGCCAAGTAGGCCAATGAGTAATTTAACTATGACTTATTTTTATAACGTAAACTATGCCTAAGAATGTGTCCAATAGCACTTTTCTTATTGTCTCTAGTTAAGGGGAGACACTTTGTTAATGTGTTCTTTATGAATACTCGTATATTGTATTGTCATTTTCACTTTCTTTCACTGTTACACTGCACTAACTCAAACGGCTTGGTTCGTTTGAGTCTTCTCACTATGTCCGTGTTGTCGAGGAGCTGGATTGCCTCGACGTTCACGTGATGATGAAGTCTTTCCTCATGAGCTTCTGCGTACTTTGTAATAACTGTGTCGACGAAGTCTATGCCAAGGTCCCGATGGAGGTCTTCGTTTCTTACGTACCAGGGTGCATTCACGATGTTCCTTAGTACTTTATTTTGAAACCGTTGTATTATTTGGATGTTACTTTTTTTGGTGCAGCCCCACAGCTGAATACCAAAAGTCCATACTGGCTTCAAGACTTGTTTGTAGATTGTTATTTTGTTATGTACCGACAAGGCTGCTTGTTTTCCAAGCAACCAGTACATCTGTTTATAGCGGAGCTCTAATTCATCTTTTTTCTTCTTGACGTGAGCCTTCCAGCGTAGCTTTGCGTCAAACGTCATTCCTAGATATTTGGCCGTATTTTCACATGGTATGCGCTTATTGTTGATATATACTCGGTGGTACTGCTGCTTTTTGTTCGTAAAGTTTATATGAATGGATTTTGATTCATTAAGCTTTATTCTCCATTTTTTGGTCCAGTCATGGATTTGGTTAACAGCCACTTGAACCTTTTCTGCTGCTTCTGCAAAAGTGCTTCCAACAGCCATTATGGCTGTGTCGTCAGCAAAGGTCGCGATTGTGTTATCATCTAAATGGGGTATGTCACTGGTGTATAAAAGGTACAGGACTGGTCCTAATACACTTCCCTGTGGTACCCCTGCTTTTATTTCTTTGATATCAGAAAAGGCATCTTCTTGTCTAATTCTGAAAGCTCTATCCGTTATGTAGGATTCTAAGATGTCTGTATAGGGTTGAGTTAGCATTTTTTTTAGTTTCAGTAAAAGGCCTCTGTGCCAAACTTTATCAAAAGCCTGCGCAACATCTAAGAATATGGTAGAGCAGACTTTGTTATCTTCTAATGTTTTCTCGATTATTGTTGAGATTCTGTGCACCTGGTCAATAGTTGAATGTTTTTCTCTAAATCCAAACTGATGTCCTGGTATTATGTTCTTGGCTTCTATTATAGGTTTAAGTCTTTTTAATAATATTTTTTCAAATAGTTTTGACATGATTGGTAGCAGGGAAATAGGTCTGTATGACGTTATGTCATGAGGTGGTTTGCCTGGTTTTGCTATCATTATTACCTCGGTTACTTTCCATAGGTCTGGCACATATTTCAGTCTTAAAGCAGCGTTGATAAGATTTGTTAGCTTAACCAAGGCTTTTCTTGGTAAGTTATGTAATATTTCGCCGGAAATAAGGTCAAATCCTGGTGATTTCTTAGGATTTATGTTTTTGAGGATTTGTTTTAAAACTTCTCTGGGTGTGACAGATGGTATTCTAAATTCTTCGTCTGAAATATTATCATGATCGGTCGCGGGTTCTATGTTTATGTGACCTTCATTTGGTTTGAAAGTGTTTTCTAAATGCTCTGCAAACATTTTAGCTTTTTGTTCATTACTGACAACCCATTTCCCATTATTCTCTTTTAGTGGAGGAATCTGAGTCATGAGTTGTTTCATGCTTTTAGTAGCCTTCCATAGAGAGTAGTTAGTATTGCGACTGTTGGTGAGGTTTTGAAGGTATGAGTTAGTTTGGCTATCGTTAAATGATTGTATTTGTCTTTTCAACCGTTTTGTAAGGTTGTTAAGCGTTTTTTTATCATCCGGTGACCTAGTTAAATGCCATTGTTTCCTTTGTTTTCTTTTTTTAGCTATGAGCAGTGTAATCTCTTCGGGGTAATTATTTCTGGAGATCCTTTTTTTGATTTGGGGTGTGTTTGTCCAAGCGGTCTGTTGTATAAGTTTTATAAATGTTTTTACTTCTATATTCAGCTGCTCTGGAGTTTTTAATGGCACCCTGAGGCTTATATTTATATATAAGTCTATTTTAAAACTTTCCTAGTCTGTGTATTTATTTACAAGGGTCAAAGTTTCCTTAAGTGCTACTGTCTCTCTTATTTCTAGATATATTGCAGAATGGTCAGAGTTCATATCGTAACTCTGTTCTGTTTTTAGATAGTTAGGTGATATGTTTTTATATATAAAAAAGTCTATTAGATCGGGTACTTTTAGTGGATCTGATGGCCAATAAGTTGGTGATCTGGTAGATGCAACATCGGATTTTACTTCTTTTAGAGCTGTTAAGAGTTGTTTTCCTTTTGTGTTCGTTAGTCTCGAACCCCAATACTTGTTTTTGGCATTAAAGTCACCACCTGTAATAAACCTTTCTCCTAGTGGGTGTAAGAGACTCAGGTAGGTGTCTTTTCGAATTGTATATCGCGGTGGACAGTATATGGCAGCTACCGTAAGCGGATATAGCTTGGTGTTGATACAAATGGCCACTGATTGGATATCTGGCTCTTCATATTTAAATTTTTCGTGATGTTTGATGTTGTCCTTTACAATAACAGCACTGCCACCCCTTCCTTTATTAGCTGGGTGTAGTGCATGGTAAACTTTATATCCTTTAAATTTGATGTATGATTGTGTTGTAAAATGTGTTTCAGATACGAGGCACACATCTACATTTTCTATATCTAAGACTACTTGCAACTCATTTTGATGTTTTTGTAGCCCATTACAGTTCCATGCCATTATTTTAATTTTTCCAATCATTTTTTGGCCTTAGGTATAGCAGTTTTAGTGCTATGTTCTATTTTTTTCAATCGCTCATCAAACAACGACATAAGTTTTAGGATTTCGTCTAACTTATTGTCATTTAAGTGGTTTGGTTGTTTGTTGCGTTGAATTACTGTTAATTCTTTGGCAGCCGCTTGAGCATAGGACACTTTACTGTTAATAGCGCTTATAGGCCTCGCACTAGTTATATGCTGGTAAGTTAAAGGCAATTTCTCACTTACCAATGTTTCAGCTACCTGGTGTTGCCGCCCGACCAATGGCTTCTTGACAGCTTTGTTTCTAATTTTCTGCATTTCCTTGGCTATAAGACAGCCTCTATAGTTGGCCGGGTGAGCTTCTCCACAGTGAACACATTTTGGTTTTTCTTCTGCTGGTTTTTTACAGTCTTTGGTTAGGTGCTTACCTGTACATTTAACACATCTAGGCTCTTTGGCGCAGTATTTGTGTGTATGCCCGTATACCTGACATCTCTTACACTGTGGAATAAGTTTTGTCGATCGAAGGGGTTGGATTTCAACTTCAAGAATCTTTCAAGAATATATTTAATTTCGTATACCTTACTTAAATCTTCTTGATTGCTGAAGGTCAGCATAAACATGTTGAGTGGTTCCTTGGTCTTCCAGCTCAATTTGTTTACTGCGTCTTCTACCTTGTAACCTTTAATTATAAGGTCATCAATGATCCTCTCGGGTTTGCACGTAGAGGGTAATCTTTTGACCATTACTCTAATTGGTCTCTCTTGTTTGTTTTCGTATGAGTGCCAGAGGCAGTTGTTATCAGATAGAGTTTTTGTTATACATCTATAATACTCTTCATTACAAGCATTTATTTTTACGCAGTCACCGCTCATTATTTTGACTGTGAAGGTGCCAGCAGGTTGGTTTCTTGACAAGAAGTCGTAAAAGTTTTGGTAATTGTTCACCCCATCCACTATAATAGGAGGTGGGGGGGGGGAACTTTCTTAGGTTTATCAGTAGAATTTTTAGCGTTTTCTTGGGGTGAGATTGAGGTGAGGTGTTCAATTTTCTTTTCTTTCTTGACTTTGTTCTTATCCACTCAGTTTCTTTAGCTAGCTCTTCTTCGTCAGTGCCGTACTCTACTGGAGCGGCGCCGGAGGAAGTTTCCTTGTTAGTAGCGCATGGTTTGTTGGATGTGCTCTCCATTACGCATTTCAGTTGCTGCTGCAAAATATCAATTTGACTCTTTAAGTCATCTACAAGGCTTTGCAGTTTTTCGCGCTCTTGCCTTTCTTCGTTAAAACGATTATATAACAGAAATTCATTTTCTGTTTGCAGTTTTATTCTGCCTTCTTTAGTCGGTGAATCCATTGTTCAGGCAAGTAACAGCGTCGCCTTAACAAAATGTATCGTCGTACGCAAACATGCCTTACGCAATGAAAAACTGGGTCATCATCGCTGTCCGGCCGTGTCGCGACGGCTTTGTTGTGATGCGTTAGCACTTTGCACTGTAGGTACGCGCGATCGCGGGTGACACTACTGTTCTCAGCGAAAATCGAACAATCACTGATAATAACATGACTGACCATTATGTACATTTAGGTCCATTTATGCACTAAAAAGATAATTTCATTGCCCCATCATTACAATTACACAAATAAAAAAATTTTACTTTTGCAGTTTATGGTGATTTATCTTTGTCTTTATTTATATCTTTAGTGGTTATAAAATATGACTTTAACTAACTAATTTTAACTAATTTAATTTTTGTATAACTGTTAAGCATTTGAAATAGGGATGTGAAAAAATCATCAAATCAAATCGATGTTTTAAAATTAATAACAGATTTTAATACGTGTTTTTAATATTACAAATAATCGATTAATAATAAATTTTTGAATGTTTTTCGCGGCAAAAAGTGTTCTTTTTAAAAGCCTTGTTTTTAACAATGTCAACGACTAAAAGGGCGACAAGTAGTTGGCGTCAATATTTTCATGCTGAAATAAATCTGACAATGCTAAATTTAAATATTGCCCTAAAATTTCAAAAACGTGTAACAATACCACCAATTTAAAACAGCACATGGAAAGGAAACACTCTATTATCATAAGTAGTATTGAAAATAATGGGGTACAGTACAGGGTACAGAGGTACCTACAATTTGGATTAGATTAAAATTATTAATAACAAAGAAAGTGAACCACTTTCTATTAAGAACACTATTGCCTTATTTTAGTGCAAAATGGATTTGCCTATCAATTTTGCACGGACTATCCGTGTCAATCTTTTTTTCGTCTATTTAGCATCTATTTAATATGTAGAATCTTTAGGCGGCTCATGCACATAAATGCAATAACCTAGGGAATATGAATTTCACAAGAAGTTTCACTATACAAAAGGCTTTTTGTAAAACGGTTTCTGTGAAGCAAACAGCATTTTTGTTCATGTATATAACTTCGAGAGCATAATACTCGTATTTCCTTTAAGTCTACCGACAGAGTTTAAAAACAAAGGTAGTATCTTATCCTACTTTACAAACAAAGTACAACGCAAGTGCCAGTTATAATAAATATTGGTGGACAATGCACACAACACCATCTAGCCTCAATCTAAGCATAGCTTGTATTATGTTAACTTGATGGCTGATAGAATACTTATATATTGTTAAATACATACTTTTGATACTTTATAACACCCAGACACAACACGTACATATGTGCACCACACAAATGATTATCCTGGGAGGGAATTAAACCCTTAACCTGCAGCGCAGAAGGCAGAGCTACTACCCAAGTTGATAGGTTAGTGTAAGGTGCCTTTGTGTGAAGAATCAACTTACCTATAGTTGTCGTAGAAGTTACTTGCGTATATTTGGACCCACTAAGGAAATAGCACATTTTGTACTTATGTCGCAAACATTATTCAATAATGTACAAACTTTAACATTATTACAGTAGCTATGTACTCTTTTAATATAGTCATCATAACATTAGCCAATCTAAAGCAAAATATTACAAACTAACTTATATAATTTCCTAATATTTCAGATATAACGAGATAAATCCTGAATTCAATAAGGATTAAATGAGCTGAGGAGGAGCAATGAGGAAACAGTTATTAAGCAGGTTACACAGATAATAATAATATGGTTTTGTGTACATATTTTATTTTATTATAACATACAACATTAAGATATTCTTTATGCTTAATAATGAGAAAAATAATTGTCTCCCTCCTTATTAACTCATCTTTTAAACATGCTAGGTGTAATTTAGGAGCTATTACTGCCTTAGCCAAGTAATTCCAAGCGAAGTGTTAATTGATGCTCTGCACCACTGGACGCGAGGAGAGAGGGGTTCCTCTCGCCTTCGTTGAGTTTCTTGTTCTGAGGTGCGTGGCGGGGGCTAGTACTGTACCCGTCGCCAGTGCTGCTGGTATTCTGCAACGTGGGGAAGGGTAGTACGGTCCCTCCCGCCGACGTCAATCTCCTCCTCTTCTTGGCCACACGGGGATTCCCGTGTGATTTTCAAGGTGGTGGAAGGCTTCCACCGCCCACGTTGACCTCCACAAATTGGCACCGAACTTCACTGGTTATCACACACTGACTCACTGCACTGCACTGCACTGCACTTGTACTAAGAGATACGGGGGCGTAGTTTAACCAGCCCGTACTCCTCACCGTACCTTGCCACTGCGATTCACAGTGAGTACAGCGGCCACTTAACCACATAAAAAAATGGCACCAATGTTTTTTTTTTTTTTTTAACTGTTTAGGCGGCAATCACAGTGTATATATTTTTTATTATTTTATATTATATTATTTTTTAATTATAAAGATTACTTTTCAGTTATCTTGTTAGCTATTGTGGATGCAAATTACAAATTTATAGCCGTTGATGTAGGGGCTTACGGCAAAGAATCTGACAATGGTATTTTCCTAAAGTCAAGAATGGGCAATGGCATAGCAAATGAGAGATTTCATATTCCACCATCTAAGAATTTGCCTGGAACAAGCGTTTGCTCTTAGTAGCTTTATGATGAAGCCATACCCAAGAAGAACAGCGAGATTGTCTAGAGACAAAGAAATTTATAACTACAGATTATGTCAAGCTCGGAGAGGGACAGAAAATACTTTTGGTCTTTTAAGTCAAGTTTTCAGAGTTTTCTATTCGCCTATCGGTATATCGACAGAGGTGGTTGATGACCTTATACTAACAGCTTGTTGTTTGCACAATTTTCTTCGAGATGGTTACCTCGAAGAAAATAGCATTCCACATTATCAAACAAATAGTGACAATCTCCCTGACCAAAACTTGATAGATTTAGTGGTTTCGGGTGGGTTTTAAAAATAGCAATGGATTCGAAGTCAGATACAAACTACAATAAAAACTATTCTCCAGCCTACACTTTCATATTTAATTTGTGAAAATGGAATCGTTAACTAATACTCAAAAGAATTTGAATAAACCTATTTGTAAAGCCCTTGTAAATTTTAAAAAATGTCCGAAAGATAGGTTAACAACAGAATATATCAAAGTAAAACTTGAAACTTTAGAAAGTGATTGGTTGCGTTTTAGAGAAACGAATAATAAGATTTATGAAAACTATGAGTTGGAGGATATTGAAAAACCATCATATGCACAGAGTGAGCTTTATGAGGAAACAGAAGAAAATTATACGTTATGCAAGTCGATTATGAAAACAGTTTTGAACAAAGGTAGCGAATCGACTTCTTACCCGACAATGAATATTTCAAGTTCGACTACACTAGCAAAGTTGCCGAAAATAACCATTCCCATGTTTTCGGGTAAGTACGAAGAATGGACCACCTTCCGTGATCTATTTTTGTCACTC
This sequence comes from Lampropteryx suffumata, assembly GCA_948098915.1. Taxonomy (NCBI): domain Eukaryota; kingdom Metazoa; phylum Arthropoda; class Insecta; order Lepidoptera; family Geometridae; genus Lampropteryx; species Lampropteryx suffumata. The sequence goes on along the minus strand of OX402555.1, from coordinate 17,583,287 downwards.
GTTCATAAAAATAAGTTGCTGGACAACGTACAAAAAATCCATTATTTGAAAGCGCATCTTGCTGGTGAAGCTGAACAGTTGATCCGTCATACACCAATCGCTGACGCAAATTACGATCGTTGCTGGGAACTATTAGACAATCGTTATAACAATAAGAAGTTTCTATCAAATTCCATTCTTAACAAGCTGTTTAAGCAACGATCGCTCAATGTTGAGTCAGCGTCGGCTTTAAAAGAATTATTGGACACTAGTACGGATTGCCTGAGTGCTTTACGTTGTCTTGGAGTTGATGTGAGCACATGGGACATTATAGTCATTCACATTGTTAGTTCAAAGTTAGATCAGGAGACGCGAAAGCAATGGGAATTATCTGTGTCAAGTCCAGACAAAGATCATAATGTACTGCCAACCTTTGTTCAGTTTCAAACATTCATAGAGAGTATATTCCGTGCATTAGAGTTCTTTGAACCCACAAAAGGAGTCGGTTCCGTACAGCGAGGAGGCAGTTCGACTTATACATCTAAGTCTTTTGTCGCCGTAGATAAAGATTCTTTGCCCAGGGCCCAAGGTGCATCAATACCGTGTGAGTTTTGTAACGATGATCACAAACTCGCGTTCTGTAAAGGGTTTGCGGATCAAAACATTGATGTGCGGCGAGAGTTTGTGATAAAAAATAGGATGTGTTTTAACTGTTTAGGCGGCAATCACAGTGTATATAACTGCCGAAAGCCGACAACATGTCGGATTTGCAGAAGAAGACATCACATTCTGTTGCACGTTACATACGAACCCAGCGCTAAGAAAGAAGATACTAATGATGACACAGATCAAAATGATAGTTTAGCTAAGAGCACACCACCAGTCGTGACTTGTCTCGCGACAGGTCATGATACCGTCAATCGACAGGTGTTGTTAGCAACTGCGTTAGTAAAAGCAGAAGCGAGATCGGGAGAGTGCCAGACAGTACGTGTGTTGTTAGATCAAGGCTCGCAAGCCTGTTTTATAACGGAAGCCACAGCACAGCTGCTGCGTCTGCAAAAAATACCAGTAGATGGAAAAATATCTGGATTAGGGAGTGAAGAAATCAATGTCAAGGTGAGTCATCTAGTAGTCACCACCATACGATCACGCATTGACCCCCAGTTCAATATGACAGTTCGGGCCTATGTCTTAAAAAATATCACGTCGTACTTACCGGAGCGAAAGATTGAAACCTTGAATTGGATAGAACTGGAAAATTTAGAGTTAGCTGATCCCCAGTACAACTTACCGAAGAGAATTGACATGTTACTGGGCGCAGACGTTTACAGTTGTATATTAATTTTTTTTTTATTTTTTAAAGTTACAGTATAAACTCTTAAGCGGTGTAGTTGCTCATTTATTAATAAAACAATATTATTACATAAAAATAAAAGAAATATGTCACATTTCAATAAAACTATCCTGCCAAGGTACTTTGCCTTCATTGACAAAGTAAGTTTGGTATTCTAGTCTGACTTTTTTTGCATCATTCAGGACATTTCCTCGATTTTGTACTTGTAAATTTTCTACGTTTGAACGTGTGGCATCGTAGCCCGTGGTAACAACAGTTCCATTATCCACATTTTCTCGATAAAAACATCTTGGAGGTGCATATGAATTAGGAGTGTGCTCCATTAGAAAGTTGTGCAAAACACATGTAGCCATCACCACTTTTTCTATATTGTTTGGTTCTAAATTGATCTGAGTATGGTAAATGCGAAATCTTGATGCTAGTATGCCAAAATCGTTTTCAACTATTCTTCTTGCGCGAGATAATCTATAATTAAAAATTTTTTTTTCGTAGCTGCTCAAATCCGCTTGACGATATGGTTTCATCATGTCAGGTCTCAACGGGAATGCGTCATCAGCAACAAATACATATGGCAAACACCTTGAACTGTGTTGAATCGGTTCGGAGTTTGGAAGATTTAAATGTTTCATTTGTAACTTTTCAAAAAACGTTGTATTCTGCAAAACACCTCCGTCGGAAACTCTTCCATTTGTACCAAAATCTGCTAATAGAAATCGGTATTTGGCATCAACTATTGCCATAAGAACCATGCTATGTCGTCCTTTGTAGTTGTAGAAATAAGATCCACTATCAGCAGGTGGCACTATGTCTATGTGTTTTCCATCTATGGCACCCAAGCAGTGAGGAAAATTCCATCTCTCTTCAAAAAGTTGTGCGGTTTCCTTCCATTTATCCGATGAATCTGGAAACTAAAATAAATATTATTTTGTTGTGTTATAGGATGCTGACAACTCGACTGAAAATACAATAGATACAACGGATAATGCTGCTACAAATGTTAGTACAGGGAATACAGACGATATTACGACACCTAAGAATACTCCATTACCTGCTACTAGACCGGGAAGAAAGAAAATGACAGAGCAAGATCACTTAACTACTGACATATTACTATCTGTGAAAGACCATTTTACGCGTCCTGCTTCTGCTCGAGGAACAGAAGATCGTTACGATCTTTTGGGAAGATCTATCGCAATGAAATTAAGATCATTAGACAAGCGTCAACGCTTGATTGCGGAGAAGTTAATTAACGACACCCTGTTCGATGACGAGATGGGCAATCTGAATACCGAAGCAATTCAGAATCGTCGAAGTTTAACTTTTGTTTCTTCACCAACTCCTAGTCTCTCACGAACTCCAAGTCCTTCGCCCTCACTAGTTCAACAATATTATACACAACCGTATACTCATACCGCTTCTGTTGCGCCTCAAATTCAACCCTGCGTATCTACGATACAACAGTACAACACCCAACAACAAAGGTACACGATTTCTCCTGCACCGCAAAGTCAGCCCTGCGCATCTCCAATTCAACAATATAACACTCAACAACAAACTACTTCTCCTGCACCACAACGTCAGCCCTCACTAGCACTACAAGAAGAATTTGACACACAAATAACAACAGCAACATTTTATTCAAATTTGAATTAACAAATGATTTAAATAATATATGTACATACATATGTAATTGGTTAATTAAAATATGTACCTACCTATTAAACTTGTCTAACGATTTGAATTTGGTTTTAATTATTTACTCACCTGTAAATAGTCGTCTTTCAGTGCTTCATAAATAGCATCGCATGTTTCTGGTATTATTCGGCCCAAAGCCTGAGGTGATATAATAGCAGAATATTTAAGACACTCGTATGTTCTTCCTGTTGCAAGAAATCTTAATGTTACTGATAGTCTCTCATGTGCTGATATTGCTTTCCTCATAACAGTATCTTGTCTTTGTATTAACGGAGTAATCAATGATAATAGTTTCAAATAATTTTTTTCATCCATTCGTAAATAATTTTTGTAATCTGTTGGTGTAAATCTCAATTCATTTATCAAATTTACGTGGGAGAATTGCTTACTTTTCAATAACCAGCGTTTAGACCATTCAGTGCGCTCTCTTTTTCTTTTTCTGTTCTGCAGAACAAGTGTTAGGCCAAGTACAGCTATCACATCGTCGTCGTCCATTGCGTCCTACACACCATCACGTACTACGTAGCTCAACTCAGAGTTCATGTCAAGACGGTGCATGCAAAACCTAACGTGTATGTGTAGTATGAAACTCGGTTATGCTTGTCGGTTTTGCATGCACGGCTAAAACCATCATACAAAACCTAGCGTGTATGGCCTCCATTAGAACGCAGAAAAGAAAGAAGAATTAAGACAAAATTTCATTTTAATTTCATATAAGATATTTAGAAACAATTTTTCCAATAATAATGTATAACTGAGTAACTAATACGTTCCTAATAAGTTTGTTAAACTTCGATTTAAATAATATAATACTTTTGTTTTTCATGTAAAGAAGTAAAAAAAAGTATCATGTAAGTACCTATTATTTTAGGTTATTTATTTAACCATTATGAAACAACCTTTACCCAAAAGATGTGTTACTTTTGGGTTACGTTTGTGTAACGGTAACACAAAATTTGTTGTGTTACTTTTGTGACATAATTGTCAATTTTGGCGGCCTTACCCATTTGTGCCGAAGCAATCCGAAGCGAAAAGGAAGTATTCATGGCGATAGCTAAAAAATGTCTGTCGCTAAGATGTTTCCCTACGCAATGGAAAACGGCACATGTGGTCATAATCCGTAAACCTGGGAAAACGGACTATACACATCCAAAATCATATCGTCCTATAGGCCTCCTTTCAGTTCTCGAAAAAACCATCGAGAAGTTAATGGTCGGCCGGCTCCAATGGCACATACTCCCAACACTCAATAAAAACCAGTACGGTTTCATGCCGCAGCGAGGAACCGAGGACGCCCTCTATGACAAATACCTCACGCTTTGTTTTCCGTTGACGTTAACGCCTTTGCGTGAGCGTGACACGTCTTTGCGTGAGCGTGACACGTCTTTGCGTTAGCGTGACTAAAATGGTAGACAAGCTACACATTGAATGCTAAAGCAAATTCCGCAGCGACACACGCTAGTCTCGTTTCGTAACACGTTATTGTCTATGGAATAATGTGTGACAATGTGTGTGTGTGATTTTAATTGATTTCTCTATACTTTAACCTTGTACGAGATTATGTTCTGAAAGTACGAGATTTTTGACATCCCTGTACGAGGAAAACATTTCAACCAATTGCAACCAATGGTTGCCAGATGTCTATACCAACGTATATGACAGAGAAAATAATTCTAGTGATATCCAAAATAGTTACGGGTCAAGTAAAATTGACTTTCATGTAAATAGAAAACTTCTTGCGCCTTCCTTGCCCTCTCAGTCACGCCAAGATCACAATGAAGGCACTGGTTATAATTCCTCGTCTTCAGAAGAAATTTTCCCGTTAGCCAAACGTTTCACGAAAAACGCCCGCATAGAAAATGCATTAAGTGTGCAGGGAACCATTGCAACTGGAAACATAATAAACATCCCTATAGGGTATGACAGCTCCACAGGGGTTGCGAAATCCATAATAATTCCTATTTGTGTATGTAAGAACTCTACCACAAACTTGACATAACGAATTATAACTAGTAGCGAACGAATACATGATGCACTTATAGTAACTCGGTTTCGAAGAATGAATACATACAAAAATATATATTATTAGTTCGTAGCCCGGTTTTGAAGAAAGAACTTAACCTTTAAATGCATGTTGCATCAAAAATGAAACAACAACTTTCTCTCGTTCCAGAATAGTTATTAATTTGATTACTGACTAACGGGTATATAAATAGAAGGCAGATCAGTTCCAAAACAAAAAAAACATCATTGATCCGCCATTTGTAATACGGATGGCATTGTTCATTGAGAGTTTTGGTAATTAGTTATATTGAAAGTTTTCATGTTGTAAAATAAGAAAAATCTTAAGGCGAATTTAGTTCAAAAAATATTATTAACGAAGTTAAGTGTTTTTTCTATATTATAAAATAATAATTTTTATACGAATTTATACTAAGGATGGGCCGTGGGCCGAATGTAGTTTGAACCGTATACGAACTTCAGCCAAACGTTCGGTGAATATAAGAGAAAAGGTATCCATAAACGGTACATAAGTCTTAACAAGAGGATGGTTAATGAATAGGTTTGTTACACTACAAGACAGAAGCGGAAAGTATGAACGTCAAAACGTCATAAATAGAGATTTAATAAAATAACACATACAAAGCTTCCATCCAACTATATCCCATTACCGCCCAGAGCATACCCTGAATAGACTCTTCTTACCAAGTGATGTAAATATTACGTTAATGCATGAAGAATACATGAAAAATTATCTTAACAGGCCAGTGTCATTGGAAACATATCGTCAATCCATTAAGCAGATGAACATTTCGTTCACCAATCTAGGCCATGAGGAGTGTAAAGTATCAGCTATACATGAACATCATTATATTGATAATGGTTATGAGCATGAGTCATGTGAAACTTGTATTAATTATAACAAGGACAACATAAATAAATAAATCTTTATTCATTATCTTAGAGCTAAGTGTTACAATACGGAAAATAATATTTATTATTATACTATAATACTTATTATGTAACTATACTTAAGTAACTGCTTACAATATGCCTGAACTAAAAGAACCTGTGTCTCAGGCTGAAAAGGACTAACAATATTAACTTATAGGTAAAAAATTCTCAAAGTCAAAAATTCTGTAAACTTTAATTAAGTATAAAATTATTTAAACAAAATTACAATATAAACGGTTATGTGAAAGACAAACAAAGCGAAAACCTACTTTTAACATAAAGGGTTAAGCTTTAAATATAACCTACTTTACTATAACTAATAACTCCTCAGTTTCTTCGTAAGATAGACAAGGTAGGGCATGTTGTAGAGTAATTGATCAATTAGTAAAATTCATTGCATAGATGCCTAGTTTACGATAAGTCTTTTATACACGAAAGGCCCTAGGAACACAAAAAATGTATAGGCGAAAGCATGTTTTAGTGGGATGCAAGATATATATTCAAAACTAGCTTTGAATCTGCAATACATCCTAACGTCTTATATACATATAGGTTTTCAGTTTTTTTACCCATTAGTTTTCGGATTCTATTGCTCAATACTTTTATTCTGCTACATGCAATTGAACGATAGAGTTTCGTCTATTTGAGATGGCGGGGCAGCTACATAAATTATTGACAATTACGTGATTATTACATTGAACCACCACAACATAAGATACGAAGCTACACGAAAATAATATAGTAACGACAAAATCCGCATGAATCAGACTAACAATGCGTGTATTTGCTATTCTGTTGAATTGCAAAAAGTAATTATGCTTCCCCACACGGACCAATATAAAGAGGCAATAATTTATCCTAGAATATTAGCTCCAAATGTAAACTTTGTCCCATTAGGGCCTAGTAAAAATTAAAATACGCCGTTCTTCGGAATTAAACGGTAGCTGGAAGTAATCAAGAGAAAATTATTTCGGCGTCAGAGCCTTTCTGATAGCGAGACGTAAACGAGATTATTCTATGGACCAATCACTGCGCTGCCTAAAATAAGAATGGGGCTTTTGTGAACATAAAAATTAAGTAAAACAGTAAAATATTTTCAAAAATAAGCACCCTACGATACTGACAAACAAAGCTAGTTACAGTACTCAAGGTGACACTTACAATGAACAGTAACTTACATTACAACAAAGCTAGTTACAGTACTCAAGGTGACACTTACAATGAACAGTAACTTACATTACCAAGTGCTTCATCAATACCAAGACCTTGTTCTTCGGCGGCTTCTGATACCTCTACTTTACCTGCGTCAAGGTATACTTATACCTATTCTAAGCACTACGACATCCAATAAAGCTATATTGGTGATTTTGCTATTCTAAAGAAATCGATATCATTAAATAAAGCAAAATCAATCAACGAACAAGTGATGCAATTACTTGTTAAAGCATATTAGCCATTCAATATTAGAACATCCAGAATTAAACAAACTTGTCCACATGCTTAATCCCAACTATGATCCTCCATTAAGAAAAACCATATCACTTAATTATATTCCACAGCTCAATGCTCAAGTAAAAGATATTGTCCAAATAAACTGAATGATGCCCCAGCAGTTTGCTTAACTACCGATGGATAGACTTTGAATAACCAAAGTTATATTGCAATAACAGCTCATTTTGTGAACGAATCTGAAGAGTTACAATCATATTTACTTGGTTGCTTTCCTTATGACAACCGACACACAGCGCAAAATCTCGCTACTTTTCTTTTCTTTTGCAGTTATCAAACACGCCCTAAATATTTTATAAAATAAATCAAGAAATATGTGCCGAAAACACATCACCATCAAAAGTAATGCTTTTTGTAAAAGCCATGCATGACCACATTTTTCAAATACAAATGACCGAAGCCCAAGTGCTACAGACATAAGACGACTCCAGTGACCGAGCCCTACGCGATATTGCGACAACTGACAACTACAACTTTAACTGGAGCAAGGACAGGAACAACTTCCATGGACGCGACATATTTATTGGGACATCAGGACCGACTTATTAAATTACAGACCAGACTCGACCCATTGACATTTTAGACAAGATGTTCGACGTTGACTTTATTGACCATTTGTGTGCGGAGACAAACAAATATGCAGTGCAGAAGCTGCACAAAGCTATCTTCTCACACTAGACTCAACAGATGGACCCCGACTAACAGAGACGAAATGATCACGTTTAGCAACACAAATTACAAGGCCAAGGCCACGGAGGAACAACAAGGCAAGGCATTACCGGAGGAAGAGGCCTACATTTCATTTAATGGTTTGACATGCAATATTTTTCAAAAATAATGTCTTACAACAGATTTCTCATGCTAAAAACGATGCTTCATTTCGTCGACAGACAGACAAGACCCGACTTTACAAAATACGCCCAGTTATAGATTATTTCAACGACAAGTTTTCACAAGCACATCCTTCTCATTAATACTAAATGAAAAGAGATAAAAAAGGGTGTGCTTACTTTTTATCTTTTTTGTTTGCTTTAATTTGATTTTTTATGTTTTGTTCTTTATTTTGTAATAAAGATGCTATTTGGAATTTTAATGACAAATTGTTATTAGGCTAGAATTACAACTAGTAGGTAAATATATGGCAGGAAGGCCAAGGCCTCGCAAAAATATGGCAACTTCCCAAGGGTGGCACAGTTAATAAAAGTTAGGGAAGCCCTGACTTAGACGGCGAACTTTCATATACAAGACTGCATACAATTTACTGCGAATGGTTTAAAACTGAAAAATATGGCGACCGCTCGACAGTATCAAGATATTATAAATGATAACTTTAATATAGCGTTTTAAGCCCCAAAAAAAAGACCAATGCGAAAAGTCTCACGCTTTCCACAACATTTAAGATCCAACTGATGAGCAAAAATCTCAGCATGACAAGGACATGAAATGTGGAGGTAGCAGGAGCTGAAAAAGAAGCAGTCAAAAAATAAGCATTAGAACGCTGTATCATAGTTACAGCATGCCTTGACATGCAAAAACAATTTAATTTGTCATTTCGGGAATGTCGTTGTGTTTTATTATATAAGAAAACTTAATCTTTACAATTTCAGTCTATGATCTTGCAAAAAACCAAGGATTCTGTTATATGTGGAACGAAACAATTGGAAAGAAAGGTGCAAACTAAATTAATAGTGATCTTTTTATGAAAGCGAAAAAAGACTGTGTACAATAAGCTTCAAGAAAATGTCACAGAGGCCCCCAGATATGGCCTTTTTTTTTAATAGGCTGAAACTCTGGCTTATCGAGCAAACTTTTTATAGCTATAGCGAGATTTTAGATTATAAATTACTTAAAATATTATGTTCCTGGGCTTATTTATTTAATATTTTTACAAATTGATTCATTTAATTATTATGTATTTTTTGTGCGTGTTTACTTTTGGATATACTTTTTACTTTTGACTTATATTAATATTATCAATAAATAATTATGATGACTATTATTATGGCTTCGCTGGCAAGGTACTACATAAATAAAAAGTAGCAACCATCCCTATAAATCCCTATATCTGTGATCAACAGTTCCTTTTTCAAGCCCACATTCACATAGAGAGTGATAACCCCTAACCCGGATTTTAGCTAGAAACACAGGCGTACAAGCATGACCAAGTCGCAGGCGACATATATTTGAAGTGGAAGTTTTTTTAGCAGAGCGGTGTTTTAAAAACCAAGGTTTGTTGGGGATATATGGTTGAATATCACCATAATATTTACCTTTTAATTTTTTGAACTATCCCAGGCTTTATTGAATGAACGGTTTAGGTGAGATTTAGCATAGGGGATGGGATAGCATAAAGGAGCATGATCTGGTCATGACAAAAAAAATTGTGGTGCTCCAAGGACCCAGTTCGCGAGGCATGTTTCGCACAGGCATCCGCATTATCATTGCCTGGAATGCCCGAGTGGCCAGGTATCCAAGCTAGAACAATTCTAATTCCGAGACTATCAAATTGAATCAGAGCTTCCCTTATTTTTAATATGATTGGGAATCGGGATTTTTCTCTGAACCCAGCCTAAATCAATCCGCCTGCAGCTCGTCTGCGACTAAGCGGCATTTATTGACTTAAATTCAGAAGAACCTACAGGGAAGAGAACGATTACTGACCCGGAGCTTCCTTCGGCCTCATTTCAAAACTTGTATTGCAGCAATTCAATGATTATCGGATTCAAAGCATACACCTCTACAGAAAAAGGTCCGTTCCTTGTTCATGTGTCTCGCTCAGAGCCTGATCAATCCGCAGGCTCTTCTATTAGGCCAATAAAATTTGACCAATTCCTGATTCATAACAAAATCCCAAACATATGCCGAGATGGAGTTAAAAAAGTAGGCCGCAACAAAATTGCCGTAGAATTTATCTCTTATTCAGATGCAAAAAAATATCTAGACAACCCTATCATATCAAAATACAACTATGAAGCATCCATCCCTTCATACAACATTACCAAAATGGGTATTGTGCGACAGGTCCCTGTGGACTTATCTATGGATGAGTTTGCTACCTCTTTAGTTGTCCCAAATGGATGTGGAGATTTGATGATTTTAAAAGCCAGCAGACTTAACAGGAAAAATAATGATGAAGGTAGGGTGACATGGGTGCCTACCCAGACTGTTGTTTTGACCTTTCATGGTCAAATACTTCCTTCTAGGGTCTTCTCTTACCACACTATGTGAGGCATACCAATATCCAACAATACAATGCCTAAATTGCTGCCGATTCGGCCACATCAAGTCTCAATGCAGGTCAAAGCCTAGATGCTTTAAGTGTTCTCAAGCTCACTCAGGAGAAAGCTGTGAAGTGCTAGAACAAAATTCTTCATGCTTGAATTGCTCAGGCCAGCACTTTGCTTCATGCAAATCTCGCCCAGAGCAAGGGAGACAGCGCTCTGTCAAACTTATCATGACCTAACAGGGTATTTCTTATAAAGAGGCATCTTATCTTTGTCCTAAGGTAAACAGGTCGTATGCTGAAGTTGCTAATGATCTGTTCTCCCCCTTCCCTTCTGTCACAGTCAGACCTTCCCTTATTCAAAAAGCCCCAACCAATAACCCTACAGTATCACACAGGAAAACTGTATTTTCTACTCTCCGGCCTAGAGTTCCCTTAGGTAAGTCATATGACCACCAGGCTCACCAAGCAATTATTGGGGACTCCTCCTCATGTGTGCCTAATGGCTGTGCATTCCCTGCCCCAGAAGTTGAGGTTCCTTAGGAGAACGGTCTCCTGGAGCTCCTACTTACTTTAGTAATTAATTTGTTATCTCAGAATAAATCCAACATACCGTCCAACGTTGCCCAACAACTTATGTCGATAATTTCTGCATCCAACCATAATGGATCAAACCTCTGTTCTTCAGTGGAACAGTCAAAGCCTCTCAAGGAAAAAAACTGAACTTACTCAATTAATTTCTATATTCCGCCCGTCAGTCATTGCCGTCTCGGAGACTTGGTTTAAGCCTGAAATTCGATTCTGAATTTCTGGTTATTCGTCGTATAATGCAAGTCGTTTCTTGAGGACCTCAGTGGCGCTAAGTCTGCCTGTGACGCGGGAGGTTGCGGGTTCGATTCCCGCCTCGGGAAAAAATAATGATCTGGGTGTTTTAGATTTATATATGGATAGTATTTTTTTTTAATAGCCTAAGCCTTTATATACAACTAAATTACAAGTATTTTGTTGTATATAAAGGCTTAGGTTATTAAAAAATTATATTAGTGATTATATTCATTATATCAGTTATGTAGTACCTAGTACCCATTACGTCTCATCATTTCCTCTATTGAATTACAGTAACAATTTCATTTGAGCATAATGGCTTGGCGAGCAAATAAGGACCCTCCACAAGAATTCCTCGATCTTCTTTATGATGAGAACGATCAGGGAGAGGACGGGTCGAGGAACAATGACAACGATGAGGAGATGACCAACCTGGAGGACATTGAAGATAACGAGGATGTAAGTAACCCACTTTTTATAATTTAGTATAGTGTATAATAATTATGTATAATAATTTAGTATTTAGTATAGTATACTAGTATCTAGGTACATGTGATGGCAAAATGGTACTCAGCTCAGCAGTACTCAGTGCATTTACGCTTTTTATGTATGTCTTAGGATGAGGATGAGGATGAGACTGGCAGCGAGCCTGAGGCTCCACCCGACTCCCCTCTCACGTCCCCAGAGCGCCGCGAGAGGCAATCAATGTGCCGCGAGAGGCAATCAATGGTACGCTTTCAATATTTTGTTAGCTTTACGATATTATTGTATTTATAGTACCTAGTTTGAGTTCTTCATTTTATTCACTTTTTTGTATCTTTTATTCAGGACGAGCAACCGCCTCCTCGTCCATCGCCCCGCGGTAGAGAAAGGTCACGGTCACCATTAGGAACATCTATTGCATCGGAACCGTAAGTGTAATGCTGGATGTTGTTTATGAATAAATATAAAGAAATATGTAACAATATTACTAATATTATAAATGCGAAAGTTACTCTGTATGTCTGTCTGTCTGTTTGTTACGTTTTCACGCCTAAACCGCTGAACCGATTTTGATGAATTTTGGTATAGAGATATATGGGACTTGGAAAAAGACATAGGTTTCTTTTTACGTAGGTACCATGCGTGTGAAGCCGCGGGCAGCAGCTAGTCTTAAATACATCTAATTATAGTATTTTTCACAGCGCACCGGAGCTTGCAGGCGTCGTGCTGCGGGTTTTCAACGAGGATGGCGTGCCGCTGGACGCCGAAGGAGACGGGGTATATTTAACCCCCGATACCCACTCCTTGTATGTGTCCCCTGGAGAGCATGATGAAGAGCGTGTTGAGGAGCGTGTTGAGGAGCGTGTTAGAGAGGTACGCAATAGACGAACGAGTGGGCGAAGAGGAGGCCGAAGGGGTGTCAGGGGTGTGCGAGGATTGAGTGCACGTAGGGGTGGGTATAACCGGGGCCGTAGGGAGGGACGTCAGTGGGAGATGGGACACCCACTGAACGAAATTTGGACGAATGATGAGGCGTTCCTCCTGAATTAGTAAGTTTGGTGACGGACGTGATAAGGAGACGACAGACGAGAATGCATGTTGGTGAAAGGAATATTGAACAAGTGGATACTAGCGATGATGATGAAAATGATGAGGAATTCTTCGACGCTAGTACTGGAGTTGATGCTCTCCCAAGACTGGAAAGGCAAAGTCAGCTCTTTGAATGGTCCTCTATGGATACGTTTAGAGGGCAAGAGCAAGACTTCAAGCCAGAGCGTACTGGTTCTGTTCATGCGTTCGATTTGGCCTATGACGCTTTTCGTTCCTTTTGGAGCGATGACGTCTTAGGTCTGATTGTAGCTGAAACGAATCTATATGCATCTAAAATAACATCTGCTACCTTCCAGGCTGAATGGTTCCCTACTAACTGCCACGAAATTTTGTGCCTTTTTTCCTTCTGGATGATGTTGGGGATTGTCAGAATGCCAACTGTCACCAGTTGTTTTTCTGTCGATCCACTTCTGAAGACGGAAGTTTTCAGACGCATTTTCACAAGAAAAAGGTATGAAAATTTATCTAGAGCATTACACTTTGTTGATCCCGCTTCGAACCCTAATCACTCCAATACTAGCGACAGAAGCGTTGACCGTCTGCACCGTTTGAGACCAATCATTAATCATTTAAATTCCGCGTTTTAAAAAGGCGTCTCTCATAATTGTGTCTTGACGCTGAATAGAGCTTGATATCAACATAAGCAAATCGTCAAAGTTTTTGGCGTCATTCTCAAAGCCAGTTTGTATTCCTTAGGATCTTCAGTTCTCAACTGGGTTAACAACAGAGCAGAACCTCCAGTTTTATCTCTGTCGTCTATCCATTTTCTTACCCAAATTCGTTTCGGTTTAGATATCTCTTCTATAAACATATCAGTTAGTTCTTGCATCATCATAAAGGTAAATTTTCTCAACAAATTATTAACTTTGATTTTTTGCTGTTTTCGAAAATTCATTTTTCCGCACTGACCTTACAAACGTGTGTACACCAAAAGAAATATCCTCGACTACTGACGAAATACTGACTGCGTGTAAATAGTATGAGTCAGTTTTCGGCGCCAGCACTGACGACAGCCACTGACCTTGTCTAAATCTGCCTTTAAGGCAGGTTTAAACAGGGTCAGCGCTGACCCGAGAAAAACCCAATGTGAATTGATTTGAAGTCAGTACAGTGATATGAAGTCAGCGCTGACTTGTATATTCGTACGCGAATATTTTGAGGTCAGTCGGCGCCCCCCGCCTCCCGCGCCCTACCGCGCCAGTGGTAAAAACCCCGTGTAAATGGACAAGTCAGCGCTTGGTCAGTCACTGTCGCTGTGTTGTAGGTTGACGTCGCGTCGCTAAAAATGACTCATAAACTAAGCGAAGACGAAACCTTCAAATTGGTGCAATTATGTGGAAAAAACGACTGCCTATGGGATATCAAATCTCAGAATTACCGCAACAAAGAAATGCGTGCAACAGCGTTGCGAAATATTGTTCAACAAATGCAAATCGAAGGACTCTCATCTACTGAAGTTAAAAATAAAATTAAAGCCCTTATGGCCACATATTATTTAGAGATCGATAAGATACAAAAGTCTTCAAGATCGGGCGCAAGCGGAAACGTTTCAAGCTCGACGCCTTTATAAAAAATGTTACTGTAAAAGGGAAAACAACAGTAAGTAATTATTGTAATCATTTGTTTATTTTTATACTAATACATGTAGGTACATAACTTCAATATCTACTGTACTAAGAGTTTGCCAACGCAGAATTTTTTACACTGGTATTGAATTGTCCAAAATTAAAAAATTCTGTCAAGCTGCCATGGCACATTGCAGGCAGTCATAAAGTAGTCCCTAAATAGGTCTCTTTTTTCTTTTGCAGTCATTGAATGGTTACTATTTGTACACTATTACACACTAACACTATTTGTACACTATTTGGCGGAGCTTTAATTGTAACATGTTTTCCGTCAATTGCCCCATAACATAACGGAAAATTCCACTGGGTTTTAAAGCCATCTTCAATAATGTTCCATTCTTCTTCTCCTTCTGGGATCTGTAGGTAAAACCAACAAAACCTGCATTATAATAAAAAAAATACACTTTATTAAAAGTACACTTATTGTCATTAACAGGATAACTCGGGAACTAGCAACAATGACGCTGCATGCACGCTACAATTTTGCTGATGCTGAGGGTGCGGATGGGCGTACTGAAAATGTATGAAGATCTACTGAAAATAATGAGAATTCCACAATTTCACCAACTCCAGCCGGTCATACGCCAGCTCCAAATTCTGTGACAGAAGCTCCCAATCAATTTGATAGACCACGCTCAAAACTTTCCAAACTGTCCTAGATGGCCGCCATAATAAAGGACATGAAATGTGTGTCAAACGATATAAATATGTCACCATCTGTGGAAGAAACTGACTTAGAAATTTTTGGTAAAAATGTGGCGGCTCAGCTGAAAAAACTCACTGAGGAACAATCTGTTATTGCACAAGTAGAAATCCAAAACATATTATCTAAATGTAGACTGGTTGACATACAAAATAAGAGAAACATAAATATTTATCAAAATGCATACTTTTCTACTAGTCACCCATCACCTCAATCGCAATACCGTTCAACTCCTAGTCCAGCAACTACGACAAGCAGCAACAGTAGCTTGGGCTTTTACCCGCCGGAGTCTAATCAAATAACTCCCTCAAGCCGCAGCTCCTTGGGATTTTACCCTCCGGAGTCGAACCAAATAATTACCTCAGGCCACTGCTCCAACACAAGCAACCACTCTTCAGGATTTCATACTCCGCAGGAAACTTTGATGGGCCCTATACCTACAAATGTAGACCCCAATCAAGTAAATATAACTGAAGCAAATAACAGAACCATGATGATCGATGAAGCTGGAAATGACATCAACACTATAATTATGCGTGCTTATAAAAATGCTTGATAATATTTTGATTTTTAATTTGACTATGACTTAATTTTTTAATTACTTTATAATAAAAACTATATTACCTTAATATGTGTTTTCAATGCCACATACACTCGAGAGCATGGAAATTGCACATGGGGAAATTTCCCTGCATTTTTACTCTGACACTTGTTTTTTTTTTAAATTAAAGGTTGGTTGCAAATATAACTTAAATAAAATTAAAGTACACACTGTTAGCTTCCTAAAAACCCATAATGTCTGGCCTTGACCTTCCAAATCATAGCAGTGGCGGCTTAACAATGGAATGGCCTAAATTCACTCGTTTCAGGTAGCGCGGTTTGCGGGACTTTGAGCAGGTATAAAACGATAAGGGATGATTGAAATGACATCATTTGCATACCAACTCCCAGTCAGAAAGGTCCTTTAACGAATACGTCATCTCCCTAAACAAGAAAATGGATACCACACCAGAAGCAGCGTCTCAAGTGGTTGCACTAATCGAAGCTGGACAGAACCAATGTCAAGTGGCTCGTCAATTAAATTTGAGCAGATATGCTGTTCGACGTTTATATCAGCGATATCAGCGAACTGGTGGCTATACCAGGAGACCAGGAACAGGCCCAAATATTGCGATAACACAGCGCGATGACCGTTTTCTTGTGAATACATCACTACGAAATCGCCGGTTGAATGCAGTTCAACTCGGACAGCAGCTCCAGGAAGTTAGAGAAGTGGAAGTCAGTCGGTAGACGGTGAAAGAAGACTAGCCGAAGGAGGTCTGACAGCGCACAGACCAGCAACCGGCCCTAAATTGACCCCAGCGTACAGACAAGCACGCCTTCAGTTTGCTTGAAATCACGTTAGTTGGACTATGGATCAATGGCAGGCAGTCCTCTTCTCCGACGAGTGCAGGATGTGTCTCCATGGTAACGACGGACGGGGTAGAGTCTACCGAAGATCTGGTGAGCGTTTTGCTCAAAACTGCATCTCCCAACGGGTCGCATACGGCGGTGGTTCGTGTATGTTCTGGGGAGGCATTTCACTGGAAGCGAAAACCGAACTTGTCTTCATCACAGGGCCCGATACCGACTGTCGATCGCGTGGATTGACTTCCCAACGTTACGTCGAGGAGATCCTGCAAGAACATGTGCCCTTTTTAGGATTTATCGGCGAAAACTTCGTTTTTATGCAGGACAACGCTAGACCACACACCGCTGCTATAGTACGCCAGTACTTGGAGGAGGTTGAAGTACTCGTTATGGAGTGGCCTGCTCGAAGCCCAGATCTCAATCCCATTGAGCACTTGTGGGACGAACTAAAGAAACGAATAAGAGCCAGAAACGCAGTGCCTACGTGCCTAGTCTCAGAGAGCTCCAAACCGCGATCAAGGAAGAATGGGATAGCATACCGCAGGATTTCGTAAAAAAAATGATTTCTTTAATGAAACATCGAATGAAAGCTGTTATTCAGGCTAGGGAAGGCATTGTTTTTTAACCTTTAATACCTGCTCAAAGTCCCACAAACCGCGCTACCTGAAACGAGCGAATTTAGGCCATTCCATTGTTAAGCCTCCATTGTTAAGCCGCCACTGCTATGATTTAGAAGGTCAAGGTCAGATATTATGGGTTTTTAGGAAGCTAACAGTGTGTACTTTAATTTTATTTAAGTTATATTTGCAACCAACCTTTACTTAAAAAAAAAAACAAGTGTCGAAATCAAAATGCAGGAAAATTCCCCTATGTGCGATTTCTATGCTCTCGAGTGTATATTGCCCAACATACTTCTGGTATTAGTTGAGAAATTGCTGCTTTCGAGATCCGATAAAAGTGACTGAGGTTCCGATACAACATCCCTGAAGCCAAAAATGTCAGCGTTATTTCTAGTTTTAATTTGGCTGGCAAAGCATCTCTCATGAACGTATCTTGTCGTTGAATAGAACTTGAAATCAATGACAGCAATTCGTCAAAATTCTGCGGTGACAATTTCAGAGCCAGTTTCTATTCTGTAGGATCTTCAAATCTCAATTGTTTCAACAGCAAAGCAGAGCAACCAGTTTTGTTTCTGTCGTCAATCCATTTTCTCACCCAAATTCATTTATTTTTAGATAAATCATTTTCTAACATTTCTGCTAACTCATTGAACAGCAAAATGGAAATATTTTTTAACAAGTGATTTAATCGTTGTTTCTGCTGTTTTCGCGAATTAATTTTTCTTCCTCACTGACATCACTAACGTGTGGTCACCGTGAAAAGATTAGAGTCTGTTCAAAAAGAGAACCGTTGTGGCCAAATTGTGAACTAACGGTCCGATTTTTACATGGCAACCCACCTTCGCCATTTGTAAAATGTCAAAAACAGTTATCAAAACGTAGTTACATTGCCTGAACCAATTAACCAATCCATATTTATAGCCAATTAAGCACTTACAATGTTTATTTCTCATTCCTAATAATGCTTACGCATGGTCGCCGGCCCAGACGGCTGATGTAGCAAAACCACAGTAAGATAAACTAGAGATTGTCTGGTCATTCTGTCTTTGACCACTTCATGTATCGTTTCGTTAATATTAAATAATCTTAATTCAATTATTTTACATTTTTTAAAAACATTTCCTCGCTTTCCCCGAACAAGTCTGGCGCAGCCGGTAGGATTTTCCACGATTTTCCCGGATTTTCTTCGCTCGTGAAAACCCCAAAATCGGTGTCGCGAAAATTGAAATCCGTATGAAAACCGACTATACGCGGACGTGGAAATAAACGAACCAAATAAATTACGACTCTCGAACGGTAAAAGCGTGTGAAAGAAGTGAAGTGTCAAAGTGCGGTTTCAGGAGGACATGGGATCGAGCAGCTTGTGAGTAAACCTTTTCACTTCCTGTATTGTATATTCCTGTGTCTTTTCCACCTTCCTTTCTCGAACTTAAATTGTCGAGCTTATTAGTTGCGTTTATCTGATTTTGTTTGCATTAAAATTGGCAAATTGATTTGCACTTAAATAGGCAGATCTGTTAATCGTAATTAATTCGTATTAGTCATAAGTAATATTAAGTCGCACTTAAATAGGCAAACTAGTTTACACTTATATTGGTAAATCAGTATAGTAATAGTAAAAATTAATATTTTAAAAATGGAAATTAAGGCTATTCCTAAGGAAACCTTATCGCTTATCCCTAAATATGACGGGGACGAAAATTTATTAAATTTATTTCTAAATAAATGCGAGTATGTGATAAGTGGAAGCGCGATTAGCGGAAACGCAGCGCAGAGTTTGTATCTATTTCATGCTATTTCTAGCAGACTTACTGGTAGAGCCGCGACTCTACTAAGTGACCATCCGAATATCTGTACATATGCGGTATTGAAAGATTTACTTACCCAACATTTTGGTGACCCTCGATCGGAAGAATGTATAGCAATCGAGCTAGAATCTCTAAAGCTAAAGCAAAACGAAACGTACATCCAGTTTTGTCATAGAATTCAGAACGTCCGTAGTTCATTATTTGCTAAAGTGAATAGACTTACCGATGAAGGAATTAAAGCAGCGAAAATGATAGTTTATAATAACACTGCGTTAAACGTGTTTTTGTATAACTTACCAGAGGATATGATTCGAATCGTACGCCTTAAAAGTTGCTCTACCTTGGAACACGCCTTAAGCATAGTAACCGAGGAGGTTAATTTCAAGTTCCAATACGATGCTAAAAATAAATTATTAAAACAAACTCATAGTTCATCAAACTATCAAAATACACAGAAACCTTTACCGGTCGCTCAAGGTTTTAAACCAGCGCTCGACTCTGTGCCAAATAATTTTAAATTCGGTATTCCACAAAATCCGAATGGATTCCGTCCAAACTTTATACAACAATTGAGGTACGCGCCGCCCACGCAAAGTTTTAGATACGGGACACAGCCCCAGCGTAATTTCGGCCAGCCTATTACGCAACGCGCCCCATTCCAACACGGCGGTTATAAGTTTGGTATTCCACAACACCAAGGTTATAAATTTGGTATTCCGCAACAGCAAGGATACAAATTTGGCATACCCCAACAGCAAGGTAATAAGTTCGGCATTCAGAACCAACCTTTCAACCAAAATAAATTTGGTGTACCGAAACAGCAGGTACAGGAACCTAGGTTACAAGAGTCTGACGTTACAATGCGCACAGCGCCGATAAGACAAAATATGGTAGCGGATGATTTGTATTTTATAAATGATCCTCCATTTTGCGAAGACTATAACCCCGACTATACAAACGTGTATGACTATGTAAACGAGAATGTAGAGTACCCTTCTGATGAGTGCTATTACATGGCCAATCACGATGAAACCAATTCCGTACAGCCGGAAAACATCAACCCGGAAAACATCAGTTCGGAAACTATAAATCCGATTTTTCAGGAGATAGCCTCGAAGGATGAGGTGAAGTAATTAGTTTAAATTATTGCGATAGTATTCTAAAACTACCTCACGTCGTTATACCAGAAATAAGATCAAAGTTTCTCATTGATACTGGTAGTAGTAGATCTTTTATAAGCCCTGTTAAAGCCAACGAATTTTTTAGCGAATTCAAATACTACGAGCCGTTCACAGTAATCAGCACACATGCCCAGAGCATGCACAATGAAGTAATACACATACCATTGTTAAAAACCTTTAGGAGCGCACTGGCTCATAAATTTTACGTTTATGATGTTGACGGACGCTATGACGGTTTAATAGGATCTGATCTTTTATCGAAGTTAGGAGCAAATATCCATATGCGTAACCAAGTGTTACTAACTCACAACGCGAGCATACCGATTATTTACAATCCACCGTATGAAATCTATGTAGCACCACGATCTGAAACTAGAGTTAGGATTCCCACGAACTTACAACACGGAGATGCGATTTTAGATTATTTACAATTCCAAAAAGGCGTTCGTATGCCTACCGCTCTTGTCAAGTGTGAGAACTATTTTGCAGAAACAGTTATTCAAAATACATCCGATGTGAAAGCTGTTATCACGTTCAAGGAACCTTTCGATGTTACGATATTTGAAAATGAGGAATGTAAGGTAAATTTTGTGAAAGACGAATGTATGATTGATGAAGTATTGAAAGAAAATTTGAGAAAATTGCGTTTAGAACACATGAATAAAGAGGAGCGTGAAAGTATTTTCAGGTTGTGTCAAGAATATCGTGATATATTTTATAGCGATAAAATACCATTGTCCTTCACGAACCAAGTGAAACATAATATTAGAACGACCAACGAAGACCCGATCTATATACGGCCTTATCGACATCCGCCTGTTATTAATCAAGAAATTCAAAATCAAGTAGATAAACTTTTAGCAGACAACGTAATTGCAGATTCTCACTCACCTTGGAGTGCACCAGTTCACCTGGTACCAAAAAAAATAGACGCATCTGGTGAAAAGAAATTTAGAATGGTGATCGATTATCGACGCCTAAATGAAATCACAGTCGACGATAAATACCCGCTGCCTAATATTACCGATCTGTTTGATAAAATAGGCAGATCCCAGTATTTTAGCACAATAGATCTTGCTAGCGGTTATCACCAAATTGAGGTAAATGAGGCAGATAGATCTAAAACTGCCTTTACGACACAATCAGGCCATTATGAGTTTAAACGGATGCCGTTTGGCTTAAAGACGGCCCCTGCAACGTTTCAAAGGGCCATGGATAATGTGCTACGAGGTCTTCAGGGTATCCATTGCTTAGTTTATCTTGACGACATCATAGTATTTTCATCTAGCTTAGAGGAACACGTTGAGAAACTACGTAAAATATTTAATCGACTCAGAGAAACTAATTTAAAAGTAACACTAGACAAATGCGAATTTTTAAGAAAGGAAGTCCTTTATCTTGGTCATAACATCACCAAAAATGGCCTTATGCCTAATAACGACAAGATTAAAGCAGTTCAGAACTTTCCATTACCAAAAACGTCTACTGAAATAAAGAGTTTTCTTGGTTTAGTAGGTTATTACCGGAAATTTATAAAGGATTTTGCTAAACTTACACAACCATTAACTTCATGTCTAAAAAAGAAAAATAAAATTGATAGCACTAAACAAGAATACATAAACGCATTTGAAAAATGCAAAGAGCTTTTGACCAATGCACCGCTCTTACAGTTTCCCGATTTTACCAAACCATTCGTCCTTACAACGGACGCATCTAACTTTGCGATCGGAGCTGTCTTATCACAGGGACCTATAGGTAGCGATAAGCCAATAGCATACGCAAGTCGTACTTTAAACGACGCAGAAACGCGGTACAGTACGATAGAAAAAGAGCTTCTAGCCATAGTATGGGCTACAAAACATTTCCGACCGTATTTGTACGGCAGGAAGTTCTTAATTTATACGGACCATAGACCACTAACTTGGATAATATCTATAACTGAACCTAACAGTAAATTAACACGATGGAAATTACGTTTGTCCGAATTCGATTACGATATTAAACATAAAGCAGGAAAGCAAAATTGCAACGCTGACGCTTTGTCACGGGTTAGAATTAACGCATTAGGAGATAACGACGATATTTCAATGAAGGTTAATTTGGATAAGAAAGAACAAAAATTAGAACGTCATATTATACACTCGTGAGCAACCGAATCGAATCACCCCTACAAAATTTACAAAGTGTAACTTTTTTCCAAAATGACCTGAGTAATGCATATAGAATATATTTTTTTTTGAAAGCTTGATCTTTAAGCTTCAAAATTACACCATTATTTTGAAAATCTACACAGTATTTTTTTAATTAATCAGTTTTGAATGGAAACACAACAAAAGTGAAGTTAATTTAAGTTAACATAGGGCTAATCAAAATTAAAATAAAACAGAAAATTTATGTTTAATACTCTTCATTTATTTAATCAATATTTGGTGTTGCCTCCTCTAGCTCTAATAACACTTTGAAGGCGGTTTTTCATTGATTTAATAAGTTTTTTAATCAGTTCTTGAGGTAGCCTTTCCCACTCCTCTTCCAGCGCTATCTTTAGCTCTGCGATGCTTGTAGGCGCCGGATTTCTGGCTCGTACCCTCCGTTTGAGTTGGTCCCATACATGCTCAATCGGATTGAGATCAGGACTTAATGCTGGCCAGTCCATGGTCCGAATGCCAACTTCATCCATGAACTGACGAGTGATTCGTGCTGTATGACACCGGGCATTGTCATGCATTAACAGAAAGCCGTCCTCGATGAAGCCTTCATAAGGCAAGACATGATCCAGAAGAATGTCTTCCACATATCGCGCAGCAGTCAGACCGCCTCCTCGGCCTCCACCAGGGATGAAAACGAGCTCCGTTTTTCCTTCCAGCGAAATGCCCGCCCACATCATACACGAACCACCCCCGTAGGACACGGTTTCGGCAAAACAGCACTGCGCAAACCGCTCGCCTGGGCGCCTGTAGACCCGAGCTCTCCTATCACTGCCATGTAGACACACTCTGGTTTCGTCAGTGAACAGGACTGACCGCCATTGCTCAGCACTCCAATTAATGTGTTCGCGAGCAAATTCAAGGCGCGCTTGTCGGTGAGCTGTGGTCAATTTTGGGCCTCTGGCAGGCCGTCTTGGAACGAGGTTAGCTTCTTTTAATCTTCTTCTGATTGTCCATTGACTGACAGACACTCCTCGAACTTCTCTCAGCTGCTGCTGGACAGAAACACCGGTAAGATGGCGGTTTCTGAGACTCGTCGAAACGATAAAACGGTCGTCTCTCTCAGATGTTACCCGGCGCCGACTGGTATCTGGCGTCCTGGAGTAAGAACCAGTCTCTTGGAATCTTCTGTACACCCTAAACACAGCAGATTGACTCAGGTTTAGTCGACGAGCGACTTCTCGCTGGCTGAGATCCTGTTGCAGCAAAGCAACAACTTGAGCGGCTATTTCTGGTGTTGTATCCATAGTGGTTGTGAATCGGCGATCGTAACTTGCGTAGGTGTGTTCAGGTCAACGTCTGATGAGCGACTGATAAGTGTGCACTGCTTGCACGGGGGTTTTATAGGGGGTTGGAACGCGCCCGCACAGCTACTGCACAAAGCGCATTTTTGATGCTTGCACTGATACAGCGCTATTTTAAAAAGAACTGAACAAATTTAAATGATAGTAGTGTTATTTTGAAGCTTAAAGATCAAGCTTTCAAAAAAATATATATTCTATATGCATTACTCAGGTCATTTTGGAAAAAAGTTACACTTTGTAAATTTTGTAGGGGTGATTCGATTCGGTTGCTCACGAGTGTAGATTTAACTGAGGAAATTACACGATTGAGTAAAGAACTTAACAGCACCTCTCGCGCCTCTTCGCCACGTGAGCGAACGCCACCTACGATAGTAATCTCATCCGATTCAGAGAAAAGTAATACATCAATAGCTGGTAACGGTAGACGATCGCACTACTCAATTCCATCATTGGGTAGTACCACTGCATCTGCATCTGAAGGAAGAAACGACAGCATAGGCACGGTCCATTCAGCTCTTGATCTGGATACAGATGGTATGCTTATTCTTCAAGAAGCCGTAGATAGTAAGCCAAACCAGATCCTCGTTCATAGCTGGAACAGAGACGAGTTATCGGTTAAAGATTTATCTAGGAACAAACAAAAGGTATTAGAGATCCACTTACCTTTAAATAACCCAGACCTTATTAAAAGGTTCCTGATTGATGGATATATTAGGCCTAAAATTAAATATTTCTTTTATTTTGAAGACCCTTTACATCGCAAACAGTTTTCAGAGGCCTCCATATTTCTATTCCAGAAAGGAACTGTGAAATTTTACGAGTGTACCAAGAGAGTGATTTAAGTAGATAGTGAAGCTGAGCAGCGAGACATTGTACTTAAATACCATGTAGGAAAAAATAGTCACAGTGGAATTAAAGAAACGCTAGTACATTTAAGACGTACATTTTATTGGAATAATATGGACCAGACAGTGGCCAGCATCTTAAATGCGTGCGAACTCTGTAAAAAAATGAAGTATGATCGTAAACCATTAAAACCTGAATTACAACTATCACAGACTCAAATTAAACCATTCCAAGAGTTATTCATAGACACTTTCTCTATTGATGGAAAACATTATCTCACAATAGTTGACGCCTTTAGCAAACTAGGTCAAGCATTTGAGATCAGCACTAAGTCTACCCCTGAAGCTGTTCGGGCTCTGATAAAATACTTCTCCTTGTATGGAACTCCTAGTAGAATCAGTTCAGACCCTGGTACTGAATTCAACAACACTCTCATGAAAGAAATGTTATCATTTTATAAGATCGAACTTCATATTGGTACTCCTCATAATCCCAACTCTATGGGAATAGTTGAAAGATTCCACTCTACTATTATAGAGATATATCGAATCGCCAAATATGAACAAAAGATAACTGACGCTGCATCAGTCATGAGTTATGCAGTAATGTCATATAACCATACGATCCACTCTACCACAGGTCTCACTCCATTTGAAGTAGTTTTCGGCCATACCGAATCTAATAGCGCGTTTTATGTAGATTTTAATAAACAGTTTACTCAACAATTGGTAAAAGAACACGTAAGAAGAACTAAGCATTTATATGAGTATCTAACAGATAGAATAATCGATAAAAAGAAAGCCGTTATAGAGAAACGTGGTGGAGAAAAAGATTTCGACATAGATATAGGCGATACAGTATTCATTAAAGGAGTCAATACTAGACGCAGCAAAGATAAACCGCGATTTCAGAAAGCACAGGTTACCGGAGCTATAGAAAGGAACGTTGTACCAGTTATAACACATAACCGGAATACTAAAGTTCCCATTAAAGACATAAAGCGCCCTCCACAGGTTAATTCTTCTGGTGGTCCAAGTGATCCGAAGCCAGGCCCTTCATCTGCAGCCGATTGACAAGAACCCGGGACTGCTACCTGTAAAGGAAGGTCAAGCTGTCGTTAGCCATGATACATGGACTGTTATTAAGATTTTAGATATAAGGTTTCTTCACCAAGAACTAGAGTTAAATATAGGTAGCTATGTAAGACTTAAAGGACAAGTACAAAGCTGTTTCGAGACCAAAGCTTTTGATATAGACTTTATCGAAGTACAGTCACAAACAGATTACATTATGAATATAACTATAGATAAGTATAAACAATTGATTCCATCGGTAAGAGCTAAGCGTGGTTTTATAAACCCTATCGGTTCATTGATCAAGACGATCACAGGTAATCTTGACAATGACGACGCTGTGATGTACGAAAAGTTAATTCATGAAGTAAAGACAAAACAAGACGCAATAAACAAGAAAATTACAATCGTTACTGAAATGATGGGTACGTTCACAAAAATAGCGAACTCTACTATAAACAATTTCATTCAGATTGAAGAGAGTATTGGAGATATTAAACGCAGTTTAAATGAATCAAAGTTATCTCAAACTAGTAATAAAATTATTCACATCTATAACGTTTTTATACATAACTTTCAGACACTCTACATAAGGCTGAATGAGATTGAAACGGCTATTGCTTTTGCTAAAATTAAATTGTTACACCAATCAATCGTAGACACAGATGAATTAGTATTATTATTAAAGGAGATTGAGAAAACTAATAGATTAGTGTTTCCAGTTAAGACTGAAAACGTTGTAAAAATAGAGCAGTGTATAGAGATGAAAGCGTACATAAAACAAAATCAGATAAAACTCATTATGCATATTCCTTTGATTAGGAATGAGGAATTTAATTACATTAAATTGATTCCCTTACCTATCCATGACACAATCAATGACCTTACCTCTCTTATCCTGCCCAAATATCCTTACGTACTGGTGAAAGGGTTGAAAATAACGCCGCTCTCCCAGCCTTGCCGCGAAGTTGATGAATCCCGCTTCTTATGTTTCGAGAACGACGCATTACCGCTAATCGAAGATGATTGTATTACCGAGCTTATGAAATTTTCTACAAATATCTCGAGTTGTCATCCGGTTCCGGTTACAATTAATGATGTAAAAGCAGAACTCATACAGCCAAATCGCTGGATCATCTACGTGAAAACCGAAACATTACTTACCAGGTACTGCGAAGACGAGATTACACAAGAACCCATAAGTGGAACTCATCTGTTAACTTTAGATGATGATTGTCAAATCAATATAAAGGAAATAAAGCTTAAAAGACACCAACGCCAAGGAAAAGATATAGCATATACAAAACTTCCAGTTGTCAACTTGCCCAAAATATTGGTCAGCCCATCTGACATGCAGAAGAAACCTGTCGATCTCAACGGTATCGACCTTACTGATGTCCAGTTCCTGAATTACTTATTAAAGAACAGTGAAAGTGAAATTATCAGTGATAATAAAAATCACGATAGTGCTTTAGA